>OY978459.1:15005943-16210610 GCA_963854805.1 Plagodis dolabraria | reverse complement strand
GTACATCCACTGGTCCTGATTTTAAATTTTCATTTTGTCGTGAACAGTCTATTATAAACAAAGGAGCTTTCTCTTTAAATTCGTTAATGTTTAACAACGGATCAGCTGGGAGGTTGTAATAAGACTGACGGAATTTGGCATATAATTCGTATAATATATTATACTTATTTTCATCGAACTTTATGTTTAGTGAATCATAAGGATAATATTGGGAATTTAAAAATAATGTAACGTTAGTCAAATTACAGTGATCAAATGTAGAACTATCTTTAGTTTTGTTATTTTTTCTATTAGTTTGTAAACCAAATATAACATATCGAGGCTTTTCTAATTGAGAAGCCGTTTTTACAGACCATGAATGCTTTGTGGTTCTTGGCAACAAAGGATATTCATATAAGTCCCAATTTCTAAAAGCCATTTGTATAGGTTTATCTTTTTCTAGAAATTTAAGTAATGAAAGCCTTTCTCGGTCAGAAACTTTCACATGTGGTACGCGCCATTGAACTCTCAGTATATCTATTTCAATACTGTCATCTTTATCAATAATAACACTGTTATAGTTAGTGCTGCTTCTATTAAGTACCAGTTCATGTTTGCAGTTTAAAATTATTCTATTATAATCTTCAGCAAACCCTAACATTTTATTAAGTGGTATAACAACACTAAAGAAATCATCTTTGGAATTTTGACCATTTATATTCCAACCCCATACAGCAGCAACTTTGCTCTCACCGTAATTCATAGAAATATATGATTTTATAGTAGAAGAAATTCCAGAGTTCCTGATACGATCTATTTCTACGCCATTTATTTCATATCGAATGTCTTGAAACAGATATGATATTGGATTATTAGTAAAATTGACAGGTTTTTTAGTAGGATGGCCTGCAGCATCTTTTCCAGTTACCGTAGCACGTCCTTCGATGTAAATAGAGCTGGCAGATGGTAGTACATATATGTCTTGTTGTTGGATAGATATGCGTATTTCATCATTGGCTTTAAAACTGTTATTGTATGGATTATATGTATGTATTTCGTAACTCTCAATAGAGTTGTCGAAATGTGGTGAATTATCAATATCGAGAATATTCATATTTTGAAACCCAGAGCTCGTAAAAAATCTTTATTCTTTTTTGTTATTTTTTTTACTTTGGGATTTCTGATACGTCTATGCCTTTTGAAAGCATAGCTGATAATACCGTTTTTTAATTTTGGTTTTGGTGATATAATATTATATTTTTTTGTGTTTTGACCAAATACAATCATTTCTGCTTGCGTAGATGAAGGCTCATCTGAATTTCTTCTGCACCGAAATCAATGAGATTGCCTTCTTGATCAACAACTTTTACTGTAATTGATGATATGTTGTTGTCTTTTACGGGAAAATATATAATATTTTTAGGTTTTTCAATAAACCGAAAGCTTGGAGGAACGTTTGGTGCAAATTCATAAATAATGTGGGAAGATAAACCATTAATGTACGAGCCGTGTATTAAATCACATTCGATCCTTATGACTGTTGTTGGAAGAATGTTCACTGGATTCTCTGATACATGCCATTTATTAGCTTCTAGTATTTCTTTTCGAAAACCTAACATGTTTCCCATACTATTTATTACTTGGAAATTAACAGGTTTTGTGCAAAAAAGAGAACATTTTGCAGTATTTGAATTGGATTCAATATTGAGTTCACAGTCATCCAATTTGCTATTTAAATAGTCGGCAATGTCTTGTAAATCATAATTTCCATTTGGAATTTTTAATCTTTTATTTTTTTCACCGTAACTAAATATATTGTTAACATCTGATATATTTGGTATAACATTGAAAACAGAGAAATATAATAATCCGCACTCATAGCTATGATTTAAAGATAGAGGTGGATGAAAAGTGGTTTCTAATATAGATTTCTTTCCAGAAAAACTTAATGAGATAGACATAGTCGTAGACTGTTCTACAATTTATACTAAACTGGAGAAAACATAAAACACATCCACTATTTATTTGTTTGTATTACACCAAAACTGTTCTAAAAATTTAAGGCATAAATGACCGCAGTTATACGTATTATTTTTTTGATGATTATTATAGTTATATAGAATGTTTCCCTTCATCATATATTTTATAAATTCCTTAGGCGGCCTCAAGTTCCCATAGCTATCAAAATATTCAATGTAATCGTCAATTTTCACATAGGCTACCCAATGAGTTCCAGGATTTATTGAGCTATCTAAATTGACGACACCACACTCAATAGGATATGGTCTTTTAGGTAAATTATCTCTCATAAAAACACCTCTAAAGTAAGGAATATTATTACAATATTTCAATAAATCTATATTTGTAAGAGCCCGACTAGGCAACCGTTGATTTAGTTTTTTTTTTTTTTAGATAAGTATAATCCAAAACCTTTTTTATATGGTTTAATGCATAGCCCTTTGCCTATAGTTAAACCTTCCAATTTATCATGATGTCTCTTTAACTCCGAAAGACGTTTTTTTGCAGCTTTGTATTCGTTGTACGTTTTAAGGATTCCGGATACTCCACCAGCCAGACTTCCAGCAGCTGATAATCCCGCAAAAATAGGTATTAAAGGAAGAACACCTCCTGATTTTGGTAAAGGAATAATTCGTGGTAGTTTAATAGGTAAATCTTTCGTTAAATCTTTTGCTGCAGCAAATGCCAGTTCTATTGCCATTTTTTTACATTTTGGTTTCATTTTACGAATCTGCTTTTTAGTGTGAGATACAATGCTTTTAAAATTCTTTTTCATTCCAGAACCAGAAGCAACTTTGGCCAACATTGCTTTATTAACCAATGAAGCTGCTATTTTTTCTCCGGGACTAGCATTAGCAGAAGTAGTCCGTGTCTTCGCCATTTTTAGTAAAATTATATCTGCCTTACGCCGTTTATGTAAATTAGATGAATTATTGTAGGCTATATCGTGTTGTTTGCAATATTCGTCCAGCTGATTGATGCCTTTATCCCCACGAGCCAGTCTTTCTTTTAAGCGAGTTCCTGGTCCACAGAAATTATATCCTGGTAGATGAAGTTCAAATGGCAATTTGTTGATTAATCTATTCAGAAGACTATCTTCCGTCATAACCAGATGGAGACTGAATTACAATTATGTATAATCAATCTTTATAAAACATTCGTTTTGTTAATCCAACTGTTTTCACTGGAAGGGAACCCGAGCCATTTAACGTAACACCTTTTAGCTTTTTTTTTCAAAACTTTTTCGACAAGATAAACATCAGGGTGCTGAGTTTTTTGTAGTTCTTGTATATAAAATGCACCTAGTATTGGACGATGCCTCATGTCCGCTAATAAATAAGTTATTGGGTCAGTGTTTTGCACTTTGATGATTTTGAAAATTTCTGTTGACCAATTCGGCGTATACCCTTTTTCAAATGTGCCTTTATATTTACTTATGCGCACATAATCATTGGCATTCAATTTCTTTCTATATTTTTCTTTAGGGATAGAGGTAAGATTCTTTTTGAACCTCTCCAGTAATATATCTTTATTTTTTTGTTTTACTTGTGCTGGAGACATACCAATTGTTCTATGAATGGTATTGTTGTATATGTCAATCACTTTATTAAGAACTTCGTCATACCATATATAGTTTCCTCTGAAACTGAATTCTTTGTAGAGCTTATTTTTCAATGTTCGGATTAATCTTTCTACAATAGATGCTTTTTTAGTAGAGTAAGTGGAGTAGTGATTTATTTTATAACTATCCACAATTTTTTTGAATTTGTCATTATAGAACTCATTGCCTCTGTCCGTTTGTAGGTGTTTAGGCACTCGTCCTTTATGTAATAAAGATTGAAAAGCTCGAGTGACAACTTCTTTTTTTTTACTTTTCAGTGGATATGCCCATGCGTACTTTGAAAAAGTATCGATAACGGCTAAAATAAAATTATGACCACCGTTAAATTTAGAAACAGCTTGCATATCTATTAAATCAGCTTGCCAAAGGTCATCAATATCTTTCATCACAACATGTCTTCGAGGAAAATTTACCCTTGCATATTTATGAATCTCATTTACCACACTTTTTTTGCTCATGTTTATTATAATGTTTAAATATTACTTCTAATTTATTAACTCGATTATTTAATTCAATAAGCAAGTTTGTGTTAGATGAAATTTTATTCAAAATATTAATGAGAGATTTATCAACATATTCTTTGGTTGCGCTGTCATTCAGATCAATTGGATGTTCCAAATTTTTAAGGATCTTATTTTGGGCGTTTAAATTTCCATCACTAGATTGTTTTATAGAACATTCGCTTTGGATTATATAATCTTTTTTCTGTTTTTTATATAGGTGATGGCCGAATTTGTTGACATTCATGTTTGAATGATTCTTAAAGACTAAACAAATATTCGCAACGCTTAGTCATTTTATTCTTTAATTATACCAGCTTCTTTTAACTCTTCTATGATTGAAATAATTTCATTGTCATGATTACTGTTACCAGCATCTCTAGATGCCACCAAAAGCATAAGTCTTTCAATTAATTCATTAGGATCGTCCCAATAAATAAAATCTGTATTTGATTTATAGGTTTTTTTAAAACTTGGGGATTTAACTCCAGTTCCACGCTTGATAGCTTTGTTTTCCACTTCATCTCGATCAAAAAATAAGGGTTTTATAATTTGGCAGTACTTCATGCTTTTGTCTCCTCTTATTTGGCCTAAACGATTAAAATCTCTTTTGTGAGCATTAGTATTGTGTAACATATCTTTATAAACTATTTTATCTCTCTCTGTTACCAAATTTAAATCCGGCTTTTTTTTAAATAAAAGTTCCTTAATACCAGGTGTCATTTCGTAGTTTATATTTCCAAGGGTCATTAAAGAAATTTCATTGTCGCTAGAAGTTTTACCAAAAACCTTAAAAGAGATTGGTATGTTTCCCATGAATAATTGCTTGTTTTCATCCCGTACTCCAAATGGTACATTTAATGTATTATTTTCATCAAGCAAATTTTGTTTTTCTAATATTGATAGAAGGGGAGTGTCTAAATTGGTTACTTTTTTTTCATTTTTAAATGGCGTTGAATGTATTTGTTTTTCTGATTCACTATCGGTTAATGTATTTTCACTTTTAGCAGAGTTATAGCTTTGAAATTTGTCGTCGGGTGAACCGTTGGAATAATTACACAGTGATGAATCATTTGTATCAAAAGTGCATTTAATATCACTTTTATATGAATTAGATTCAGCCATTTTATTAAGAGGATCAGTGAGAGGTTTAAATATTTTATTTAAATTTAAGTTTGTGTTGTCTTCTTCATCCTTTATTTGTTTTATTTTGTTTTTAATTGTTTTAACTGAGGCGAGTATTTGGTGTTTCCATTTTTTTTCCATGTTTTATAACGATGTTACCACATCCATTAAATTATAAGAAATGATGACTTTAGTAGTTATGACTTGTATTTAAATGAAATCAATCGAACTTAATAAATGTATCAAATCCACTTCTGTATCTACCATTATTTAATTCACTATATTTATCTATAATTAAGAATGAGTGCGGATAAGTCCATGTTTTTAAACATATGTTTTTAAATTTGGACCAATCAATGTCTGAATTAACATGTTCATTATAAATATGTTTTAAATTTATATCATCCTGTTTAAAAATTATTAAAAAGTTTGCATTATCTCGTATTAATTGTTTTGGTATTTTCGAATAAGTTTGGGACAAGTAAAAGCAATCTATATTTTTATGCCGTCCCATTGAAAAATAGTTACGTATATTTGTCTGATTCTCGCATGCCACATCGTCAAAAATAAAAACAGAATTTGGTAAAGCAATATCCGGGTCAATAACGTCTTTGTTATCATTAAATATGTTAAATTTTATATCTGGAATTTGATTCAAGATTTCATTTAAAAAGCAGTATTTTGGTTGAAATGTGGTTTTTGAATACAGATAAACATTCTTAAATTTTAAGCCGTTTTTATGTAATAATAAGCCTATCATTACATTGGTCTTTCCACAATTAGATGGACCGCAAATTAGACAGCGAATCGTATTGGGAAGTAATACGCTATGTCTGTTAATTCCGGAATGTGATTTTACTTCTATGTTGTTAATTTCTAAAGTTGTGGGTTGCTTTATCAACCTCATAATGATATCTGACAATACTGTATAGGGTATTTATATTAAATAGATAAATCATTACAATGTCCATTTCTATTGATCGAATGTTAGCGGTTCTAATGTTTGCTTTCCAAGAAATTTAGCTTTTAAAAACAACCTTTGTCCACGTGATCTATTACCAAAAAAGGTAAGTACCTAGTTATATTTTAGTTATTATTTTTGTAATACTTATTAATTCATTGTTGCACCAGCTCCACTGTATAGCAGACAAATTTGCATTGCACTGTTGGTTTACATATATCCTGATTTTGGTAAGTGTTTATTTTAACTTTTTACTAATAATATCAGTTAAAACTAATTGGTAGTTCATATGAAGGTTAATTTAATAAGTATTATTTTATTTTGTTACAGAAACAATGACAAGCATAGTTTTTGCTGACGCTGATCCTTTCTATCTACAAGAGGCTCAAGACATGAATTTAATCTGGAACAGTCATGAACACGATAGAGATATTGTTCGAGAAAATAAAGAAACCAATACAAAAAATAAATCATTCAAAACAATTCATAAGAAAGGAAAGTTAAGTTTTAAGAAAAAAATATCACCAGATTCATCATTCGTTGTCAGAAAAATACCAGGAAAAGGACATCACTTAATAAAAATTGAAATCAGTGAAATTAACACCCTAGCAAGTGATGATTGTTGTGTAAGTGTGCAGTATGTAGTTGAGGATAAATATGATAACATTTTAGACGCAACGCAAGATTTAATAAGTAAGATGACAAAAAAGTTATGTGTCCCAGAACCTTTATAAATCTATCTAATTGTATTTATTGATATTTTATTTTATTGTAATATTATTGAATATATAACCTAATAAACATAGTTACGAGTCACGTACTTGTTTTATTTATCTTGCTTACGCAGGGTTTACCTACACATTATTTCGGTGACCGATGTAAATCTGGATTCGGTCGAACACTAACAATAATCTTATAAAATCAGACAGGAATTAGGATAGGTTAAGAAAAATGCAAGGAATGATATTTTATGCGATTTCAATTTATTTCATATATATTTCACATATATTATATATAGCAAATTATAACTTTTACCAGTAAATCAAGACTTACAGACTATATAACTTTACAAATGTATTACTTATAAATATATATATAGTTATTATGTTAGGAATTATAGTAAACATTTACCAAAATAAAACGGTTTTCAGTTGACAAGATATATAATTTTGTCATTATTTACAGTTCAATGTTGCTTTTAAATGTCACTTTTATTATTATGATATATTTCTAATATAATACAATATTATTATAATATATTGCTGTAATGTCCCCAAGGTACAGTTTTTACTATATCTTTCGTGATCTGTCTCTTATCATCTGATTTATTTAAAATCAATTTATTCAACCTCTGAGTAAATATTTTATGATTAATTGATTTAATAATGTACATACTATCTCTAAAATCAATATTCCTAAACAAACATCGTTTATATTTTGCCATGTCAAGTTTCCTCGTTACACATTTTTTTGTGCCTTTGGCTTTCTTAAGTGAAGATGTTTCAGTATTTATGCAATAAAGTTTTGCGCGAAGTCCTGTGAATTCTGTAATTAACTCACCAGCCATTTCATCTTTAAAATATCCAGGTTGTTTAATATTAACATGAGGTATACCATATACATTATCTTCTTTAAAATTACTAGTGTCAAAGTATTGTAGGTTAAGTTTCATATCCTTGTAGAAATCATCAGTCCTTATCAAATATAAAAGACTATCAGTATCTGTGTAGCAAAGGCATATATTTTCTCCATACATTTTTTTCATAATCGCGTAATGGAATCTATATAAATGTCTCTTCGCGAGTTCTAGAACAGTAAAGCCAATATATATTGGTCGGTCTAGATTGATTTGTGTTGGCTGCATTTGAATAGCTACCAAATTTTCTGTAAAAATCGAGAGATTCATAAAATTTGGCGCACTTATATATTTTTCAGCGCCGCAAATTTTATTAGTTCTGTTAGAACAATCTTTCCATACATTAACTAGTTTTACATCAACTTGATTTCTTTTGTTTTCTATCGTTTTACCAAATATAGAGTTATTCTGTTTTTTAAAAAAATCCCTTTCAAATTCGGAAGTTGCATTTTGTCGCAACAATGTGTTTAATTCAATGTAAGGTTTTAGAAATTGTTTCTGATCGAAAGCCAATACTCTGTGTATTTTTAATAGTACAAGTCCGTTTCTCAAACATTCTTTTAAATGAGTATAATGTATGACATATTTATATTTATTATGTAGGTTTGCTATTAGCTTTTGAGATTTTCCATTAGGCGGAATACATTTTTCTGGCGCGAATGGTAAATCAGAATGATGATCATGTATTTGTGGAGGATATTCAAGGTCCACTTCAAGTATGTATCCGCGATTGTTACTATCTGGTATCGATTCAATGTTGTTAAGGGTTTTAATTTCGTCTTCATTTAGAAAGGAAAAATTATTGGTAGGAAGACATTTCATCATCGTATATCCATAAAGATTTACACAATCGAGGTACATTAGATAAGAATTGGGCTCGTATTTATTGTAATTAGACAAATATTTATTATTTGCTTTAGCATTTCTGAGAGAACATTGTGCTAAACCTCCTCTAATGCCTTTTTCAAGCATTTGATACATTTCAACATCGGAAATTAAATCAAGCTCAACTTTTGTAAACAATAACATGGCATCCCAACTTAATGAAGGTGATGATACATAATGACAAGGATCTAAGTTGTAGTAAGTCAAGCTCATTGTTCTGAATTTTTCAAAAACGTCACATAATAATAATACATCGCATTTTAAATATAAATCGGTGTACTCCCCTAAATCTTTTATGTTAAATTCATTCCAAATAGTTTGCGCATGTTCGTAATCTTTATCTGATATATCTTCAGAAGAAAGCCTATTAAAAAAACTACTCTTGTCAGGAAGATTTGGTTCATTATAGCGTTCCATCGAATTCAAATAATCATAGCAATATACTCCTTTTTGACACAATAAATCAAACGATTTACTATCAGGATAATATTTTTTTAAATTTTTAAAGTCACTTTTCTGCAGTGTTTTTACTAACTTATCCAAGCCGCAACTAAGAAAATTGAACGAATCAATAAATTTCAACTGAGCGGCATTGATGGAATCAATTGGTATAAACTTTGTGATTGATATGTATTTTTCCTTTGTTTTTGAAATAAGATTAATACGTCCTATGATCGCAGATAGCTCGGTAATAAATAAATGACAGTCATATCCGGAAAGATTGTGGAATATGATTGGAATAAATTTACATGTCCTAGCATTCAAATTACATCCCACGTGACTCGGACCTAAATAAGCTGAATCAAAATGATCGTGGTCTGCGCATTTTACGTCATCAGCTACAAATTCCTTTTTACACAAGTGACAGATGGTAGCATGTTTAAACGATGCCAGCTCATTTTCAGTTAGCGGCATCATTTCATGTTTAATTGATATAATTTGATATAATTCCATTACATCATTAGTTAGAGCTTCAATAAATTTTTTTACACAATTTGGGCCCCGATAAGACACAAATTTGTTTAGACTCGGTTTAGACTCACAGCATATGTAATAAGCAAAGCAAGTCGCTTGATGTATTTGCACGTTCTCAACATGTTGTGATTTGCTTTTATCCGAATATTCTTTAAGCAAACTTTCAAAATCACCATATATTACGAAAGGAATTCTACGAGTTCGTTCAACATGCGAAAATAATAACTTACTACCTGGTTGAGGCAGAATTGTTTTTACTCTAGCGCAATCGTGATTTACCAGTTTTTCTTGCGATGGAAAATAAATAAAACATTCGTCACACAAAAAAATTCTGCATTTATGTTGTGTAAGTTGTCTATGTACAAGCTTTCCGAAATCTTTTATCAAACAGAAATGGTTTTTCCCGTTTATCTCAATGAGGAGCAGGCTAATATGCGTCAACTTACGATGTTTTGTTTTGTAGAGGGGACCAGATACTATATTGTTTTTATCCAAACCGTACACATTTACCGAAATTAAAGGATTTATCTTTTCGAATATTTTAATATCATTTAAACTCAAAGGAAAAGTCATTCCTGAAGTGTTCAGAATATGTTTATAATGTGGATATGACGACACTCTATTTGGATTATTTTTTGCTGGATACATATGCGCAATTATGCTCCATAAGAAACATCGATCATCTTTGTTTTGAATGTTTAAACATGATTTGGTGTTTTGAATTTCTCGCGGCAATTTCACGTATGAGCCCGCCCGTAATGGATTGTATTGATTAATATTTAATTCTAAATGACTGATAGAATTTAGTGTCCAACCACTCCCCGACATTTCGAATTCTGAACATTTCGTTATCAGCTTTTGGACACATGTTTTATAAAACGATATCAAATCAGAGTTGTAAAAAATCTTTACAAATGGCACATTAAATGACTTAAGGGCTTTTTCATCATTTTTAGGTAAATAATATGACACAAAAAATTCCATGTTGACTTTTAATGCATTGTGTTGGATCAATGATTTTTTTATTAATTGTAAAACTGAAGTAGAGGCTTTATTCAAAAATTCCTCAGGCAGCATATTATTCGAAATAGGGTTTATTTTATAACTTACAATTCTAGATTTAAATGCACTAGCTATAATCTGCACATCTGGGAACTCAGAGTTGATCAAACAGTTTGATTTATGAATACTACTTTTATAATGCGACGAGATACGAGACACCTCAATATTACACTCTCTACAATATACCATTTTGCCTCACTTGTTCCTTAGTAGGTATACTTGATAACAAACTTGAACTGATAAAAAATATTAAAAAATATAGGTAAATATTTGAGGTATTTACTTAATATAATAGTTGCATGAATTGATATGAAGCGATTAACCTGCCTAGATGTCGGTAATAATATAAATGCATAGTTTCGTAATCTGAGATTTAATTTTACTGTTTGCAATTAGTTTTCAGTAGTATATTTCAGTATTTCAGTTTCTATATTTAAATTTTTCAATATTCCAATATTTCAATATTCCAATATTTCTCATTTATAGTTTTGCTGTAAATAAAACAATCATTAGACATAACATAATAATAACCAGTTAAAATTTTATTCATGAAAATAAAACTTACATTTGTTGATTAAAAAGTATTGTAAATGCTTTCCTATTATAAGGTATAAATAAAATAAAGATAACAGTTAAGTAAAGATAGCTAGATAAAAGTGAAATAATTGAATATTATTGCGTCAGTATGTTAGAACATATTGTTCATTGCGGTATCATGGGATACTTAAATGTATAGTTTGGTAATCCTAGTTTGCAATTTACTGTGTAGATATTATTATAATGTTTGCAATTAGTATTTCAGTTTCTATATTTCAATTTTTCAATATTTCAATTTTCAATATTTCAATATTTCAATATTTCTCATTTTTAGTTTTGCTGTAAATAAAACAATTATTAGACACAAAATAAGAATAACCATTTCAAATTTTATTCATAAAATCTAAAACTAACATTAACTAATTCAAAAGTAGTATATATGCAAGTAATTACCTATTATAAGGTAGAAATAAAAATATCAAGGTAATATAATAAAGTAAAGACAAAATGAAACAATTGCGATTGTACCAATCTGTTAAAACATACTGTTCAATGTAATTTCATAGGATACATTATTGGCTGTATAGCCTTGAATTCATTTTTCCCGGCTTCTACAAGTGTTGACAATGCGCGCCATACAGGTGTTTGGGTGTCAGTACACAATTTTAAAGTAACCAGGGCTCTTTTCCAACGTTCTTCGCTAGGCTGACATTCAGCTTCTCGGGAATTATAGACCCTTAACTCGACGTAATACTCCCCGCCACGTGTGAGATCTCGTTGTGTTGTATACCCGCTCGTTCCGCGCTGTGAAAAGAAGCTCCGCAATGTAGCCGCACGCGCTGGTTTCACCTTGCTGCTTTCTCCGATCTCCTGAAAAAAAATCAAACAAATAATAAGTGACCTTCATACGTAACAGTTTATTGATATAACTGCTGTAACAAAAGTAAGTTACATAAATGTTTACAAAAATAATCTAGCCTGCATTAAACAACGCTTATCCACCATCGTAACTAAAAAAATACCCTGCCTAAGAGGGCCATGGTGCCGTAAACAATCATCACACACACACACTGAGTATCACACCCATAAAAATAAGTAAACGAGCGAATAATATTTTTTCATTACCTGTGTAATCGAGGGCTGCGCCAGAGGTAATTCTACGTCATCCGTGTCCGAGCCAAAGAAATGGGATGTCGTCAACAGTTCTGTTGACACCGCCGCTGGCAGTTTTTTCTTTCTCGATGAAGACCCAGCGCCGCTGCTAGCCGTCCGTTTCTTTGATGCGCCTCCGTCTTTCTTCTTTTCTTGAGCCACCTTTTTTGCAGGAGGTTGTGGTGTAGGTGGAGGTGCTACAGGCTCGGACCCCGCCGGTGTTTCGTCGTCCGATACATCAATCTCATCGGCCCAGAAAGGATTTTGCGACCAGCCCGGCCTGAAAGCAATAATTTAAAATAATTATAATAGAAGATAACTTCGCAACGAGTTAACACAACATTGTTTCTGAACATTGTTTTAGCCTAGCATAGCAAAATGCTTTATAAATAAAAAATCCATGAGTTAACACAAGTTAGTTTGCCGATCAACACAGGTACCTAAGTCACATTACACTTTATACGTTTACATCCTCACACTCACAGTCCACACTTAGTTCAATGACTTGTATAGCGGGTGCCAGAAACATTCACTTCACTCATAATCTCACCTTGAACCAGAAATACAAATTTCCCTTGGGGAAGTAAATTGAGCTTCTGTCAGGAATCGAACCCGAAACTCCCGGTGTAGAAGGCAATTACTTAACAACTACGCCAGCATGGCATCTAATTTTTTTCACCGAAGTTATAAGGCAATTTGCACTCACTAATAATTCATTCATACTAACAATAAATACTTTAAGGTCACTTACTTACATAGTTAGGTTCCTTGAAGTTCCGAATATGTAAATAACTGCACTTTTTTTTGGATGCTGGAGCGTCGTCGCCCACCACTGAATATCCGCTTTTAAATGTAGATGCACCAAATCAGTCCTATTTATAATCTCATTTTATAAAGATGCATTCACAAGTCGAATCTTGACTAAAACGTACAAAAATAAAAAAACAGAAAGGTTAAAGTTTTAACGATTGTATACCTTAACGATCTTGTAAACAAAGTTCATTTCATCTTGTCAACCGATAAACAAATCTGAATGAGACTTTATGCTGTCGTCAAGGGATGTAAAGCGATGACTGCTGCACATTCTCGAGCAACTGGAGACAAAAATCCTATAAGGAAGTGGCAGGTACTTATACCAATTACGAGTCTTTTAAATTACAGATCTCACTTAACTGGTAAACAACATATTTCAATTGATCACCAGTAATGAGAGAACCTCTCGAATAAAACAATGCTTTTTATGAAAATCCTTATAACTAAATCTTTTAGATATTAGTAGCGAAACAAACATCAATAAGTCGATTTGTATTTTTTGACGATACTAAAAATGTATTGCTACTTAAGTAAATATTTAAAAATCACATAATGTTCTGATCACTACTGTTACCTATTTAGTATTTTTATTAGACATTAATATGTAGGTACCTACGTTAAATTTTAACCAAAACGTATATTATAATTTTAATTATGTAAAATCATGAAACGAAGGTTGTATCTTTGAACCATAGGCCGTCATTTATTTATTTATTCATTATAATCAATCTCTTTTTTAACTTTTTTTATTTTCTATACAAGATGATTACTACAAAACATCAAAAGAACCAAAAGCCCGTAAAGTAACCTATGGATAGTGACAATGGAGTCTTATCGCTAAGAGAAATTCTTTTCAGAAATATTTGTATCGATATAATCACAGTAATATTGTTGTTTGCTAAGAAGCTATTTAATAGTATAGATAGTGAAAAGTATAGATATCTTAGAAAATACTAAAAACAAAAACTTTTAAACTCATAGCCCACACTAAATTCATAGACTTGTATCTTAGGTGCTAGAAACATTCACTTCTTCACACACACACACACACAATGACACCCAGAACCAGAAGTGCATATTTTCCTTGATGAGGAGATTTATGCTACTGTCGGGAATCAAACCTAGTACCCGCAACATAGAAGACAAGAACTTACCAACTACGTCAACATGACAGTCTGACTAATCGTATCTTTGATAAAAAAATATGACGAAAAAAATATCGTTGAATCACGTACGCTAGAAAATCCAAATATAGGCTGACTTGATAGCCTAGGTACATAGGACTGCACATATCATTGACATGAGTACAAAATAATAAAATGTAATAATCATAAAAAGTCCCCACTTTATACGTACTCGTACGTACTCTAGGTAACATACCACGGCTGTATAACCCACACTTAAATCGGGATACTATATACCTATGCCTTATAAATGTGTCGGTCGCATCTGTTTCACTAGACAGACAAAGTATTATGTTCTGAACTGATCTGTCTTGAACGGTCTAAAATAAAATGAACTGCTCAGATAAACAAATGCAGACTGACCAGATAAAACGATAGCGGTTTATAAGCTAGAGGGAACCTCGCTTTTTTTAATTCAGTGCGACGAATATAGTGAGCGAACATAATACATGTTGTAAAATGCGCTAACGAGACGATTATAGAGAATAAAAACATCTGACACATGATCCGTGCGCAAACAAGTTGTCGGTTCCCTTGTAATTACAATACTACTTATTAATCGTATGTTTGATGTGGATTGGATAGCAGATAATCGAGAGAATTGGGGGTCATGCATCGCGAGCTCGAGCGTAGCGAGAGCGATGCAGATGCAGAACCCCCAATTCTCCCCTACTACAGTGGTAGTTCTATTTCAATTTTAGGAAATAAATCCTACTTAACTATGGAGAAGCTAGGATTCGAATTATTCAAGTCAAACACAACGACTATTCAAACAGCTAGTAGACATAAAATAAAATCAATTGGTTATTTTAAAATTCCAATGACTTTCAACGGTGAGACTCATATTATTGAAGCTTTTGTTTTTCCTGACATATCTCCATCTCTGATTTTGGGTATAGATTTCTGGAAAAAATTTAATCTTATACCAGAAATTCTTTCTCCATGTTGTAATTTAATAGGAACAACAAACAATGACTCAGATTCAAAAGTGTTAGCTTACGATAAATTGGATAATAATCAGAGAATTATTGTTGACAATTTAATTGATCAATTTAAAGATATTTCATTTGAAAAACGAGGCGAACTAGGTCGTACTCATTTAATTTACCACAAAATTGACACTGGTAATACACCACCAATTAAACAACGGTGTTATAGACTGTCTCCTGAAAAACAGAAAGCTTTAATTAATGAAGTTGATAAAATGTTAGAATTACAAGTAATCGAACAATGTGAAAGTCCCTGGCTTTCCCCAGTACTAATAACTCCTAAAAAAAATGGGGAATGGCGTTTTTGTGTTGATAGTAGGAAATTGAATTCAGTTACAAATCGTGATGCTTATAGTTTACCTTTTATGAATGAAATTCTAGACCAACTTAGGAATGCTAGATTCCTGTCTAGTATTGACATTGCCAAAGCGTTCTGGGAAATTCCTTTGAATCCTGATGACAGAAATAAAACTGCATTTTATGTCCCAGGAAGAGGAATGTTTAGATTCATAGTAATGCCTTTTGGATTGACAAATGCCCCAGCTACACAACAAAGATTGATGGATTTGTTATTTACTCCAGCTCCTGAGTTTGAAAATAAGGTTTTCTGTTATCTAGATGACATAATTATAATAAGTCAAACATTTGATGAGCATATCTCTCTTTTGAAGAAAGTTCTCGATAAATTAACTTATGCTAATCTCACTATTAACTTTGATAAGTGTAATTTTTTTCGAAAAGAATTAAGGTATTTAGGTTATATTGTGGATGTGAATGGCTTACGTGCTGACCCAGAGAAAGTACAAGCTATTATTGAATATCCCACTCCGTCATGTGCTAAAGAGGTACGGAGATTTATCGGAACGTGCAGTTGGTTTCGTAGATTCATACCTAATTTCAGCTCTATCGCTGCTCCTTTGAACAAATTAACTTCTGGTAAAACTAAAACAAAGTTCTTATGGAATAATCTTGCTGATGAAGCCTTTACTAAATTAAAGACTGCTTTATCATCCACACCAGTTCTTGCTTGTCCTGATTTTAACAGTCCATTTTCGGTTCACTGTGATGCATCTAATTTTGGTATTGGTGCAATGCTTACTCAAGAAATAGAGAATAAGGAAGTAGTCATTGCCTATATGAGTAAAGCTTTGAACAAACATGAACAAAATTATTCAACTACTGAAAGAGAAACATTGGCGGTAATTACTGCATTGGAACATTGGCGTTGTTATTTAGACAATGGTAAACCATTCACTATTTACACTGATCATGCTGCATTAAAATGGTTCCTCAATTTAAGTAATCCTTCGGGTAGGCTAGCTCGATGGACGGTTCGCTTATCTTGTTTTAACTTTGTTCTAAAACACAAGAAAGGTAAAGATAATGTTGTTCCCGATTTACTATCTAGGACAAACAAAGTTAATACAATACAGTCTAATTTTATTTCTACAACAGATCATTATAATGACTTACTTTTGAGTTGTCAATCAAATCCTGATTCTTCAAATAACTATAAAGTAGTTAACAATAAGTTATTTCGAAAGATGAAATGTATAGATGCCATTACTGACGATTTTATATGGAAGGAAGTTCCATCTCCAAATTTAAGGGAAGATTTGATTAAGAATTTTCATGGTT
Organism: Plagodis dolabraria; assembly: GCA_963854805.1. NCBI lineage: Eukaryota > Metazoa > Arthropoda > Insecta > Lepidoptera > Geometridae > Plagodis > Plagodis dolabraria. The sequence continues at coordinate 16,193,534 of OY978459.1, read as the reverse complement.
CTTTGGATTCTCCACACATAGGAATATTCAAAACATACAAAAAGTTGTGTGTTAATTATTTTTGGTCAGGGATGTTTAAAGATGTAGCTAAATATGTTAATAAGTGCGAAACCTGTTTATCATATAAACATTCTAATCATGCACCTTAGGGTCCTATGGGTAAACCAAAAATTTGTTCAAGACCTTTCCAATGCATTTCTCTTGATTTAATGGGCCCTTTCCCAATGACTCGTCAACGAAATCAATACATTTTGGTAGTAAATTGTTATTTTTCAAAGTATAGTCTAATTTTTCCCCTAAAAAAAGCTACCGCTACTAATATTGTAAATTATTTAGAAAATAAAGTGTTTCTGGTTCACGGTATACCACAAACCATTATAATGGATAATGGTTCACAATTTCAAAGTCGAGAATTCGATTCATTATTGAACAAATATAAAATTCCTTTTAAATTTTTCACTCCGCATTATTGTCCTCAAGTTAATCCAACAGAAAGGTACAACAAGACAATTGTAACTTGTATAGCATCATTGGTAGGAGAAGATCACAGATCGTGGGATTCTTGTCTTGACAAAGTTCAATCTGCTATGAATAACTCGGTGAATATGGTCACTGGATTTACTCCATCTTTTCTGGTTTATGGTCGTGAAATTATAACATGTGGATCTACTTTTACACAAGCAGATAATCTGGACGAAATTTCTTTTTTACCACGGGATATATACGCTAAAAATGTTGGATTATTGGCAACAATTTATGACAAAGTTCAAGCAGCTCTTTTTACTGCTCATTTGAAGAACGCTTCTCGTTACAATATGAGACATCCTTATAAAGAATTTAATGTTGGAGATATTGTTTGGAGGAAAAACTATGTTCTTAGTAATGCAGGAAATTATTTTAGCGCTAAATTAGCTCCTAAATTTATAAAATGTAAAGTAATTGAAAAATTATCACCTCTAGTATATATTTTGGAAGACAACAAAGGTTGTACAGGAAAATGGCATGTCAAAGATTTTAAATTGTAATTGAATGCACCCTCATAAGCTTTTCGATAGGTTATCGGTTTCGTAATTTGCGGTGTGGTTCTGACATGGAAGGGTTTTCGGTAGCCACTGAGTGTGAGCTCTGTTCCCAATTGTATGTGTGATGAGGAATGAGGTCAATGTGAAAGTTTATTATTTATATATCGAGCGGACGCAGAACTCGTTAAATAAGCCATTTATGCCGAGCGGACGCAGAACTCGTTAAATAAGCCATCTATGCATTTATATTGAGCGGACACAGAACTCGTTAAATAAGCCATCCATGTCGAGCGGACGCAGAACTCGTAAAATATGCCTTTCATGCATTTATATTTATCTATATCGAGCGGTTGCAGGACTCGTAAAATAAGCCATACTTGCATTTATATATTTAACTTATTTATATATATATATATATATTGGAATGACAGGTCTGGTATGAAAGAGTTTCATGTCTTTAACATTTACTAGTCATTTTCGAAGTCCGTTGCCAATTCTATTGCTTGTAGGGTCTTGCAATCATATTTCAAATATTCGATCCTTGTATCCTTTATGCTTGTTCTATTTAGCTCTAAACTTTAACTTATATTTTTAATATAAGTTCATTCTTGTCTTACTTTTAAATCTATAACTGTTCTTGTACAACTCTAGATTTTTATCTCGAATATGAGTTATTTCTTGTACCTTATATGCCTGTTTTTTTAAACAAGCCTTTGCTTTTCACTTGTAATATGAGATTTTATTATATTATTTCTGTCTGTTCGTCTGTTCTTAAAGAGCACTTGATTTTCACTTATATTTCTTGTGAGGTAATTCTTATCTTACTTATTCGTATTAAACTACTGTGACATACAGCTCTAGATTTTAACTTAAATCTCAAATATGAGATCTTTCTTGTAATATTTTCTTGTACAGTTATTAATCTTTACTTGTAATTTTCATTTCTTCTAGATACTCTCTATAAAAAAAAATTAAAATATTAGTTATTTTAATTTTTTTTCCGGGGTTTTGGGGAATATGTAGGGTTTTAATTTTTCACTAAGCATTTCTTTTGTGTAATAATAATAAAGTTTGTACTAACAATCATTTCCATAATTTATCTGATGATGCTTTATCCTTGATTTCATTCTAAACGTAGGTATATGTCTGCAACTTGGTACATTATATACTCAGCACTGCCTCACTCGAATATGTACATATTACTCATATTATGCGCACGTTTCGTTGTGCGTATCGTTATAGGGATTTTTATTGAGCTCTAGATGGTTCTTATGGTAGTTTTTCCACGTAGATTTTAGTTGTTTCTCGTAAATAAGTTCTTGTGTTTATATATCTTTGCTACTTGAGTGGTACTATTCTTTTACTTTTGATTTTCATATATATAGGTTTATTTCATCTCGTTATATGCTCTTTGCGACTTTAATAAGTCCTTATTATCCTGGACACTGAAGCTTTTATCTGAAAATTTACAAAATGAATAGAATATGACGCAGATTTGTGCTGATTTTTGGTTCTAGACATGCTGATAACTTTTCCTTTGTTTGCTTAGGGCTTTGCAAGCCAAAACGAGAAAACTAGATAGGTTTTCGTTTCAACATCATACATTTTCGAGTTGATGTTTCTGTGGGAAAAATGAATGGTTTTATGAAATTTTTAGCTGGTGATGTGTGGAATGCATTGTTCTATCTAGAAACAGTATTTTTATGATAGTAATTACAACGGTTACCTGTTTTATAGCCTAAATCACTTATTTTTGTGATTTTTGATATTATATCAGTCGCATTTTTCTCTATACGTTGGTATGTTTGTTTTTACTATATTCATAGTATTTATCCTCATATTTTGGGTTTTCCACAAATGTAAACATGTCAAAAATGACATTGTCTTGAGTCAAAATTGCGTTGTCAAACGACGATTTCTTCTAAAATTTATGAGGTTGCATTCAAAATTTGGTGATTTTATGTCAAATATTGCTAGCAACTAAGAATTAAAACCTAATGTTCTTGGTTCCGATTTTAAAGCCAGGCGGCCCTATATAAACGGAACATTCGGCTTCTTCGATCATTCTTTGCTTGGATTTCAAGAAAGTCTAAAATTAAAATACAGTACAGGAAGAAACCCTCACTGAACAACTGAAGTCACCTGAGAAGATTGCTGGTCCAACACTGGAAGACTAGACTGGCGCAGCCCTCTCGACGCGGCCCTACATCCGGTGCTCCTGAAGTTGGTGGGAGCTACGTGGCGAAGCCCCTCAAGCGCGGCCACCCTTATCTCCGTTCTTAATTCCTTTCTCTCCCACCAGTTCACCGGAGTCAGTCCACAAACACATACGCGGACCAGCAAATCAAGGTGACCAGGTGCTGGTGAGGTGTACCTGCCTCCTCTTTCCTGTGGCGAGGCCCTCCTACCTCTGCTTGCCTCCACTCTCCTGCATGCAGAGAGGCGCACCCGCGTCTACTCTGCTGCTCTCTACGCACGTTCCTGGCGAAGTGTTGGTGAGGTGTGCCTGCCTCCATTCTCCTGCAAAGAGGCGCACCCGCTTCTGCTCTGCTGCTATCTATTCTACGTTCCTGGCGAAGCGCTCCTGGTTCCACATAAATTCCGCCGGCTAGATTTTCTCTTTATTTTTATTTCCTATTTATTTTTTTTAACTTTCTTTGTAGGCTAATTTTATACATTCCTATAATTAAGTGAGATATAACGAGAGCCCAACCTTTTATGTTTTAAATGATATTATAATTATTCTATACTTTCCCTCTTTTATTTTTATCATTCTTTTTTAAGTCACCCTTTAAGTCACACTACGATTATATTACGTGACAAGCTCGCAGAGGGGCATGCTTATCATACAACTGTGTTAATAGGGAGTTGAAAATAGCAACCTGGTCATTCACAGACGTTGCATCATATACCGGAGACCAGTCGACTACTTGGGCATCATTAAGAAATGCTGCTTGGTCCATGCCACTAAAATTGCGCTGAAGTATGACTTTAGGTTTTGCTTTAGGAGGACGAATTTTATACGATAGGAATATTAGATCATGATATGAGAAAGCATCGACGGAACATTGACCGTGCTTAGCAACATGCTGGGTGGATGATACTATAATCAAGTCAAGAAGTGAAGGAGTGTAATTTGGGGAGTAATGAGTAGCATCTAGAGGCAGAATATGCATGTTGCAGGAATTAATGACAGCTTCAAGTGAGGAAGCACGACTATCACGTTTGAGAAGACAGGTATTGAAATCACCCATGATAATGGTATGGATATATGAAGGGGTAAGATCTTCAAGGATTTTTTCAAAAGATGAGAAGTAATTATTACTAGATGAATTGCTATAATAGGCTCCGAGTAGGATTTTATTATGTGAAAGAAGGACTTCCACAAAAAGATGCTCACCAGCATTTGATGTAAGCGGTTGGGATGAGGTGCTGACTACTAAGAAAGGAATATGTGATCTAAGGTAAATAGCCACCCCACCCCCACGGCCGTCAGTACGATCATTTCGGATTAGGAAGGAGTATGATATCGAGGGTAAGCATGGCTTGAACCACGTCTCGGAGACTATTATGGCGTGAATATTTTTGTCAACTAGAGATGCCTGCATATCGGGATAATGTGCCGGAATACTTTGCACGTTGATATGAATCACGTTAAAATTTTTCGGTTCATCAGAAAATTGTGCGTCGAGAATATCGTACAGCGTTGGAATGCTTTCGAAACTCTGTCACTAAGGGAGCTGTTAGAAGACAATGACAAATACTCTTCACTATCACTATTATCTGCAGTTTTAAATAAACTTAACATAGTTTTCAATATGAGATATATATATAGGTATATATATTATACATAGTTATAAAATATATAGTTATAATATATATATAGGTATATATATTATATAATACAATAATAAATATGTTTATATATACTAAATTATATACTTACAAAAGTAATATATATTAGAATATAAAAGAGGTTTTTTTAAAACTCTCCACCTGCCAGTTGGGTATCAGTAGGTCAAAGAATACATAATAAGCACGCAAAAAACACACATACAAATTTTCGTTTTTTACCAGGGAAGAAAAAGAAAAGAAAAAAAATACATTAACAATAGAAACAAACTAACCACATCAAATATATTTATATAGATTGAATTGTAAGTTTTAATGGTAATTTTGTCACCAGGTTTCAACAGAATAAGCAACTGTACCTAGTGATAAACTCTATGGTTTGATGTGAAGTAAAAAAAAAAAAGAAAAAACGTCAACGTCAATTGCAAATGTCAAAACTGTTTGCTATGAGTATGTAGGTAGTGAAATTAAATATAAATGAAAAATTTAAAATAGGACAAAAGCTACATAATAACTACCTACTTACAGCGTGTGAAATTCAGAGACATAGAGGGTACCGAAACACGAACAAACCATTTTGTAAACATACAATTGTGTAGTAATTATACCCTCGAGAAATAGATTGAAGCAGGCATGTCATCGCTTTTTGGAAGCAGCTCGTCTCGGCTTGGCTGTAGCTATCGGCTCCTTGGGTTTTATTATCTGGTATATGGGGGCCCTGGGTTCGTTTCCGGGTCGGACAAGTTATTGAGTATCAGGCTAATTTAATATTATTAATACGAAAGGTTGTTAGTGCAGATATGAGTGTTTTTGTTACTAGTTCACGCTGAAATTGCTAAACTGATTCGGATTTATAAATAATTTAAGTCCTGAATTTACACATAGGATCCTATCAGCTTTGATTGTCTATGCAAGCGAAAAAGAGAAACGCAGCTAGTTTCTAATAAATAAAGATTAATTGCAGTCCAAATTCTGTTTCGTCGTCTTTCCCGAAAAAACTAACTTAGATCAGATCATCAAATTACGAGTACGTTATACTTGGTGTCCAGTACTTTAGGAACTATTGGACACCAACTATAAAGTAATTTCAGTTAACGTATTGAAAATGTTTATCACATTGTGCACATTACTACGAATAAATATTTATTCGTAGGCACATTATAATCGAAAACGCCTAAAGTTGGACTCATTATTTTAATAAAAATTTGTTGTAAATTCCTGCCCTGCACTTAGAAGCATAAAATAATATTATGTTGGATTCGGTGCTATACTCATTCCAACCTTTCTTACCACGAACAAACCATTTTGTAAACATACAATTGTGTAGTAATTAAACCCTCGAGAAATAGATTGAAGCAGTCATGTCATCGCTTTTTGGAAGCAGCTCGTCTCGGCTTGGCTGTAGCTATCGGCTCCTTGGGCGTATCATGCACTGAAATCGGCGCTTCCGAACCACCAATCTTTTCGAGCTCTGCAAGAGAGCTGATGCGATGTCTTATTCCGTCAGCACCCGATATGAACACGAAACCGTCTTTCGTCCAACACTTGCCAATGCCATATCTTTGGCGAGCCAACATAAATGTATGATGCCGTGACTTAGTTAAAAACTCGGATAGTGTTATACCTGATCCTTTCAAACCCGTCTTTGCGAACCAGATCTTGTTTCTCATTTCTAACGTACGCAATTTAAACAGGATCGGTCTGGGTTTAGCTGGAGTGGACGCACGACCCATTCGGTGACAGCGGCTGATGTCCTCGACAGTTACACTCAATTTCGTGTGAGTTGCCACGGCCCCGGCTACCACTGATGAAGTCTCTTCGTCCTTAGATTCCACAAGGCCATGAAGCAGCAAGATTAGGTTATCCATAATCCCCACGCTTGGCAGGCGTCTTGGGGATCGCAGTGTGAGATATCAGGTCCTCACAGACTTAGAATTTTTTCACTTAAGCCTATGGGTCCTCAGAAAGCGCTGCTGCCCACCCTCTGTAGTTTTACTCTGTAGTCGTCTCTTATGACATCAACGGACAGCTAGGCACCGCACGGGCAGCCCGGCACCCTTATTTAGTTTTGCAAGCTTGCTAAGAAAAAAATCTAAAATCTGGAACATGGCATTCACATTTTTGTAACTTATATACAGACATCGAGCATTGACAACAATGACAATCATCTCCAGTATAAATTGTTACGTATGGTGACGATCTCGTATGTTATGTTATGTCCGAGGATCGTCTAATATTTTAGTGCATACACAAAAAGTCTGTATTATTGCTTAAGCTGTGGCACGTTGGCTTTGGGAATAATAGCAAGGACAACCGCGGTCTACGGTGTATCTACTCTATTCACACCATCGAGAAAATAACACTAAGAGATGCAATAAGATTTGGTTTGTTCGAGATGAATAGATGCCAAACTCTGTATAACCTAAACGCGCTCTAATTGGCTAAGCCACCTCCAAGCGGTAAACACCCGAGTCCCATAGTGACGGGACATGATGATGCAAATATAATCGATATCAATACGTCGTACAACATATGTAAACTGAACGTATAATTTATTCCACCGTGACGACCTATTTAGATAAAAGTGATATTTTCTCCCACTTGCGTTGGCAATAATACCTAAATAAGCAGATACCTCGCGCGGTATTTTGTATGAGTATAGCTGTTTTGTTATAATAAAATATAGAATAATGATATGGTTGTGTGGTTCCACAATTCTGCTTTATATATCTTTACTAAAATGATAAACATTTAAATACCTCTTTTAATATTTTATGTTTGCAATAACGCATGCTCTGCGGATTACATGACAAAATTACAATTAATATACGAGAGGAAAAATTTAATCCCGCACATGACTTAAATTTTTCCTCTCGTATATACGTAATTTAGTAATTTATATATCTCCCTAACAAATTACTATTGGAGTATATTTCTTATATTTGAAGTACAAATTTCCGACTCGCAAGAGTAAGGTTCCGGTGGCCGAATAGTTTAGGCATCCGGCGCGAATGCCTAAACTATTCCGTCGGCACAAAACATTTTGTACTCTAATAATAATTTATAAATGTGTTTTTTGCTCAGCACGCAATAGTGCTTGTAATCATATTTAGGAATATCTTAATGTATTAATGAAGGAAGCAGACTCCCATGACACAAGATTTTTTTCTTAGTGTGGGATCTGCATGTCATTTTACTGTCAAAAAATCAATACAATTTAGTGTACCGATTGTAATAAAGTTAAGAATAACAACATGTAACTGTATATTGTGAAATAAATTATTATTATTATAAACTCATATCAAACATATAAAACCCTCTTTACATCCAAGGCTAAATATATTTATGGGCCAGAGTATGACGATATCGATTTTAGTTCTGCTATAACGATAAATTACCGTACTGTATAAGCACAACACTAGGAAAGGGCGCGGTTTACAGAAAGACAAGGATGACAATAGATGAATGTAGTAAGTGGGAGTGAAATGCATTCATACGGGTCTATTAAATTGTCCAGTTTAACTTGACCTATTAAAATGAAGTAGATAAATTACGTAAATTGAATAATTTTACTTACTTGTGGAAGGTAATTCCATCTGTTTTATAATTGGATGTTTTGCTACTTTTCCCGCACTATTTAATGGAGCAGGTAGTCATTTTTATTGCACTGAGTGCCTACAATCGTCAAAAATAAAAATATTTTCAAACACGTACGTACGGATCATGCTTCTGGTCGCGTACTGTTTATGTGCGCTCATGCTATGACTTATATGTTTTAGAAATCACACACCAGTTGCATGATCGGGTGAACCATCAATTCCCCTCTCGGGGGTTTAAATCTCGTTGATTCACACACACGCACGATTCTTACGCAAAGTCAATGAACTGCTATACTAGGCACAATAGACAGCTGTTTTGTGTACCTATTCTGCCTAGTTGGTCTTTGGCGGCTTGCGACAAAAGAACGCGCGACGCGTTAGCAGTTTAACACAATACGGCATACCTAAGTAGCGTATAATTAAAAATAGCGTATAATTAAAAAGAATGAAGGTGTATCATTTTTTATCATTTAGAAGAGTTTAATCGATTGGCGATTATGCAAAAAATTTGGCAGTCTAGCTAGATTGGCCGGTAAGGCCTCCGCGTTCGTCAGAATAGGTACGTGAAACAGCTTCATCTATCACTAGGGCAAAACAGCTATCTTGCCCTAGTGATAGCGTCTAATTGACATCGGGTAGGGTTCGTACGTAGGAGAATGGTGTAAGCCGCGGTTCTCGCTATCATACTAAAGCAACGCGCCGCGCTTAGAAAATAGTTTTACTGATATTAGTGAAATATAAACATGAGTTGAACACATTCCGTTATCGATTCTACACCATCCCCCGCAGTATTGTTGATGAATTAATATCCACCTTATATATCATACATCCATGTTTAGAGTAAAAACTAGAGCGTAGTATTATGAAATGTTCTATGACTAGAGTAAAAAGCTTTTACTAATTTAATACTTTTCTTTGTCGGATCCATGATATGACAAAAGAAAGAAGAGGACTAGAAATATATGACCTATATATTAGTACTTTATAGAAATACGATGATCAACACAGAAATAAAAAAATTGTATGCATTTCACTCCCACGCATGTGATTGTATTAATGTAAGAAGAGACAACATTACTTTTACAGCTTTCTAAAATTGCAACAATAGCATATGACGTCACTTTGGTCATGCCCATCGGCCAACCCGCCATCTTAGTTTCTGGTTGTTGAGTAGAACTAGAGATGGCCATTTAAAATATACATCGATGTTTTTTCTGATATAATACATTGATCGGTTGCATCGATGTTAATAAGATGTATTAATACACACATCAATGTTTATAAAACATCCATTGTTTTCGCAATGCCATAAAAAAACTAGGTGTTTTAAAGAAAACTAGGTAAGCACAAGGAAAAATATGTTATATAATTCACAATCACATGACAGTCAAGACAGCTTTATTTTATTTACATATGCCAATTTGTTTTTGCTATGCAAATTTTATAACAAGTGTTTCTAAAATGGCAATTGAAGATTACTTATATTATATTTCAACATTTGGTTATAAATCATTTATTATTTTATTATTATCAGTATTTTTTTATATATTAAGTAAATTTTCTATAAATAATTGACTTTTATTTATTAATATTTTTTTAAAATTAATATTTGATTTCTTAACTGTTGATTAAATTTTAAATTATACCTAAATTTTATAATTTTCCTTTACTTTTGCCATATTGTTTTCATTCGATAATTTTTTTCCTTGAAGAATTGATCTCTCGAATTGCCTTACTACAATTATTATATTAAAAAAATTGAATATCTCGAAAATAATTATTTAATTGGATCTGAGCGGTCACCTTTTTAGGGATAGGATGCACCAAAGCCATCTTCCATGATTTTGGAACAACGCCTGATGAGTAGAAGAGCCGGAAAATGTCTACTACAGTAACAGTGCCTATCTACTTCCTTGACACTGCACTTACCTCGTCACTCCGGAACAATTTGTTATGTCTCGAGCTCGATGTGTTTGCACAATACTGATTTTGGCCAGAATATCTGTCACTGCGGTGGTACCCACTTAGCCTCTTGATTGAGACTACCACCAAGTCGTCACCAATTATAAATTGTATTGTAGTTTTATACTTCTGATACCTACTTATTTTGAATTTGGCGCTGTTACGTGAGATCGCACTCTGAGTGCAACTTTTCATACTACAACGTATTTCATAACCATAAGGTAAGCGTTCGGTTGCAAACAACTCGACTGGTCAAACCTCTGAAGCATAGAGAAATGCACTAGATATCTCTAAAAGTTGCAACTGTCTTATTTTAAGGCGTTCAATTTAAATTTACAAGTAATTATTTGTAGTAATGTAATAAAGTAGTAGTACTTCCTATTTCCGTGGATGTGGATGTCAAAAGTTAAGAACTCAGAGTACTTTGTTATTATGTGCTTACCTACTGTGACGATTTTTGACATTTTGATCGATTAATCAAACTTGTAATAAATAACGAGTAATTATTTACCATCGAGAAAATAACACTTTACGGGGTTTAAATCTCGTTGTTATTTACAGTCATGGACAACACTGGGAAATGGGCGGAGCCGACGCCATTTTACTTTCTTTTTCGACACTCGATACGACCATAAAGTTCATGTCCTCTTCTTTCTTTTGTCATTGGATCCATGACATACCTAGTGACTTTGTACATTAACTCTGTAATCTTTGTTTATGATATCGTATGTACCTATGACAATTTTATGTTACAGATTTTTTATATATTTTGAGATTTTTACCAGAAATACTTAACTACTTACATAGTAATTAAAGGTGCATATTATTTTCAATGTTTTTAATTAAGAGTCCCGTGTCTCGGATTAATTGCGTGTAAGTCCTCCATACTTAAGTAGAGTAGGTTTCTAGTTTTGAAGTAAAGCACTTTGCAAAAAATATTAAGTATTTTTAATTACGAACTTTGAAATGCTTAGGAACTGCGTGCTACTGCTTTGCTGGTTAAGTAGCATCTCATACTATATAAAATACAAATTTGAAAGTGGAAGTTGCGTCATTTATAACTTTTCATTAATTCCTCCAAACATCGAGCATATTAGATGTACCTACCTATGTGCAACCACAGTGTGTGCAACAGGTTTGCGAATTCGCACGCTCGATCGATGTACCTACTATATATAAACGAAAATAGTCTGAATTAAAATTTATATTGCCGCGTTGCACGGGTAAATGAGTAGCATGAGATGTTATCTTGTAGTAATTGTTACATACTTTTGATTTTCTGACAAGCAATTTTAGTAACAGTTGGGGCTTGCGTTCAAGTAATACACTGATACAAATATTCGAATAGGTATAGGTACTAAAATTGGCATATTTGAATGTTAATTTTTGTTTTCTTACATTCACCAAACTCAGATGAACTCATGTGCATATAAAATAATATAGCTCGCGTGAGACGTCTGTACAAATATATTTTGTTTGTGTTACACTGGCGACACGACAGGGTTAGCCGAAACATGGAAGCTCAGTAACTATGTGATGGCACTACTTAAATAGGTATATGAGCAGAAACAGTGCTGTTATTAGCGCTCAATCAATGTGGCGGAACATGTGAATTTGCCGGTTTACCTTGGCTAGCATGGCTATCTAGGGTTATACTGAGAGCAAGGATTTAGGACTGGGATATGGCGTGCCATTACACATAAATCCTTAAGTTGTATATACCACCTACCTGAAAAATAGGTGTTTTCATGCTAAATATTTGAAAACAACTGAGATGTTCCTTAAGGTGCACGCTGATGTAATTGGATTGAGGGTAGGGACATGGCGTATCATTACACAAAAAACCTTAAGTTGTGTTGAACTCCTACCTGTCCTCCTGTGTGTACAATAATCATCACGTGTCCGACCCAACTTCATAATGCCGATAACAATTAAATTAGGATTATTCCTAAATTCATTTATATTATTACCTGACCAGGAACAGGTGTTAAATAGGATTTCATAATGAGCCTGGACGGTATAAAGGTAATATATTGGAAACCAGAGATTGTTTCCAATTTCATTGACAAAACTTCTTTTTGTTCTTAAATGGTTAATAATCTGTTAGAAACGAAATAATTTTATAATAGGGATAATCATATTATATTCAGAGATCGCTTCGTTATCTTTTCCAGCTTCCAGAATGCCGGGAAAAGCAGGACTTTATTATTAAACATAATTTTTGATTCTAGTATTTACTTTTTCAGAGCAACATATATTCTGGCAACAATCTATCTCATTTCTATCAGGCGCTTGTGGGCTTTCAGACCTTTATTTACATTCAAAACGTTAGAATGTCTTTACCGTGACACTCTCTCAATATTTCTAACTAATTAAAACAGCCCAGGCTTGATCTTTCATTCATAGATTCAGCGAATAAAACATTTAGGAGGCTTCCATTTATTTATATTTCATACATCCCTTAAATTAACACAAATTTTTAGGTGCTATTTTTTCAAGTTTATTATAATGCTTTGCCTGCCTGTTTATTTAGGCGCTGGCTATACGGCTATACGATGTTCTTACTAGTTACTACCGATTACATATTTCTTATTGGAAATATAATGCAATAGGATAATAACACTACAAAGGATAGGTGATTTCATCTACCAAATATTTTTGGAAACCACCTGAGAATTTTCTTAAGGTGCACGCTGATGTCTTTGGCGAGAAGTTCAAAATGTGATGTAATGTAATTTTCAATAATTGCGATGGTTTAAGAGGTGCCTTAAGTAATCATGTTCACTAAAAGTAATCTTATTTTGATATCACGAACTCATGATCATAAAATAATAGTTATCTTACCCAGCTTATAAAAGCGAAAAATATTTTTTTTTAATTTCTGCCACCGATGTGCCTTAAAGTATGATTCCTTAGGGTCAATACTAAGCAAAACGTAGAAAAATGAGCCATAGGTAATGTTAAGGTAGATGATAGGATTGCATTGCATATTTACGAATACTTAAACGATTCAGAAGTTTAGAAAAACTATAATTTGAATTTGCAGCCGCAGATGTACGTTTTTTTTTTATGCTTGATAATATGTTAGCCTTTGACCACTATCTCACCTGATGGTAAGTGATGATGTGGTCGAAGATGTTGTTCGGGCTAACCTAGAATTACTGGCTCTCAAGGACAGCTGCCGGAGCACACCGTTAGGTGCTTGGCGACATATTTTCTACTTGAGGGTGGTAGCTAGCCGGGCGGGCATTCGCAAAGTGCCCTACCACCATGCTGTAACGACTGCCATCCTAAGACAACAACCGGGACCGACGGCTTAACGTGCCCTCCGAAGCACGGAAGCGCTCTGTAGTAATGTCACCAGCGGTCACCCATCCAACTCATGACCGCGGCGGACGTTGCTTAACTTTGCTGATCGATTCAGAATGGTTAAGCAAACTTCGCTACGAGCGCTTCGAAACGTTTTAGGATTGAGGATGGCAACAGTTTCACGAAAAAAAGAATGAAATGTGATATTAAAAAATCGGCTAAGTGCGAGTCGGACTCGCGCACGAATGATTCCGTACCATTAGCTATACAACATTAGACTTCATATTTTAACCTTTTTTGTTTTAACATGCGCGAGTCCGACTCGCACTTGGCCAACTTTTTGTATTTGTTGTTATAGCGGCAACAGAAATACATCATCTGTGAAAATTTCACCGTTCTTGAGATAAAGCCTGGTGACAGACGGACGGACGGACAGCGAAGTCTCAGTAATAGGGTCCCGTCTTTACCCTTTGTGTACGGAACCCTAAAAATGATGATAATGAATACGTCATACTCTAATGAAATGAATAATTAAGTAATTTCAGTTGGGTACGCACTTGCAAAACTTTGATATATTATAAAAACGCATTTAACGTTGGACGTTGACATCGTTAAATCGTGGAAATCAACTTCCACGATAACATGACATGCAACATTTTATTATAAAAGCGCACATTCGCTCCGAATACCCTTTGGATACCTACGTAACCCTAAAAAGTGTGAAAGAGAAAATTAGGTATGTATATTGTACACCGGACTCCATAAAATTATATTTAGGTTTATCTTCATGGTATGCCGGGCAGGAGGTCTACTCCCAAAAACGAAGTTCGAAGTTTCGTTTGACGGATCGCACCTTTTCTTACCACGAAACACTTTCGGATCCGAACTTCGATCCGTACTTCGTGAATTGACATATTGCCCGTATTTGACCCTACTCCCAAATGTTATTTGACATTTATTACTTCGTATTTAGACAGTAAGTTGATAATGGATGAATGATAATCTCATGATAGATACGCCCTACTGTTACGTCTGTCAGAGTCATCACTGCTTCAAAATATATATATTTATAATATGTATAATGGTGATGGGCTTGGTGGTGGAAGAAAAAGTTATGGAACATGAATGTACAAATAACTTTGTATACAAGAGTCGCCGTTACAATAAATAAGAAATCATTCTTGTGTTTTCAAGAATATGTTTACTTAATTTAGGAACGCGTCGCATGATTGTTCATAAAATGCAGCGCGAGAAATAGGTACTTACGTCAAAAAGAAGAAGCCCCTAAATGGGTCTGCTACTTGAGAAAATAAAAACATTCTGACGAACGGTGTATTGAACATATGGGCTTATCTACTAATGTAAGTCCATGGTTGCATTCTAGTTGTCATATTCGAAGTAGAATTTACGAAAGAGTTTATAGTGTTAGGCAACATTCAATTAGGTTCTTTATTTGTCGACGACACAACTATCACTCTGAAAAATACTTGTTTACTAAAAAAACAAATTGTAGAATACATTAAATTCCACATACACATTCATGAATAAATAATTTATTAATTATCGAAACATCCTACTTCACAAATTCTTTTTGGTTATTAGTTTTTGATTTATTAATCATATCTACCATAAAGAACCTGCCCAAAGATTTCAATATCACTCCACTATAATATTTGTCTATGAATCCGAAACAAAGATCGTCCGTACAAGTCGCATCCGAAGTTATTTGGTGGTAGGTTTTGTTATAAGTTCGATGTTCGTTACTTCGTTCCGAAACGAAGCTTCGAACTTCGAACTTCGTTTTTGGGAGTAGACCTCCTGGAACTACACCCCTCAATATCTTCCTGTGGGAGTCGTAAGAGGCGACGAAATGTTTTTACTTCGTCGCCTCTTACGACCGTACCTAAAGGTGCGCAGCAACGCTCAAGTAGAAAATCTGTAGCCAAGCACCTAACGGTGTGTTCCGGCAGCTATACTTGAGAGCCAGTAATTCTAGGTTAGCCTGAACAACAGCTTGGACCACATCACCACTTACCCATCAGGTGAGATAGTGGTCAAAGACTAACAGAATAAAAAAAACGCCTGAAGAACTGCCATCTTACACAGCGATCCCCAATAGTCAAGACGCCTGCCAAGCTTGAGGATTATGACAAAACCCTCCTTATGGGGGAAGTATTTGTTCAACATTTGACGTTATGGAACTTATGGATGTTTATGTGATACTAAGATACTAATTGATTGTTGATTGCGATTACCTCTTTGCAATGTGCACCAACAAAACTATACCGAGATAGTATATCGCGAACCATTTACACTGTCACCTTGAATAAAGTTCGCTGTTTATCCTATTCATAAAATCGCGATAGAAGTTTCGTGATACGAAACGATAAGTTTATAGGTAGATAGTTACCTAAACCAAGGTCGAAGGTCATTTGTTGGTGGCTTTTTCATGGAGATATTCGAAATAGACGGTGAATATCGTACCATGTGGTGGCAGGCACACCGGATGGTACACTTACACATTTGGACACCGATATTTGAAATAATTTGAATAAAATTTCTTACTTTCGCCTTCGATCGATACAACACATAATATGTTCAAATACTTTCGCGAACTGAATTCGTGCAATATTGATATTAAATTGGTCGTGCGAAATGAGACACGAAAATTACAATACCTACTTTTCATTTTAATAGTAGGTATCTAAGTAAAGTTGGTACGTATCTACTTACCTTCATACCAAATCCTGGGAAGGAGGTAGAATGTTCAATAGAACAGGTTGAATATTCAGAGTATTTTTCTTAACCTCGCGAATCTTAATAATTGTAAAACAAAGTAATTTAATAATAGGATTACAAGAAAGTGCCCATAAAATTAACCTACATGATATCGGTAGGTATGCCTTCTACAGACTTTTTAGTTTTACATACTAATCCAAGCTACTAAAATAAGTATAAGTCTTTCTCGAGAGAGCGTACACTTATATAAACAAATCAGTTTTAATATTATAAATGCTTAAGTAACTCTGTCTGTCTGTCTGTTACGCTTTCACGTCAAAACTACTGGACCGATTTGAATGAAATTTGGTATGGAAAGTTTGAAACCCGGGAAAAAACAGGATAGTTTTTATCCAACTGCGCAAAAAGAGGTTAATTTTTTTGTGGGATAACCGACAACCGCGCGGGCGGAGCCGGGCCGGAAAGCTAGTTTTAATATAATCCCGAAGCCCCCAAAAATTAGGTTGGTACATATGGCAAAACCTTTATTTAGCTACTCGTAGACATCGTTTATACGATAAATTACATAATATATTTTTCATGGGTTAAGTGACACATCTATGTCTAAAAATTCAATCAGATAAAAATTAAAATCGACATCATAAGTTCATCATAAACACACAAACCATGATGATTAATATAAGTTATGAAGTTCATCACATTCATCTAGGGTCAGGTTCACACGTAACAGGGAATATTATAAGTGTAATTAGTATGTATTGTCATAGGTAAAATATAGTTTGGAATATTATTTTAACTTTCTTAGGCTTAGTTACGTAAGTTCTCATTTCTTTCTAAATAAGATAGCCATAGTATGAACGTGGATCGAGCATATCTGTTAACGATATCGGTAACAACATGCGCCAAGTCGCGGACTCGTGCAAGCCTTTGCAAAGGTCGGCACGGCAGAGCTTTGTTTACATCAGTACGATGCCACACCGACATATCTTATCGTGAATCTACCACAATTCTGGTCCTACTTCTATGGGGAAAAAATCTGAAAAAAAGTATTAGGAAACTTCATATTATTTATTCATATAAATTTCTCAAATGTGAGATAAAAGGAAAAATATAATTTCAGAGTGAAGTCGGAGCGTGTCAACGCTTTGAGGAAGCAATATGACGCGTTTCTCGAAGAGGATAAGAAGCGGAAGGAAAGGAACGAGTACATTTTGGGAAGGCTCGACAACATGCGGTACAGCACGGCCGCGGTGCAAATACGTCACAAAGTAAGCTAAATTATATACAATTTTACTCTTCAGTTCTAATTGCTTTAAAAACAAATAATAAAACTAAAAGTACAAGAATTCGAAAACATTTAAAAACTTCATCTATGATGACTTGAGTGCCTATATCACGTAGGTATTCGATAGTACCAAAATGAAAATCAATGTATATTAACTTGAATTTTAATATTACAGCCAGGCCCGGTTGGAGACTTATTGCCGGTATATAATCGAGTCGTGTATCGGCCAGATCCATTTGAGCGACAAGAAATCCCAATCCTACATCAACAGATAAGTCGCACCAATCACCAAGACTTCCAGCTAGGTGTTCCAAGACAATATATAGATGATACATCACTCTTGAAAGAAATCAGTAAAAAATATATACTCATTCCCAAATTAAGACCATCACCGATAAGCGACTACATAGGCATTGCTCCACCCCAATCACTCCCAGCGGTCGCGGTGTCTTCACCGCAAACTAATGTTACAAGCAACGAAGACTGGAAAAGTAAATATGATATATTAGAGCAGTTGAAAAAGAATGAAAAAGAGGAGAAACCTCAAAGACATAGCAAAGACGAGGTATTCCCCGTCAAAGAAAGTCAAATGCCAGCTAAAGATAAGTCGGATAAGATAATTGAGGGTAATGATTTGCAGAGTTTTAATACTAAAGAATATACCAGAAAATACGAACAGGAAGTTCCTGAAAAAGATTTGGAATTTAATAAAGTCAATATTAAAACTGAACCACAAAACGTAGAAAACTACATAAAAGAGGATAGAAACAAACAACCAAGTACCGTACAGACACCAATGAGTACTGTCTATACTCATATACAACCAGAAATTAATACAGTGAATGATTGTGTGTTACAAAATCAAAATTTAGATTACAATGCACCAGTAGAAAAGAGCGTAATTAAAACAAGTAATAATATTAAGGAAGAAACTGTGCCACATTACAACTATTCTGAAGAAAATGGCACACCGTTAGAATATAATAATGAAGAGGCCACATATGTTTACAATAATACTGAGCAAAGAACAGATAATGAACCACAACAACAAGAATATCCTGTTGAATATGAACAAGTTGCTGAAGAAGGAAGCAAATTCCCTGATCCTGAAAATGTTTATCTGGATCAAGATGACTACAGCCCGATACAAGTCGAAGTAATACAAAGTGAAGTTCCCATTGAAACTGAAGCAAAAGAGGATGAAGTCGTTGAATACCCTGTTGATATGATAAACGTTCAAGAATTTACACCTAACGAAGATGTTAAATTAGAAGACGGTGTAAATGTTAATCCAGTTTACTTGGCGAGTGAAGAAAACATCCAACCTGAGTATCAACAACATCCAGAATCTGAATTAACTGAGCAACAATCAGAGGAGCAGCCGATACTGCAAACAGAACATAATTCCGGTATCGAAGCTTTTGACGCTGAGCAGAGCGAAATGTTCTATTCCGAAGATACAAATGCGTATGCTTACGAGCCACAGCAGCAAGCTGTTGACGATGCAGCCCAAGGCTATGCTCCAGTAGAAGGGTACCAACAACCAGATGCTCAAGATTACGCATATTATGAGGGCGCCACAGAAGTACAGCAGCAAGAATATCCTGCAGAGATAAACCCAAACGAAGAGACTACTGAACGGTATGATCAGAGTTATGAACAGCAATACGTTGCTGACTATGACCCACAGGCTTATGATCAAGGGCATGAGCAACAGCAATATGAACAACCCGTGGAAGGTTATGACCAAAATCAACAGCAGTACCAAGATTATGAATATCAACAGTTAGATCAAGAAACAGTACAAAATGTGGAGCATGTTCTGGATAACGAACAAGAAGAAGGTTATTTGGAAGGTGTTCAACAGGAGGCTTTAGTGGCACAAGCTCCAGAAAATATACCTTCTTGAACTCATCTGAACTATGGCTACTGGCGGAGTTAGAACTCCAGTATACTCTTGTGTAGCGTTATATCATATAGATCGATTACCTGCTATTACCTTTCTAAAGTAAATTTTCTAAATTTCGAACATTTCTATTCGAAAATATGAATTTTTTGGTCACTCAAATCAAGTCATGATGTGATGTTAACAAACAAAGGGGGTCTAAATATAATGGTAGGTAACTTAAATTAACTTCATTTTGAAATTGGAACTCCATAATAGGATTCGTTTTCAAAGGAAAATCACAAAATTAAGTTCATGTCTATTACCATTCTAGTCACAAAATAGTGTCGATTCTACACACAATATATCAATAAAAAGGTTACTAAATAAAACCATAGCTTATTGATGAAACAATACTAATTACATTTGTGAAAATCGTTAAACATACTAGACACTATTGTTACTTTGTTTTCTTTTAGCGGCAATAACGGTGATTGCTTTAAGTATCGTAGGGAGGTAGGTAACTGTTTGTAAGCAGTAAGCAAATCGAAATTCTAAGTACAGGAAATAATCCCCGTGAAATTGTCAAAAAATATTTTGTGTAGGTAATCAGCACCAAGACATTACATTCTTCTTTTATCTGGGGATTAATGTCAAAGAAATTAAAGAAAGTATTCAAACTCTATAACAATACTTTTTATTACACGACTGCCCAAAAAAAGGAGAGTTGTTTCCAGGGTTCATGTATGTACTTTTGTGAGTTTCTTAATTCCATCATAACTTATGAACGGCTTGATTTTTTATTTTTTTTATTTAAATAATATCATTAGATTCGTCCTGATAGCGCAAGACGAATCTAATGTACAAATCTTATGATGACACTAGGTACATAAAAATAAAAATTAAAAAACCAACTGGGGGATTATAAACTCCATAATGTGAGATACATTATTCTTCCAAAGCCATCAAGTGTGGTATCAAAATGAAGGGCAATAAAAACGATGTCATAAATATATATAACTTGCTGTTTTAATTTCACGATAAAACGTATAAAGAAAATATATAAGTTTAGTCGGGTTTTTTACTTTTTTAATTAATTTATACTTGTTTTAGAAACTAAATTACATGCAATTTTCTACATTATAACATCAACACTTCATGTCGTAGTGGTAGCAGTTGTTGTAGAAGTGATATGTAACGGCATCTCTGCTAAGACAGACGCTTGTTCCGCAGCGAGAGGCTCCTTGGGTTTCTCCCAGTGGAACTCCTCCCACGGGAGCCTGTCCAGACCAGTGGCCCAGTGATGAATTCTGCATCGCACATTTACTTTCTCCTTTTTGTTTATCTGTAACATAAAGAAAAATGTTTCAGTTATTTTCCATTAATTATGAATCTTTATTTGGAACTTCAACATATGAATAAAGCAGATGAAAAATGAAGATAATCTGTTTTAGAAAAAAAAAAACTGTGTATGCTAATATCACCGCCCTTCTCCTTAGCAAGTAAGGTACAGTTAGTTCCACGTAATACAAATAGATCAAAAAGTCTTAAGAGGCCTTTTACATTTTGCAGCCCTCTCACTCGCACATTTAAAGATAATTTCAAATAGCAACAATATGGTAATGATTTTTTAAAATGTGGTCTGACATTATTTCGCTGCATGCGACTATAGATGTTCTCGACAGATTTTCATGTTGATATCTGTAATGGGGGATCCAAAACGCGTAATTTGTTTAATTAAAACTTTGGGCCTCTACTTTTAATTGGACTCAACATGTTACAAAATAAAAATATATTGAGAACATCTATAGTCGCAAGAAGCAAAATAATGTCAGACCACATTTGAAAAAAATATTACCAATTTTTTTCTTTTTAACCGACTTCCAAAAAAGGAGGAGGTTCTCAATACGTCTGTATTTTTTTTTTTTTATGTTTGTTACCTCAGATCTCTTGACTGGGTGAACCGATTTTGAAAATCCTTTTTTGTTTGAAAGCTGATGCTTGTCGTTTGGTCCCATTTTAAATTTCATCAAAATCGGTCAAGCCGTTTTTGAGTTACACTAAAAAGATTGAAAAAAAAATTTTAACAAAAAATGGAACCGACTTCAACACCCAAAAATGTGAAATAACTTGTCGAAGTCGGTACCATGCCCACAATATTGTGATAATAGGTACTTTTGAACAATCATGGTACCAACTTCAACAATTTATTTCACACTTTTGGGTGTTGAAGTCGGTTCCATTTTTATTAAATTTTTGAAATTATCTATAAATGTGCGAGTAAGAGGGCTGCAAAATGTAAAAGGGCTCTTAAACATATTGATAATCTAAATTAATTACATGTGTGTGTGGTGTGTGTATGTGTACGAGGAAAGGTCAAAAAGTTCGCGGAATGAAAAGGAAAGGAGGTGAAATTAAACATGAAATTATTTATCCTTTTCTATATATATTCTTCATTAAGATCTGACAAATCAGGACCTTTGTTTTGTACAGGAGGCATCTCAATTGCATATTCGGGAGCAAAAAATCCGGACTTGCGGAAGGATGCTTCTGCATGCCAGGGTTCCAGTGTCCATGGTCCATAAACGAATTTGAAGGGTCTGGTAAGTGTATTAGGGAATACACTTACCAGACCCTTCATATTCGTTTACACCATCGAAAAAAATAGGCAGAAACAGCCGGCTTCACTTCTTCGTCATTGGTGAATTTCTTTCCACAAAGTTTTTTTACATACCTATTTGGGAACAAATTATTATCACAAGGGAACATATCTGGACTGTAGGGTGGGTGGTTCAGAGTTTCGAAGCCGCATTTGTGTAAGGCATGACTTGTGAACGGGCAACATTACTTGTGAACGGGTGCGTTGTCGTGCAAAAGAAGCACACATCGAGACCACTTTAAAATATACATACAGCATTTTAATTTTAATCAAATAAGAACAATGATTTGGTTGGGTTTTACATATGATTTTATTTCCTTTTCTTAGGCCTACGATGTACTCAACTAAGCGTTTAAATACTTTTTAATAGTAATTATCTAATTTAAAGTAGCAATTTTCAACATATCATCGTCTCAACACGGTCCGTACTGTAGTGATCTATTGTAAGGATAGCAGGAACCGGTCTCGCTGCTCCACGCGCTTGTCTTCCTGGCTAGCTTCACGTTGTTTACTAGGAGACGAACGACTTGGACGGCTGACTGATTGTTGCTTATGTTATTTTGTTGTAATATTTTCGTTTCTGAAAATACCCACAAGTAATACTAAACTGTTGAACTAACTGAACTTCAACTAGAAACAAAAGGCACTGCTTAGAATTATATACATTTTTGAAATCATCAAAGTAAATATATATATCGTTTTTGACATATTGGCGAAGAGGTAAATTAAACCTATTGTTAATATTTTGTATTAACTTGTATCGTTTTTCTTTTCTTTGTAAACGGGGAAGAACATCGGCTTCGGGAATCAGGGATCCTTGTCCGGAGACCGATATATATGTATTACTTGCGAAATAAAGATATTATTAGTTTCTCCTTCTTTTTTCTTTATTTGCTTTTTTATTTTTCTAGTAGCGTAGCGTGGTGTTATCCCGTGATATTGTCAATATCACGGGATAACACCTTTATCTTTATAATCAATCAACTAAATTCCCTCTGAAGCCCAATAAACTGAAGCCATAAGCTTTCCGGCTGATTTTGACACCTTGAACTTCTTAGGCGGTACTATGCCTTTTTTGAGGCACTGCATGGACTCTTGTTTTCACTCAGGTTCATAGTGATGAACCCAAGTTTCATCTACAGTCAGAATTTGGCTCATAACTCATCCTTGTTTTCTCTACACCTTTCCAAAAACTCGCGAGAACACTCAACGCGCTGCTGTTTTTGAAGCGGTGTGAGCATTTTCGGTAACCATCTGGCACTGACCTTAGACATGCCAAAATGGTCATGGATAATGCTCTAAATCAGTGTCTTTCAATGTTATTGATTTCGCGACCCCCTTTCAGATTGAAAAAATCTGGCGACCCTCTTTTCAGACAAACAAAGAATTAATAATTTAAAAGACTTCGTACGATAATGATTTTCTTTATTTTGATACCTTAATTATTAGTGTGCAAGAATTCGCGAGAGGTTTGCAACTAAGTAAGAGGTAGGAAAGTTGGACGCCCACTAGCGCGGGAAAATCTGAGACTGCGGCAGCGACTGACAATGCGTCGCAGCGATGAGGAAGCCCCCAGCGCCCCCGCAATGTTATTTTGTCTTCACTCTGAATCAATTGAGCGCGGTCAGCGACGCGTACGGATGTGATTGCTTATGTTTTGTTTTTACACTTGCTCTGCGCATTTTCAAAATGGATAAGTTTCTCAAAAGATCGCAGCTTTCAACATCTGGTTTGAGTGTCAGTGAAGAATCAAAACCGAAAAAAATAAGATATTACGACGACAATAACTTGTAATAGGGGTTTACAGTCCTAAATAATAAACCTCTATGTGTAATTTGTGGCGATGTTTTATCACGTAAGAGTATGAAACCGTCAAAGCTTATGATATTCTCTTCAATGGTGGACATTAAAACTAAAAAGAGAAATAGACTTCAATTAGAATATGATTTGAATGTTAACGCCTCAAAAATAGCACCACAATTTGATACATTTTTGAAAATTAAACAAGCCCATCCTTCTCTCTAAACTTGTGTTTTTGTTGTCTACCTTGCCTTTTCCCATCTGCCGGCGACCCCCCGACTGAGGTACCGCGACCCCCCTGGGGGTCGTCGCGACCCACAGATTGAAAAACACTGCTCTAAATTATCGTAGACGATACTCCAGTCATCTCTGCGATATGTTTTTTATTCAGACGGGCAACTGCGAGAACTAGTTCTTCAACTTTTTCAACAATGTCTGACAATGTTTTCAAAGTCAAAGTCAAAATCATTTATTCAATTTGGGCGTCTACGACGCTCTTATGAATGGTCATATGGTCAATTACAAATTTTAATATTGAAATATACTACATTGTACTGCCACGTTTTTTTTTTTATGCCTGATAGGTTATTCTTTGACCACTATCTCACCTGATGGTAAGTGATGATGTGGTCGAAGATGTTGTTCAGGCTAACCTAGAATTACTGGCTCTCAAGGACAGCTGCCGGAACACACCGTTAGGTGCTTGGCGACAGATATTCAACTTGAGGGTGGTAGCTAGCCAGGCGGGCATTCGCAAAGTGCCCTACCACCAAGTTGACGTTCAGCAAACAAAAATTATAGAGCCACTGCGAGAAGAACGGTCCTCTAATGGCCGACCAGAGCGCTGATTGTCTACAGTCGAGTCTCTTCCTTGCTTGAAAAGACTATGGCACTTGAAAATCATTGATTTTCCAGGGAAAGAGTTCCCGTAACAGATGACATCTCTTTCATAATTATCTGAGGCGATTTTCCTTGCTCAGTAAGGAACTTTATCACGGCACGAAACTCAATTTTCTCCATAGTCAGTGCTCTCTTCCCGATTTACTTGTTTATCCAGCCAAATTTCAAAGGTTAATGAACCGATTGGGCTGAAACTTAGTATTTATAGTTATATTGAGTCACCAAGTAGTGCCAGCTAAAAATGTCCTGCCTTCCCCCTCTAGCCCCTCCATTCCGCGAACTTTTTGACCCACCCTCGTATGTGTGTGAGAGAGAGAAGTCTTATGTCTTATATTGTATCACATGAGAGTAGTAGTTCTTAAGATTGAAAATTCACAATCTGCTCAGTGTTGTTGTATGTGAGAATCTCTCTTGCCACTTTGCATGCATTTCGCAGATCGTTTAATGGTGTGTAACAGTCCAGCAAGGTAAAAGACAATAAGTTTTGCCCGATTTTTATATCCTAGATATTTTACATTATGTAATATGTGTTGTCTTATTCTTTAACACACCAGTGTGACAGAATGTGTGACGATTAGTCAGCCGCGAACGAAAAGGTAAGATTTAACGTTTGTGATTATGTTTTTTATTTAGCTATTACCTTCAAACATAGCCTTAAAGTTTAGTAGAAAAGCAGAGAAGGTAAATTAGGGAGATTGGAACAACGATTTTTAATTGAGTAGTGTAATCTGCAGTTACAGAGAATAGTTATTATTATCATTGAACGGAACGGAATTCAACTTACTTTAAAATCAATTATGGTTGAAACATCAACCCAATCATCATTAGCAAGTTTGCAATTTAAGAAAGGGGGAAGGAAAATAATAAAATTGTGTAGTAGAAATAAGCAATGGAAACAGGACAAAATTATAACAGGTAACCCCACTACTGACGCAGAGAAAATTATACAAGCATTAGGACGCGGGATATAGATAGACAATACGATAAATTATATATTCTCACAACATCAAAACCAAAATTATTGCTCCGTTCTGTAAAAGAAAGTAAATAGAAAGCACGAATTTTATTGTAAGGAATGCGCAGCCTCCCTGTCTCTCGTAATGGTCAACCCTGAAACAAGCATATAGCCGGTTTATTCCGTATATTCAAGTCCCGTTGTCCCCGGGGACAGCGGGACTTGATTTAATTTCTTTCCCGTTGTTCCCGGGGACAGCGGGACTTGATTTAATTTCTTTCCCGTTGTTCCCGTAACCAGTCAACCCATAAATATCACCAGGGTTTTACCATGTCTCGGTGATGGATGCAACGACGGGATTATATTTTATCAAATTACCTACATTAATAGCAGAATTAAATGAGGTTGCTTGGATCGAATACTCCTCGCGTTCCACTGAAGGAACCAAATTGACCGCTTCACGTAAGATTACACGATCCCCTTTTTCAGTAAAAAACATTGCCTGTATAAGGCCATGAATATACGTTATTCAGCTGTGAAAAAATATATTTAAACAACTTACAGTAACAGTAACATAGAATTCCTTTTCCTGGAGTGACAAATCAGGGCCTTTGATTTGTACAGGAGGCATCTCAATTGCATATTCGGGTACAAAAAATCCGGACTTGCGGAAGGATGCTTTTACATGCCAGGTTTCCAGTGTCCACGGCTCTGTTTTATTCATTGTGATTTCCAACACATGCGTCCTTAGTAAATTGATCGTCTGTAACAAATACATTGCAATTAATCATCAGACATATACACTCAGTGTGTTCTTTTTGCGGATGATATATCACTTCTCTTTAAATATAAAAATACATGTGAATTCAACCAAACCGTAAAAGATACTTTGTGTAATGTGATAAAATGGTTAGCAGACCATAACCTTAAGGTAAATTTTTCAAAAACCAAATTAATTGAATTCTTACCACATCAAAAATCTTCATTGAACGTAGAATTACAAATTGACAACAAGACTATAGACAAAGTCAGTACATGCACACTATTAGGAATAGAAATTGATTCAAATGTGAACTGGAAGACACACATTGAAAAACTAAAATCGAAATTGTCTAGATTTGCATACGCCCTATATGAGCTTAAAGTAAGTACAGATAAAAAAACTGCAGTTATAGCTTACTATGCATATGCTCACTCTTGGTTAAATTACGGACTTATCCTGTGGGGAAATGGCACTAACATCGAAGATTTACTAATCAAGCAAAAAAAACTAATACGTATCATAGTGAATATTAACAATACTGACTCATGCAAACCACATTTTGTACAATTAAAAATTTTAACAATAATAAGTATGTATATTTTAGAATTATGTAAATTTGTCAGAAAAAATCCAAACATATTTAAAGATGCGAAACCAAATCGAGTATACGGCCCCCGAATGAACCAAAAAAATCAATTAGCCCAACCTAAAAGCCGCATCAATATGTATAAAAATAGCCCTTATGTTAACGCGATAAAAGTTTACAACCATCTACCAAACGAGATAAGAGGTGAACCAAACACGAACAAATTTATAAATAAAATTAAAACATTACTTACAGAGAAATGCTACTACAATCTAAAAGAATATTATAATGATAAATTCCCATAATTTTTATATTTTTTCATGACATTCGATATAATTTTATTAATAATCAATATAATTTAACATATAACACGCAAGGATAAAAAAAATGTATTAAAATTGTTTATAATAAATTGACAATGTTTCAACTTCAAATATAGGTAGGTAGGTCTGTTTCACGTTGGTAATATGTACTTCATCTGTAATATTTCATGTATTTGATTGTATAATGATGCTATGCCCAAATGGGTTTCATGTATGTTCTGTTAAATATTGTATCCATCAAATGTACTCATGAAAGCAATAAACAACTTTGAACTTTGAACTAATAACATGCTCGTTCTTATTGCTATAAAATAGGTTGAATTTGGCAACAATCTGACTTGATGGTAACACAAATCGTCTTAAAGCTAAATGTATCGTATACATAATCTGTCCTGAACTGAATCTGTCCTTTACCGAATATTGAGCTAAACATTAGCTAGTTTGCAATTTAAGAAATTCGTAGTCATAGAATGACTGGCTCTCAAGGAAATCTGCCGGACCCATAGGCTTAGGATGTATGTATAGAAAAAATCGTAAGTCTATGGCCGGACCGTTAGGAGGCGATTGACGATAGATTTTCTACATGAAGGTTATAGCTAACCAGACAGGCATTAACAAAATGCGCTAACACCATGCTGTGGAAGCCAATGCCCGCAGTGAGATTCGAACCATGCACCTTAATTCTACACAGCAGCACAGTTCAATCTTCAACTCACCCCACAGCTCGATTAGCCTGCAGGCTCAGTGGATTACTTAAATGTTTTTATGCATCCACTCCGCCCATGCGCAGTCATTCACGCGCGGGCTGATTTGACTCAACCCTTTAAGGACGTATTCAGCCTAAGGGCTCAGTTGACCACTTTATAAGAGTCTGTTGCCTGCGATAAACAATATATGTACAACACTGTACACAGCCACTACAATAAAAGCATTTAGACCTATAAGTCATTGCAGACTCACAGGCAGTCCAAATGCTCCAGCACACTACCAGTTGGCAGCGTGCCCAGCATGCTGCTGTAACATCAGGTGGGATTCGTGCTTGTTCCGTCAATCACTTTAAAAAAAACTACTCTTAAAGTCCAAACATTATTTGAACACGCTACAGCAAATACATATACCTAACTTTTAACTTATTTTAATATCGTGATATTAAAATAAATAGCGTTTGGTAGTACTTGAAGTCATTTTTGTAATTGTATTACCTTTTAGAAAGAAAAAGATCAGTCAATGATCATAATCAGATACCTACCTTTTTTATAGTATTTTGACAGATCGCGCACGATGCCCACGTGATGTACAGCCATTACATCTACCTTTTACAGATGCTTTTCGTCACAATAAAAATTGCACTGCGACCACCATCCTGTGGCATACAGTTGTTAAGTCTCATGTGCCTGCATTTACTCTCTCTCAAGGTATACAATTACAAACGTTTTTATTTTTTTCTCTTTTTTATAGCTGATTGGCTAGCCTTACCACCACTAGCCAGGCGGGCATTCGCAAAATGCCCTACCACCATGTAATAATGTCTTCCATCATAACACAACAACCGGGACCGACGCCTTTCCGAAGCACGGAAGTGGTCATTAGTAATGCCATTAGCGATCACCCGAACATGTCATGACCGCAGCGGATATTGCTTAATTTATATTTTAGTTCTTTGGCTACAGATTTTATACTCGAGCGTGGTAGCGAGCCAGGCGAGCATTCGCAAAATGCTCTTCCACCGCGCGGTGAAGTTCAAGCCGGCGGTGTATATTGAACCTTGGACCTTCGGCACTGCTGCCCATAGCTTTTACCGCTTGGCTATTATTCATAAATACCATAAATAACTAAAATAGTTTAAAAGTTGCGATCTATGTTTGCGCGGAGTCTTCGCCACGATGATGACGTGCGAACTCACCCAATGAAGGGCATCGGATATGCCCGAAACCTAGGTCGACAATCATGACCAATATGCGTTAGTGTACCTACTTACCGGTACTACCTTAGCAGGTTATTTAACATTTAACAGATTCAAATTAGATACAGCATTTACAGGCATAAAAAAGATACACACTAATGCAGATTTTTTTGCAAGTTGAATTACAATGAAGCACATCTGACTGTCCTCTTCAACGTGTCAGATAATTTAGATTAAAAGCTTGTCTTAATTTCTCAAACATCGGGTTTTTTGGATACAATATGACTAAGTGAGTTACCCTTAGTACATAAGGCGAGCTATACTGATCTTCATCTTTAGGTTTCTCATCATTAGTTTTGTACTTTTTCAAGTTTTCTGGTGTAGCATACATGGCCAGCCCGGGCAGAAGCAACTCTCGATATGCTTGATTTGGGCGCATTGTTATTACATCTCCAACATTGCCCACACCTGAAATATGCAACAGATAAAAGTTCACTTTAATAGACAAAGGATAAAACATAATACCAGCTTTTAAAAGTTGGAGTTATGAAACAGATGCTGCTAATGAAATGCCCCAATAAATTTGCATAGGCGAACACATCTCCAGCATAAAAATTACTATATACAAATACTTTTATAAGGATCGAAAAAAATATTTTCCTTTTTTTTTTTTCCGAGCACGAGACATTGTCTCGATCGTGCGCTCGGTGAGTCAAGACCTCCTGAAGATGCTTCGTTTAGTAGCGAAACTAGTCGGGTATTCTTCCGGATAGGCTGCGTGATGTTTGTGACGTCACGTAGATAACAGGAAAATTAGGCGGAATTTTCACTAGATATATAATTTTATGCTTTTTTAAGTGTCTTATTTAAATATTATTTAATGTTTTTTAAGATACTTTTAAAAGTATTTGTTTATTAAATATGGATTTCCGCAAAGTAACGCCTGAATTCATTCATAAATATTACTCGCAAAATTGACCGCTTTTACATATACGAGTATATAGTTATGTATCACGCCTTTATTTTTTCAGATGGGGTAGGCATTGTATTAAGCATTCGCTTTGCCAGGAAAATCCTGGGTCCACGTAATAGGCAGCAAACTTATTGCTTTGGTTGGACTGTCTATTATTTACAGTTAGGTAGTTTATTTTTTTTAGATATTACTAAGGTATTAAGGTTTTATAAACAGCATGGACAAATTACTTAGTGTGTAACTAAATTACACATGGTTTTAAAGATAAAATTATGCATTTATATTTCAGTCATTCCATATAGAGTGTATAAACAGGGTTTAACAACAACAACAATGTTCATGATTTGTATAAAGATTAATAAACTACTCAAAATTACCTGGAACAAATTCTTTTAAAATAACGTTAAGGTCTGGTTTTCTTACAAGGTTTGTGTCTTGTACCAACTCATATACAAAATGCCTCCCTCTTAACTTAGTAGGTTTGCCGAACTTCTTGTGCAGAGGTATGGGATATTTTCGTTTCAATACAAAAGCATTCTGAAATATTAAAACAACTATAATTATTAAAGGCATATTATACCAACTCTAGATACTAACTCACAATTCACAATTGTTTAATAAAATTGTCAGAGTTAGATACATGCTAAATGATGTTCCATAGAGATAAAAATACTGTTATTGTATATTTATTCCCATCATTACATTTTGTATGGTAGAGTCTCTAGTTAAAGTTACTCATGGTGAAATAACATGCTTTTGATTATTAATTTTTACAATTAATTTGCCATTGTATTATTTTATTACAATAAAATTGTATGAAACTACACAACACTATATTTTACATACCCTTTGTATTTATATAATTATTTATAATAACACTAGCGGCACGCACCAGCTTTGCACGGTGTGCAAATCAAATTTAAAATTGGTTCATTAGTTTAGGACTCCATCGCGGACAAACAACAATAAACAACAAAATTTTTATATAAAGAAAATAAACTTGTAAATTTGTAATTTTGTAATGTAAACTGCAGAGCATGCATTATTGCAAACATAAAAATATTAAAATTATAGAGTTGCATCATCATTAACAAGTTTAAAGGTAATTGCAAAATTAGTCTTGTTTGTAGTAAAAGGTAAGTTTAACTATAGATGTTGCTCTGTTCCAATATGATGGTTAAAGAATGATAGGAAAAATTTGAGTTATGACTCATTGTCATGTTAGCTCAATTGGTCAGAGCATACCCTGGCTAAAGGGGTGGATGAACCCGGATTGAATCCCGCACATAACTTAAATTAATCCTCTGGTAAATTGTAATACCCTATGTATTATAATTGTTCAGTGGTTTACATTACAACATGACAAATTTACGAGATGAAAAATTTAATTCATGTGTGGGATGGGCTAACATGACAATGAGTCTTAACTCAAATTTTTCCTATCGATCTTTAACCAACGTATGGGGATGGAGCGACACTTATATTCAACTTACATTGTACTACAAGACTATTTTTGCAATTATTTTTTAACTTGTAAATGATGACACAACTCTACAACTATTGGCTTCCAGTCAAGCTACCCTTCTGGTTTAATAATATACTATGAAGGCACGCCCCTTTATAGTATATTATTGTTGTAAATTTTTAAGGGTAGGCCTAGTTTGAACACTATATCTTAGTGTAGGTGTATATGTTATTTGTTTGTTAATGTGGCAATCCCAAAAATCTTACGTTAATTACAATCCCACAATATTTTGGACTAAATAATGGCTGGGATTCATAGGATTATATTATATATAAATGACTGATGATAGGACATGAATAATAGGATATGAATATTGAAATATTTTGGATGGAATGTAAATTAAATATTTTGTTTTTTCTTTCATGTGCTGGCAATCCATTACTTTACTAAGAAATTAATAAAAACTAGCAATTAATATTTAGCAAGCTTAATAACACAATATCAATGGTTTCCATTTATAGTTGCAACATTGTTGTGGAATAAATAAAATAATTGTCAATATGATGCACAAGGGTATCCTTTAATAATAAGAAAAAAGTTCTAAAGAAATGATATCATTACCTACATGTAACAAAGTAAAATTATTAATACGCTATTATGTTAAACAAAGCATAGAACTATTTCGTTGTTTATTTTACCCTTGTTTGCTGGCTTATCAAATTAGGACCGGATAGAAGATGTGACGAGAATGCTTTAGAAATGAATGAAGTTATTCCAAACATGGCAGTAAAGTAGCTAAACAAGAACTAAATTATTTTGTAACTTTATAACTTCAAGTTCATTTCAGTGCGATTTAGGTTTACACTTTTATAAATCGCAGATTTTGTGAAATTTTTGGTTAAGTGCCGGGCAGTTGTGCCAATCTGACATTGACATATCATAGCCGACGACACACCAGGGGTGCGTTCCTCCTACCCGTCGGCCAAGACAAATTATGGTCTAAACGTAGATATACGCCGTTCCCTCTAATCGAACTTAATTTGATCCTGTCAAGATTTGATCATACCCGTTCCGGGCGACCTGTCAGAGCAAATTTTGATCTGCCTGGCCAAATTTTTACTACCTTTTGAATCGGCCAAATCTTGGCCATCTGTCAAATGTGACAGATTCTACAATAATTAATAGATTTTATGAGAGGGGGTGTTGCCTCCCATAAAGAAAACAAGAGAAAGTTCTAGGGAAGAGTAGGTATATTGATGAACTGAGGCACGTTAGATATCACACACACAGTTTACATAAAAGTTCGTAGGTTAGGACACAACGCGCGCGCATAGAACCGTGTTGCTCGTGAGTGGGCGGACGACTGGCGCTGCGAGCGGCTTATGTTTAGTATTATAGCATTGTGAACGAAACACCAAACGCGGAACGCGGCGAGGTGTGAGCGAGACGGTTATATGCTTCTACTCAAGTAAACGCGCTGGAAGACGACCGCGAGAGGCTCGAGCTGGCAACTTTGTGGAACGGTTTACTATATACTCCCCCTCTAGTCCAGGGGAACGCCCTCGCTCCTGGACTAGGATTTTGGCACTAGTCGCTGGACGTCCACGGTTCCGTTTTGGAATAATAGGGTTAGGCGGTGAAGCATCATCTTTATTTTTATATGGCGTAAAATCCTGGATGTGATACTTGCCAAGGATCTCACAAGGGCGGTCAATATTTGACAAGATATAAGTTGTAGGACTTACTTTATCAGAAATTTGGTACGGCCCATCACGTTTAGGTGCAAACTTTGCAGTCAGATTCTTTTGTGAGTTGTTGAGCACGTGGGACTTAAGCAATACCAAATCACCTACCTTAAAACTTTCTGAGGGTCGACGGGATTGATCAGCATATTCCTTAGTCTTGTCTTGTTGAGATTCGACACGCTCTCGGATTGCCGATAGGGAGTTTATGAACTTCCTTAGATAAGGGGTTATTTGAGGCACAAAATTATCTTTGCCCAAAATAGCACGGACATCGTGCGTAACCTCAGTGGGAGACCTCATTTCTCGGGCGAAGGTTAAGTAAGCTGGTGTCATACCTGTTGTTCGGCACCGCGAACTATTTAGGGCGAAGCGAACAAGCGGGAGCTTATTTGGCCAAGATGTGTGGTCTTCTTCCACCAAGTGTGCTAACATTGCTTTTAGGTCACGATTCTTTCGTTCCGCGGGGTTTGCTTGTGGATGGTAAAGTGGTACAAAATTCTGCTTTATATCCAAAACAGACATGCACTGGCGCATGATTGTGGAGACGAATTGGACGCCGTTGTCAGATATTATCCGACGAGGCAAACCAAATCGTAAGAAGTAGTTTTCAATGAGGATACGGGCGCAAGCTTCTGCTGTAGCGTCTTGGAGAGCAAACAGTTCTACCCACCTAGTCGCTGTATCCTCGATGAGAAAAATCCAACGCTCCCCCTGGTCTCCTTCTGGTAGTGGGCCGAAAAGATCTATGGCGAGCACTTCATTTCGTTGATTCATGACAGGCGTTTGTAAAAGACCAGAAGGTTTTGCATTAGAGGCTTTATACCTTTGACAGTGAATGCAGGCAGCAACATAATCGGTGATTATTCTCCGCATTCCTGTGAAGTAATATAATTGAGCTACCTTTTGATAGGTGCGGTCAGTTCCTGGGTGGCCTGCTAGAGAAGAGTCATGTAATTCTTTAAGAATACTTACCACTTGATTAGCAGAAATCACAAGTTGAGGAGATTCACTTTCTGAATCGGGATTGTACCTGTACAACACACCTTGGTTCATGAGGTATCCACGATCGTACCATCTCTGTGAAGTGACTTCATCAGTACCTTCAAGATCTTTGACAATCTTCGTCAGCTCGGGATCCGACAGCTGTTCTTGTCGTAGCTGGTCCGGAGATTTAGCAGGCAGATCACAAATAATAGAGCAAATACCACAATTGTTAACTGTATCGCTCGAACAGATTGGTCTGCTGAGAGTGTCTGCAACGACGTTTGCTTTTCCCGGGGTGTACTCGAACTTGATGTCGAAGGACTGGAGTTTTAAAGCCCATCGAACTAACCTACCTGTTGGCGATTTTAAGGAGAGCAGCCAACGCAGGGGTTGATGATCACTTCCTATGATAACTGGCTGGCCATCGAGATATGAACGAAAACGTTCGACTGCCCAAACTACGGCGAGCGCCTCCCGTTCTGTTGTCGAGTAATTGCGCTCTGCATCGTTTAAGAGTCGACTGGCATACTCGATAGGGCGTTCCTGATTACCTTCTCCCTGTAAA
The DNA here is from genome assembly GCA_963854805.1 of Plagodis dolabraria. Classification (NCBI taxonomy): domain Eukaryota; kingdom Metazoa; phylum Arthropoda; class Insecta; order Lepidoptera; family Geometridae; genus Plagodis; species Plagodis dolabraria. The sequence continues at coordinate 16,158,260 of OY978459.1, read as the reverse complement.
AGAACTGCGCCTACCGCGTAGTTGCTTGCATCTGTACGCAGGATGAAAGGGCTGTCAAAGTCAGGTTGAACCAGTATCGGTGCAGAGGTAAGTAACCTTTTTAGCTCATTGAAAGCTTGGGATTGTTCTAAGGTCCAGATCCAGATTTGACTTTTCCTCGTCAAACGCGTCAATGGTTCAGCTACTTTGGAAAAGTTGGGTATAAACTTTCTGAACCAAGAGCACGTTTGAAGGAAGGTTCGTAAATGTTTAAGGTTGGCAGGCTCCTTCATTTCAAGCACTGCACTTACCTTTTGTCGGTCAGCAGAGATACCTTCCTGGGTGATGACGTGCCCAAGATACCTTACACTCTCTCTCGCAAAAGCACACTTCTTCCGATTCACATGGAGGTTAAACTCTTCAAGCCGTCTAATCACCAGCTCCAGGTCCTCCAGGTGTTTATCAAACCCTTCCGAGATAATCAGTATATCATCAAGATATGCTAGAATAGTTACCTCTTTTAGAGCAGCACATGAGCGGAGTCGGTCGATTAAACGCTGAAAAGTTGCTGGGGCATTTTTCAGACCAAATGGCATCCTTTTGAAACGGTAGGTGCCGAGAGGAGATATAAAAGCAGTCTTGTCTCTGTCAGACTCCTTAACACTCACCTGATGGTAGCTTGAACGAAGGTCTAAGGAACTCATGAAACAGTTCCTCTTCGTTGATTGCAGAAGCTCATCGATGCGTGGCATGGGATAGTTATCAGACCTGGTGATTGCGTTGAGGCGTCTATAATCAACACAGAACCTTATTGTACCGTCAGGCATTGGCACCATTAATGCCGGAGAACACCAAGCTGATTCACAGTCTTCAATGATGTCATCGTCAAGTAGTTTATTTATTTCCTGCTTCATCAACTCCTTTTTCACTGGATTTAGGCGATACGGAGGCACGGCTATCGGTGGGTGGTTACCTGTATCAATGCAGTGTTCGGCGAATGGAGTTGGACCTCCCCCTGCTTCAAAGATGTTAGCGTGTCTGACGAGGACTTCAGCGAGTGCATTGCGCTCTACTGGATTGAGATGTGTACCTTCATCATCACGTAGAACATTTGCAGAGGAGCAGCTTACATGCCTTGAGGTTGGTTCAAAAAGCAGTTTATATTTAATCTGGTTATTTTTACTAAAATACCAAATTTCTTTATGAAAATCTATTACAACTCCAGCAGCAGTAATGAAATCGATGCCCAAGAGCGTTTCGTTGTTGTCGGAATCGGGGAAAATAAGGAATGGGATTGTTATAACTGTATGGTCTAAACTTACCGCTAATGTAGTTGTAAGTACTTCCATGTCCCGTATATGACCGTCAGCGAGCTTAATCTGACGCGTCGAGGAAACTAGGGGTTGACCTTTTCGTAGAAGGAGAGCATACAGTGTGTGTCCAGCAATACAATGCTTTGCGGCGGTATCTATCAAAGCTGTACCATTAACACCTAAAATATTTATTTGAAATATTGGACGTATTTCACGGCAAGCTAGGGGCCTCTCGCAATTGTTTCCGGACGTTAAAATCTCTTAACTACATATACAGTTATCAGAATTACCATTATTTAATAAATTATTTACACTATTTTCACCCGTCAACAAATTCTCAAAATTATGAATTTTGCAGATATTTTTACCATCCGAACAATATATGCTATCACATAAACACATCTCATCAAGTGATTTTTCTACGCAGTTGACTCTCGAACTACAATTTACATTCTAAGGAATTTTTCTGCACCGTTGTCTCTCATACTATAATTTTCATTCAGAGGTAATTTTTCTGAACAGTTGTCTCTCATACTATAATTGTCATTCAAAGGTAATTTTCCTGAACAGCTGTCTCTCATACTATAATTTACATTCATAGGCAATTTTCCTGAAGAGCTGGCTCTCGCACTATAACATGTCACGTCGTCGATTTTGTGAGAACAACAATGTTTCGGAACTACATCACATACAAAATCGGAAGAACTATTTTTCTTTGAGCGAGTACATGCACATGCGTTATTATGCGGGACCCAGTTACGATAGCACATTATAGTATTAGTACTGTTTTGAGTGGTGCAAGAACCAGCCGACGGACACTTCATCGGTTGAGTTTTTGATTCCGAACGCCCACTCCCACATGGAAGGTTTTGAATGAACGGGCGATGATCAGAACACACAGAACTATTTAGCAAATAGTTACTTGCATCACTCGGAACAGGCAAACATGAATACAAAGCACGGTTATAATTAGCATTGTATAAAATATTATTAGCAGTGTCTATTCCGTTCGGAAAATTATTTGACAAATATTGGGGACACTGATTGTTGTTAGTGTTCAAAAAATGGGACTGATTATTATTATTATTATTATGCCCGTTAACACATGACTGAGATTCAACACTATAAAAACTTTGGCCACTTTTCACATCACTAGGGACAACGGAAGGGTTATTATTGGCAGAACGGGACTCACCTTGATTGAGTAACTTACGACATTGATCCTTTTCGTGTCCAAACCGTTTACAGTACACACACACTGGACGCTGTTTCTTTGTAGAGCCTGCGCTGGCGGTGGCGGCGGGGCCGCGCGCACCACCGGCACCGGTAGCGTTCAGGCCATTCAGCGCCGGCGCGGGCGGCGGCGTCGGCGGCTGCGAGGCCGCGACAGGCGGCGAGCGTTGCGTAGCAACCGTAGCGCCTGACGACGACGAAAACACGCGTGCGTCGTTCGTCGGCACGCGGGTTGGAGTTGTAGATGCGCGTGCTCCCGTGGCAACAGCGCGAGTCGTGCCTGTTGTTGCATTCCGTTGTTCTTCGTCGAATGAATCTTCAATGTTTCGTGCATGACGAAATAAATCGGTGAAACTTGAAAAGTCTTCTCTCCGTAATCGTTTTCGAATCCGACTATTTAATAAAGCGTATGTCATGTCCAATTGCGCTTTGAGCGATATATCTCCTTCGGGGATTTTGGCTAGCAGGGAGCGAATGCGAGCTACGAATATGTCGGTATTTTCACGTTGTTGTGAAGTCGCAAACATTTCTAGGTATATTCGATGGGGCGGCCGGCGATCACCGTAGGCACTTATGAGATTTTCTTTTGCGTGTGACCATGATGTTATGGTACTTTTTACACCTTGCCACCAAGTAGCCGCTTCGTCTGCGAATAGGTATGTTAAGCCTCGGAGGATATTAGAGTCCGTCACCTGCGCGCATTCGCTGTATGCCTCAACGGCGTCAATGAATGCGTCCACTGATTCGTGCGGTCGGCCAGAAAACGTAGCTTTACATCGGGTCAATGTGCCCTGTCCCGGAGCCATAAACGATGATATAGGCGTCGACGCATTCGCCCGCGTCACTGTCTCTAGGAGCTCTTTGAACGCCTCCGTTTGAGATCTTTGCAGTGTCGTAATAATAGAGGCAACATTTTCCGCGGAAAATGTCATGTCGACGTGTGTAGTAGAAGCCGGGGTAGCCGCGCCGCCGACAGCGCCGCCGTAGTGATCTTCGTCAGAAGCATGAGGCGGCGTAGTAACTAGTCGCGGGGGGGTGGGTACGACGATAGACGCGTCGTCATCCTTGCGACCGACACTGTTGGCGCGGCTTCTAGTAATTGGCATTGTAGCTAGCCCACTTTAAGCACGTACTAAAGTTTATTTAGTTATTGAGCACCACTTTCTAGCACACTCGCGCAAGTAGGTATACTTGAAAGTCACTTATAACGTTGGAGCGCCACATATGAGAGGGGGTGTTGCCTCCCATAAAGAAAACAAGAGAAAGTTCTAGGGAAGAGTAGGTATATTGATGAACTGAGGCACGTTAGATATCACACACACAGTTTACATAAAAGTTCGTAGGTTAGGACACAACGCGCGCGCATAGAACCGTGTTGCTCGTGAGTGGGCGGACGACTGGCGCTGCGAGCGGCTTATGTTTAGTATTATAGCATTGTGAACGAAACACCAAACGCGGAACGCGGCGAGGTGTGAGCGAGACGGTTATATGCTTCTACTCAAGTAAACGCGCTGGAAGACGACCGCGAGAGGCTCGAGCTGGCAACTTTGTGGAACGGTTTACTATAATTTTGTACAAGCTAAGCCAAGGATTAGTGGCATACTATGTTAACATTGCTTAAGTACGTATTATGATAGAAGATAGATAGATAGAAAACTCTTTATTGTTACACCACATATAAAATATTAAAGTTTACATCATAACATTTAATTAAATAATAATAACATAGTGTTACAATGGGCGGCCTTATGACTAAAAGTGATCTCTACCAGGAAACCTTAGGATGGAGTTGAATAAACAAAACAGTTGGGGCGGGTGTAGTCTAACTATTAACAATGAAAAAAGTACAAATTCATAATAATATTTTAAAAATAAAACGAATTTTACTATAGTTTCTAAACAAATGTATAAAAATAGGATGCAAGTTTTTAAAATAAATAAATACATAATATATATACGCATAAATAAATATATACATAAATATATACACATATCAACATACATAAATAGATAATGATATATATATACATATGTACGTATATATATATAAATAAATTATATAATGATACATACATATCATAATATTATCCCATACAAAGCCTAGACATTGACAAAAATGTAGTGCAAAATTAATTGGACAAATAAAACTTTTTAACTTGATCCTTGAACATTCTGAGAGTCGGTGCTTGTCTGATAGATACAGGAAGAGAATTCCACAAACGAGCAGCCTGAATGGTGAAAGATTTGCTATAGAACGAACTAGTATGAGGATGGATTTCAAGTGTAAGATTTTCTGATGACCTTAAAGTGTATGAAGAACAGTGAAGGAAATCAAAACGTTCCTTGAGATAGCACGGGGATGTAGGATTAAACAATATATTGTAAAGGAGACTAAGAATATGAGCATTCCGGCGAAAACGTATTGTCAGCCAATTGAGCTTCGAACGAAACTGAGAGACGTGATCATATTTGCATAAACTAAATATGAATCTAATACAAAAATTTTGAAGACGCTCAAGTTTATCTAGCTGTTAATATTTTCTCGATGTGCCCCATTTAATAAAAATATAGACTGTATTTTATCACCTAAAAACATCGCTGTCAATTCGATAATTTGAAAGGAGCTATAATAGATCGTTCCAGGTGCCTTGGAGCAAATATAGCTCGACCAATATTTACTGGAACGCGCCCGCCTGGCTAGCATGCGCAAATAGTCAAAAAGTTGCGCTCTACCCGAAATGTGAATGAAGTTAGAGTGTAAAGTTGCACTGTGAGTGCGCTCTAACCGAGGTTCCGGGGTGCGTTTAGGCGAGTAGAATAAATTTTCACCAGACGAAAATTTCGCCGATGCGGTCCGCCTAAACGGTGTCATAGCCGTACGTGAATTATTGCTGTCAAATTCAATTGACATTCGGCAACGAAATTTTTATAATTATATAAATCCATGGCCGTAGCCAAGGGGGGGCATTGTGGGGCAATGCCCTACCTTGAAATCCAAATGCCCTACTTGAAATTATTTATTTAAAGAAAGTTTCTGAATTCACATCACTGACCTGAGGTCAATGATATACATGGTGATTGATTTAGGAGCCCGTGCTTCGAGGGCAGGTCGAATAAGAAATTTTTATTACTTCCGCCCTACTTGTAACTAATGCTGCCCTACCTCAAATTTGACTCTAGCTACAGCCATGTATAAATCTTGAAAAATTTATAAAAAGTCCTGGATACTATACAATTTAATATAATATACATTATTATTATTCTCTAATCCCGCGATAAAGTAGAAAAAATTTAAACCAAAACCAATACAAAACAATCCAACAAGAATACCCACAGGAAAACACCAACATATGTACACAACTTGTCTTGTTATATGGTATGTCTTCCCACCCTTCCGTAATCTTTGGTATTATGATTGAAATAACATGACATATAGTGTAAATCTGATAGCCGACGAAAATTTAGCGACCTCGAAAGGTCGCTAAAATTTAATCTACTTAGCGAAGATTTAACTAAGCGGACGCGCCTAAACGGGGCATATAAAATTTTAGCCTGTGCAAATTTTCGCCTCGAAGAGGCCGTAAACGGGGTGTTTGACGTTTATCTAGTTTAAATCTTATCCTGGCTGTCGCCTTAACGCATCCCCGAACGCACTCCTGTAGGTACACAGTCAAAGCCAGTGTACTTCATGGTCTAAGAAAACAAGGTCTTCTACTCCCGAAGAATCACAGGCTTGCGTCACAACCAAATTGGCTCTTTATTAAAACATGATTGTAGCAGCATACAAGTTCATGGTTCTTTTTCATGTTAATGTTTTGTTATAAAATATCAATACAATCTTTCAAACGTCTTATAGAAAGGCACACATGAATCAATGTTCACCTCAGTAAATAGTATGAAAAAAGTTGTCTCCTTATGGTTCCACCATTTTGACAAATATCGCCGTCTCTGTCTCACGTATATGGTTTGCATCTCTTTCGCTCTCGCTCATGCACATATGCGCAGTGATTCGCAAACTTTGTGGTCGCCCCATTTCTGGAAGATACGAGTATAATAAAAAAAACATGTAATTTTTTTCTATTGTGACGGAACAAGCTCGAAGCCCATCTGATGTTAAGCAGACTAACCTCTGCCTATAACAGATGCATTTCGTCACAAGTTACGAATTGCACTGCGCCTGTCACCAGGAGACATAGATGTTAAGCCTCTGTACCTGGCTCTCAAGGACTGCTGCCGGAACACACCGTCAGATGCTTGGCGACAGATTTTCTACTTGAGGGGGTCGCTAGCCAGGTTGGCATTCGCAAAATGCCCTTCCACCATGCAAAAAGTAACTGTAAGAGTACAAAAGAAGAAGCAGTGATTTGAAGTATTTTCATATCCCGCAAAATTCTCTGTAGCCGAAGAATGGCTTCGGTATTGTGGACCTCAAACAACTACTAAATATGGTATGAAATGTATGTTTGGTTATATAACGTACCTACCTAATTGGTTTTTACTTCCGATATTTTTGAGCTTACTGCTAACTAAACTGAACACCAAAATACAGATTATACTGCATTTTTTGGCATAGGAAACAATTACTTGATTTCAGTCTATGAAAAATTTTGGCCTAGTAGCTTCGACGGTACCCATCATAAGAAAACTATTCGGTGTCAAACACTCTGTACGAACTTGATATGATAACCATAATTCATTCAAGAATCACTAATCTGTGTAATCTTAATCACTAATTTCACGTGATTTTCTTTATTAATAATATAGTGAAATCTATTAATGTTATTTTACTGCCCCCTCATTTCCTCAAATTAGGTATAAAGTCTGAGAGCCGTTGTAGACGGTAACGGTATGCTTGACAAGGTTGTGTCCCGGTACTTGACATCCGGTCTCGGAGTGTAATACCTGGAGCGCGTTCCAAACCTCAGTTAGAGCGCACTCGGAGTGCACTCGGAGTGCAACTTTTCACTCTAACGTCGTTCACGACCTTCGGGTAGAGCGCAACTTTTTAACTATCAAAAGAGGTCGTTAAAATGTTGAATGTTTAACTGACATGACCTTGACATTTCTTGATGAGTTAATTATAGGCAATCTTTTATATTTTGCAGGTAACGGTAGTTATTGCTTTTCAAACATCATAAAATGTCTATAAATTTTGCACAATTCCCCGCCAAAAACGATATTTGAGGTTATAAAACAACCGGCCGTTCGGAACCTTCGAGTAAGTTAAAGCAACCAAACAACGCACTCTGACCCTCGGAACGCGGCCCTGTGTAGTATATTAATTATTGTACCATGGTGTACTGTTGGTAGGCCTAGGCACCATAGATATATAAATTTTCTATCTCGATGGTAGGTACCGATTTGATTAATCTGTGGGATCAAACTCAAAGTGATCCGCGTCGCGTTCATGTTGAATTTCTAATTTCTGAAAGAATAGATTATTGTACCTATATAAATAAATATAATCTAGTTTACTCGTATTGCGAAGTATTATTTTCTACTGGTTCTATTTTAATTGTTTCAAATCTTCGTCATATCTCTGATCTTCTGGATTCTGTGACCACAAAATGGATGATGAAGCTAGCTCTGACATGCAGGTAAGTTCGGTGAGGTTAACTGCAACATATTATGTTGTGTACGAAATTATCGAAGCTAGTAATATAATATTTCCAGAAATGCCTTTCCGACGGACCCATGGATACGGATGAAGGCCCTTTGATAAACGAGAATTCGAACGGCTTGTCTCATCTACTCACGGAGGGCGAATTCAATAGTGTGGAAGCAGCCGTCGACGAGTCATCAACTTCAAACCAAGGCTTTTTGAATGCTGTGGAATTGTCGACTGGTAGCGTCGGCGACTACTTGGAAAATAACACAGATGGTTTTGATGGCGGCTCATTCGACGTGGGTGACAACGCTGTGACATTTCCTAGCGATTCAATGAATAACGTACTCACCGACGGCGACTCGTTGCTCAGTGACTCTGCGTTTAAGACGTCGGACATCGCTGAAGTTTCAGAACTCCATGGCAAACAGACCATGGAAACTGATTTTGATGTAAGTGAATCTGACGCTAGCTGTCCTGTGCCTACACACGATGACGCCAAGATAGAAACTGAGGATGACACCACCAACGACTTCACTAATGATGCTTCGGTCAAATCAGAAAATAAAGCTGTTGTCCAATCTGACAGTCAGGCTGAAATTAAAACTGTGAATAATGACACAACAGCTACATCAGAAGGTGAAGGTGAGATCAAAGCAGTTGATGAATCTACAACTATATCCGAAAATAAACCTGAATTCAAAGCAGATAATGAATCTGATATTAAGGCAGAAAAGGTATGAACACTTGCAATTTTCTTAAACGAATAATATAATTTTGTGATGAAATGTCATTACCTATATAGTGTAATAACCCTAGTTTGTCAACTGGTAGCCTTTTCGGGGATGGGACACCCATTTTTGACTGAACTTGTGATGGTAGCAGTTAAGATGACACCATTGACATTTCTTTTAGTTATACCCAATAGAACAATTATTTTTAAAATCCTTATTTGAACTTCATGCGTGCATTCACATAATCAAGTTTTTAACTCATTGGGTGCAAGGTAGCCCATATCAACCAGTTGACACAAATCATTGTAGACAGCATGGAGTGTGATATGCCACCTAGGTTTACGAACTTACATGTTTTGAACGGCTTGTCTCATGTCTTTTGAACCACAGCAAATTTTGGGATGGTTACTGATACTTAATTTGCTTTAAATATCAGAATCAGAATCAGAAATCTTTATTGACCATTATAACAATATACGTTATACTAGGCAAGTCATTTTACAATAGGTTGTTAGCATGATAATATACTAAAATATATATACGAAAATTATGATAACAAAGTAATTAATCTAACATGTTACAAGAAATTCATAATTGCAATATGATATATGTAATAACAATTTAAAATTAATGTTACATAATAAATATATCTATGTGAAACAAAATAAAGATTAAGATGATGTCAATAATATTTTGTGAAATTACAAGCGATGAATTCAAGATTACTAAAAAAAACTATGGCAGTATAAATTTGTTATATTAATGAATTTATTGTTCATAATTAAAAAATGAAGATTCTGATAACGTCATATTCATAAATTCGTTAATATTGTATAGGGGATTATAAAGAAAAAATATTTTTATTGTATGCTTAAAATTCTCATAATTTAAGTTCATAATTTGATGAGGCAGTTTATTGTACATAGTGATTTTTATAAACATGCCCTGTTTTTTAGTTTTCACAAGTCTAGCTTTTTGTCTAAATAATTTGTAATTATTGCGGAGATTATATGTATGCATGTCCTTATTTTTTGGTAACTTTTCTTTTTCTTCATGTATTTCTAGAAGACAATTGAAAACATAGAGTGAAACTACGGTCATGATTTTATTTATTTTAAAATATTTTCTAGCGGAACTTCTTCTTTTTAGACCATTTATTATCCTGATGGACCTTTTTTGACATTTCAAAACTTTCAGTACTTTTGCCCCGTTACCCCATATGGTAATTGCATACCTTATATTCGAATGTATATATGCATGATAGACTGATAATAATGCTTCCTTATTTAAAAGTGGTTTCAATTTATATAGTGCATAGTTCCCGCTAGAGATTTTCTTGCATATTGTTTCTATGTGCGTCGTGTGGCTTAATGTGTAATCTATGGTATAACCTAAGAATGTATGTTCTGTTACATTTACATTTTTACCTAACCCTAGCCTTGACTGGTATTGCATTATCAAGCTTTTGTTAGCATTTAGAATAATACCATTTGCGTCGAACCATTCTTTAAGCTTATCCATAATTATTTTTATTTTTGTTTCTAGCTCTTGTGTACTTTTGTCTGATATACCTACATGAGTATCATCGGCAAATAAGCTGATGTTTGCCCATTCTGGCATATAATTCGGAAGATCATTAATGTATATTAGAAATAATACTGGTCCTAATATTGAACCCTGAGGTACTCCAATATTCAAAAGTTGTGTTTCCGAATTGACTTTATTTACAGAGACAATTTGAGTACGATTACATAAATATGTCTGCATCATATTTAGTTCGATTCCTTCAAAACCATAGAATTGGAGCTTTGAGCTAATAAAAACTGAATTCTACCGAATATCAAATCTTTTGTTAAGTTTACCAATTAATGTATGAATTTCATAAGGGTACATTATCTATACTTCTATATTAATAATATAAAGAGGAAAGATTTTATTGGTATATTATATTATCAAAAAATAGGGATATTTAACAAAACTCCAATAATGTAACCCAAGGTGTAAAAAATACCTAAAATATAAATTAATAGATTCTGGTGTTATTATTATTATTGATGGATAAGCAGCAATATGCTGATTCCATATCATTGCAGTGTTGGATTTATAGTTTCAGAAGAGATTTCTTTTCTGTAGATAGCCATTAGTCCAGTTTATTTTTAAAATTGTTGATTGATGTGGCTGAAACAACATGTTCTGGTAGTTTATTCCAGTTATGTACTACTCTGTTGCTCAAGAAATGGTGTGCAGGCTTCGTTATGGCCAAATCCCGAATAAGCTGGATTTCATGTCCCTGGATTAGCCTTGAGCTTTCTCTGATTATATAAAAGTCTTCTATATTAGGTAGGTTATAATATTGATTAATAATCGTAAATGTCTCAATAAGATCACTCCTAAGGAGTCTTTCTTCTAGACTAGTGAGGCGTAGTGTTAGGAGTCTCTCTTCATAGGACTTGTGACGCAGGGCCTGTGGTAATTTGGTTGCTTACCTCTGGACACTTTCTAGAAGGTTAATATCTTTTTGGTAGTATGGGCTCCAAACTTGAAAACCATACTCTAGCAGGGGTCTGATAAATGTTTTATATATTTTTAGAAAGACTTCTACAGTAAAGAATTAGAATGATCTCTGTATGACATATAAAAACGAGTTGGCTTTTTTCACTATATATGTGATTTGAGCTTCCCACTTTACTTTGCGGAAATTCATATTGAAATATAACAAATATTTTCAAAGTATTGTATGAATGTTTCGATCGTACGCTCGGTGATTCAATACCTCCTGAAGATGCTTTGTTAAGAAGTGAAACTAGTTGAATATTTGTCCAGTTGGGCTGCGTGGCGTTTGTGACGTCACATAGGCTTAGCAGAAAAACTAGGCGGAATTGTCACTAGATATATATTTTTATACCTTTTTAAGTGTTTTATTATTTTTTTAAATACTTTTAAATATATTTGCTGTAATTATAATTACCTAAAATATTATTTACATCACATAAACTATTGATGATAGAATAAAATAAAGTGCAACAATTTTGCAGAACACATCATTATTTACAAAAAATGTCACAGCATAATATGTCTAACTATTATGGTTATGCCACAAAAGTGTTCTTTTATTTAAAAAAATAATTGAAATGCCGCCGTTAGAAAAGGCTCTTAATGTGTATCTTGGTATTAATCCTTGTCAAAATAAACTACTTCATATTGAATAGTGCTTCTATAGGTTTATATAATATATTGAATTATTCTATTCAGAAATCGGTTCAGTAGTTGGGAGCCTATTCCATGCAAACCAACAAACAAACAATCAAATCTTTCCTCCTTATAATATTAGTATTATAATTACTAATCTAGATAATCTCAAAAATGGCTCTATCATATAAAATCAATAGAGCCATATTCTATAATTTCATATAGTTCCTACACATTCATTTTTGAGGTACTTGTATTGTTGCTCTTGGATGTTGCATACTGGTACCACATTATTTTGTGATGTGGCACTTTAAAAAAGCTATACATATACATACTATCATCATGATAGAAATATTATTTTGCAGCATGTTGATGAAGTAAGTGAAGCACAAGGCCCAGGAAAACAATCTGAAAAGAAACCGATTGAAGATGATAAACAGACTGTAGAACAAAAAACTGAAAGTAAAAAAGAAGAGACAACTACAGAAAATGATAATGATACAGAAATGCCTCTTACTGAGGTCGAAAAAGAATCGAGTAAAGAAAAAGTAAGTTAAAATATTTGTTTTTAAAATGTTTACCAAATGTACAGATTTAGAAAAATATATACATAGACTCTAGATAAGCATCTAATATGCTCAAAACCAGATCTGCATTATAACTGCGTCTGTGAGCTCACGGCGCCGGCGCGGCGGGCTCTCCGGGTCGATGTATTCGATCCCTAACGTGAGTGATGCGGTGGTTAATTTATGTTTCTAAAATTATTGAAACAAACACAAGCATGTCTTGAAATTGGCAGTTCTTTGACTATAATATTAGTGGTGTCTTTATTAGGAATAAATCTTATTTCCTCTTATGTTTCTAACCCTAATCTCCTGACTTGACATAATTTTTTTATTTTTTTTTTGTAAAATAACATATATCCCCACACATAGCCTTTGTTGGAAATCAAATTATGAAGTTTGATTTATTTTATACTAGGTATTTTCTGTTACAGAATAGTACAACACTATTTTAACATGATCATCATTATCAAAAAGTGAATTTTAAAATGTATTTCAGCCAGTCAAGTTTAATGACTATATGTATATGATATACAGGCGTTACTTTGTGAAAATCCATATTTAATTATAACTAATATTTTAAGAAAACATTAATTGAATATTTTAGAAAACACCTAAAAAGATTGAGAAATTATCGCGCGCACGACCCTAAATTTTCTCGATCGATGCTTTGTGTAGAATCGAAACGCGTCGAAAATTCTTCCAGTTTGGTTACGTGACGTTTATGAAGTCTCGTCGGCTTAGCAGGAAAATTAGGCGGAATTGTCACTAGATATATTTTTAAGTGCTTCTCTAATATACTGATTCAATGCATCCTTAAAATATTTTTAAAATATTTCTTGTAAAAAAGTTTCCTTAATTGATTCAAATATGGTTTTCTTTGTTGTTAAAATCATATTTTGAATGTCCTTGAATTAATTAAGTGAGATCTTCCATAATTAAAGTCTAAATTCAAGCAATTTGACTATTTTAAGATTGGAATCTAAGTTTTTAGTAATGAATAATAAATCTTATCTACTTCTCTATAGTTGGGAGGTGCAGAAGAGACAGAAGTGGTGTCTGAAGATGAACTTCCTGAAGTGCAGAAGCCTAGCGTCAAGGATGCTGAAAATGTTTCTGATGATGAGCTGCCAGGCCCCAAGCCTGCAGAATTACCAGCTGACACGGAGGTATTCCACTTTACTTGTCAATGCTACGTTGACAATGCTTTGTCAACTGAGTGCTCTCTGTAGTCGTCGAAGACTGATGGACAGATTCATTTCTTGTCTGATTCACAAACATTACTTAATACTTTTAAACACAAGCTTTCCATTGGGTGTAAATAATACATATTTATTAATAGTAAAAATTATTAATACCACACATTTTAGTGCGAATTATGGAGCAGCTGCTTATTTTTTATCAAATAATCCAAGTTCACGGAAAAGAAAGTTTTGTCCTAAGGTCTGGTTCCACTTCAACTCGGTTTCTATATATATATTTATAAGGTAAACTAGTGTTGAAATTATTGCTTCACATTTATTAATTGTGAAGCATTTTGCATTAAAAAAGTAATTGAGGTGTGGCGAGATGAGGGTGGTAGACGGCAGTCGCTGATTGCTATATAATTCAACTTGATTTATATTACTATATAAATCAAGTTATTAAAATATATTTATGTTATAACAGAAATAGAGGATATTTATACATAGGCACTTTGAATAATATGCAATTTTAGTCTGGTATATTGTTTTTTCTAATACACACATACACACACATCTTATCACCCCTTCCCAGTAAACTTTGAAATTCATACAGACAAACCATTGGCATTCATCCAGGATTAGAACATCCACAACTAGCAGGTAGGGCAGTACAGAACCAAATTAATTTTACATGGGAATTAGGACAAAAACTGCTTCCCTGAAAACAGGCATTAGCTTGCTGGATCATATTTTAATGAAGATATTTAAGAGATGTTTACGAACCGATGGTCACAACATAGATTTTGTAAAACAAGAGTCAGCTACAAGGGCTACATCGGAACCTTACTTCATCTAAGTTACGGCTTCCTATTGGACTCTTTTACAAAAAATACATATATTTTAAACTGAAAACAGTATAAAATATATGATTATGTTGGTTTTACGTCATCCAGACTAGACAGATATATACAGGGTGTCCCAGAACTCAACGTCAAGTGGGCACGTGGTGTGAGGGGGGACACACCAGTCCCGGGAAAAATTAAAAAAAAACCCTATTGGTTATTTAAATTTTTACTGACAAATTTATAAAAATTAGGAAAATCAATACCTTTAACCATATTTGTTGGTACTGTGACCACATATTCCACAATTTTACGGTGTTTTCTTCACTAATGTGGTCCTTAATAATTAAGCTCAGAAATTGCAGTCACAAATAAAGCATAAAAGATTGCTAGGTTAGTTAAAATTAGCATATTTTCTTTGACTTGTTATTGAA
Source organism: Plagodis dolabraria (assembly GCA_963854805.1). Classification (NCBI taxonomy): domain Eukaryota; kingdom Metazoa; phylum Arthropoda; class Insecta; order Lepidoptera; family Geometridae; genus Plagodis; species Plagodis dolabraria. The sequence continues at coordinate 16,143,184 of OY978459.1, read as the reverse complement.
AAAATAATATCGCCGAACTTTATAAAAAAAATCTATAGGACTACCCTCGGCAAGTTACTTCAAAAGATGGCCCATTTAGTTAAGATTTTGGAATAGTACAGCACTAGCTACTATTCTAGCTATAGCAGCTATTAGATTTTTTTTTCTAAATATCACCATATTCAAAATCAAATACTTTAGTCAATACTTTACTTCAGTACAATGCTTGCTTGTGAATTCGGCTAGTTATTTAATTATTTAGAGTTATTTAGGTTAATTTAGAGATCATTCTTGAAAAGGTGCAGAGCCTGCATTCGTGAAGGTAGAAAACAATTTGAAAATGGATATGCAATAAATTTATATACTGTAGCAATCAGATCGAGGGGTATAAACACCACAAAGTAATATAACAACCACACAGTAAAAAAAAATCGGCCAAGTGCGAGTCGGACTCGCGCACGAAGGGTTTCATACCATTAGATAAACAACATTAGACTTCATATTTTAACCTTTTTTTTGTTTTAACGTGCGCGAGTCCGATTCGCACTTGGCCAACTTTTTGTATTTGTTGTTATAGCGGCAACAGAAATATATCATCTGTGAAAATTTCAACAGTCTAGTTATAACCGTTCTTGAGATACAGCCTGGTTATAGACGGACGGATGGACAGCGAAGTCTCAGTAATAGGGTCCCTTTTTACCCTTTCGGAACGAAACCCTAAAAACCAAGAAAAGTAACAGTTATGTATCACAACTTAACAAATATATTGACCAAAACTGATATGTAGTTAAGTGTGGTAATGTAGCTATTTCTTAAGTATTTTATATTTTGGACCTTTTATTCTGTTCTATATTGTGGAAAGAATTTAAGTATTAAATGAAGGTTTTTATGTCAGTCAACTAGGTTCTCTACTACGATGTAATTGAATTTATACATCAATTATATATACCTGATTCATCAGTGTGTGTCAGCAAGTACATATCTTCTAAATAGCGCATAATATATATTTTTTCTAATTATAAGGTGGTATCAGAAGACGAGCTACCATCTTCTAAAAAAGAAACAAAGGAAAATCGCAAGAGGAAGCCAGATGAAGAAGGCGATGGTTACGATCCCGGCTCGCCGACCTCTGAGAGTGAATCTTCTAGCAAGAAGCAAGCTGTTGCCAAGGTAAGTTCCTTCATTAGAAATAAGGCTTGTAAAAGGGCACATGTAAAATGTATCTTCAACCGGAAAAAATGGAGAAGCATTGCCAGATCAGTGATCACCAACAAGAATACTGATGACGTTGAAGACCCACCATGTACCACCATCTTATCAACCACGACCACACTGTCAAGAGTGCCCGACTGAGAAGAAGAAAATGTATCTATTTATTATAAGTGTCTCCTTTCCCGTCGGGAACAAAAAATAATAATTTTTTACTGTAATAATTTGGAAAGTGATTTTCGCTCAGCACGCCATATTTTTTGTAATTATATTTAGAAATATAGAAGGGTAGCGACATCATTGCGAAAGTTAAGCGTTTGAAAATGCACTTCTTTCTATCAGATGAAGTTTAATAGTCTGTTGATGGCCGCGCACTGTCCCTACGACGACGGTAAGTAATAATTGGAGCAAAAAAATTCGACTCTTAAGAGTAAGGTTCCGGTGGCCGAATGGATTAGGCATCCGGTGCGTAATCGTATTTAGAAATAAAATAAACGTTACAATATTTCTAAATATACAAGCACCATCGCGTGCTAAGCGCAAATCCGATTTACAAATTATTAGAACATAATTTTACTGTCCAGGTCGGAAATCTAACATGGTTCCCGCGATTTCGCGCCGGGTGCTTAACCACACGGCACCGGAATGAGCTCGTTTAAGCCCAAATTTTGTGCTCTAGTTGTATTATCTTAACCGTCATAGGGGCGCGGTCATCAACCAGATTACTAAACTTCATCCGATAAAAAGAAGTATTTTTAAAGCACTTGACTTTCGCAATGATATTGATACCTTTCTATATTTCTTAATATGATTATGAGCACTATGGCCATCGCATTACAAATTATTATAATAGAAGATTTTTCATTGGTGTCCCAGGCAGGAATAGAACCCGCGCCCATCAATTAATTTTAACCCTGTGACCCATTTGCCTGAGCCATTGATGATTAAGTTGGGTTAATATATTTTAAAGAAAATAATACATTTCTATATATTATGATTACAAGCACTACCGCGTACTAAGCTAAAATCATAAATTTACCGGGAACCCGCCCGGGGCAAAACATTTTGTATTCCAATAATTTGTAAATTTAAAATAATACATTTATTTCAGAATGGAGAAAGCAAACCTGTACCATCTGAGAAAAGACCATCAATAGATGAAAAGCCCAAGAAAAAGGTTTTACCAGAACTGGACAAGTATTGGAAAGTCGTCAATGATGACCCCACTGACTTCACTGGGTGGACGTATCTGCTGCAATATGTAGACCAAGAGGTAAGACTGATGCTGCAATGTGGTGGGTATTTTACAAATGCTGCTTGTCTAAATACCACCCAAGTGAATAACTATCACCATGCTCTGGGCGCATAGCGTTTCCAGCAGCTGTCCTTAAGACGCTGTCAAATGCTGAAATTTTGTCCCTATCGGATTGCGTAGGAGTGAAAGAGAGGCAGCGATGGTGAAATCGCGATCAGTTTACGCAAAACTAGTAACGTAAATAGAAATAAAAATTTCTTGTCCATCTTGATAAGGTTTCGCTATTTTATTAATATATTTTCATACACATTCATATGTAAATAGTTAAGATAATTACGTTACAAGCGTAATTTAGAGTCGACTTTGCAATTTTATTCTCTTGAGAAAATGTTACTGAAACGTGTTTCTGACTTTTTTTGACCTTAGGTAATGTCATCAAGATTAACATATTATAATTTCTAAAGGCTACAAACTGTATAAATTCTGCTAAAATCTGTTTAAGTAAAGCTATTTAGCACTTGTTAGCGCCTTAAGAGCAAGTAATTCTAGGTTAAGCCTCTTAACCATCCTAGCCTACACCATTTGACATTAGATAGGATTGCACTAATAGCGACCAACCTATCAGTATAAAAAAATAGTCATTTTGACTTTTGTGACAGATGGATATATATTTTTTTTTTTATACCGAACTGGGTAGCACTTGACCACTATCTCACCTGATGTTAAGTGATGATGCGATCGACGATGGAGCGCGCTTACCCAGAAAATATTTTTTGACTGGCAGAAATTTGGTTACAAATATGTTTAGAATTATTTTGTTTGTTTATATTTACACACAAAATCAAATCATCTATTCACACAAATGTGCAGATACGGCTTAAAATAAATGTGTATACAACTTTACCTTAACAATGGCTTGCAAAGATATGTATTTAAAAAATCTGTACGTGTTATCTATATAAAAATACTAGCTTTCCGGGCGCGGCTCCGCCCGCGCGTATGTCGGTTATCGCGCAAAAACATTAACCTCTTTTTGCGCAGTCGGATAAAAACTATCCTATGTTTTTTCCCGGGTCTCAAACTATCTCCATACCAAATTTCATTCAAATCGGTCCAGTAGTTTTGGGGTGAAATCGTAACAGACAGACAGAGTTACTTTCGCATTTATAATATTATAGTACTGATAACATTCAAGATGCGAAAACAGATATTTATGCTCATCAGCACACAAATATTTTCCACGGACAGGATTCGAACCTGAGAGAGATAGCCGGTAAAGTTTATTAACAACCAATCTATCTTCTATCAGATTTATTCTATTAGAAATTCAGAAATTCTATAAATTTTTGAGTTAAATATTCTGCAATTGAGTTCACAGAAATACAAGAATTGACTACCAAAATGTAATGATGAAAACACACGCTAATCTTATTGCTTTATGAAGCGATAAGAACTGAATCACAATGTTGATTTGCAAGGGCCAACTGAGTAAACATTCGCGTTAAGTATATCGTAAGGTTTATACAAGATGTGTTCAATAGAAGTTTCTTCTAACAGAGCGACGTGGAAGCAGCGCGTGAGGCTTACGACGCATTCCTCTCGCATTATCCGTATTGCTACGGTTACTGGCGCAAATACGCCGACTACGAAAAACGTAAAGGAAGTAAAAAGAAGTGCTTCGAGGTGAGTATACCTGGAGTAGTTAGTCCATTAATTATATTTTTCAATATGCACTGCTATTGGTAATAATTTATTTATAATCAACACCTCAAAGATGATTGAAAAGTTACATAATAATGTGTCTTCGATTTGTAATGTTTTAGTCATAACTGGTATTTTGCAATTATTTTTTTTCCCAACAGTGCAACGAGGCCCTCGATGTTCGTAAGGCAATGTCGTCACGCAACGGAGAGTTCTATACACGTCACATAGAATTCGCTCTAGTGATTCACATGTTGTGGTGTATTTTTAATGATATAGTGCATATATTTATGATATTTTGTACACGCATGATGTATTGTAATTCTATTTCATGTACATAGTTTTATTAAGTAGCATACATAAGGTTCAAATTGATTGGAGATACTTAAGTTTAATAACCAAACCATGATAGCATGGAGTGCAGCGGTCCTCTTATAGAGCCTTGATTGGCGTTAGGAGCTTCGCCAGCAGGGAGCCATCGCCGCCATCGCGCCGAGTGCCAACAGGTGTAATATGCCCAGACAAACATTTTTATATGACAGTAACGGCGAGTCTTCGCGTCGACTGACACTTTGCTTTCAGCTCAGCGACGCGGCGGCTCGCTTTTTCTTTACTATATTATGGACATACAATGCTATTCAATATTCCCTTTGCTTCAAAGTGTCGTCGTTTTGTTACGGCGACGCTCGGCGGCCCGTCGAGCCCTTATGACCCTCCGTGTGTTTCAGGTCTTGGAAAGAGGGCTCAAAGCTATACCGTTGTCCGTGGATCTTTGGATACATTATCTGAACCACATTAAAGCCACGAGAACTGAGGACCACGCCTACATCAAATCGCAGTACGAGAGAGCGATAGGTGAGTTGTTTGGACGTTGTGAGTAGCTGTGGGAGCGAGAGAGAATGAAATGCCCAATTGGCAACTTGATGCGGTTCTGTAGAAATATTGAACGGAGTTCCACTGAAATAAACTTTATGTTTGCGCGCGCTGCAACATATATAACAATAATTAATCCATCCGAATTATTAAAAAAATGGAATTACTACAAAATTGTAGCCAAGCCCATGCAATTGGGATTCAACAGTTGTGCAAGCAATTGGGATTCAGCTGATTATGTTGAGTCTCTATTGAGAAAATTTACAATAAAGGTAAAAAATAGCTTATGTTTTGAGATTTATTTTACATGTGATTTAATACAATTTTGATTATTTATTATATCATGTAAATTGTCCACTAATGGCTTTGACAACACAGTTAATTGGCCAAAGCTATATAGATTTGATCATTGTTCACTGGTTTATATTGTGATGTATTGCAGAGGCGTGCGGTCTCGAGTTCCGCTCGGACAGGCTGTGGGAGTCCTACATCAAGTGGGAGGCGGAGAACGGCTCGGCGCTCAATGTTACCAACATATACGATCGCTTGCTCGCCACTCCCACGCTTGGATATACATCGCATTTCGACAAGTTTGTACATTATGATGCATACAATAACTCTTATATTTCAGCTTGGCTTGCCTTATCAACATTTCCTTGCATATTGAATATAAAATATTATTGATTGCTCTTGATAGGAATGAATCTGATTTATAAGTTACATTTATTTTAATTAAAGTCCATGATGATGTGATATACATATTTTTGTATAATTTATATAAATTTCTATAACTTGATAAATACTTCGTTGGATATGCTTGTTTGTTGTTAATTTTTTTCCCTTCTACATGTCATGTAAGCTGCAAGCAGCTTTTATAAACTGCTGGTAAGTAAAATAATAATATGGGTATACTTGCAATAGTAAATGTTCAATGAAGACCATAAACTTTTTATTTTAACATATGGCTAACTGGAAAAAATAATTTAACACAATGGTTAAATTTGTAGAAAACTCATTGTATATCTTCACGCCTTTATATCCTCGATGGGGTAAACAAAGGTGCATAAACACCCATTTTTCGCCAGTTTATTTTTCTCCTGTGTAATCGGGGGTGAGCCTATTGCCATACATTTAAAAACTACGGGCTGTTACTGGAAATTTGTTGTCAGGTAACCCTTTAACCTTAATATCTGAAGATTTATTCCGGAAATGGTCATGAATAGTCCAAATTGAAAATTAGAACGATTATGTCTACACTATGGTAAATGTGCAAACTCTATGTGTACTAAATAAATATATTTCATCTGAAATGAATGTTTTCGAAGTACAGTTTGATGGTAATACAGTACAGTTTGATTTAATGGTATATAATGAGAAGTATTATATCATACTATTATTTTAAATTGAGCGCGTGTGTGCTTCGTTTAAAAAAAATCGAGTTATGTAGATTTCTCTTGGAATAACACATGGGATAATTTTTATTCTCATTTATTACGTTTTTTTGATGACGATGAATATAACTAAGCACTAGGGCAGGAGCTGGTCTGAATCAAGTAGTAATTAAGCCTGTGAAGATAGACCATGCGCTCTCTATGGCTTATTGTTACCGGTAGGAATATACTTTTTACAAATAAGCGAATATGGATACAGCGAGTGGACTGTTCGTATTATGTAATTTTCTCTATAAACTTGTAAACAGCAGAATGCTGACAAGTCGAAATTAAGTATCATAACTGGACTTGAACTTCTCGTAAAATTGAACGACGTAAAAATGTCATTAATCATAGGCCAATTTACAATTAAAATGTCACTCCACTAATATTCTGGTTTAGTCCAGAGGGTACTGGCAGTGCCGTCATCTGACACTGCCAGAACACTATTTAGGTTAAGATTTAGAATTTTAAATTGCTGAGTTTGAATTAAATGATTGTTCTAATGGAGTTGGCATGGCTGTGTCCAATGCGGCTAAAAGCACCAAAAATTTATACAGATAAAAAAAAACATTCTGATTCATGCCTCGGTGAATATTAGTAGAGTGAAAATTTGATACAATTATATGTCTTCGAACTGTACGAGGTGTTCCAGTACAGTTAACAAAGTTATGTTACCAGATTGAGGCACTTTATATGGTGATGTCGATTTTTCCAGTTTCCAAGAGCATGTGATGTCGGAGCCGGTAGCGGGCGTTGTCTCGCGCGCGGAGCTAGTGCGGCTTCGGGCGGAAGTGCGCGAGGCTGCGGGCGGACAGACGCCGCAACTAGACCTGCCGCCCGGGGAGGACGAGCCTTCAGATCATATCGTACGTAACACAAACTAGCCGATTTTAACAGGCATTTGAGACTTAACAAGTTTATATCTTAGGATGGTAGGTGCAGTGTATTATGGACAGAGGTTACAGTAAAATACCAGGTAGGCCTCGCCATCACAATTAAAACAATAACAAGTTATTTATTTCGTTTTATCGTTCCATTGATGTCAAAACTGCAAATTCTATATTTAAGGAATCGTTTTTAAGGCTCTTCATTTTGATACCCTATAGGTTTTGAAGGAATAAAAATTTGTATCGTGGAATATGGCGTCTGAAATCCGAGAGTTTATTTTTTTCTTGTTTATGTACCTAGTGTCACTTGCGCCATCTAGAGGAATCTAACGATGTCTCATGCATTAAAATCTATAACTGTTTGTAATCACTTATATTATGTTTGCATGAATAAACTAAATGTTACGAGACAACAATATAAAAAATGTGCAAAAATAGCAGAAAACATTTTTGGATAAATACTTACCGTCACGCCTGTATTCCCTGAAGGTGTAGGTAGAGTTGTCTAAACTTAACACCCACGTTACGCTAGACATGTATTTGATCTTGCGTAGTAGAGGGGAGAGCCTATTGCCAGATTGCTAATGGGAACAATTCCACACTCCAGACGGCTATAAGAAATTTCTCATAAAACCTCAATAATACACAGAAAAAAATAATATCTTAGGCCAAGAGAGTTTATTTGGTTCAAGATCTTTTAGGTTTTCGATATAAGGAAAGTCGAAAATGTCTTCACCTAAGAAATAAAATGTTTTGTATTATAGTTCTTGGGCCAACAAATATATTCTTATACCAATATTGAAAAGTTTCTTTTTTTAATTTTTTAAATATATCACTTCAAGACGGAAACTATTTCAAAACAAGAAACATTTTTACATTACAATATGGAAGAGCTCTTTTTTTAAAAGGTAAAAAGTTGAACCCAAGAGCCAACCTATTTTATTTTAAATTTTTATTTCGTGTCTCAAAACCGAATAACTATTTTTTAAAAAGCTTTATGTTTTGACCCAAGAGCGAGTATGTCTTACTTGAAATATTCTATTATATCTCTCAAAACTGAAAAGCTCTTTTTTTCAAAACTAAATGTATTGACCTAAGAGCGAATTTGTCTTACTTGAAATGTTTTATTTCATCCTTCAAAACAGAAAAGTTCCTATCTTAAAAGCTAAATGTGTTAAACCAAGATCGAGTATATTTCTACTGAAATATTTTATTTCATCATGTAAAAGTAGAAAGTTATTAACCTAAGAACTCAAGTATTTTAATGAAAGTATCAGAATTCTTGATGTAAAATTGATCAGTTTTTAAAGGAAGGATATTATATATTTTGACAAAATGTATTAATTTTTAAAATAAGAAGTTAGAAAATCTTCTATGTAACTTTAATTTTTACGTTAAGAATCCAAATTCTTTGTACTTAGCCATGGAATGATTTGACTTGAGATTTATGTTACTTTTATCGAGATAGTTATATCTCTAAACCGAAACTTAATGTTTCAATTCAACAATTGGAATGTATTGATTAGATATTAATGTTACTTGTATCAAAATATTTACTTAATTGATAGATTTAGTTTACCTATATATATATATCGAAAGTAAGTACATAGAATTTTAAATAGTTAACATAGATTAATTTGTCAAAAATTATTGTCATTTGTATACAACTATAATTTATTATTCGGCCATGATGGACAGTGATTTCTCTTTCGTAGTATATTCGTAGGATTTTTTTTTCAAAAAAATAGAACTGAGTTCTACACTGAAAAGTGTAAAATAACTTGTCGATGTCGGTTACCATGCGCACAATATAGTAATAATAGGTATTTTTGAACAAGCATAATGTTCCGAATTCAACAAGTTATTTTACACTTATCAGTGTTGAATAGTGTTACATTTTTTGGTAAAAGAACACACAAATACACAACGAAGGAGTAATTGCAAGCCCATCATGTAGTCATGACCGAAGAAATAATAAGAACTGTATACAAATGATAATAGTTTTTTACAAATTATTCTATGTTAACTATTTAAAATTCTATGTACTTACTTTCGATATACACACAGGTAAACTAATTCTATCAAATAAGTAAATATATTGATACAAGTAACATTAATATCGGTATAACTATTCTAAATTTTATCTACCGTAATGTTACACACTACACGGAATACAGATATAAGACTTATTATTACCTTCGATATACACATAGGTCATTGGATTACAACTAATTGAATTAAAGAAGTGACAAGTTTTGATATCAGTAACTTATGTCTAGTTAAACCATTCCAACAGTAGAATTAAAACATGGGTAGAAGATAAAAATATCTTGATAATAATATAACATAAATCTCAAATACAAATTTACCAAACCTATTTGATAGGGAACAAAGCATAGGCTAGCAATAGAAACTAAATTAAGATTCATATAATTTATTTAATTATTTAAGTAATTATGAACCACTTTTTTAAAAAACATAAAAATAAACCACTTCTTTATAAAAACTTAATACTAAGTGCTGCACCCGCTGAGTAGGGAGTAGATTCACACGCACGACATGGGCAAATATTGTTAAGTATATGTATTCAATTGACTGTCAATGTTAAATTATATTCTTCTGTTATTTACTTCCGAAGTTCTCCAGAACGTCTGGCGATACATTCCAGACTGATAACAAACGACGTATATTTTCTTCCATCGCAACGCAACGGGATGACAATTTTCAGTAGAAGCCTTTGTGTATTTATAAACCACTGCAAGAAACTTAATCCAAACACTTCGGTGGGCACTGCTTTTCTTTACACAAGTCAAATCTCTCACAATACTACGTTGTTGTAAATTAACTTATTTCAGTATAACCGCCACGCTGCGCGCCGCCGCCACTGGACTCGATTATATACAGTGTTGCCATATGAACTCCAGATCTAGTTGCCAAATATTGAAGCTATAATATAGGAGTCCGTGTTCAAGTAATTCAAACCCAATATCTTTGAGTTTTGGCTTAGGGTTATTGGGCTGTACAATGTATACATAACTTTATTGTTACACCCTTCGAAAAATATAGTATATTTTATCGAAGGTTACACCACAAGAAGTGCAATATTACGTATGCATGAAATTACTGAACTAAAATTTCTAGCGTAGGAAATTAAACCTTTCTTAATAAGGAGCATTATTGCGTATGAAAATATAATACTTAAAAGGCTTTTGCCTTGTAAGTAGTGTAATTGAATATTGTGAGTGTTTCCTATTGTTATGGGAATAGTTTGATTTCCTGTGGAGTTCAATTGAGCCGGTAAGACCCCCACAATACTTGCAAGTTGGTAGTCGCCATGAGTATTTTCTATGGCGTTGTATCGTAGTGTATACGTACAGGAAGGGCGCGGGTACCGATCTCTCGAATCAAGCTGTCGTTAATATACTTTTAAAGACTTGCAAGTATTTGGGGTCGGCCTACCTGGTTGGCGTACATGCAAGAAAAAACCAGCTTTTAAACCTGTTCGCGTAAATACCCATTTCTCTAGCTAACGTCACGTTAGTACCTGCTATCAATTATTCTGTGCTAACGTTCCGCAATCAAATTTTGGACGTTTTAGAAAAGGGTCAGATCAAGAGTACCTAAAACCGACGCGCATTTATGAAAGGATTGGATTGTGAATGGAGTGAAAGAGGGGTGTCTGGATCGCAGAAAGTGAAAATCTATAGTCATTGCCTACCCCTTTGGGAAAGAGGCGTGATTACATGTATGCCTATGTATATATATATATCAACATTATTTGGTTGTGAAATATCAACACGAGCTGATAGGTATTATACGGGTTAATAATACGCAGTGAATAAAACGAATCCAATTCATAGTATAGGTACTATATTAATTTATGTCCTGTTCGTGCGTTTTCGGCTTTGATGTATGAATTAGAAAACATTTGCACAGGGCTATAATGTACAACCTTTATGTACCACAGCATATTAAAAATGTCAAAAGTTACAAAAAGAGTAAATACATCCTTCCTAAATATTTTCACAGAATCTTACTTTCTATTGAAAATTAAAATAAGTTAACCGCAATGCACTTGTAATTTTTCCCACGAATCTCGCGGAATCTCAAATTTTATAGCAACACTGACCACTACTGGAATTATCGAGCCAACCAATCATCACTATTCTCATTAGGCAAGATTCATGTTTCTTCCATCAAGAATCAAAAATCTTGATTTGATTAATTCGATAAATCTGATTATTGAATGAAATAACTTTCTTATCGACTTTTGACCGGTATTTACCTACTTCTCAATGTTTCTTCCATCAAGAATCAAAAAGATAGACTTGAAAATTTCGATAAATCTGATTCTTGAATGAAACAACTTTCTAGCTGGCTTGTGACCGGTACCTACCTACTTCTAAAATCATCGCCTAAAAACCTAGATAGCAAATTAGATAATTAATAGTTCAAATAAGTAAATAAGAGCAAATATATTTATGCTTAGTAGTAGCAGTAGGTACACATTTCTAGGTTAGTACAGAATCCTAGTAATATTATAAACGCAAAAGTTTGTATGCATGGATGTTTGTTACTTTTTCATGCCTAAACGGCTGAATGGATTTGGATGAATTTTGGTTGGAGGATAGCTTATACCATGGATTAAAGCATAGGCTACTTCTTTATTATCACCATTTTCATAGTTTTTATCACCACGCGGATAAAACCGTGGGGCGCAGCTATTACAAAATAATATAAAAAAAGACAAAATAAATACTGTCTAGGACTGATATTGTTAACATTTTATATTTAGCAATTATATATGTATTATGTGTAGGTATTGTAATGTATGTATACTTATCTATTAATAGTACCTAAGTAAGTACTTAAATATCTAATATTTTTATACAGTTACTACTTTTTATGGATTTTAATCCAACGTATCTATATTGTACTTCAGGTGGTACTATTATGTATACTGTGATTTATTAAGATACGTACTATTTTCAGATATGCTCCCAAACGACACTTGAAGATTTCTCAAAATAAAACGGAACTGATTTCATTCAAACATTTTTCAGTTATTTGAGTGTAACTTAAAAACTACTAAACCAATTTTGATAAAATTTTAATGGCACCTCTTTGAAAGTATACCCTATTCAACAAAAAAGAATTTTGCAAATCCTTTACAAAAAAATTAAAAATAAATACAGTAAATTTTAGTAGTGATTTATCGGTTTGTTACAGCCTGAAAGTTGACATATATAGACTAACTTGATATTGTCAAACTTTCAGGCTGTAACAAACCGATAAATCACTACTTACATAGTATAAAACAAAGTCACTTCCCGCTGTCTTTCTGTCCCTATGTATGCTTAGATATTTAAAACTACGCAAGGGATTATGATGCGGTAATTTTACAAACAGGGAGTTTTAGATGTATACATTCATAATATAATAAACACTGAAATTTTAGATATTATTTTAAATTGTGATGACGTAAATAAACACATTTTTGGCGCTTATATTGCAAACGCTGGCTGAACCTTACGAGATAGATCAAAATAATGTACTACAGTAACACCTTAAAAAGGGCTACAAAAGAGTTCGCAATGGTATATATCTATCTCTTAAGAATAACCCACAATTAACATTTTTTTATCCTTTACTTTCAAAATAAATAATGGCTAATTTCGAAGCGATTTTAAGCAATACAGCATATTTATCCTTATCCAATTAATACCTTAAATACATTGAAGTGAATTTAATATACTAAGATCAATATGGCCATATACTGCATGTTATTTAAATGAATATTTTCGAAGATGTTACAGATTATATAGCCCCAGGTAACGGCCTGCTTTACCCAAATTAACGCAAAGTTTGGTTCTTTTTACCAAAGTGACTTGGTCCGGTTTTGTCTGTACTATTCATTTTTATTTTGGGAGGCTATTTTTTATTGCAATTGCAGTATTGTACCCAACTGCAAGTACCTAAGAGTTTCTATATTATTTCAAAATTCTTTGCCCATAAGTACCTAAGCCATTCCTTTTTCATACCAAATAATTTTTTTAATGTTTATCAGTCTTGGTCTGATCCTGCCTGTAGGTGCTATTTTGTTACATTGCGCCCATTTATTATTTGTAACTTTTAAGCAGTTTATTTTTTTTATAAAAATACAAATTATAACATGCCTCATGCATCAATATTCTTAGACATTATTCTAAGAATATTGGAAAAACGCTGACAACCACTTAAAGGAAAAAAATACTTTTGTTCTACAGACGCCAAGCATCATAGCAAACAAATTTAGTTCTATGACTTTTCTCGCCTGCTTGCCGCCGCTGCCGCAAGGTGAAACGATACGGAGTCGCGTAGATACTTACGTTGTAATGGTGCCTGTCGGAAACTACCTAGCTATTCACTCTGATATTAAAGACTTGACTGGAACGATCGAGAATGGAATGATGGATTCCAATCTGGGCCACTGCCATGACTGTAGTTCACTATAGTTCTGATTCTTGGTCGAAACAATCAGCATTTTGTATCAAGTAATAAATGTTATGCTTTAATAAATCCTTAATTCTTCACACCATGTTTCACTGACTGTTGATCGAAAAATATACGAATTAATACCAAGGAATTTAAAGTTTAGCCATAATAAACTTTATTCTTTACTGCATGTTTATCTGATTCTTGGTCGAAATAAATACCGTTTTATACCAATTACTTAGATTTTGCCGTAAAAAAATCCTCATACCTCACTGGAGTCTGATTCTTTTCCGAAGTAATAATTATTTTATGACAAGTAACATATGTTTTGCATTAATAAATTATTAATTATTTAATTATATTTACTGCACGTATAATTGAGTCTTGAACGAACTATTTTAGTATTTAGTATCAAGTAACATATTTCTTGACGCAATAAAATCTTAATTCTTCACTATACGTTTAACTGATTCTTGGTCGAAACAATGGCTATTTTATACCAAGTAACGTGTATTTTGCCATAAAATTGTCCTAGGCCTTTAGTGTATGATTCACAGAATCTTGTGCCAAAATATTTATGTTTTATATCAAGTGGCATGTCTTTTGCTATAATATATATCAATTTTTCATTGGAAATAAAAACTAAGTATCTAGCCAAATATGTATCTTTTTCGACACAAGAGTTAATTCTCAAGTCAAAACTTCGAAGCTAAGAAAGTGTCGTTTTTAATATAAGAAACCAGTATGTTTTTATTCAAGATATACATTTTGAAATAAGTAATAAAATTCTTATGTCAAGACATAAAATCTTGAAATTGTAGAATGTTTAATATTTGAAACGTTATTGAGATTATCTTACACCAATATATTTACATCTGTGATTAAGAAATATCAGTTGAAACATATTTGATTCTTGGCTCAAAAAAGTCTTTTTTTCTGTGTATATCCAACCCGGAGATCGAACCCTCAGGTCCTCGTGAATCCAAAGCGGAAGCATTTGCGCCTAGCGGCCACATATACCAACGATTCAGTTCATTTATTAGCCTTTTGTCTGTCTTGCTGGGGATCTGTGGACACCACTTAGTTTGCTTAGTCACGGATCTGTGTCCCAAAGTACTCTGACACTTTTGACATGTGCAAGAGATTTTATCCTTTCAATTTATGGAAAAAATCACCAGGTTTTCATAAGACTGTATTTTGTAGGCGTCTGAAGAAGAAGCTCAATCTATCAAGGAACGGGTTATAGCGGCTCGCAGAAAGGTTCACAAGACGACGGGAGAGCAGGTGGCGGCCCGATGGACATTCGAAGAAGGCGTAAGTGATAACTCTATCAACTAATATTAACTTTTCAATTCAGCAGCGAGAACTAAGAACTTTAAGAGATAAAATAATAAACAGGAATAGATTGATGTAACTGTTAACTTATTCGACTCTTTACGCTAGCCACTTAATTTTATTCTCCCTCTTTTATTTAAATTAAGGCGTGTTTGGAAAAAGCACCCATGATATTTTATTATTCAAAATATATTACGTAATTGTTTTGAAACTAGAATTATATATTTACAGGTTAAATTTCAGTTTCATTTGCAGTAAATACTTTTTTTTCGTTCAAATACAACAATAAGTAAAAAAATCAATAAATGAAATTAAAAGACATAATTATCTTTTTTTGCAAAATTTCTTTAGTTAGTACGAAATTCCGAACGCGTTTGTCTTTGAGGTCGAATTCAAAATCGGAACTTCTAAAGGGTTGGTCTATGTCTCTCTCTCTCTTTCTAATGGCGGGAAAGAGATAGAGTGTGAATGTTTCGAATAGTATGATAAACCCAAGGCTGAATAAGATATTCGCGGCTATGTGAAAAAAATATTAAAAAGTGAGTTTGTCGGACTCAGTGAGCACAATCACATTTTGCTATCTGATTTCAGGCAGCAAAACCTGCATGTTTGAGCTACTGAAGTGAAAAAAATAATTAAAAAATACAATTATTTTGGTTGTTCTAACCATTTATATATACTTTCAAATTTTTCTGCAGTTGTGGCCAATCTATTTGACTATGTCACTTTAGTAAATAGTTAGCTTAAACAAGGTGTTATTTGTGTGTGCAGATAAATTTTTATAACTACTCTTACAACTACCATTGTTGTTAATATTTTTCAAGGCGCTCTTGCAGTTGTTTTTTTATGTATCTGTAACCCAACATACAATGTAAAATTAACAAAAATAATTCATATAATATTGAACATAGGGTATGTTATGCAAACATGCCATAGTCTATTTTTTTTAACAAACGAGTACTGAAAATTCTACTGTGTTGCTATTGGCCCATGTAGACAACATAAAGTCCGTTCCACAAGAACTCTGTAGTTACATGCAGTGACATTCAGTTGAGTCTTCGACTACCTGCGCGTCGAAAAATATTGCTTGTAACGAATCAATACTAAAGTTGCAACTTTTGAATTAAGGTAAGCAAAACAAAGATCGTTTGGAAAAAAATGTTGTAGCTAAGTCAACAAATCGTCTCGTCATAAGTTTGCCGAAGTATCACCGTGAGCTCAACCCAATTGAACTCGTTTGGTCTCAAGTGAAGGGCTATGGCAGGAAATAACAAAAGTTATGAAATTTATGAAGTCTTAACTCTTTTGTTACGAGGAGTAACTAAAGTGGATATATAAAAATGGTGCTCATGTCTCAATCATGTGGTAGCTAAGATAGAAATAAAAGTGTACGGAATCGTCAATGATGTATAAAATATTTTAGAGCAATTTATTATTGACGTATCTGCAGAAAATTCAGCAGAAGAATGACGATATTTTTTAAGATTACAAGAATTTAAGTAGAATTATTTGATTTATTTGTTCTAGTGCATAATGTATATAACTATTACAATATTTTATATCATAAACGCGAACAGAAAATGTTGTTACGAATATACTAAGTATGCTAATTTAAATCATAAAATAATTACGACATTTTTTCTACAGTAAATTTCAGAAGTATTCATTATGAACGGCCCTTAACAATTTCAAAACCAGAACTAAGGCATTGACCAATGACAGCAATGACCCATCTCATTCTATCAATATCGGAAATGTGCGAGAGACATACTCAGTACTCGTTTGTTTAAAATAAAACAGACTATAGTAACATGCAAAGTAAAAAACATCATAAATAATGATTTCAAAAGTAAAAAAATGTTCAAAGATGACACAAAATTGCTACTCAAATGATGATGTGGTCTAAGATGTTAATTAGTAATTACGTTAATCTAGAATTACTGGCTCTCAGAAATGAGTTAAAATATCTTTTGGGATCTTTATATGTATGTTATTATTGACTCTCCATATTTCTCTATCTTCAGATAAAGCGGCCATACTTTCATGTTAAGCCTTTGGAGCGGTGCCAGCTTAAGAACTGGAAGTCATATCTTGAGTGGGAGAAACAGCACGGAACACTGAAGCGTGCCCTTATTCTGCATGAGAGATGTCTTATAGCATGTGCTCTATATGAGGAGTTTTGGATGAGGGTAAGTTAAGTACACGTAACTCTTAACAGAAGGCGTGGGTGCGGAATTAGCTGCTATGAACAAGCATAATAAGTATGCTGCTCTTGAGTCGAGTTTAGAGTTCATCCCTTTCGCCGTAGACTGCGGGTCCGTGGAGCTGTGAGGTGAAAAAGATTGTAGCAGATCTAGGGCGTCGTTTGCGGAGCAGAGGGTGTGATCCCCGTTCGGGTCAATATGAAACCAACATAGCCATTCAGTGTGGGAACGCAGCTAGCCTTATGCCCACGTTTGGGCGAGGTGACCACCAATGAATTGACGTGATCTTTTTAAGGTCCAATTTGAAAATTTGACTTTTGTTGTCCTAGGTATAAATATCAATAAGATGATAGTTAAAATAAATCAAAATTTTCCAAAAAAAACTTACTTAAATATTTTAAGTATTATATTTTTCATGTTGTAATTAGATCTGCAATCAGTTTCTAGACGAGCAGATCTGTTGTGTATCCTTATTGTCGTGTAGTAATGGTCTTTCCATTGATGACTCCTCTTCTTTTAATATATAAGGTGGATATTAATTCATCAACAATACTGCGGGGGATGGTGTAGAATCGATAACGGAATGTGTTCCACTCATGTTTAATTTTCACATACAAAAAATCAGAATAACTATTATCTAAGCGCGGCGCGTCGCCGTTTAGTATGATAGCGAGTACCGCGGTTTACTCCATTCTCACACGTACGAACGCTACCCGAGATCAATTAGACGCTATCACTAGGACAAAACAGCTGTTTTGCCCTAGTGATAGATGAAGCTGTTTCACGTACCTATTCTGACGAACGCGAAGGCCTTACCGGCCAATCTAGCTAGACTGCCGAATGCTTTGCATAATCGCCAATCGATTAAACTCTTCTAATTGATAAAAAATGTTACTTACCTACATTATTTTTAATTTCAAGTTTACGTAGGTATGTACTGTATTGTGTTGCAGCTACTTAGGTTTGCCGTATTGTGTTAAGCCGCTACCGCGTCGCGCGTTCTTTTGTCGCAATCCGCCAAAGACCGACTAGGCAGAATAGGTACACAAAACAGCTGTCTATTGTGCCTAGTATAGCAGTTCATGGACTTTGCATAGCAATCGTGCGTGGGTGTGAATAGAGTAGATACACCGTGTTCGTAGACCGCGGTTGTCCTTGCTATTATTCCCAATATCAACGTGCCACAGCTTGAGCAATAGTACTGTGTACTTTTTGTGTATGTGAAAATTAAACATGAGTGGAACACATTCCGTTATCGATTCTACACCATCCCCCGCAGTATTGTTGATGAATTAATATCCACCTTATACGAGGGTGAATCAAAAAGTTCTTAGAAGTGCATATATATGAAACCTTTTTGGATCAAGTTCGATATTCAAATTAAAGAGTGTCTATCACACTATATTTATGCAGACTGTCACTTATTTTTGTCAGTTCGTTCGCATGTAATAAATTTTTTTGTGCAACGAGTTGCTAAAAAGTCAAAATTATGGATAAAAGTGAGTTACGTGCGGTGATAAAATATCTCAGTTTGAAAAAAATGTCTACGAAGGAAATTTTTTTGGACATTCAGCAGACATTAGGGGGTGATGCTGTACCCTATTCTACGGTTGCGTACTGGGTGGCTGAATTTAAAAGAGGTAGATCAAGCTGTAAAGATGACCCGCGTTCTGGGCGGCCTTCAACCTCCGTTACAGAAGAAAATGTCAAAAAGGTTGAGAATCTGGTTTTGGAAGACAGAAGAATGACTATAAAACATATAGCTGAGATCCTAAAGATATCTTTTGGTAGCGTTCAATCCATTTTAATTGATTCACTGGGGTTCAAAAAAGTGTCTGCAAGATGGGTGCCACGAATGTTAACCGACGAAAACAAAAAGCGACGTTTGGAAATTTCCAAGCGTAATCTCGAAATGTTCCAGCGTGATCCGGATAATTTTTGCCGTCGTCTTGTCACCATGGATGAAACGTGGGTCCACCATTTTGATCCTGAAACTAAAAGACAAAGCATGTCTTGGAAACGACCATCCTCTCCATCCATTAAAAAATTTCGAGTTGCTCCTACCGCTGGCAAAGTTATGGCCTCTGTGTTCTGGGATAGTGAAGGAATCCTTTTTATTGATTACATGCCAAAAGGCCAGACGATTACTGGACCCTATTACGCAAATTTAATCCCGAAAGTGCGTGAAGCGATTAAAGAAAAACGTCGTGGAAAACTGTCGTTGGGCGTGTTGTTCCTTCAAGATAACGCTCCTGCTCATCGATCGGAAGTTGCGGTCAACGCAATCCGCTGTGCTGGCTTCAATCTCCTTGACCACCCACCATATTCTCTGGACTTAGCCCCAAGTGATTTTCACTTGTTTCCAAAATTAAAAGAGGAAATTCGTGGAACAAAATTTCACGATAATGACGCGGTTATAGCTGCCGTAGAGGACTTTTTCGAGAGTCAAGAAAATATTTTTTTTTCACAAGGAATAAGGAAGTTAGAAACGCGTTATTCTAAATGCATTGCATTGGAGGGAGATTATGTAGAAAAATAAAATATTATTATTTAAATCTTTGCATTTTTTAATATTGATTCCAAGAATTTTTTGATTCACCCTCGTATATTCAGTCTATTTGGCTAGCCAAAGTAAAATAAATGCTATGATAACTATTCAACATTACCAAAGAAATCGGGTGTTTAAAATAATAATGCGCGTATTATCTTGAAAAATGACGTCTACCCGTGACAAACATAATCAATTCCTATGTATTAAAAAAAAACAAAATATTCTCAGAATATCGCGTAATACGTGATCAAGTACAATACAATACTTAAACCCAATAATGTTAAAATTTTGATTTAGCATTTTGGGGTGAGCTATCCGGTGTGGCGCGCGATACGTAGAATAAGCTCGTCCGGAATCAGGATGGATACGCCGATGTACTTGTAGCTTTGTAGCTAAAGCGCGGAGTGCGGAATGTGATGTGAAAAATCACAGCTTAATTTGTACTTATAGTCAAATAGCGGCCTGCCCAGGCTTTGCACGGGTAATTGCGACTATAAATTGAGATGTAAGCTATCCTATCTTTCATTTTGGATCAAATTGCACACGGTGTGCAAATCAAGTTTACAATCGGTTCAGTAGTTTAGGAGTCCATCGCGGACAAACAACGTGACACGTAATTTTTATATATAAAGATTATAACAGTTTCATCATTAAGCTTAGCTCTTGTTTAGTAGTTGAAATAGTGCCTCAGTTATTATATGACCAAATCGTATTTTATCAGATATTGGTGTCGAACCTATAAGAATTCTCTAAACTATTAAAAGAACTTTCCACTCATGAAGATTGAACATGTCTGTAGTTCTTATACAGTTCACACTAAAAATCCTTTCTATTATACCTATCTGACAGACTTTACCGCTTATGGCATAGGCCAAGATTTTAATTATGCGTGAAATTGTACATTACACACTGTATAATTCTCCTCAACAGTTGATAAAGTACCTGGAAGAGAAATCGGAATCAAATCCTGAACTGATACAAATGCAGCGTGAAGTCTTGGAGCGCGCATGTACCGTACACCACCTGGATAAGCCGGAGCTGCACCTCCACTGGGCTCACTTCGAAGAGGCACAGGGGAACCCCTCCAAAGCAGCCGAGATACTCGACAGGATCGAGAAGGCCTGCCCCTGTCTTGTACAGATTCAGTACAGGTATCACGCCGCGCCCATTATGTACACTTCAATGTAATCCATTTTTTCAATTTATTTGCCCAATTATGGTATATTATTAATTCAGCTGCAGATGTTTATATTTCCGTTTATCTATAAGTATCAGATTAAGGGCAGTAAAATTACAGAAATAAACACATATATTAATACGTGGTAAATCCATATTTATTGTGATTTAAATACCGACCGTCAAATATATTATACTAACAAAAATCTTATTTGGTTTATCACTTGGTAACCACTTCTTCGCATCTTGATGTATAGAGTAATTTTTAAGTGAAGTTATTGTTTACCATGCCGTAGGAATCAATTCTGTATCAACATGTTCTCGACAGACGCGTGAACCTCGAACGTCGTCGCGGCGACTACGAGAAATGCTGTCAGCTGTACGAGGGGTACATCTCCGCTGAAAAGAGTAAAGCGGTCGCTTCAGCGCTCTCCATCAAGTATGCGCGCTTCCTGTTCCATGTGAAACAAGACCCCCCGGCCGCCAGGAAAGTCATAGACGACGCAATTGTGAAGGACCCCTTGAATCATAGGCTTCATATGCAGCGGCTCGACTTGGCGCTACATACTCCCAACACACCATATTCTGTATTAGAAGGTAAGTTGCTCATAGAGGAATGTAGCAGTAACGCCTGTGCTTTTAATTACAAATCCCAACTAGGATCTACATCAGAAAAACTTGTATTTGGCTCGAATTGCACGCTTTTGTAACATAAATATTGTCGCTGTCTCAGCAGCAGCTCCCCACAGCGATTGCGCCATACGACATAATTATTATTTGTGATACACAGGCAGCTCTTAAGCTGATGCGTGTATATCTGAGTCTTTGTCAATGCACTTTAAATATTTGTCCAGTCTATTTTTAAAAGAGTTCACTGAGGGAGCACTGATCACTGATTCCGGTAACCGGTTCCAAGTTTTAACTATGCGATTTGGTAGTATGTGTTCTCTGGGTTTGCTTTTACTTGGCCCCCGTTGCAGCTTCAGCGAGTGTCCTCTCAGGTTTGTATTTGTGTTCATAGTATATAGTGTCTCTGACAATTTAGGTATACTATATCTGTTGGTGAGAATTTTAAAGGTCTCTATAAGGTCTCCGCGCTCTCTACGTTTCTGAAGGGTGGTAAGCCCTAGTTCTTGTAGACGATCTTCGTATGGAAGTTCTTTAAGACTAGGAACCATTTTTGTTTGGCCTCCGCTGTACACGTTCGAGAAGGTGACTGTCCTTCTTGAAGTACGGATTCCATATCTGGAATGCATACTCCACTAAGGGCCTCAGGTAGGTCTTGTACAGCTTTAGGAACAGTTCCTTGTTAATGTATGAGAAAGCTTTTCTTATAATGTACATTATAGAGTTTGCTCTTTTCACTACCTCTACAATATGGTCCCCCCATTTTAGGTTGCAAGTTATAAGTACTCCGAGGTCTCGCTGTTTTTCTACCTTTTCAAGAGGGCTACCATTAATTGAGTAGTTGCATTTTGAATTTTTGCCTCCAACATGTAACACTGTGCACTTCTTTTCATTAAGTGTGATTAGCCAGTCTTGGGTCCATTCATATATTCTGTCTAGGTCTTTTTGCAGGGTGTTATGAGCAATCAGTGGATTTCCCATGATTTTGGTGTCATCAGCAAACAGTGACAGCTGAGATTCAATGTGCTGATCCAAGTCAGTTAGGAATATCCCAAAAAGGATTGGTCCGAGCACAGATCCTTGTGGGACTCCACTGCTGACTTTGTGAGGTTCCGAGTAAGCTTCTCCCACGCGTACTCTGAAAGTTCTATTCGAAAGGAACCCTTCTATCCACTTTAGGAGTTTACCTCTTATACCAAAGTGTTCCAGCTTGAAAATTAGCCTTTTTATTGGAACTCTGTCGAAGGCTTTTTCATAGTCTAAGTATATGATATCAGTTGGCTGTCGTTTGTCCCAAGCTTGGGTCCACGTATCTATGCAGCTGAGTAGGTTGGTAACAGTTGAGCGACCTGGTATGAAGCCATGTTGTTTGTCTGATAAAACCTTTTCCTGAGATAAGAAACTCCTAATTTTTGTGGCTATTATCTTCTCCATAGTTTTGCAGATTAGGCAGGTAAGGCTTATAGGGCGGTAGTTGGCTGCGACTCGCTTATTTCCTTTCTTATAGATGGGAGTCACAATAGCTTCTTTCCAGTCTTGAGGGAGTTCACCTTGATCAAATGAGATAGTCATGATATTGGCCAGTCTAGTACAAATAGTTTCACTGCATTTCTTAAACAGAATAGCTGGGATCCCATCAGGACCCATGGCAGTCTCATCTTTAAAAGTATTGATGGTTTTTCTGACTGAGTCATATGAAAACTCAACCGTCTCTAAGGATTGTGTTACTCTTTGTGCTTGGATTAGTGGGATTGGTATGTGAGGTGGTTCTCTAACATATGACCTATCAAATTGTTTGGCAAATATTTCTGCGACTTCTTTGTGGTCTGTTGTGACAGTTCCAGTTTGGTCATCCAGAAGGGAGGGCGGCACTGATACTTTGGATGTCAGTTGTTGGCGGATGTATCCATAGAAGGACTTGGGTCCACTGTGGACCACGCGAGTTTCAAATTTTATTCGTGCTCTTCTTACTACAGATGTTAGACTGTTGTTAGTTTTGCGGTACTTTTCATGATTGCTCTTGGTAGAAACAAGCTGATATGATTTCCAAGCCTGAGCTTTTTCGGAAGATAGTTTAAGTATTTCTGGTCCTATCCAGGGTTTGTTTTTTCTTCGTTTTTATTCTTTGGAGCGGTATGTGCAATTTTATAATATTTTGTGTTGAAGATTTGAAACAGTTCCATGCGGATTCAACTGGAGTAGAGTCTGTTATTTCATATAATGAATTTTCAAAGTCCTGTTTGACAGCGGTGTAGTCTGCGTTGTGAAAGTTATGTCTTGGTATTGAGGTAGGTTTGTGCTGTTGGTTCTGTGCAGGTAGTTGTAGGGTTGCAAACAGTACTTGGTGATCACTTTTGCCAATGTTAGGAAGATGTTCAATCATAGTGCATAGGTTTTCCTCGTTACATAAAATAAGGTCTAACAGGGATTTTTGCTCATTTCTTTGTCTGGTTATTCCTGTTACTAATTGGTGCAGATTACTTTCGAGAAACATTTCAATAAATTTTTCATGTAATTGGTCATACCCATCCGTTTCTGTAAGGGGCCACTTAATGCTCGGTAAGTTGAAATCACCCATTATGAGGACAGTGTTACTTGTGTCTGCCTTCAACATTGTTTCAAAGAGCACTTTATCAGTGTCTTTGTACGAGTAGTTTGTGGGGCGGTACACTTCAGCAATAAGTAGTTTGAAAGTTCCGTATGTCATGCTTAGCCATAGTGCCTCGACCTGAGAGTTGTTGTTATAGGTGCTGTGGGGAGAAATGTGGATAGGTATATCATTGTGTTGATGTGCTGCATAGATTGCAACTCCCCCCCAACCACCTCCTCCTTCTCTGTCTTTTCTAAAAAGGCTGTAGCCCTTGATGTCAACTAGACTGTTTGGTATACTTGGTTTGAGATGTGTTTCTGTTAATATTATAAAGGTGGGTTTTAGTTTATTAATTTCAATCATAAGTAAGTCTTTTTTTGCCATTATTGATGCCAAGTTGGTGTAGAAGAATGTAAGTTCTGTGAGGTCGGCGACTAGTTTTTTGGGGGGTCACCTTTTTTAATGATCTTGGGGGTGTTGCTTACATACTTAAGGGTAAGGTCATTTTTTACCTTGACTCCGACCGGAAGTTTCTTTCCATTCTTCAAGACAGTTATAGCTGAACTTCTGCGAGCGAAGATCAGTTTCATCGGCCGCGGTGACTGACTTGGTTTTCCAAGACGGATGGCCGCGACAGGCGCTTCAGACTCGGGAATGTTGGCCAGGGCTCCGTTCACCTTCTCAAGATCATGACGCTTGCAGGTGTCCACATCATTTCCGCTACTTAGTTCCGGAACTCCGAACATGATGACGTTCTTCTGTCTTTTTTCACGTTCACTGATTTCACTGATCACCGATTCCACATTGAGACCTTTACTATGCGACTTTTTCAATTCGTCGAGTTCATCTTTCAGCTGCGACACTAGTTTCCTGAGCGCTGGGAGCTGCCGAATTCCGAGCTTGCAATCGGGGCACAAGTATTTTAGCGTTGGTGATTGCAGCATCACCACTCGCAACTCTGTAGCACATAAACCACTGCACTTTACGCATATTTGCCGATCGCAGCCGCCACATACTATTTTTGGATTTCTTTCGTCAACTTTCGGTATTATTGGGCAGCTCATGCACGACACCATTTTTCCGAACGAATTTTTTTGTTGGCAGATTTTTGGCTCAAAAGTGTTGTTTTTAAAGATTTTAATGTTACACCACAGTAATTAATCACTAATTTATTGAGTAATTAGGTCCAATTTATCGAAAGATCACTATATATACACTCGAGAGCAATGAATCCGGGTCACTTAAAGAATGTTAAAAATCTCGGGAACTAAAAATGATGCTTGTGCATGCATGCTTGCTTGAATCTTTCCCCTGGTCTTCGATACACTCTGTCTTCCATCGTGCTTGTAGAGCTTAAATTTTGATTCGTCGGAGAACATAACTTTTGACCAATCTTCAATACTCCAATTTACGTGGCTCTGGGCATATCTTAGTCTCGAAATACGATGCCCACGCTCCAGTTTAGGGCCGTTTGCAGGTCTAAGGGGTTTTAAGTTAGATTCAGCAAGCCGACGTCTTACTGTCCATGCACTTGGGTTACTTCCTCCGAGGCGTCGAAACTGATTGGTGAGTTCAGTTCCTGTGAGAAAGCGATTTCGAAGCATGGTGTTCACCAAGTATCGGTCTTCTCGTGCTGTGGTACACCTGGTTCTGCCCGTTCCTGGTCTGCGTAGGTTAGAACCAGTTTCTTCGTAACGTCGGAGAACTCTTTGTACTGTTGACAGCGACACACCGACAGTCCTGGCTGTATCGCGCTGACTCCGGCCGGTTTCCAGCATTGTAAGTATTCTGGTGCATTCTTCAGGCGTAAGCGACATAATTTCAGCTTGAATAATGAATATAGAGCACTATCAACATGGTTTATGTACCCACATAAATGACAGATTACAAACAAAAGCAAAACCAAATGCTGTAATTTCGTAGTTCCATCTTCGAAAGTGGCCCTTTTTCAAATTTGATTTTTTTTATTTTATTTTATTTATTTATACACAAGACAGTATACAATCAAATTAGAAATAGGACTTAAACTAATACAGTTTTGAGCTGGATTGTATTCCATAAATTTGTGTAATTATATAAACAGAATGAAATAGACGGATAATGTTAATTTATAGACATTACGTTATACCGAATACACACAACTGCGAAAACAAATTTCAAAGGTGTGTGCACTCAGCACTAACTACTAATGGTAATTGCCAGTCGGAGCATCCAGACTCAACACAGAGGTTGTATCTGGTCTGTTTAAGTTGGGTTTGGTATAAAGGATATCTTTCAATACATTGTTGTATGACCTTAGATTAGCAGTAAAAATGTCGATTTTATCGTTGTTCTTAGCCAGTTCATTATACTGCCGAGCCATCCTTACCAGGGGATTATAGAGAGAGATGTTATTTTTATAAATCTGTAAAGCAAAAAGATTAGATTTTTTGGACCTACGTGCACTATACTTTATGTTAAAGCTTATATCAAAGAGTAAATTAGGGGTGTCTACTACGGAGTGAATTATTTTGTACAGGTAAACGAAGTCAAAATACTTTCGCCGAGTTTCTAGCCTTTGGACATTAAATTTGATCAGCCTCGCATCATAGTCAAGACTGGAACGACCAAGTTGTTGACGGTAACATAGCATTCTTAAAAATTTTCTTTGTACCCTCTCAATTACATCAATATGCACTTGGTAATGTGGAGACCAAATAGGGGTGCCGTACTCTAAAATGCTTCTAACAAGAGCAAAAAAAAGATAAAGCATGGAACGTGGGTTTGTAAAGCCTTTTGTGGATCTGAAAACAAATCCGATGAGTTGATTGGCTTTCGTCGTCATGTGTTGGTAATGGGCCCTAAATGAAAGTTTATCGTCGAACAGAATGCCAAGATCTTTAGCAACATTGGATCTTGTAAGAACTAAGCCATTAATTAAATAATCATTAATGAGTATATGACGTTTGTTAGTGAATGTGATAACAAAGCATTTATTGATGTTAAGATACATATAATTTAACTCACACCAGTGAGAGACAATATTTATGTCTTTTTGTAACAGATGACAGTCGGAAGAGGAAACAATAGTGGTAAAAATTTTCATGTCGTCAGCATATAACAAACATTCACATGATAATTGTTCAACAAGATCGTTTATAAACACAATAAATAAGAGAGGCCCTAAATGAGACCCCTGGGGTACCCCAGAGGTTACATGCACCGGAGAAGAAATAAATCCCTTCAGAGCGACTAGTTGAGACCTGTTACTGAGGTAAGACGTTATCCATCGGAACAAGCTACCTTGAATGCCATAGGTGGCGAGCTTACTACAAAGTAATCTGTGTCTCACCTTGTCAAAGGCTTTTGAGAAATCTGTATAGATAGTGTCAACTTGACCTCCCATGGCAAAGCTTTTACAAAGATAGTTCTTGTACTCCAAGAGGTTGGTGATGGTTGATCTGCCAGTAACAAATCCATGTTGTTTATTTGATAGAAGGGGCTTAAAGTGGTTGTATAGATGACTGTAGACTAAGGATTCGAACAATTTTGCAAAACTAGATAGAATGCTTATAGGTCTATAATTTTCGCAGAGGGATTTATCGCCGCTTTTAAAAATTGGAACTATGTGTGCGGTTTTCCATCGCTTAGGAAAGGTTCCACTACAAAGTGATTTATTAAATATGATGGCTAAAGGTACACTCAGTTGTTTCCCACAGAGCTTGATAAATGATGGAGGAAGTTGGTCAGGTCCAGCACCTTTATTTTTATCTAGTTGTTTTATTTTAGTATTAATATCACTTTCAGTAATGACAATAGACGATAAAGAATTTGTAGATCTACTTTTAATCGTTTCGCAGGAAGGTTGGAAGGCTGAAGTTGTACTGCATTGTTCATCTTTATCAAAAACCGATCCAAAATAAGTTGAGAATAGCTCACATATGCCATGCCCATTTGAAGATGAGACATTGCCATATTTCATAACGTGTGGGATTGATATATGGCCTTTCCTGTTGTTCACGAAACTCCAAAATTGTTTTATATTTTTCTCTATTGAATCTTCTATAGAAGAAATATATTTTTTGTAGCATTGATCTGCCATTTTCTTAAATCTTTCACGCAGTAGAGTAAACGAGTCATAATCTCTGGGGTTGTTGTACTTTTTAAAACGCTTATGGTATTTGTTTTTCTCTTCATTACATTTTATTAATGGTATACTGTACCAAATCGGATAATTTTGGGGTTTAAATGTTAATAATGGAGTATATTTATTAATTATTTCAAAAAGCTTATCATAGAAGATGTCAGTACAAGTATCTACGTCTTGACTTGACAAAATATTATCCCATTCTATTGTACTTAACTCATATTGGACATCTTGGTAACTACACTTTGAAAAGTTCAATCGCTTATTGTTGCGTTTACCTAAACATTTTAGTGTGCTTTTTCTCAATGGAAATTCAAACTCGATTGCGGGGTGATGCCTATCTATTAGACTCAGCGGGTCAGCCTTATTAACTTTGACAGACATAACCGTTGAAAGTACCAGATCAAGAATGCGTCCATTTTCATTAGTGATGTTGTTATGTTGACATAAATGACAAAGTGAAATTAGTTCATTTAACAGAGAGAGTTTTTTGCTGTGTTTGGTTTGTGATGGCTCATCTGTACAAAGAGAGGTGCATGTGAAGTCAGGCGTATTGAAATCTCCAATAACAATATGATTCTCATCAGGGCAGTAAGTTAATAATACTCTTTGGCAATTATTGTAGAACTCATCTAGCTTTGCACAACACAAATCTGGAGGTAGGTAGCAGAGACAAATATTAAGATTTTTAGAATTACAAGACTCTGGCACTATTGTTATCCAGATATCCTCTATACCACTATCCCACGATGCCTGGCGAATAACTTGGAAAGATTTTTTAATGGCGATGAGAACACCGCCGCCTTCAATTTTCGTTGAATTAGTATCTATACGATCTCTTCTAAAAATGTTATAGCGTGCGTCAATAATTTCTCCATCAAATACACCATGGTTTAAGTTGGTTTCCGTTAGGCAAACAACGTCATAATCAGAGTTCAATACCTCCAGATAAAACTGTGACAATTTAGTACGGATTCCATTAACATTTTGGTAATAAACTTTAATCATTATGATTTTTTGATTAAAACAGAGTATTAAGTAATGTTAGATAGTAGAAGGTAACCTAGTTACAATATTTTACTAAGACTATCAATATTCTTGACGAGTATAGCGGGACTTTGCTCATCCTTGCGGATATATATTTGGCCGAAGCGGACCCAGACAAACTTAAAATTACTTTCTTTACAAAACTTCCTCGCCGCAGCGTGGACCTCCTTTGCTTCCGGTGAAAGATGTTCAGCGAAATATATCCTGCGGGTCTCGCCAGTCAAGCCAATATGAGTTGAGGCCAGTTTGTCTTTTGGGTGAGCTTTATTAAAACGAGTCACTGACGACAAAATAAGGTCACGAACCCGCTGCGATGAGAGAGTGACGAGTATGTTCCGCGGTCTCTTTGACGATGCATCCATTTTAGCGACACGACGACAAGCTCTAACTTCACTCTCTGGTATTACAACTTGTAGACAATCACAAAGTTTTTTAAATAATACCATTAAATTTTCCGTTTTGCTCTCAGGTACTTCATGAATCTCAATATTTAAATCACGTGAGATTTTTTCTACAGTAGCTAATCGAGATTGCAACTTGGATAATGAATTATTAGTTTTTATGAGATCCGATTTTATTTGTTTAATATCGGTATCATTTTTACTAATTTCCGACCTCAAGTCTTTTTGTTCTGCAGATAAATAATCAGTTGTAGAAGTAAACTCACTTTTTAGATTTTCAACCGCACGGCTAACCTGCGCGGCCACCATTTTTTCAATGTCTTTATTAAGTGCCGCTCTTAAATTAGACATAATAGCTGAGTCCGGTGCCAGTTTTAAGTCAAAGAGCTTGCTAATACTCTCCATCGAAACAGGCTCATTTGTTAAGTTCCAAGTTGACGAGGTACTCTGTATGGTAGTAGCAGCACAGTAGCTGCTATCCAGAGTCAAGTCACCAAATGAGACGTTCACAGTCTCGTTCGGTGAGAGCACCTGGCTGCGGTGCTGGCGACAGGGAGTATCGTCATTATTTTTGCGTCGGGTCACATTCTGACAATACGGACAGCTCAAAGATTTTATTTGGTCATTAGTAAGTGACCTAGATGTTTCTTTCGTTAGGTTTAGGCATCCGAAACAATATTCCGAAGAGCACACATTGCATTTTAAGAACTGATTGTTCATGAGAACAGTGTTGCATCCATGACAATGCATTTTAGTTAAGTTTATGATGGACAGAATATAAAATTATGTTAGCGTCGAAACGTAATACAATATAATTGCAATAAATAAAGCGTTCTCAGTCCTTTGCAATAAGAGCAGTTTTAAACACGGTTACAAAGTGTGAGCGCCACAGAATACGTCGTAGTAGTCGAGCAAATCGCGTTCGCTGGCCGACACAGCACGATACGGTTCACGATGCGTTTCCAACTGGCACAGAGCCGACACAGTGCACATTTACTATTGCAATCCACCCTGAGTTTCGTCAATGTTTTGATTGATATTTTTGAAACGAATAGAATTTCAATATATCCGATATCACCCACTTATCAAATTCACAGTGTTAATGAGTTATTAGCACTTAAAACACGGCAAAACAATCTTTGAACACTATATTGCAATTTTATTTGGTGAGAGCAAAATAAAACCGTCTATGACTTGCGACACCCACTTTGCGAAAGTGGGTGTCGCAAGTCACCCATTCACCACACCACACATTTTTTTATGATATAACTTTACAATAACTAAGAAGTTTTAATACCTTCATTTAAGGAGTATTACATTGTCTATTAAATACAATTTATTGCATTAACCTAGCATTTTTAGTTTCCGAGATTTTTAGGATTCTTTAAGTGACCCGGATTCATTGCTCTCGAGTGTATTTTATCCGTAAGAGATAACGAGAGACGCGTGTGCACTGACAAATCGCGGGTAGGCGTTTTTTTAATAATGCTGTGGAAGTACGCGAAATAAACTAGCGGTGCAGTAGCTACGTCTGATCACTTACTTATCGGTAACTGTCTTATCTCAGGAACGTATGCAGCAGAACTAATTCATATTCTTCCAGATACATCATGTATATTTGGATCCCAGTGTAATGTTTGTCTTTATATACAAAAAAAATATCAATGTTTCTCTACTATATTATGCATGTATTATACATATAAACCTTCCTATTGAATCACTTTATCTATTTTAAAAACCCACATCGTAATCCGTTGCGTAGTTTCAAAGATCTAAGCATACATAGGGACAGACAATGGGAAGCGACTTTGATTTACGACACAAAAGTGCCTAGGGATCAAGTACGTTTTCGAGTACCGTCGCAATAGAGGATTTTATTCGTGTGCTTTTCTGACGAGTTTCCTTTTGGAATGTGGCCTGATACAAGACGTACTCGAGTTCGGTGGAGTATGTAGTGTTTACGTAATGGAATTGAGTGTAAGCTATACAGTACAAATGTGATTAAGTAGCCTTATTTCAGTAACGGATATGTGGTTTATGTTAGCAATAAATAAATGAGTAAGTATGTTTGTGTTGCAGAGTTGGTGCAGTCGTACGAGAAGCAGGAGGGCGCGGAGCCGGAGACGATAGCGCGCATGGCGTGGCGGCGCCGCGAGCTGGCCGAGGAGCTGGGCGGCGCGGAGGAGGCGCGTCGGGCGCACAGCCACGCGCGGGCCCTCGCCAAGCATCTGCGCAAGCGGGCCCGCAAGGAGAAACATGACCCGCCGCCGCTGCCCAGGTACACCACACACTAATTATTACATTACTCTTACATCGTGATCGTCACCTATAGTCTGTTTTTTTAAAGAACGAGTACTGAGTATGTCTCTCGCACATTTCCGATATTGACAGAGTGAAATGGGACATTGCCGTCATTGGTTAATGCCTTGGTTCTGGTTTTGAAATTGTTAAGGCCCGTTCATATTGAATACTTCTGAAGTTTACTGTAGAAAAAACTACGTTATTATTTTATGATTTAAATTTGCATACTTAGTATATTCGTATCAAAATTTTCTGTTCACGTTCATTCATGATATATAACAATATTGTATTAGTTATATATATTATGCACTAGAACATATAAATCAAATAATTTTACTTTAATTCTTGTAATCTTAAAAATTATCGACATTCTTCTGCTGAACTTTCTGCAGATACATCAATAATAAATTGCTCTAATATATTTTGTACATCATTGTCGACTCCGTATATTTTTGTTTGTATCTTGGTTACCGCATGATAGAGACATGACCACCATTTTTATCTATCCACTTTAACTACTCCTAGTAACAAAAAAGTTCAGACTTTTGTTATTTCATGC
Source organism: Plagodis dolabraria (assembly GCA_963854805.1). Lineage (NCBI taxonomy): Eukaryota > Metazoa > Arthropoda > Insecta > Lepidoptera > Geometridae > Plagodis > Plagodis dolabraria. The sequence continues at coordinate 16,110,456 of OY978459.1, read as the reverse complement.
CATAGCCCTTCACTTGAGACTAAACAAGTTCAATTGGGTTGAGCTTACGGTGACAGGTACTTAGGCAAACTTATGACAAGATGATTTATTGACTTAGGTACAACATTTTTTTTCAAATTATATTTGTTTTGCTTACCTTAATTCAAAAGTTGCAACTTTAGTGTGTTGATACGTTACCAGCAATATTTCTCGACGTGCAGTTAGTCGAAGACTACTGAATGTACCTATGTAGGTACATTCAGCAGTCTTCTTGTAGGTACATTCAGAGTTCGTGTGGAACGGAGATATTCTACGTTAACCTAAACAACATCTTCGACCACATCATCACTTTTGAGATAGTGGTCAAAGGCATAAAAAATATATGTTTTTTCACATGTAATTGCGGAGCCTATGGCAATCTACTGCCTACAGTTACAGACTGTTATTGAAAATCTCTTTGTCAGAAAATCCAATACCTTGTCCGACTAGCTTGAGTATCGAGACCTCGATATTCTAAGCTTTTATGCATACGAGGTACGCCACCAACTACCCTACTTTGTACTCTACTCACAACTCCCAAGCATGGTGCCTCCATGTTCTCTCGAAAGAGGCAGTTTGCATCTATTTTTCTCGCAGTTAACTGGATATGACGTATGAGAAGATTTGAAACAGTGATAGTCCAGTGGTAGCGCCTACCACAAGCAGAGCTTTATAAAATGTCGCGAGGGCATTTGCATGCATGTTCGGCGATACACGGCACAGAATATGTGATAATCGATCACATATTCTGTATGTTCTGGATCTTTTTTTCTTTCATATAGTCATCATATTTTTACAAAACTAATAAGATTTTGTACACTTTGTGTATATTACAAAAGGTGGCCAATAATCTTATGAATGCATAAGATGTCTGTAGTTTCTTGTAATGTCCATATAAAATTTTGCAAACCAGTGATGATATATTGTGGGACTTTACCAATACAGATTTGTATATTCATGTATATGCAAAAGAAATCCATTTATTTTGTTTTAATCTTAGGGAATAACAAAACCAATATCGATTATCGAAGAATATTGTAATTTCAGCAGCACAACAGAGGTGAAGAAGAAAGAGAGCAGCACAACGAGCGCATCTGCGACGAATACGGCGACAGGCAATTCGTACTACCAAGCCCCGGCCGCGGCGCCGCAGTCCTACGAACAGTCGTACGCGCAGCCCTACCAGCCACCCTGGGGATACCAGCAACCCCCCGGGCCTTACCAGCATCACCCGCACCCCTGGCCGCAGTACCCTAACTACTACTAGCGACTACCCAAATAAATGCTCACACCACACGAAACTTGAAGCGACCGCATAGATGCACTATCCTAATTCGGGTTGTGGATAGGCGTCTTCGTGATAGTTGCGTTAGTTTCGCTTTGGTAGGCGCATTTATTGTCTTAAATAACCAGTACGCACTTGTACTGCTTCAAGTCTGTGCAGTGCGATTCGCCCAAGAACTGTTATTAGAACGTCGTCTTTAGGTATTTTGACGTACACACATGCGTGTTTCTACATTGTAATTTTAAGTGATTATATTTTACCTTTATTTAGGACTATTAACTATCTTTATGCGATTATAGAGTATGCCTGAAGTATAAATGAAAAATTTGTGTAATCGATTAAAATGTTTATTAGGTAAACGTAATAATTCTGAGAATTACACTTTATTCCTGGAAATAAATATAGTCTTCACGATTCACGTGTTTTTATTACGATTCCTCAGTCTTCGGTAAATTACTAAAAGCTTTTCATCAATCATATTGCTATAGCACATTGTGAGGTAAATACTTAATTCACTCCTCTGACATAAAGACTTCTAATACAAGTACTATATTCATAAATTATCAAATACTAAAAGGTAACAATGCATCTAGTAAAATACGATAATTCTTATGAAAAACGATAACGAAATAAATTGATTATTCATCATTACTCTTGTTAGAGCATCAACTCTAGTTCGTAAATCCAATCAATGGTCTGTGAAAACGATTCGACATATCCACAATAGTTTATTCTAAAACGAATAAACTGTCACATAGTTACACACAGCCCTGTAGGCCAGATCTTCTATTATCATGAGCAAGCTGCTTTGGCTGCCTTCACCGCTGAAAAGAAAATGCATTTTTTTATCAATACAATCATAAAGTCAACAGTGATGTTCATTGTAAGTTCTTTAAACCGACGGTATGCCTTAATTAACAAATTACTACCTACATACTATAAACAACACTACAGCTACAATAAAAGTTAATATTAATATTGCAATAATATGATCACAAGTGGAGTGAGAAGATGTAGTTTTCATAAATTACAAATTTTGTTTACGAATTATTGTGATAAATGATCATCACATAAAAACAACACTATTAAATAGCAAATAGATGAAATATATTAACCAACCTTCTCTCTCTTTCCGCCGCAGTTTCTTGCGCCGTCTGTCTATGGCTGCTAGTTCCGCCTTCACCGAATGATACACCTTGCGCAGATCCGCGAGCCGCGTCGTTAGCAGGTTGATACGCGTTTGGCAGTCCCATGTCGGATCTACAAATAAAATATATATGTTTTCTGTCGTACACATCTGACACGGGCGGAATAATAAGCCACAGTAATGTCTGCCGCGGTCAAAAGGTTAAAAATGAGGCAGAAGGTACGTCATTCGAAACTATATTATCCTCAGCCGTCAAGGACTTGGGAAGTGTCGGTCGATATAAGTTTTACATGCCTGTTATCGGCAAGTTTCGCGTCTACCCTCTTCCTTAGATCTTTTTTCATTACTTTTATGTGACCTTTACGCCCAGTAAGTACACGAAATTGATTTTACATATAATATAACCAATGGTTTTGTTTAATCACCTGTATGCAACAGTGAATTAAAAATATTTTTTACGATTATCCATTCATTTTTGGGAAAGTCGTGATAAATTTGTAATAATTGTAATAGGCACTTAAATGTTTATCGATAACATGCAACATGAATAGCGAATGCTTCGATTCGTGAAAAACGTAATAAACAAAAAAAATGCGGTTGCATCAGTTACCGTTTCATATCGGTTATCGTTAAGCAAAATGTAGTACCGTTTAATTTCTGTTACCTTTTTATGCCGGTTTCCTTTGTATTGGATACCGTCAGCAGTAAATTTCATGAAACGGTTTTTAAATCCCGGATCGGTATACAGTAGTAACTCACCTAGTTCAACAAAGAAGTTGTACTTGAGCGTGGTATGCGTAGTGTGATGATGATGTTCGTCTGTGTCGCGGCGCCTGCGCCGGCCGCGGCCCGCGCCCGCCGCTGAGCTCTCCGAAGCCTTGCGCGAACGTCCGCCTGTGAATATACCGCCTACTGATACGTTATAATGCCTTTCTACACCTACCTGAGTCCGGACACATACTGCTACCGTTCACATTATATACAGGGTTATTCGTAAATGGCTAACGACCTCTTAGGATTGACTTGTGCTAGCCTAACAAAACATTTTGAGATGTTTTTTTTATTGTTAGGAAAAAAAACTTTTTGTGTTTTTTTATGTGTTTTTGACGCAATAAGTACGAGGACCATCTGACGTTACCAGTATCTTGTGCCTGTTATGTATTATTTCATATTTTTTATTACTTTATTCTATATAAATATTAAAAACTCTATTCAAAGGCAGCGCGTCGCGATCCGGTGTGGCCGCGGCGAGCACTCTTGGCTGGTAGGCATTAAAACCTAAGATTTTTTTTCCTGTAGATCAGTTGTTTGCCCTCCATATTTACTAGACGAATTCAGGGTAATCGCCTGAGTCACTACCAGTCTAGCACTTCCGAGCGTCCGGTGAATACATCGCCGCTAATCGTGTTTTTTCGGAATAATCTGTGGACAATATGCCTTCCTTGTGTCTTTAGACTCTGCACCAATTATACAGGCACTGTGAGAGATAAGAAAACTGTTTCATTTCACGCGTAATTATTGCTTTTATTGTTGAAATAGAAAATATCGTTATTTTGTTTTATCCTTGGAACGAATTTCAATGAAATGGATGAGCGAGATATGTGTATCGTTTGGTGTGAGAGAGTGAAAGAGATGCAGCATAATGGTGATCGGAACGTCTCGTGACGGTTCGGTGGTAACACGAATTGCTTATTTATCTCTTTCTAACAACAGATATGACGCTAATATTTGAACGTTCTTTCCTTGTCATTACAAACTGCTTATAGATGTGCGTAGGTATATACATAGGTAAATTCTAGTAAGCTTTTAGAGCAGTGGTGTTCGGATATAACAACTACTCTCTGATTAAAACACAAATATTAAAAAAAAAAAAACATCTCAAAATGTTTTAAGGAGTAGCAGTAGTCAACTCCTAAGAGATTGTTAGCAACTGTCGGCTCCCTAGTCACAGGGAAGCGGAAGCACTGGCTTTCTTCGCATATATTATAGGGACAAGAAAGTGATTCCTTTTGAGGTAGGGAACCCTAATAAATATACAGAAATAATAGTAGTAAACTAACCATGAGATGTTTTGTCGATGTCCATGGCGGCATCGTTCGGCCGGCTCTCTTCGTCGTCATCCTTGCGGTCTGAGGGACTGTCGCGTTCCGAAATGCGACGGTCTCTGGAAAAAAAAATTAATACAAACATCAGCATCATCTTCCTGCTTTTATCCCGCTGAAGTGAGATATACATGATTATTTGATAAAATATGTTAACAAAAACCGGGCTAATGTAAGTTGGACTTCGTTCAATGTTACACTCCAAGGAATTCGTTCCAATACACATTTATACATTTATGTAAAACAAATATTTTTATTTTTGCAATGACGCATGCTCCACGGGTTACATGGTTAAGAACGAAAGAACAAATTAAGCCATGAGTCATATGTCTTGTTGGCTTAGCCGTTACATCATACCCCGGCTAAAGGGGTGGATGGAAAGGGTCGAATCCCGCACATGACTATATTTTTTCCTCTCATTGTGATATTTAAAACATGTTATCTTGTTTATTCAGAATGGCATCATTAGAATGAAAGTTCGATTCGGCAAGTTTTCACATTATTTATTGTTTTACTTTACAGTTGTGGTACAGAAAACTGAAACTGAAGAAGTATCCATTTTGTAGAATTTGCTAATATATTAACTTTTTTATTACTGCAAGGCCTTGACCACCATCATACCTGTTAGTAAATGATGTATAATATGTACAACATTAACCGCTTCAAATAGGCTGTGCGAATTCGCACACCTGTTGCACATGCATCTAATACCGCATCTACCTCGTAAGCTCGATGTTGGAGGTTAATAGGGTACCTGTGCGGAGACATATCGAGACTGCTGTCGGGCGTGGTCGGTGGCGTGTTGTCGAAAAGCGCCCGCCCACGTCCCCAGCCCCCACCACCCGCTCCCCCCGCGCCTGCTCCACCCGCCGCGTCACCCCCCTCCCCGCACGCCGCCATCGCCGGTACTGCCACCCCCATACCCGCCGCTCGGGAGCTGCCTTCGCCGCGACGATCCTCTGAAATACATACTGCTTTACACTTTACATTTGTGAACTGTATTGCGTTATAAAACTCACTTGAGTTTAATTGGAAAGCACTCTAATCTGGATTTCAATGATGAATGTGCGTAGCTATTTTTTCATTTTTGTCAAGAAATGCGACTTGCTGTTAATGGAGTGTAGAGTGTGCAAGGATCCGCCATTATGTGTAATCTTTTGTGGTTATAGAAACGTTTACATGAACTAAACGAGTAAATAAAATGGAAGGTTTACCTTTAGGAAGGTTCTTGTATTGGGGCTATAAAGGCGCGAAGGCATTATGCGATACGAAAATGAGAATAATTAAATGGATGCGTTACCTCCAGGAAATTTGTAACATGTAAAATTAATGTATTTAAGATTTCCTTTAGGAAGTTAGTAAAATGAATTACTTTATGAGTTACTTTTAAGAAGTTTGTAAAATAATTGGAGTTATTGAGTTACTTTTAGGAAGCTTGTAAAATAATTGGAGTTAATGAGTTACTTTTAGGAAGTTTGTAAAATAATTGGAGTTTATGAGTAACGGTTAGGAAATATGTAAAATTAATGAGTTACCTTTAGGAAGATTTTGATGATGCGGCAATGCAGAGGCGAAGGGCATATGCGGCCGTTGCCTCGGCGGCGCGGGCTCTGCGTCCGGCGCAGGCGAGCCGGGGATCGTCTCCTCGCAGAGCAACAGCGATATGTTACTGTCCTCCTCCGCCGCCGCCACCGGCACCGATGACGTCACCACACCACCCACGCCCGCCGTTGCAGCAGTGGTGCCGCGACCGCTGCCTGCTACCACTACACTCGCACCTGATGTGATAACACATAAATCTTGTTTTATTATCCCCTCAACTGGCAGAAATCCCAACATGGAACAATGATTTAATTATTTTATTACACTTAAATTTTAAGAGTATAATCTAGGCGTGAAACTGCACAGGACCGGAACCAGTGGCGTGCTCTCATATCGGAGGCCAAGACTCACTTTGGGTCGCTGAGCCAGTGGAGTAGTAGAGAGTAGTAGTAGTATAATCTAGGCACCTATTATTGTCTTTTATGTTAAAAACTATTCAAATTTCTCAAGTGGCAATTTTTTGCGACGATCATATTTACTTTAGAAGTAATTAGATGCTGAGAAAAAATCAATAGCTAGATTATATGTGAAAATTATTTCTCTTTTTCTGACATTATCCAATAGGGCAATCTAATGCCGATTTATCTCTCATTTGTGACTCACTATGTTTCCTTGCATTCTTGCATGCGTCTTCAAGCATGAGCAGCGACTCCCCCGCGCTCCATTCGCCTGCAGACTTCTCTGCGTGAAGTGCACGAAGCCCAGCGGCCGCTCCGCTGGCGGCCGCACGGGACGCTTCAGAGCTTCCACCGCTGCCCCATTCTTCGATTGACAATTTGTCAATTATCAGTCTAGAAAGTAACATAACATTTTCAATTTATAGGTAACTAGTTGGTGCTACGGCAGCTTAAGGGTAAAATATCATTTTTATCTAACATAATTTTAATGTTCTCGTGTCACATGCGTTTATGACTTATGAAAAGACTTAAAAAAATCTTATAAAGACTGAACAATTCTCATATTAATCTTGTGCTCGGATGTCCAATGAAAAGGATGATAAGTATGAGAAACAAAATTACTGAAGACTTCCTATACGATACAATGGAGCGCTGAGCCAAGCCCGCATACAATGAAATTCAACTCTTTCGTAAAGCGAATTTATTAAAGATTATTCAATAACGTAATTGTTTTTTATTGCCGATACATTACTGCCTATGACCATAATAACACTTGGTGATAAGTGATAATGTGGTCGAAGGTGATAAAAAAGCTTAACCTGGAATGGGAACTGGCTCTACAGGACAGCTTTCAGAATACACCGTCAGGTGTTTGGCGACAGATTTTTTTCTTTAGTTATTACTTCAGGTCAAGTATATAGCCAGGGAAGCATTCGCAAAATACCCTAGCACAATGCAAAAATTAACACTTGTAACGCCTGTGCGATTTATATGCATAATCTTACACATTATTATTAATAATCACTTGACATGTTTTGGGCCCACATCATACGAGGTGAGCCTATTGAGATCAAACGTGCAAAGTTTTAGAATACGGACTCAAAATGAAAATTTCTCTGTAACAAAAATCCAATAACTAGTCTGATCCAGGGACACCCCTAGAGCTCGACGTTTTTACAAGCTTACCAAAGTGAATATTTACAAGTCATTGGGTAAGATCAATCAAGCGTAGTTTAACAATTACACCATACATTTCTGAGTATAAATAAAATCTTTTAATATAGTGAGGAGTTACCTTCTGTCAGAGTCATCCGAGTCACTACTCTCGCTGTGATCTTCAGACGGGAAAGACGGCAGTGGTATAGCTGCGACTGACGCCGCCGCCTGGTTGATCTGACTTGACAATTTTTGTATCGTATCACTGAGCACCTTATTATTCTTTCCGGGAATACTGAGAGGCAAGTCTGCAACGCTCTTCCGCCTTTCTAGAATATTCAAAGGACTTTGCAATCGCGGCGATGTACGTTCTTCAGATTTCTTCTTGATATCCAATACATCCCGTTTTACGTCCAACAAGTTAACCGGCTCTCCAAATATAGCATCTTCAGATTTCTTCACTGGTTCCAAAACCTTTGGTAACGGTTTGACCGGCTCGGTTTTTAGTATACTAGTCCTGGGCTCTGGCGATATGGGCGATAGTTTTGTCTCTGGTTTTGTTACTTTGAGGGAATCGGATTTAGGTGTGTTTGGCCGATTTTCTATAGGTGGGGGCGACATTGAAAGTCTCTTGGCGCTGCTGATCGCTTTGAGGAGTTTCTCAGCTATCTTAGGCCCCTCGGCTTGGAGAAGGAAGCCAGGTGGCGGTTCCGGAAGAACGTCGATTCGTGCTGGACTGTCAGGCTCCGATTTATCCTCCTCTGTGTCAATGAGGGGACTCGAAGGAGGTTCAAGTTTTTTGATAGGTTCTGGATCCAGTTTCTCGATTTTCTTTGGTGTTGCAATTTTTAGAATACTTTCTAAAGGTTCCGTAGATGGAAGCGGTATCGCCAATAGTTTCATTTGTTCGTCTTCTTTTGCTTCTTCTTTCACTTTATTAATTTCTTTAACTTCTGTTACTGGCGTACTAGTAATTGTAGATATTGGTGGAATTATATTAGTTTTGGGTAGTTCTAATTTTTTAGGCAACTCAATTTTATCTAGTGGTATATTTGCAGGCAACTCAATTTTACTGAGTGGTTCTATGTTTATGAGTTGTTCTATCTTCTCAGGCGGTTCGATTTTCTTTGGAAGCTCAATATTGGGTTCACTTTTGGGAAGTTCAATTTTATTCAAGAAATCAATATCTTGTTGCGGTGGTGTTGGTGGCGACGTGGGGGGTTCTGGGATATTAAGAATTTCTAGAGGTATTTCTTGTTCTATGGTAATTTCAGACACATACTTTGTTTCTTCTGGTTCTTTTTCCTCTTCCTTGTTGTCAGACTCTGGAGAGTTAGAAGATTTAGATTCTTCAGCGCTTGGTATTACCGGAGTCAGTGCCCTTTCCTCTTCGTCATCTTCTTTTATTAACACATCTTCATGTTCGTCCTCAGATGACTGTTCATCATCAGCTGGGCTGTCAGGCGAATCATCTATTAGTTTTCTTAGCTTAGAAACCTTGCTTTTCTTTGAATATGTTTCTTGATTTTTTGCAGGCGTGAAACCTTCAAATGTCGGGCCAGAACTGCCGTCACCTTGGAACGAGTCATCGTCTAATGAAAACAAGCCATCTTTAGAATCATCTTCTGGACTTTGTCTTCCTATATCACGAGTTGCGCCAAAGTCTCTGAATGGAGATAATGACGGAGATCTCAGAGAGGAAGTTCGCGGCCTCATCGGGTCTTCATTGATCTCTTCACTCAGTGACTTTGAAAGCGTTGAGGTGTATTTGCTCGGTGATATATCGTCAAAGATGCGATGAGTCCGCTTTTTCTTTTCATCATGCAATTCCAATTCAAAAGGTTCTGGCTCTTTGAACTCGTAAACATCTTCGGGTTGTTTCTCCGGCTGAGAAGTTTCTGGTGGTGGCGCAGAGGGTAATGGTATAGACAACGCCGCATCTTTATCTAAAGGCTCTTGTTTAATTTCATCAGGCTCCTGCTTTACTGTGTTAAACCCTTTCAATTCGGATCTTATTTCGTTGAGATCATAGTCGCGTCCTTGATGCGTGCTCGTACTGGGGCGTGGTTTCTTAGGAGGCGACACATTGGTGGGTGTCGAAACGTTCCGTATAGGTCTTTTTCGAGGCTTACTTGAGCTACTGCTGTCACTTGACTTCGCGTCTTTAGATCTAGGAGCTGCAAACCAAAATAATGATATTCACAAACGGAAACATAGGTTAATATATTTAATAAACACCAGTCAATATTGCATAGTTACTTTTAGGGCTCGATTTGTCGTCAGATTTCTTAGGAGGTCTCTTGACTTCTTCATCGCTGTCTGAAGTATCAGAATCAGATCTTGCAGATGATTCTGTAAAAATTAACGACAAGTTAGCTAAAATCTTTATGTATAACACAAATGATTTCAAGCTAAAGTTACCTTCTATTCTTTTGGCTCTCGCGCGTCTATTCATCCCCGAACCCTGAAAAAAATATATATGTGAGCTAGACTGAATAATACATAGCTTTAAACAAATACCTAACAGTAGAAGAACAAAGTTACCTTTTTATTTCTATTCTCATGTTGGGAAACGTTCACTGCGATTCTTTGTGGCTTGATCCATTCGTCGTATCGCGTGTTCCATCCAGTGTAATGAACTCGGAGCATACCTTCTGGTGATATCTCGATCACCTTCGCTTCATATGTCACCTGACAAGGAGGCTAAGGTTTAATAAAAACACTGATCACAACGTAGTAACAGGTTTAGACACTTACAATGTGTGTATCTCGGTGTAACGAACGCAATGCAGAGCCGCGTAAACCATTTCGAAATGTTCTAGGTAGCAATGCACTTGTTGGCAAAGCAGACCAGTTGCCAGTTCGTCGCTTAGTAACATAAAAAAATCAAAAATTACATTTGCAGTACAAAAAAAAAATATATACATGGAATTAATATCTTGCACTGGGGCAGTTTTCTAAATATCTAACGTAAGAAACTAACCATTGACAGAAATCTACAGTGACCTTTTTATAATCGATAAGTAAAAACATAATCACTACTAAGTAAGATGGTATAGAATAAAATCCATCAGATTACTTTAAGAAAGTCAAAGCATAGAGAAATAAATACAGCTACTTTTTAAGGGCCAATTTCACCGGGACTTCACTAGGATATAAATATAGGAGGATAATTTTAATCTTAGTAACCACTAAAATCTGATAGACCTTTGGCACCATGGAAACTCAATGATAATGCAGTATTTTGAATTTGCCTCAGTATTGAGTTATATGAAGTTTGACATGGGGAGACGGCTGTAGCAAAGAAAAAAAGTCTTATCCAAGATTAAAAAAATATACCGACGAAATCGGCAGTATAACTGCTTAAGCTAAAACCTATATGGCCACTTTGCTACAGCTGATAATACATACTAATTCTTTAACCATGTTGCTGTTATATATCATAAAAGTTCAAACCAAGGATTTTCGTTTTTCCACAAATATACTCTAAAAAGTTAAAAATCTGCTACTACATTTGACGTTCTATGACAGCAAAGGCCTACCACATTTTCCTAGTTTATAGGATAAAGTTATCAACATATTAATTAAACCTTAAATTGGTGATTCATTCGAAGGTTGATTAAAAATTGGCAAATAAAGTGGAAAGAAAAAAGATAGATGAAAATGTTAAGTAAGTAAAGTAATAGTAAATATGGTTCATACATACAGAAATTACCTTAGATTCAGACTGCGTCGGTCCATAGTAGACTTTGAGTTTGTCGCCCACTTGCGCTTTTACGTTGGAAACGCCTCTTGCTGGCTCATTTGTAGAGGGCCTGGTACAGATAAACACATAATAATAGAAACACATAGTACTAACTGACGAACAATATTTTTTATCATATTTCTTACAAATAACTTTAAAAATAGTAAGGATATGAGTGTTTAAAATGGAAAAATAGGCAGAGTATAGGCCGATAGACAAAAAATTAAAAAAAAAATGTAAAACATCACGCTGCCAGCCTCAGGCACAGCAGGGGGGGGGGGATGACATTCTAGCCTGGCACTTTACTAATGTCTTTTAATTATAATTTTATGAATACTCATTTTTCATCAAGCTCGTTTTTAATAGCGTTTTAGATTTTGTATACATTTATAATATAATATATGCAATGACGAGATAGACGTGTTACACGCCTGATGGTAAGTGTCACGCTTGCCTAATACAGTTGCAGTGTCCCGTCCTCGTTCTACTTGACACTGCACTGCACTCGTCACTCTGAGACGTTAGTTCTTATGTCCCATTTGCTTAGTACTTTCACTTGCCTTATTATAGCACTTTTAATACATTTTCGGGTCTACAAAGTTAGTCTGTATACTTACTCTGTATTCTTTCTTTTGCGTGGCCTTTTGCTACTGTTAGAAGCTATCGTGTTGCCACTACTGGCAGAATTGGCGCTTTGGCTGCGTCGGCTTTGCATCTTCTTTGTAAGACCGCATCTGTATCACGAGATGGTGATTTTTACATAATATGTGGATTCCTAGTGGCCAAGAAGGTTTTCAATGGTGGAATAGCAACCGTTTGAATTTTTTTCTATTGTCATATTATTTTTACAATTTACTACTGGCATTTCCCGAATGAGATGATATCAAACTGACCGAATTCAATACTTCAAGACTTTTGTCTTTCTTTTGGTCTTTTAGAACTTTGTCCTACCCTTTGGAATGTGCCTGTTTTGATAACCAACCAACTCGAGTATCCGGGTAATATCAATTTTAGTTGATACAATCATTGAGTCCAGTAATAACGACGGTCACCAAACTCTACGCAAAAATAGGCCGCACATTAGCGACAAAATTGCGGAAAAGAGCCCGCACACCAAGTACCAAGTTGAATCCAGTATTTAATTGGCTGCTAAAAGGCTGATGTCCTTTGGTTAGTTCAGCGGTATATAGAGGTACATTAGGACTTCTTCTAAATCTGAATCAAGCTGAGGTCTAGTCTTGTGCGGACTACTGCAGCAATATCTGGAATGTCTCGGCTAAATACCAACTTGAAGCTTATTACCCCAATACTTTTTTTTACTACAAGATTGTCAAGAAATAAGGAGTAATAAGTCATAAAGTGCTGATTGAACACTACTGAGTTTTATAGAGAACTAGTGAATTCGCAACTAGACGTACGCACTCATTAATATACGTTGTATTCATAATGCGCATCGTAGATAATTATAACAATAGAAATGGACGATACCGTCCACTGCGGACGCTAATAGGTCGCTACTGAGGTTACACCTACACGGTTGCACACATTTTGATGAAAATGAATACAAATATAGACTGTAAACCAGAGTAAGGCAAAGGATACATCTCGATTCAACACATAGTTTGCAAGAGTTCGAATTATAACCAAAACCCGCGCGAACATTGAGGGCCCGTTTCAGAATGTCCCAAAAAAGTTTCGGGTTGCTATGCAACACATAAAATAACTGAATGATAAAAATGACAGTTAACATGCAGCGCGTTTCAAGCTTTAACCGATGGATAGGCTAAATCGATGACTGTGAAACGCAAAGATAGTGTTTTGTTTAATAAATATGTTCCAGGTAGTAAAACCGGAACTTACTCGAACATTCTGAAACAGGCCCTTAATTAGGTAAGCTAGGTAGGTTAACATTATATTATGGATAATAGTCAGTCACATGTCCAAAACTAAAATAATTAGGTATATAATTACCTTGAAGCTCTTCCGGAACTATCACTGTCGGTCGATACATGCGGCCTTCTTGATGCACGAGATGTACTCGTAATAGCACTTTCACCTACAAAAGATAATGATGATTAAATAAAACATGTCATAAAACAGTTAACACTTTTTTTAAAAGTCTCACACATCTGCAGAATTAACTCAATGTGTCAAGTTTACAAAACGTAACAAGCTCAAAATACGAGTAGCAAATACGACGATTTTGCCAAAACAAGCCCATTATTTTCACGATTCACACAACATCATGCGTTCTCTGCAAATATCTAATACTTTAACGTATTTCATATACTTTTTTACTGCAACATATTTATTAATTATATATAAGCGCCATCGCGTGCTCAGCGCATATCACATTAACAAGTTTTGAGAGTATTCAATTTTTATATCTAGCGGGAATCGAACCTGCGGTTTTCGCACTGGGTGCTTCAACCACTGATTTAAGACGCTTTAAGACGCTGTCAAATACTGAAATTTTGTCACTATCTGTCTGCGTAGGAGTGAAAGAGAGGCAGCGATGGTGAAATCACAATCAGTTTAGGTAAAATCCGAAAGTAAACTTAATAACATAAAACTAGTAACGTAAATCGAAGATGTAACTTTACTTGTCCCTCTTGAAAAGGTTTTGCTATTTTATTAATATATTTTCATACACATTCATAAGTAAAAAATTAAGATATTTAAGTTACAAGCATAATATAGAGTCAACTTTTCAATTTTATTCTATTGTGAAAATTTTAACGAAACGTGTTTCGGACTATTCTTGGCCTTAGTTAATGTGATCAAAATTAACATATCATTTTCTTGCTGCTACAAACTAAATACATTTTGCTAAAAATCTGTTCAAGTAGAGCTATTATAAGCACTTGTCAGCGTCGTATCTAAGCGATAAAAAGCAATTGTATAAAAGAACTTAAACATTTTAAAACTTACTTTTAGAAGACAACTGTCGAACGGGCGTGCCCTCAGTCTTGATCACACGACCTTTGGATTGCGAGCGTGGTTTGATCACCAGTCCCTTTTCTTCGGTGATCGTAGTTGGTGCTTCTTTCTCACTCAACTGAGCTTTATAAGAACTAACAACTATCTTTGTGAAGCTGTCCTTACTTTTCGAAGATAACGGTCTCCGTTTCGGCGTTCGCTCAGTTTTGAGCGGCGTGATAGCCCGACTTTTGGACTGCGACCGCGGTTTGACAACTACTACTTTCTCTTCGCTTGTCGTTGTCGAAGCGCTTTTCTCACGCTCCTTTTCTTTCTCTTTCTCCTTTTCTTTTTCTATTAACCTATTCAGGAAAAAATATTTTTTTTTGTTAGTATATTTAATATTATGTGCTAGCTTGATGATGGATCTATATATGTAGCTAATATTGTAGTATATTAAATTGGGTACAGATATAAAAATATTTTCATTTTTTTTAATGATGCATGTTCCGCGAATAACATCATAAAATTACAACGAAAAATTGATGGTTAAGAAGGAAAGGACAAATTAACAGAGAGTCGTGAGTCATATGTCATGTTGGCTTAGCGGTCAGAGCATACCCCGGCTGTAGGGGGTAGATGGCCGGTTCGAATCTCGCACATGACAATATTTTTTACTCTCATTGTAATTTTATTTATTTATTAATTAATTATAACGGACATACCATTTACAATAATTAATCATAATCAAACTTATATGGTCACAAAATTAAATTAAGTTATTCAGTCAATAGCTTATAAATTACAATATTAAATATAATACAACATTTGTCAATACTAATAACATATATAATTTATACAAGGTTAATTTGAAATAGTAGACTCTACATACTCAGAATGTTCACAATAATGTAAGCATAATTAATATTAATAATTAAGCATAATTTTGTAATGTTATCCACGGAGCATGCGTCATTGCTAAAACAAAAATATTAAAGTAAATATATTCTGAATTTGAAAGATAGTTTCTAATCTTACTTGGGCGCAGCAGTGGCAATGAGCGGTTGATTATCAGCACTGTCTTCTTCATCGCTTTCAATTTTTTCCTTTTTGTCTCCTTTCTCAGATTTGTCATCTTTCTCACTCTTATCCGTTTCACTCTTGTCAGAATCCTTGTCTTTACCTCGCTGAAATAGTTGAGAATATTGTTTTTGATAGATTTAGCGACAGCCAATATCTTTATTCGCTTTATTTTTTTATATTAGTTATCTTGTCGCATTTGCGGATGAGCGAGTGGGCATGGAGCAGGCGGAGAATGAGAAGGTAGTGGGGGTACGTGGTAGGTTGTTTGTCGCGGGAGTTCGCTTGCTTAAGAGCGGAGAGCGGGTGGCTTACAGCCTGATGGCGCTTGGAGCAGTGTTTACTAGAGACGTTGGTTACCTGAGTGGGAGAGCATGTGGGCATGGAGCAGAAAAAGGAGGAAGTCATGGCGGGAGAATTGGATTGTCGTGGTGGCAGATGAGCGAGCAGAGGCGAGTAGCTTACAACGTTATGTTGCTTGGAGCAACGTTTACTAGAGCCAGAAAAATTGATTACCTGAGTGGGAGGGCCGGTGGGCGTAGAGCAGGCGGAGGAGGAGGTGGCGGCGGGGGGAGGTTGCTTGTCGCGGTCGCGTATGAGCGAGCGGCCGGCGGGCGGAGTGCGAGCGCCGCGAGGATGCGCCACCAGCGTCACGCCCAACTTGCGGTAGAAGTCCTCGAAGCTGTGCAGGAATCTGGATAGAGCCGTACATTGTTAAACCTTAATTATATTTATAAGACTGACAAGAGCTAAATAGTGATACGAGTGTGATGTTTTTTCGCCATAGTGTTTGCTGCATTGATTACTTGGATGGGCGACCACCTCCTGGTCACCCTGGTCCTGCTACTAGCATTTACTACAGAGCTCTCTCATGCTTCAAAGGGCATGTTAAGCGATCGGTCACGGTTGTCGCCTTAGGATGGCAGTAGTTTGACTAGTAATTTGTATAAATCGTCGAAAGGCATAAATCCTTTAATGCCTATTTTATTGTAATAATTTAATAAAATTAGATTTTGTTGATATTAATTTGATGAAAATATAACGATAGATAATAACTTATGAAACTATGATGGCCGCGCGGCTATAGCTGTGGATGATTTGCAAATATGATGTCGCGTCGCAGGTCCATGGTTCGTTCCCCACTGCCGGATTGAGGATCATCGCATGGAGGAAGGGCATTTTGCGAATGCTCGCCTGGCTAGCTACCACCCTCAAGTAGAAAATCTGTCGCCAAGTACCTAACAGTGTGTTCCGGCAGCAGTCCTTGAGGGCCAGTAAAGTTACAGGCACATGAGACTTAAGAAGTGTATGTTTACTTATGAACAAATGCATCTGTTATAGGCAGAGGTCCGCTTAATATCAGCTGGGCCTCGCTCTTTTTCCACTAACAATTACGTAAAAAAAATGTCTTATAGAATACATTTTGTGTAAAGAAGCTTTCTTTGATTTTTCACATGCACATACAACAATTTTATTATTGTTGCCACTTTTAATCTGACATATACTGCATCAAGTGTGAATCTTAGCTGGTGTCAGCGTTATCATGGGATGATCACGCTATCATGTGAACCAGAATTAGTCGTAATGTGTAAAATTATATGCGTGTATTCATACATGTAACTTTCTTACTTTTTGTAGGCCTGTTTACAGAGATTGGTGATGCTCGTAGTCACTGGATGAAATCCCATTTTGTCGGCAATAGTCTTCCATTGATTTTGATTTGTCACTCTGTTGTAACCGCCAAGTTTTTGGACAACCTAGAACAATTGCCTTATTAATTAAAAAATAATATTCCACTTCATATCAGCGAATCAATGTATAACCCAGTGTAAAGAAAATTATATAAAATGGCGGCAAAAATCATAAGCTCTCACTTACACGCTATAGACAGCAGTAGTATGCAAGTAAGAGGTGAGTTGAGGCGCCATTTTAGTTTCGTTCCTTTATGAAACCGGGTTATGCATGTAACCAAGCCAGAAATTCTAGCATGGTAGGGCATTTTGCGAATGCCGCCTGGCTAGCTACCACCCTTAAGTTGAAAATATGACGCCAAGCACTTAACGGTGTGTTCCGGCAGCTGTCCTTAAGAGCCCGTAATTCCAGGTTAGCCTGAACAATATCTGGAACCACATCATCACTTACCCTCAGGTGAGATAGTGGTCAAAGACTAACTTATAAGGAATAAAAAATTTTAAAACTATGCCTACTCAGATATCGTCAGCCAAACAACTTCTAATAACATTGAAATTGGTCTGAGATATATCCCTCTCTCTTTAATTTTAGTATGACAACTTTCAACATTCATTAAACTAAATTCGATACAAGATAATTTATATTCAATAAAATTAGGCGGAATTACCACTAGATATATTTTTAATATTTTTGAAGTGTTTTATTAAAATATTAATTTAATGTTTTCTTACAATATTTGTTATTATTACATTTGATAAATTTTAGGATTAATTTAATGTGCAGCCGTCCAAATTTTTTGAGAAAATATTAAAAATTGAAATTTTTTGAGAAAATTCTTACTATTCTGAATAAAATAATAATTCGGAAAACCACATTACCCTAAACAATCTGTACAAATCGATGTCTCTATTAGCAATAGTTGGGTTCCGGTTGAGAGGCGTGCCGCGGTCGTCCATAAACTTGTAAAGTTGCGCGACGAAATGGTCTTTCTCCTCACGAGGTTCATCGTCAGAGCTCTAAAAAACAATGAAAATATAACGTAAAGAAAATCAAAATTTGTAATAGTAAATAGGTACAAGAACAGGTAACATTTGTCCCTTACATATCTACACGAATATTATAAAGAGGAAATATTTGTATTCTTGTACTCAACAAATAAACTTAAAACTACTGGACCTATTTTGGAAAAAAATTGTTATGGAAATAGTTTGAGACCTGGCACTTAAGACCATTTCATACGCCACCAGTGGTTAAATGAGACGAAACACCACCCAATCCACCATAGAATATAAAAACAAGTTACATCGTCAGAGGTATTCCTCGGCTCGTTGAATAAGGCAGCGCGATCCCAATGCGGCGGCAGCACGCCATTGTTGAGGTACTGCAGTGCAGCCTCAACACCCGACCACTCTAAGGGCGCGCTTCCCTTGCGGAACTCGCGGGCTTCTTTCTTGGGAACCGTGTAACTGGAAGATAAGTGAAAGTATCCAAAATCAGATAACATTATTATAAATAAATACTACCATTTTTGTAAATTATATCATAAATACAGTTATGCTGAACAATGTGTTGCACTTACTATCTTCCATCTTTGAACGAGCGCACAAGATAGTCTTCTTTGACTTTGATTTGAGCTGTTGGGGCTACTACAAGAGCGGGAAAGGCTGGTTGGTGAGGGCGACGTCTTTCTGCACCACTGGCAGCTTCTACCAACACGACACGACCCACGTGAGGCTCACGCTCTGTGCTATCCGCCTTCAGAGGGCGAGAGGTTCCTTCACCATCACTCTCGTCAGATCTGTAATTAATATTATGTGAAATTATGATCAATTGTAAGCATATAGTACAAAGATTTAAAGACAAAACTCGTGGAACTTTATCGAAATTTTATTACTAATCTTGAACATATGCTAGGGTTATTAGCCTGATTTGTTTGCAGATAAAAGTATAGGCACTTTCTAGTAATCCAAATCAAACTTTTATTCTATTCTGTGAACATTAATTTATAACTATTATTCAGTAACCAGCTAGGACACGCGCAATATTTACCGGATATTGCTCCGACTAGTTTCGAACTCATTTGAAGGTCTTCGTCTGGGAGTCACGATTGTGCACAGCGTCGAGCTCGTGCCTCAGCACGTAATGAGAGCAATATCCGGTATGTATTACGCGAGTCCTAGCCGGTTACTAAATAATAGTTATGGCCAAAACTTGCGAGTTTTTTAGCTCAAATTAATTTAGAAGTTCTGCAATTAGAAAATAAGCATTAAAATGAGCACAACAGAACAAAATAACAATTTCAATTGTTTAGTATCCAGCAACAATATCCTTACTATGAAGGAGGCAGATTGTCATATCTGATTGTGATTGGGCAGCTAAGATCATAAATCATAAGGATGTTTAGTGTTTTACAAAATACTAGCATATCATACCAGCGGAATGAATCATCACTTTGATGTTTAATTACATTCACTCGTTATGTCAGCGGACAATGCATTGCAATGACTTATTAAGGAGATTTGTGAAATATAATATATTGAACCTATTTTCAAATTTACCACCTACATTGATATTGAAGTTTGACCTGTAAATTTAATTAATTAAAGTATAGCAGTGGTCATCACTATTCATAACAACACAGCTCCGACACATCACTATACCTAAGTAATTAATATTTTTTTAATTATAAGATACTACAACAATTCTAATGAAATTTCATGAAAAACTCACTGAGCTCTTCCCCTTCTGCCTCTGCGTCCAGCTATTACAGGGGTAGAAAAATGCTCCGGGTGTGTCAATGGCAGCTGGTCCAATGTCTCACTTTCATTGAAATGTCTACCACTTTTGAGACATAGTGCAGATCTTCTTAGAGTGGTTATATCACCGTCATCAAATACTGAACACAAATTTAAAATATATTATATTACACATTTTTTAGTGAAATTGTAAGACTTATTTTTTTTATTGCTGACAGGTGAGCTGTACATAGGTTTGACCTCAATCTCACTTGATGGTAAGTGATGTGGTAACAGGATTAATCAAAAATCACCAGCTATCAATAACAGCTGCTGGAACAGACTATTAGGTGCTTGGCCATAGATGTTCTACTTGAGGGGTATAGCTAGATAGCTCAAAATGCTTCTCTACCATGCAGTGAACTTCAAGTCTGTGCCAGGATTCAACCCATGGACCTGCTGTGTGACAGTCCTCAGCTAATGCCACTGGCTTATCACTGCTTCCACATACTTAGACAATATTATCCTAGACTTTAGTCCAAATTTTATTTTTCATGTTTATTATTAACCACTCAAGACTCAGGCAGAGGTTTCAATACTCATACATTACTAAATGTGAGCGAAGCTATTGGTATCTACTGGACATAGTTTAAGACTCTAAACTGATTACTTTGGCTAGAAATCTCAATAACTGTGTTACTCGGGATTCAAACCCATGACCACAAGATTCCATAGTGACTCTTTGGGATACTCAACCAATAAGTCAATCATATTATCATTTACTATAAACATAAGGAATGATGAAACATAATAGAGAAGAAAATGCAATGAAGTAGAGTTCTGCCAATAAGTATCTCTGTCAATAAGATCATTGACAGAGACACTTATTGGCATAAAGTGTCTAGCTGTGGGCTACACAAAATTATGAAGAAACTAGGTCCCATAGTTTTCATTCTCTTTCTAGATCAAGATATGCCAAATAAAATAAAATTTTCCACTGATAAAAGAGGATATTATACCTTATTTGCTTACTACTCACCCACAGTATACTGACTGCAGTCTTGTATTTTAGTGATGACAGCTTCAATGGCATCCTTTTTCGGGTCTTGTTTCACTTCAACAGTACTGCCTATGCGTAAGGTGCCTTTGATGACATCATCATTAACTGTGGTACTGCCTCCAGCTTTTAGAGTCACCTGAATTAACAAGTTTTCTTACAACTTCATATTAAATATAATATTGTATTTTTTTTTTATAATGAATTGATGTACTACTATTCAATAAATAATGTTATACAAGTAAGTTAGATTTAGAAATATCTTGAAGGTATTATTATTCCTTTCATACATCATTTTACTGCACAAAGTTTAGAGGGTAACTCACTTTACATTTGATGTTCCTGACAACTTTTTTGACTTTAGCTTCGCAGAAAGCTCCCTTGTACTTGGCACTGACATCAGTGCCAACTGGTAGGTATGGAGGGTCATCACCCTGCTGTAAAAACAACAAAATAATAATGAATATTTTATTTTTCCTTCCACAATACTCCCTATAACTATTAAATGATAATTCAAGATGAATTTAGATTATTTATAATTTTATTAGTAATGTCTTGGTAAGGAACAGGAGCCCAAACAAGGTTGATCTTGTGCTATGGCAGTCCTGGTCCCAGATTGACCTTTTAATAAATCTTAACATATACAATTATGATTATTGAGCACACAATGTGTGTATATTTAATGTTTTTTATTTGGTAGTACTAATAATAACTAAGCGTTTCAGAATGTACTATCTTACTTATTACCATAGCTTAACTTCTAAGACATTTTATCTCCGCACAAGAAAAATTATGTGCAGCACTAAAATACGACATTCTAAAAAGGTAGTCAGTGTTTACATTTAGAGGCAGCTGGAGAAAAAAGTACATACTTTAGATATAATTTCATGCTACTTTTCGAGACCTATAGGCCAAGATCACAGATTTCCAGTTTTGGCAGATCTACCTTGCATCCTTTACTTGCATTACAGTCTTTAGACCCACCCTTTGGTTTAGGGTGTTAATTTATGATTATTAGTCTATTAAAATTGGACTAAAATTGTGCCAGCAACCTAGAGCCATACTTCAATACATTAAATTTGGTTAGCTAGGGTACCTAGCTGGTGGGGGAAACATTCAGAACACTGTCAATGCAGGACTTATCACCCCCATATAGAATATAAAATTGTTGCAAATCTGGTCAGAAAATGTTCACAAAGATCTTCCCCTTCCAGCCATTTTACTCACACTCACCTTTCATGCTTACTTTGTCAATCTCTTTTCAAGCATTCTTTCTGTGTCCAAAATTATCTTAGCCTACCTTTATCAGCCAAGATCAATATATCTTCATTGCTTTCTTATGAAACTATTCCTCATTTTACCTTTCCAAGTCACACTGCATATATTAGATAATCCATTCTTTGCCATGCCCATTTTTCACTCATTTTGGCAATAACACTCATCTATGACTGTAAGTTAAGTTTTTTTGGCCATGCTCCAGCTGGAAACAATTCAAGCACTAACTCGACTTTAAAAATCCTTCATGCTTTCCTTTCCTTATTATTATACTCTTTCTTAAATAAACAATCCTTCTCAAAAATCATTACTTTCTCTTAATTACAAAAAAAAATTTGCTAAATTATAATAACTGTAATAGGTATTATTTGAGTAGGGTAAGATTAACAGTCATTCCCTTTTTCTCAATTGCCTAATGGTTAACAACTCCTGTAAGTATGGCTCTGATGAAAACAGGATCAGCTAATCTTTGACATAAAGAAGGAATTAGACAAGGAACTTATTTATTCTTCTCTACACTCCAAATATTGCAAGCAACTGTTCAATTAGAGAATAATGATATACAGACATGTTGATGGTTTCTTGTCAGGCACCTTTTGATAATTCAGCATAGGATCTGTGAATATTTACTCAAGAAATGGATAGTACATAATACACCCCAAATGGTTTGTCACCCCCACACAGGAGAGGAGATTGTAATAAAAATATTTAAGTTTAAATGAGGTAGCTGCTTACTCCACACAATAACATAATCTATGCATCACAAACCCATAATAAAATCTTGCTTGTGTATCCCCTATTTCCTTATCAGTTTCTTTCCCAACTCACAACTTTTTCAAACTATGTGGGGAGAAATTAACCTTTCAACACTGTAGGAACTAGGTAATTAACATAAAAAATCTTACCATTATCCAGTCAAGATTGCCTTGGTATGGATCCAGAACAGGTACCTAGAAAGAGGGAATAGGAATAATGTAGGGAAGAACAGCAAGATAAGTCATCTTGCTGTAGGGAAGAATCCCTACAGCAAGATGACTAGTGACCGGATTCTCTTATCATTCGAACTTCAGAATAGTAGCACAGGTATAGATGTACGCTTCACTTTATACCACCTAGCAAAAAGATATGTTGCAGTACCTATGCTTTTTTTTTATGATACTACCAACGAAACCTTGTCGAATTTCAATGGCATTGACTATTTATTATAGTTCTCATTAAATTAAATGTTCATAACTACGACAACAAGCTATTGGAAAGTAGATTGCGCGGCAATGGTGTGTTTATTGTGTTATAGAGTGCCTTACCAAGCAAACTTCTTCAAATAAATTGGTCCTGTGATGTAGGTCAAATCACGATAATGCCCTTAAAATTCAATTGAAAACAAATCATGGAATATTATAATTTATGTGAAGTCTAAAATACGACACGACAACCATTATCTTTGCGAAATGAAAACTGAATTTGACGTTTGACAGTTTGGTTGGGTCACAGAATACAAAACAGTTATTATAAAACTCTGTAGTCTTTTAATGCATTCGATATCCTAGCAATCGACTTAAAATATGGCTTACCCATGGAACTAATAAGTACCTACTACGTACAACAGGAATGAGCTGTTGTCGCAAAATTGAAGCCGAACGAGAGTTCAGTAACTGTACCTCTTATCCCTCTCTAGCAATGGTGACAATATTGAAATATGATTTAAGGACAATACTTTTATTATAAAAAATGATTTGTGATCTGACGTCAGCAGATCATTGCTTCAGGTGGATTTTAATCAAAGATGCTAATGATAAACTTGCCCTTTGCGGCACTGTAGATTTCCTGTTTTTGCTTGATTTTCATACTCGCGTCATATGGGTAGGCACTTACCTACTGGTGCTTGTGGTACACGACATGCAGTTGGGCTGAGATATAATTACGGTAAACTACCTATTGTGGTATATTTCATTAATTAGGTAAGAAAAACAGTTAAGTTTACATTTAAGTGTAATTCTAAATCAGATATTGTTAAATAAAACAGTCTTGTGAAGTTTCTGCCGCAAACCAAGCTTATTACTTATATGTTTCATTATTTCTCATTTGCAATTATGAGTTAAACTAACATTAGGATCTTTAGGAAATCTGAAATTGAAACAAAGTCATTTTAATAGAGAAAGGAATAAAATATTTATAGGTATTTAATTTATTTAATCTTGAACTAGAATTGGATAGTCATGCATGGTCACCGTAATTCCTCACTAACAAATTATGTTTAAAACTATTACATGTGAAAAGATAAACCACAATTAGGATAATACTCGCTACCTCCACGACACAAATTCTCCCCATTTTTACAAAAATTCTTCAAAAATATCACGAAATCAAAAAACACTCCGTTATTAACTTCCGAGTCGGCAATTTAATGTGGGGTAGAGGTGGTTGTTAAATAACGCCACGATGAAAAAATCACTGTGATCAGAAGGCAAATAGTATCACCGTGACTTTTCGCAAAGGAACAACGTTCCTCGTTCCATAGTAATAAGTACCATAGCTCGTTCTCAGTCACTGGCATCACGGCAAGCTTAAAAAATACTTAAAAAAAATAAATAATAAACAAAAAAACAAACAAATATAATATTGTTACTATAAAATCATCGTAAATAACTGACGCAAATTAATAAACACGCCACACGAGTCTAATAAAGCAAAAATTACAAATTTGAAAGTATTAAAATTGAAATAAAAATTTACTGTAGCCAGTAACGGATGTAGCTCCAATACTAAATTCATACGAGTCTTAAGCCTGTATGAAAGTGTGAAGGTTATTTCGAATCATTAGAAACCATTGTAACCATATCGGTTTTCATGATGCCAGTGATATACGTGGCAAAATCACGATTATTTTTCACCGTGATTTTTTTGGAACTAGAACCACAATCACGGTGATAATAAAATAACGCTTTTCCCCACCTCTAATGTGGGGTTGTCAAGTCAGGTGTCCGTATTTCATACAAATAAAAGAAAACCTATACGCCAATCGCAAAATTCTTGCGTTAGTATGGCTTTACACGTAGCAACAAATAATATTGCTTTAACATGTTGGTACAAAATTATTATTTATGTTTAGAACATTTTAGAAGTAAATGTTTTTACTTCATTACATTACATTAATCGGTATTTTTCGACAAACAACGAAAGGATTGAAATCGACTTAGTTCTGGCAACTCTAGGTCACTGTTAGAACGAGACACAGGGTTCAGTGGTAGCCTTCTCACTCGGCTTCATTTTTATTTTGCGCGCAACAAAACTCTTATGACCTTAATATAAGGTTTTATTTTCTTTATTTTAGCTGCATGATGCACAGATAGAGCTCATTCCTGTTGTACGTAGTACTTATTACTTCCATGGGCTTACCATTATTAACTCCACCACCTGAGCCATTGCATTGCATTCATTGCATTGCATTTATCTAGCAAACACTATAAAATACAATGATTGTTTCCAAATGATCTCATTTGGGGCAGACATTATCGAAGCACGAGTATATATTTAAATCTATTTTTTTCCTCTAAGGCTGAACAAAGTTCGCTGGGTCAGCTAGTAAGAAATCCAAGTTATTAATGGTTTAAGTTAAAATATTATAAACAGCTAAGCTCAAGATGGGCGCCCGCCCAACATAATGTATATATATATATATTTATATATATATAACTTTTCTTAGCTGACTTAGTCCTACTTACCTAGTATTTTAATCTTACTTAGTTCGAAACCCTTACCTACCCATCGATGCGTAGTATGTTATACTGTAGTTGCTCGTTACTTACTGCTAAGAGCGCGATTTCTAGTACGGAACGGATGATAGTCGTTAAAATTGCTTATGGCGTGTATCGGAAGGCAGCCTAAGTTGCCGCCTTGTGTCTGCGAACGAACGAAGCCTAGAATAGAATGAACAAAACTCAAAATTGTGACATTCACAAATGACCATTGAACACGTCAAAACTCAAAAATTATTATTTTTCTAGAGAAGACACGAAAAGATGTTTTGAAAAATGTATTTGTTGACAATCTCTCGATTTTGGATTGCCTAAATATTTAGACTAATAAAGTTAAAAGTTTCAGTGTGTGTTTTAAGCGACACTTCTTCAAAATGAAGGCAATAGCAGCAACAATAATCAGTCTAGCTCTTACGACTGTGGTCATCGGCAATGCCTACTACCAGAAGAAACAATTTTATCCCTCGATAGTATACCTAACAAATTCCAATCCCAGCATGGCTGTAAGTATAATACACCACGATAATATCTAAATGAAAATCCTTTTCAGGAATGAGACTGCTAAACCAAAAACTACATCATTCTTGATTCACTATGTGAATATATTATTATCATAGGTAGTATCTCTGTAGGTAAATCCTTCGTACCTCATGAATCTAAGACATATAGTGTAGGTAATGAAAATTGTTAATTTTTAATAAGACACTAAAAAATCTGTGCATTTCTGTACCTATTACCAACATCCACCTGTGCCATGAAAACTTATAGAAGTCAAAAGAGTGCACATTGTTATATGAAAAACTATCCTCAAGTGTCTCAGAGATATATGAGATGTCAATGGGTGGATAAGTCTAACTGCTTCTCCAGCTATTCTGTGTAAGCTTTGCTGAGGGAAGATTTCTAGGCTGGAAGACATTTTCTTCTTGTAAATCGAAAAAGGAACCAAAATGCCTTGTAAAATCAGCACTTTCGAATTTGAAAACTGTTGTAACTTAAAATATTGCATTTTATCTTTTTTTGTTTTGTTCAAAGTATTAAAAAAAACTGACACTGTAAGTAATTCAAAAAAGAAAGTATAATACATTTAAAAAACAGCACTCATGTTTGGTTCCAACTTCTCAGTCTTTGATATGACAGTATCAAAGTTGACAGATAATGAGATATGTGTTACCAAATAATCAAAGAAATAAATATATTTACAAATCTCAAAGTTTGATGTAAATTTCCACTACATGTATAAGTAATGAAGCATTTTGAAGATTATCTTCTTGCCGTTTACCCAGATCCATCAACCTGTATACAAGCAATTGTATTTTTCGACAAAGGGAATGTCAATAATATAAATAACTATTGTTATTTTTTTGTGGACTATATATAAATCATGTCCTAATCAGTACATAACTACACTATTTGTGGGTTAGATATTGAGTGGTAACCAATTTAATTGTCCCGTTATTCTATAGTTTCCTGCATAACAATGATGTCAAAACATACTAAATATTATCATATTTGATTCAATCACATTTATAAATTATAGGAGCACATAATTTTTGTCCTGGTCAGTAATCGAAGTTTCTGAGTGCCCAAGTGATAGCATCTGGCATAAAATCAGAGGCTGTGGGTTTGATTCCCCGCATGGGACAAAAATGTATTGCTCCAACAATTAGTAAATGTGATTTTCACTTAGGATGCGATAGTGCTTGTAATCTTATTTAGAAATATTTGTGAATAAGCACATGGAGTCTTGAAAAAAAATTACATAAGATATTGAAATTTGAAACCTTAGTGCCATGAAGGCATTTGAAAGTGTGTTTCCAGAAATTATTATTAAAAGTTGTTTCTAACACTACTCTAACTACCTTACTAATTAAAAAACTATTCCTAGGTTAATCCCTTTTTACGCTCCGAGTAGTAAATATTAGACTAACTGTATAATAACATAATTTAAAAATAGTATGAATAAATGTGGATTAACAACAGAGTGTCTATAGAGTGTAGGTATCTTCTTTTTGAAAAAATCAACAATGTCAGGAACTTTCATGAAAGTGGATAAGTTCTGTGAATGGACTGAAGGATTGATAAGAAAACCAAGTAAATGCTACTGTCTGAGTGTGGGTAGACGGAATACCAAATTTAGCTCTTACAATCTGGGACTGGGACTCTTAGGAGGAAAAAATGTGTCATTGAGGTGTCGGGCTGTGCAAGCCTGTGGAGAATCCCCTGAGTCTCCATCAGTATGGAGACCCGTCAATATGGAGAAGGCAGGTGGCGGCCGAACTCTTCGCCCCCGTTCCTCTGTGTCATCACCATCTAGACACACGTCTTAGCATCAAGGGATGCCATTAATCAGTTAACTTGGAAAGTACATGACCAAAACTTGGCAATTATCCTAGAATATTAGGATCAAAACAAGATTTAAATAGCCAAGTATACACTTTCCAGAACACTATTTATGACTACTTTTTTTAGCTCTAGCATAATCAGTTGGTGGTGACACCAACTGATTATGCTCACAAAAACACAGAAAATCCTTTTAAGTAGAAAATGCGGAGAAAGAAAGAGAGTTCATAAAGCAATTTAGGAATGGCAAGGACAGCAGCGATAACCATTGAAAGTCACAAACTGTCAATGGTTGAGCAATGCTTAAATTAATTCAAGGAATATCATAACTACAACTTGAAAAGAGCAAAATTTGAGGTTAATTTTGATAAAAACCCTTTTCAATAATCAAAACACATTTTTAATTAACAAAGTGAAAAGCTTCTCTTGACCAAAGAACAGATTAAGATCACTTCAAAAGAACATACGAAGTGCCGAAGCATGAGAGTTCGTATGAGGAACCAAAGGCCACATAATTTTCATGTTGAGTTGAGTTTAAAATAAATCCTTCTACTCTGGAGGAAATAACCGATCAATTGAAAAAGAAAACATGTAAATCAGCTACAGATCCTGATGGTATCCCATATATAGTGTATTCCATTGGTTCAGAAACATCTCTTAAATATCTTTATAAAGATCTGAAAGCAAACAAATAACAGTGGCATTCGGAAAAGTAATTTTTGATCACATTCCAAATAAAATTGTGTAGATCATCCAAAAGATACAAGGCCTATTGTACTAACCACACACACAAATCCAAAATATTTTTTACAATGTTATAAACTAGAATGACACAATTTATGATAATACTTATTATATTTTAAGTTCAGTCACCAGAAAGTTTTTTGTGGGAATTTTTGGGATGCCTATAACACAATACTCTAATAGCTAAAAGTTTGAAACATGCCGGAATATACGAAACGCAAATAATGGAGTGCTGGATAGACTTAGAGAATGCGTTTGGTTCTGTGCAGCATAAACTGCTGATGTTCAGAATGAAATGGTATAACTTTCCACCATTAGTCAGTGACATCATCAAGTCATATTACTCCCAATTAAAATTTGTTATATCATCTAAAAAGGGACATACCAACACATCGCAATACAATGTGGGTTTGTTCCAACGTCTGCCAGTCACCAATAGCATTTAATATAGTAATTAATATTTTAATTGATAAGCTATACCACACCTACTTGACATCACTTCTGACTTAGGTTTTTCTAGTATAAGACATTACTAAAACCCTTTTAACAAAGCCTGATGTAAACATCACAACAACATTGAAGCCAAGCCAGCCACTACGCCTGAAGTTGGTGCTCGCACTTTCGGCTGACCCTACTACTTTATTTAGGGATCAATCTTATTTTGGGATGAAATTAAAGAAACCATCGAAGCTCGAAATTATATAGTCGCATCCCTCCTAAAATCAAAAATGCATTCGACCTTGATTCGAGGTGCACAATCCCGTAAAGCGGGTTTTGGGTCGAGAAAGAAAATTGAGGTTAAAGACATCGTAATTTTTTTTCTACAAAATAACAAAAATAATAACTATAATCTGCATCCAATGAGCTTGGAAATGCAATGCGATTGGCTAACCATGGATGAATTTTGTATACGTCTGGCGTTAATGTGGCGCACCTTGATATAGGTAGGTACGATTGGTCAGTTGTCTTATAAAATTCTATCTAAACGCCTTTCAGATGACCCTCCCAGACCAAAGTAACTTAGTAAGATAGGGGAAAGCCATCGAAGTCTTGTTGTAGTTGTCGGGAGGCGATAGGTATAGCAAGGCACTTACTGGCATGCCCTATCATTATGCTGTGTCTTGTATGCCTTTTCTTTATAAAGTTGCTAATAGCTTTTGACAACAATCTCACCTGTTGGTAAGTGATGATGTGGTCTAAGATAATAACTGGCTTAATCTAAAATTACTGAATCTCAAACACCGTTAGATGCTTTGCGACAAATTTTATACTTGATGGTGGCATTCATAAAATTCCCTATCCCCAAGGTATAAGCTAAAGCTCGCCGCGGCCGTATTTAAACCATGGACCTTTCGCTCAGCTGTCCACATCCAATGCCACTGTGCCCGGTACAGTTTCAATGAGTCGGAATTTTTTAGGCCTTCCTAAGGAGGCAGTCAGAATTCTCATTGTTTTACATATCGAGCCCATTCTGAACATAAAAGTCAAACTCTCAAATGTTGGGATTACACCACTCCTTCCAAAATCTATGACACTCGCGACTTTTGGGTCTAATAACGAAATGGCAACCAAAGGAACCCAAATTGTGACTGGTTAACCTAGGTGATATGGGCCCATTTCGATGTTGCTTAGCTACATATTTTACTTACCAGATGGGCTGGTACCATTAAAGTTCCGTTATACTTCTTTTTTTTATTTTTTTGTTTCGGTACAAGCACGAGGCCCACCTGATGTTAAGCGGATTACCGTCTGCCTGATGCATTTCGTAATGTGACGAATTGCACTGCGCCCGTTACCTTGAGACATAGTTGTTAAGTCTCATATGCCTGTAATTTGTCTGGCTCTGCTTGGCAGTGCTTCCCGCCAAATTTCTCTTTAATACTATATTCTTACATAACTATGAAATCTCACATATTTATGGTTAAAATGAAGTACGATGGCCGTGAAGCAATGATGGCTGAGCGGTTGTGGCTATAAACTGCGGCGCCGCAGGTCCATAGATCGAATCCCGCTGTGGGCTTGAGCTTAAACGCATGGTGCCAAGCACCTAACGGTGTGTTCTGGCAGTAGTCCTTGAGAGCCAGACAAATTACAGGCATATGAGACTTAACAACTATGTTTCAAGGTAACGGGCGCAGTGCAATTCGTGTCTTGTGACGAAATGCATCTGTTACAGGCAGAGGTTAGCCCGCTTAACATCAGGTGGGCCTCGAGCTTGTTCCGTTACAATAACATAAAAATAAAATACGTTAAAAGGTTCTTAAAGGGCTTAGTGCACTTAGAATTAGCAACATTCCTGAATTCAGTTCAACTGTTGGTAAAATATTAACCACGTTATTTTAAAAAGTGTTACTACTACATTTACTGACGCTTGATATCTTTTGTTCCAGGTAATGTACTTGCAGGCTTTCATTTTAGTTTTATTAATAGGTAAATTATTGAGGAAAATATTCTTTGGCCAACTGCGCCCTGCTGAATTTGAGGTAAATATTAGATTTTTCATATATGTACTTAGAGTAAAGAAGCATACGAGAAGGTGGGCAGCAGCGCCTTCTGATGAACTTCAATCTTAAACTGCGATCCCTAAGCCGCCTGATATTACTGCAAACAACCTCCCTAAACGGAGGAGGCTGTGTTCAACAGTGGATCTTATTCTCTCAGTGTGAACCTAAATAGTTATTTATATATTAATTCTGCAATCTCGCAAACAAAGAAGTAAAAATTTAGATTTTATCAATGTTTTGATGCATGGTAATTTTATATATGTATCTTGGTTTAACATGAGCAAATTATGTTAATTTAGCGACCCGCCCCGGCTTCGCACGGGTGTAATGCTGATACTAAATATACTACAGAATGTCTATATATAGAATGTTCACAGCTTTTTTGTCTTTAGACAATACAAATATGTTTTCTTCAGAGGCTACTCTGGAAAGGTTAAAGATTACTCGTGATATCACATTATAAAAGTCTAAAATTATCAGTGTTTCTCTAGTATATTATGCATGTATTAAACGTTCCTCTTGAATCACTCTATTTAAAAAAACTGCATCAAAATCCGTTGCGTAGTTTTAAAGATCTAAGCATACATAAACAGATAGCGGGAAGCGTCTTTGTTTTATACTAAGTAGTGAGGTGCTGTTCATATTACATACAATATCTTACAATATCTATATAGGATACATGTTTGGTGGGCATGAAAAGTAAAAATTTGTTTCCTGTGATTAAAAGCAGACCAATCTCCATGGTTTGTTTACTAATCTACCTCTGTGGCTAGAAGAAAATTGTGATGATGCTGCGGAGTCCGTATATATTTTTTGTTTGTACCAGGAAGTTAGGAACAACCTTCACTTCCTGGGACATAAACATTTTAGCTTTTGCTTCTGTTGTAATAAATGTATGTTGATTTCAGCATTTAATAGAAAGATCGTGGTATGCAATAACTGAGACATGTTTGGCGTTTACGGTGTTCAGAGATGATTTCAATCCGAAATTCATTGCTCTGTTTACACTTCTGCTATTCCTTAAAGCATTCCATTGGCTTGCAGAAGATAGAGTTGATTATGTGAGTATAGTTTAATATTATAAATGATTTGATTTGATTATTTAGATTACGTATATATACTTCTTATTTCATTTCTGATTTTGTTTAATTAAGTGAATGTTATGTGATTTATTATACATTTAAAATTTTGATACGTGCTTATGTTTCAAAATTCAAATACTTATGATTTACTAGCACCGCTTCAGTTGCGTGAAAATCGTTTATATTGCATTCCCATCGGTACCACTCCGTAAATCAGGCTATCCTATGTTTTAATGTTATATATATGTACCAAGTTTCATCAAAATCCGTTTTGCCGTTTCAGAGGTAACAATAACCATACAGGTTTCACATTTATAATATTAATGTGGTGTAATTCTTATTATGAATGCACTGACATCCTGCACATTCTAACATCGGGTGCACTGTGCAATCGTTCTCATATAAACATAAAAAAGTAATAATACTTTGAAATCCTTTATCACCTTGTGTGACTTAATATTTATAAAATACTAGCTTTCCTGGCGCGGCTCCGCCCGCGCGTATGTCGGTTATCGCGCGAAAACATTAAACTCTTTTTGCGCAGTTGGATAAATACTATCCTATGTTTTTTCCCGGGTCTCAAACTATCTCCATACCAAATTTCATTCAAATCGGTCCAGTAGTTTTGGCGTGAAAGCGTAACAGACAGACAGACAGACAGACAGAGTTACTTTCGCATTTATAATATTAGTACTGATTTGATGACCTTATAGTATGTGAATGACATACAAGTTAATTTTTTTAATATTTTATTTGTTTTTATTGGCAATAAGAAGTTCCTAATACTTATGCCCTTATTGAAATAATGCACCTGTGCCATACGATTCCAAGATTAAGAATATAACGACTGTTCCATGCCCACTTGTGAATGTCGGCGCCTAATGAGCGGCATACCACCACGCACGTTGACAGCTGGCCTCAAAACCAAAGCCAAATCTTTAAACAACTATGCTCTTGTGTTGTTGTATCTGGATACCATTTTGTTTGTAACACTGCTGTGTACTGAATCAAGACCTCCCAAGTACAATAAAACAGACAAGCGTCCAACTTACGTTAAAATGCTGAGTCTGCTACAAACTAAATATATTTTGCTAAAAATCTTTTCAAGTAAAGCTAATTAATATTAATTAAGCTAATTAAGCTTCACCGCATGGTGGAAGGGCATTTCTGCGAATGACCGCCTAGCTAGCGACCACCCTCAAGTGGAAAATATGTCGCCAAACACCTAACTTTCAGCGATAAGACCGCCAATTGTTACAATATTTTTAATTGTGTTTCTGCTCAAACTATTTTTAAGGCGTTTCAATAAAGTGTATATCTATCTATCTATCTATCTAACGGTGTGTTCCGGCAGCTGTCCTTGAGAGCCAGTAATTTTAGGTTAAGCCTGTTAACACCTTCGACCACATCGTCACTTACCATCAGGTGAGATTGTGGTCAAAGGTTTACCTATCAGTTTACCTATCATAAAATTGCGCTTGTAAGCACCCTGAAATCAGGTGGCTGGTTACATGTTTTGTTACTCATTCTCAGGAAAAAAAACCTCTGTTATCTTTATCGTTATCAAATGTCTTACATATTTGTAAACTATTAATAAATATCATAATTTACAAATATTGGAGCACAAAATGTTATGCGCCGGGCGGGAATGGAACCCGCCTCCTCCGATGCCGCGCTGGATGCCTAAACCACTCGGCCACCTGCGCACGCTCTTTCGAGACGAAATTTCGTGCTCCAATTTAGGATGGTAAAAGTATTACTTTAACCGTCATAGGGGACGGTGCAAGACCATCAACTAGACTACTAGACTTCATCTGATCGAATGAAATGCTCTTTCAAACACTTAACTCTCGGAATGATGTCGTTTACCCTTTTATATTTTAATTTTTAAAATATGATATTAGCTTAGCACGCGATAGTGCTTTCATATTAAGAAATATTAATGAGTACCTTTTGGTTGTGAACTTAAAATAATTTTCTGTTTTAGATGGAGAGAAGTCCAGTAATAGGCTTGCTGTTCCACATAAGAATCCTGATGCTACTGATGCTGCTGTCGCATGCTGATTCATACTTCATCCACCATGCGTATCACTTCACCGCCACTAAGGGACCATCTGTACAACTCGTATTCGGATTTGAGTACAGCATACTCATAATAATGATTATCAATATTTTGATCAAGGTACTATTTTTAACAATTTTTTAGGCCTGATAGATTAGTCTTTGACCACTACCTTACTTGATGGTAAGTGATGATGTGGGCGAAGATGTTGTTAAGGCTAACTTAGTATTACTGGCTTGAGAGCCAGGACAGCTGCTGGAACACACCAACAGGTGTTTGGTGACAGATTTTCTACTTGAGGGTGGTAGCTAGCCAGGCAAGCATTCGCAAAATGCCCTACCACCATGCTTTAACGACTGCCGTCCTAAGACAACAACCGGGACCGGCGACTTAAACTGCTCTCCTAAGCACAGAAGCGCTTAGTAGTAGTAATGTCACTAGCGGTCAACCATCCAACTCATGACCGTGGCGGACATGCTTAATTTTGCTGATCAGTTAAGAACAGCTAAGCAAACTACGCTACGAGTGCTTCAAAAAAACTATATTGTTTTTCACCTTCAGATGTACCTACTTATGCTTATTTAGTTATTCAGTATGTTCTTGAAGAACTGTAGACACTCTAAGTAGCTTATTAACTCTAATACAATTAAACTCTTGAGCTACTTACATCCGTTTGTTCATTGTTATTGTATTTTGTGAGAGAAATTATATTTTTTTACATCCTTAGCATAAACTCAAACTCAAATTCAGATACTTGAATACCTATATCTTATCTTGATTTAGTATGCTAGCTATGTATGATACAGTGCTATATATGTGCATATGCAGTTATATTGAAGTAATAGAAAATAAATTGTAAGAAATATTTTGTGCCGGGTTAGAATGTCACCTCCCCCTTTCTTTCCGTGGGTGTCGTAAGTGGCGACTAAGGGAAAAGTGCGCCAAATGAGTAGCATACCTACCACTTCTCACGTGGATGTGAGTAGGGTGTTGAATGAGACGTACAGCAGGACTATACTATCTTAGTGCACTGCCAGGATTTCATACAATATAATGTTGTCTTAGGTTTTCGCGATTGTTACACATAGTAATTAAACAACTTTAAATGGTTTAAATTGAGTATGTTTATCAATATTTTTTAGAGTCACCCCGTGACCACGATCACTGCAAAGTGTTTGAAACGTCAGGACAAAAATAATGATAAATATACGAGATTTAAACCTTTTAAAGATGTTTAATTTCATACAATATGATCTTGTTTTCTTGTCTTATATGTTGTTAGCGTAAACACATGATTCGAAAACATTTTGTATAACCCTGAAACGCTTGCCCTATATTACATGGTACCCTATTGATGGTATGTATTTTTCTGTTTTTGTAGTACATTCTCCACGCTATTGATTCTCGGTGGGAGGCCCCGTGGGAGAGCAAAGCTGCGGTTCTCCTGTACACAGAGCTCGCAATCAACTTCTTCAAAGTTTTGCTCTATATTGGTTTTGTGGCAGTCATGGTACGAATCTACACCCTGCCACTGTTTACCTTCCGGCCAATGTATGAAACAATGAGGTAATTTTTTTTTACTTAATTCCCGTTAAATTTTTTTTCAAACTGTTGAATCAGATGTTAAGTTTCCTCATGTAGGAAAATGTTTGTATAAAACCGTATTGTGATTCATTGAAATATAATGACAGTAGCTTTTAATAATTAATCAGTATCAGTATTATATCAATACTAATATTATAAATGCGAAAGTAACTCTGTCTGTCTGTCTGTCTCTCTGTTACGCTTTCACGCCAAAACTACTGGACCGATTTTAATGAAATTTGGTATGGAAATAGTTTGAGACCCGGGAAAAAACATAGGATAGTTTTTATCCGACTGCGCAAAAAGAGGTTAATGTTTTTGCGCGATAACCGACATACGCGCGGCCGGAGCCGCGCCCGGAACGCTAGTAATATTATAAATGCGAAAGTAACTCTGTCTGTCTGTTACGCTTTCACGCCAAAACCACTGGACCGATTTAAATGAAATCTAGTATATGGAAATAGTTTGAGACCCGGCAAAAAACATAGGATAGTTTTTATCCAACTGCGCAAAAAGAGGTTAATTTTTTTGCGCGATAACCGATATACGCGCGGGCGGACCCGCGCTCTTAAAGCGAGTATAATATAACTTTTTGACCCGACAAACGTTGTTTTGCCACATAAATAATTTGTAGTGAATATTTTGGTAGTCCAATAAAAATAACTAACTTAAACTACTTAGTGTGTGGGAATGTGGTTTAAGATTGAAAGTGAAATGGAACGCTGTCAACGATGACCTGTTGAAATATCAAAGCAACAAAACATTATTTATTTGAATTAATTGTATTAAATGTGAAGATGTAATTTCAAATTACATCTTCACAAATTATGAATATTAAAAAAAACATCATCAGTCTCTTAGTGCAATGAAGTGTACGATATTTTAGCGAGTTCATCTTTAAGACTTTTGAGGATGTTGAAAAAGACAGGAAACCGGCTTCATTCTCATCCATACTCTGCTCTGTGCTGTTTAAGGGGTGGGAAGCGGCACCGGTAGACGTAAATAAAGATGATAAAATAAAGTTGTTGAATATATATATGAAAAATAGTTTACGTCTTATTCTCAGACCTATTGAATATACAGACATAATTTCATAGGAATCGGTCTAGCCGTTTCGGAAGAGTTTTGTTGCAAACACTGTGACACGAGAATTTTATATGTAAGATTATAATTGCATAAGCCAAAAGTTGGGTATGTACATGTACAATTTTCTGCAGTACCTATACCAAATATGTAGATAGATTTTATACTGCCTATAGTGTAAACATCATTTTATTAAATACCTAGATGTGCCGTTATCCCACAAAGGTAAGCACAAAGCAATGCGTCCAGCTACGTCCGTGGTGCTGATCAGTTACTAACCAACTTCAAAAAGGAGGAAGTTCTCAATTCGTCTGTTTTTTTTAAATGTTTTTTACCTCAGAACTTTTGACTGAACCGATTTTGAAAATTAATTTATTAATTGAAAGCTGATGCTGGTCGTTTGGTACCATTTAAATTTTATCAAAATGGGTCTATCCGTTTTTGAGTTACACTCCAATAACTGAAAAATATTTTCCTATCTTGATGATGTCGTTGACAATGAATGGCAAACGACCCCGTAATTAGCAAGGGCCACTAAAAAGAGTGAAATATTTAAAAAAAAATAAAAAAATATGACCGAATTCAACACTCAAAAGTGTGAAATAACTTGTCGAAGTCGGTGCCATGCGCACAATATTGTGATAATAGGTACTTTTGAACTATCATGGTACCGACTCCAACAAGTTATTTCACACTTTTGAGTGTTGAATTCGGTTATATTATTTGGTTAAATTATTTTTTTTTACTTACCATTAACGCCTATTAAAATAATAAATAAAAAGCGTATCATCAATATAGCTCAAAAATACATACTGAAAAACATGAATGAAAAGTACAGGTCGCTACTTTGATCGACGTCGCGGCCGAACGGGGATTTACCTTTAGTCCTTTAGTCTGTTGATCGACGACGAATCTGCTATCACATTATGACAGTCATATGTGTTACTCAGGAGTTTCAAGAAAGCGTACAACGACGTCGTGTTGTCTCGCCGCGCGATCCGCAACATGAACACTCTGTATCCGGACGCGACCGCGGCCGAGCTCGCAGCCGCAGACAACGAGTGCATCATCTGTCGAGAGGAGATGCACACTGGTATGTACCTCACATTCTTACCTAAAGGTATTCAGTTCTGTTGTTTCACCGCCCTACTCCAGAGATTAACTACGGTTTTTAAAAATCAACTCAAAATATTTATTCTTGAGCGCCAAAAGCAAATCTTTGAAGAAACCTTTAAATTACGAAGTAAGGCAAAAAATTATACCTATTTGACACCACTAAACACACATACAAACAATAACATTTCCTTTTTCATTCACACCTAAGCACACTGTTTTACCTACACTCACACAATAAAAATCAATAATTCATCTTGTGTCATGTATCACAGTGACGAATAATTATTCTAGGCAGATCTCAGTCTTCAATTATAATTTAATATCTATTATTTGCATCAACATCCAAATGCTTATATTTCTAGCTCAAAAGGTGGTTAGATCGTGTTTTGGTTTATATTATTATTTTATATTCTCCAATGTTTCTATTTTAATAATTGTCATCAAATTCGTAGCATAAGCTGTTTCTAATTTGTGGTTCTAAGTTTTCGTAAATCGTATTTTTATTACTAATATATGTCTTGGCGAACAGCGCAGCCATGCTCCTCTGAAAAAAGAACATTGTTGCATAAGCTGAGCATAACCCTATTGCCTGAATTTATTTTAAATTTGTGATAATTAAGTAGTTAAATAACGTTTGAAGGCAATAAATAGATATTTTATTTATTTGTTATTTTAGACATATGTATTTTAAATTCGTCTAAAGCATTTACGTGATGTAGCGTTGTCCGAGATCTCCGCTGATGTCCCATTTTTTGGTGTTTTGTATTTCCCTTGCCTTGCCAACTAATGCCAAAGTTATTCATTCTCATACATAGCATATAACTTACGCTAAAATATGACCAAATATATCCATGACATATTCGTGTTGAAAATTTTAAATCGAACAATCGCATTCACGTGAAAAGTATTATTTTCTTTAATTTCCTTTAACATTTAGGACAAACATAAAGTTGTAGCCGCCATGTACGCCGAATGTATCAATATTTTACAACTGATTAATAAAATTATCGTTAAGAAAATAAACCCGAAGTATATGCCGTATCACATAAAAGCAACAACGCTGTTTTTGTGATAAAATGTGGATAACTACATTGTTGAAGACTATAAGCAAATTTATCATCAACTTTTTGTTTTGATAGTAATGGTCTCAGTTTTAAACCTATCGCCGTTATTCAAAGACGACTTGGTAAACGTCTGACAATATATATGGTATATAAGTTATTTGCGTTAATTTATGTACAAAATTTAAAGTATAATTGTTATTATTTAAATTAAAGTAAATTCATTTACCTGAAAATTTTGTAGAGGTTCCTATAAAAACATTTTCTACGCTAGCGGATAATTAAGCACTTTTCCACGCAGATTTAGATTGATAAACAACACTTTTCCGAGCTTGTGAAGTAAAAAGTGTGTTTTGTTCCTTTTGAAATAATTTCTATATTTTCGCTTCTTATGCGTCCATGCTCTGTTATAATACTAATTAAAAACAATCTGTTCACAAACCTAATTGTTGTTTTTATCACTAGTCCAGTATTGTACATTAAGTCCAGGGTTTAGAATACGATATGTTTCATATGATGTTAGAGGCGTTTAAAGGAACATAAAAGGACAAACAATATCCAATGCCCGTATAGGTCTCGGTTATATCACCAGAGGTAGTTCCCGAGGTGGGTTGGAGGTATCTTAGCCCAACACACCCAAAAAAATGGATTTACTAGCGCGTACCTCCAAGAATAAACGCGCATGTGCTGCACCCGGTGAACGGATTGCAGTGCATTATAAGAAAGGAGTATGGGAAATAAGATGACAATGGTGACTTGAAATTTAGAAACGACTGGAACATGGTGGTGGAATGAAGAAGTGCAAAGTTGTAAAAGAGAAGATAAATGCTTTTAAGGCATATGAAGCAATAGCACGAGAAGTAATGTTACTGGCTCTCAAGGACTACTACCCGAACACAATGGTAGGTGCTTAGCGATAGATTTTCTACTTGCAAGTAGCAGCTAGCCAGCCATTTGCAAAATGTCCTTCCACTATGGGGTGAAGCTCAAACAGGCGGTGGGGATTGAACCGCGGATCTGCGGCACGGTAATCCACAGCTGTTATCGTTCGGCTATCATTGCTTCCTTAAATAATGAGTTAAGAATATTTCCTATAGAAAAGCAGACCCTAAAAAATATTGAAGTGAGAGTAGCCTATAGAATGAACGATCAACGAAGAAACTATCCAGTTATGGTTAAGCCAGCGATACAAAGATAAAAGAATGATGTGACCCAGAATCATTTCAAGCTTATGCTAGGGCGAGAGGAAGTATACACGTTATTTCGAATGCCGGTTTTACCGACATAGTACCGTCACGCCGTAGCCGTTATTTGTTCTTGACAGCACATAATATAGGAGAAAACACCGCTGCGTTTGCTGAAAGCCAAAGACTTCGTTTTTGTTAGAGAGGATGCAATCAAGATGCATAAGCTGCTAGAAAGGCGGGTAAAATTACTAAGCATCGGTTTTTGTAGCAGCGTGATGAACACTGATGCAGATGGATGATACGATACGATACGATAACTCTTTATTGACACCAAAAACAGGACATTACAAAGAAATAATAACAATATATAGGCACAAAGGGCGGTCTTATCGCTAAAAGCGATCTCTTCCAGACAACCTTTGGATGGATAGAGAATAAATTTTTTTAACAGGTAGGATGATGTGTGGTGTTACTGGAATATAGTATACTATAGTGGGATCTGTACAGAAAATTAGCGTATAGCTGCTGCTGATGCTAATGCCCGCTCGGCTAGCTATCACCCTCAAGTAAAAAATCTGTCGCCAAGTACTTTGTCGGCAAATGAACCTTCCGGCAGCTGTCCCTGAGAGCTAGTAATTCTCAGTTAGCCTGAACAACATCTTCGACATCAGGTCAGATAGTGGTCAAAGGATAGACTATCAGGTAAAAAAAAAATACATAATTTTCTTGGGTTATGTTATGTAGGTATCGACGTAACCTCTGTATGTATTCAATATTAAAAAAAATATTTTCCTTATTAATATTTAGCGACTGGGACCCTTTTTTGTACTCATTAACACTCACTTGCTATGAAATATTCTCTGCTCCGACTGAGGTACATAATATATTTATGTAGGTACCTACCTATACAACCATAGTTAAGAAAAAGTTATTTTATTTTGCACCACACTACGTAGTTGATAAGCCCAAGGTCAAAGAAACTCCATCGACCTGAATCAGTGCAACGCTTAAAAGGTAACTTGTCTAATTGGACAATTAATATTTAAAAGGATTTTTTATTGATTGTTTTTCGTGATCGAGTAAAATAATGTGCAAATGAATATTAATTCAGTTATATCTAAATATGTATCATTCTTTATGCTTATCGCTTTGTAATGCTGTTTATATAACATAACACTATGTTATAGTTGCTATGTATTAGCGCGGTGTACCAGCTGTATAAATAGGTTACAAACTGGCAGATAGCCCAAAAGTGGACAAATTTCATTAACTATTGATAAGTCTTGTTGTTGAATTGTCTTAAGATCACTGTCAATGACTTTAATATTGTGTTTTTCAAATCTAATAAACTGTGTAAAATTTATATGTGAAGCCTGCTCAAATGACGTAGGCTTAAGCGACCTACCTACCTACCTGAGTTTTATTTAAAGCAAAAGGAAATTATGCTGAACAACAAGGTCAGTAGCGATTCAGAAAACATATACATATGTAAAGTGGTACATACATTGTATTCGAAAGTAAACAAACAGATGTGTCATGTAATAAAACAATGTTGGTTTGTGGCGGTCCGTTTTAGCAAAATAAAATATCTTACGAGTCGCCGTTGATGTTATCAGTAGACCTGACGTGTTATTGTGTGGGGAGAGGGACTGTACATGAGCAGTGTTGCACTATTTTAACAAGGTAGGTCATATGCGTGAATATTATCCTTGGGCTTGACTGTCTGCCGCAGCATGCATCTTCCTTAGCTTGTTTGTAGTGGGTGGGTACGAAAGGATGATACTATATGTGTCAAAAGCTAATTTAAAGACAAGCAAAATTTAAGGTGAATATCATGTTGAAGAGTACTGAAAATATTGAGTTTTTTTTGCCTTTCTAAAACAATCAGACCTATGTATTTGACATGTTCTGCGTAATACATTTGTTATGTATGAGGAGTAACAATACGAAAGGGCTAGTTTTAAATTTCGTCTACATTTATGAAATTTAAATATTATGTGTCATTGATAATGGGATCTACAATAGGAATATTTTCTAGCGATGATATTTTAACAAACGAACCTTTTTACTTCAAATGAATTTACTCGTATGTATGCCCTTATACAGTGTGTCCCGGAACTCAACGTCAAGCGGGCACGGGGTGTGACACCGGAGGTCACACCAGTCCTGAG
This sequence comes from Plagodis dolabraria, assembly GCA_963854805.1. Classification (NCBI taxonomy): domain Eukaryota; kingdom Metazoa; phylum Arthropoda; class Insecta; order Lepidoptera; family Geometridae; genus Plagodis; species Plagodis dolabraria. Next base: position 16,067,557 of record OY978459.1, on the reverse strand, counting down.
AAAAATAAAAAATAAAATCCCTATGAGTTATTTATATTTTAACTGACAAATTTATAAAAATTAGGAAAATCAATACCTTTAACCATATTTATTTGTACTGTGACCACAAATTCAACAATTTTACCGTTTTTTTTTCATTAATTTGATCCTTAATAAACGTGCTAAGGAATAGCAGTCACAAATAAAGCATAAAAGATTGCTAAGTTAGTTTAAATTAGCATATTTCCTTTGACTTGTAATTATAAAAATAATAACGCCTAATTCAGAAAAAAAAAATCTAATAGCTGCTGTAGCTAGAAAAGTAGCTAGTGCTATACTATTCCAAAATCTTAGCTAATTGGGCCATCTTTTGGAGTAACTTGCCGAGGGTAACCCTATAGTTTATTTTTTTATTATGAAAGAAGTCAAAGTTCGGCGATATTATTTTTTCAATTACAAGTCAAGGAAAATATGCTAATTTTAACAAACCTAGCAATCTTTTATGCTTGATTTGTGACTGCAATTCCTTAGTACGTTTATGGACCACGTTAGTGAAAAAATCACCGTAAAATTGTGGAATTTGTGGTCACAGTACCAACAAATATGGTTAAAGGTGTTAATTTTCCGATTTTTTATAAATTTGTCAGTTAAAATTTAAATATCCAATAGGGATTTTTTTTTTAAATTTTCCCGGGACTGGTGTGACCCACCCTCACACCCCGTGCCCGCTTGACGTTGAGTTCTGGGACACCCTGTATATAAGTTATAACCGTCTCGTAACGCAATCGTCTAACTTTGATGACTGAAGACAGAAGTGGTTGTTCTTACACGGAAACGTGCTTACAGTGAAAAATATTATTTAAGAGATTAGGCGAAAACGTTTAAAGAGATTTAGCACATATTTTAGAATGGATCGGGAAGCGTTTAGAAGATTCTACACGAGCACTACATTTTCGAAAACTGATATAAATCAGTTTCAAAAAAAATTATGTCAGTATAAACTGACATAATTTTTTTTATACATGCTAGTGGAGAAATTATTGATTAGATTTAAAGAATAATCTGTATCCATAGAACTGAAACATAAAATAACTTGTAGTTGTAGATGTCAGACCATCCTTAGGAACGACATAAACAGATTTTTTTAAAATATTTTTGACTTGTTTTTCTAGCTTCTTCTAGTGTCTGCAGAATGTCGGAATAAAATAACATTAAAGAGTCCTTTATTTACATTTCGTCCACTAGCGTTCAGCATTCACCTTAAAGCTACTAATCTACACTAACTTAACTTGTATTATAGTATAAAGCATTTATTCAAGAAAAAACCACAATTTTACAATCTTAAATATTGTTTCGCCAGACAAATTTAACATTTTGCTTCTTGGGTATCTGCTGCCGAACTAGGCTTATGGCCTGTGTTTCAGCATACAGCGCTCTCCCCTATGGTAGTGTTATTCTAGCATAAAAATCTATATTTTACATCAAATCAGTAGGTAGTGTAATAATTAATAACAAAAAAAAAACAATTACAATGGTTAGTTTTAACAGAAATGAGAGTTAGTTTTTGTTATATTATAGAATGGTATTGTTAATTTTAAGAGGTTTAGTGTATTTTAATTATAAATTTACATTTTAAACGACTTTTATTTATGTGTGTTGAGGTTTCTTCTTTTTGTGTATAATGAGAATGTATGAGTGAGCGCAAGAGGGAGCGTCATTGTGTTGCCAAAATGCTTGGTTATGCAAATTTATGTTTATATTACGTCCTTTTAATTAATATTAATAATAAGTATGCAATTCTAATGTGATTAAAACTGTACCTATATAACAAAGTTATTTCTCTGGATATTTTCTTGGTACTCAAATCACAATAAAATTAGTATTTCTAAATATGACTACAAGCACTGTCACGAGCGAAGCAAAAATCACATAAACACATATTTAGAATGCTCCTTTGATTAGATGAAGTGATGACCGGGCCAGGTCCCTTATGATAGTTAAAGTAGTACAATAAGAGGGCAAAATTTCGGCTTAGTCGAGTGATCCTCGATAGCACAGTGGTTAAGGCAGGCGGTGCGTAAAATAAGGGGACGTAGGTTCTATTCCCACTCCAGGTGAGAATTTTATACTCCATGTACTCTACAAATTTATAAATGTGAACTAATTAGTAATTACAAACGGTATTCTTATGTTAAGTTACAACTCGCATATTTTTGTGCTCCATTCGGATCCCATATAATGTAGTATAACTGAGCCTTTATGATGGACTGCGACGACAAACGCGCTAGCATCTTTGAATAACAAGTATTGAACACTGTGAGTCCCTCGTGAAGCGCCGGGTTAGAATTACATCCTCTCCCCCATATCTTCCTATGGTAGTCGTGAGAGGCGAAAAAGGGATAAAATACCTCGTGGGCAGCATTGCATTCTGTATCACTGACATTTTTAACTGCGCTCCCCAAGACGCTTCCCAAGGTTTATGTCAAATATCCTAGACGTTCCGGTTGATGTGGTGATGTGATGAACTCTGTTTAGCCAGGGAACCGTACCCAGAACCTATTAAAATTGTTAGAACAACGCGGTATGAGCCAGCTTATGTTATATTGTTTTAGGTGCGAAGAAGTTGCCGTGCAATCACATATTCCACGCGGCGTGCCTCCGGCTGTGGTTCCAGCGGCAGCAGACGTGCCCCACGTGCCGACTGAACGTGTTACGCGCGCCGGTGCCTGAGCCCGCCGCGCCGCACGCCGCTCCGCACGCTCCTCCGCACGCCGCTCCTCACGCAGGCGCCGCGCCGCACGCACCTCCGCACGCCGCACCGCACGCCGGTGCTGCACCCGTTCCGCCTCCTTTCCCGAACATGCCGCCTCCACCTCGTGAGTATTTAACTAATATTCTTAGTGAAAAGCAGACGGGTGAGTGCATATGAACGCTCGAATAGCACTCGAGACATTTGGCCACTCGGGAATAAGCCCACATTCGCACTATTCAACATCCTTCTAACACAAGTTTATACTTCTTGTTATGCAGAGCAAATGGAACAGAACGCGAAGCATTTACGAACATTGCTTAAGAATTGCTTTTGTTTGATATCAATTGATTGTTACTGACTGTTTATATTGGCGTGCAGGTTTATTATATAATAATGATTCTGAACTGAAAATTAGCTCGTATTAAAACTAGTGGCGCGAGATGAGAACCTGCCCTTGCATAGCTTACAATTGAATAAAGGTTCACTGCGCACGCTGATGGGGGAATGGGTCACCAAACCCAAACATTATAGTTATATTTCGAAAATTAAAAAAAAATTTTAACACAGTCTTTTTGCGTTTCATCATTATAGCTTTTTATTATATTTATTGTGGTTATAGCGGCAACAGAAACACATCATCTGTGAAAACTTCAACTGGTTAGCTGTACCTAACGCTTTAAAGAGAAAAAAGTAGCGAACAAAAGTTATATGTTTTTGAAGACGCTCGTAGCCAAGTTTGCTTAGCCATTCTGAATCGATCAGTAAAGTTAAGCAACGTCCGCCGCGGTCATGACTTGGATGGGTGACCGCTGGATGGGCATTACTACTGAGCGCTTCCGTGCTTCGGAGGGCACGTGAAGCCGTCGGTCCCGGTTGTTGTCTTAGGATAGCAGTCGTTACAGCATGGTGGTAGGGTACTTTGCAAATGCCCGCCTGGCTAGCTACCACCCTCAAGTTGAAAATCCGTCGCCAAGCACCTAACGGTGTGTTCCGGCAGCTGTCCTTGAGAGCCAGTAACTCTCGGTTAGTCTGAACAACATCCTCGACCACATCATCACTTACCATCAGGTGAGATAGTGGTCAAAGGCTAACCTATCCGATCAGGCATAAAAAAAAAAAAATGTGTATGGGTTGGTAATGGTCATAGTAGGTATAGCTAGTAATATTGGTTATTTATTTACGTCTTCTATAGACCAACAAAAACCCTCAGGTATACCTATATCAAAAGTTGATGAAATTCCTTTGTAATTTGATATGACACAGGACATCAGCGTCCTTTTTTCATTCTTTTCCATCCCCTTTAAGTTTAACTGTCAGCTCCGCGCCGTACGGATGCGATCAGCAATTCGGCTAACTACCGGTTCGCAGTCGGCCGGCAAACGAAACGCGTCCTCCTTAGCCAATGAGAGATTAAATATGACACTCTTTACCATAGACAAAAATCTTTTCATCCCATCTTATATAGTGTAATATAGTGTCTTGCGAGGCCGAAGGCCGAGCTCCGAATTGACATGCTCCTCTCATTCTTCATTTATTTTATTTATTTTATTTATTTATTAACATTATGTATTACAATAGTGATATAATAATAAGTGTCTAAAAACCTAAGTAAGGTTTATCCAGCCACTTACGTTCTCGACAAGTATACAAAAGCAAAGGTATGTTAATACTATAAACAAGTGGGTACATTATAAATTACATCAGCGCAGTCCACAAACTTTATCAGTGTGTGTGTTATCTGAGAGATGCGCTTTGTTACAAATTGTATCAATACAGTTGTTGCGAACGCACACACAACGAAGATCATTGTCTGTGCGTACGCGTTCCATAGGATGATCCAATTTATTTTACCAAATAATATTGTTTCAATACAGTTTTGATATTGGTAGGGGTTATTTTTTCTTTGATTTCTACAGGCAACTGGTTAATTAGTTGAGGTATGAGGTATTGAGATGTTCTTTTACCGTATGAATTATTAAATTTAGGTAGGATTAGTTTTCTACTAGTAATACTTCGCGTGTGGTGAGTATGACTCATTGGGATTTGGATTTCAGTCCTGAAGTAGTGTTCAAGAAGCAAGTTGAGTTCGACTTTGTGATAAATCGGTATAATTCCGCAGTGTTTAAAGAGACCTTCAGGATCTGCCGCGTACTTGTTTTTGATTTTTAATGGGACAATTAATTTTAGTAGTCGATGTTGTATGTTGTAAATTTGGTTAAGATAAGTTTTGTAAGTACGCCCATAACTGGTGAGCCCATATGATACAATGCTTTCGACAAGGGCTTTAAACATTGTGAGCAATACGTTATAAGGGACTTTAAACTTAATTATATAAAATTTTGCCATTATCGCTCTCAGTCGGGAGCATGTATTATCAATATGTTTTCCCCAGTTGAACCTTTCATCTATGGTGAGACCAAGGTAGGTATGCTTATCCACCTGGTCAATTTTTCGGCACTTAGTCGTACAGTTACCGTTAGAAGTATGAAGGCAGTCGTGACAGTGGGCTATAACTTCAACACTTTTGCAAGGATTCGGGAGGCGACTGGAGTGAACGTGAACTAACTTTGTCTTATCAAGGTTCAGTACCAGACCTGAGTCATGTGACCATTTACATATTGCAGTGAAGTCAGCCTGTAAGTTACTGATAGCAAGACTAATATCTTTACTTGTAGCCACCAAACATGTGTCATCAGCAAATTGATACACTGTGCAATGTCTAATTACATTATTAAGATCGTTAACGTAAGTTAGGTAGTGCAAAGGCCCAATCACTGATCCTTGTGCTGTTCCTTCGGTAATGTTAACGCTATCACTGTATGCATCAGCTACTTTGACCTTATAGTTACGTTGGTACAGATAATCTTTACACCATTCTAACAAGCTGCCTCTGATACCACAGTCATTCAGCCTTTTTAATAGTAATTTGTGCCGTAGTGTATCAAACGCCTTGCTATAGTCTATAAAGACTAGTAGTACGTGCTGTTTTGCATTAAGGTAATAGTTAACATCGTCTGTAAAGCGAGACAACAATAAAGTAGTGCTTTTCTTTGGTTGGAAACCGTATTGCTGAGGTGATAAAACGCTATGTGCTTGGTAGAATTTCTGAATTATATTACATACATATTTTTCAACAATTTTATCAATGACTGGTAGGATTGTTATAGGCCGGTATTGACCATAATCACTGGTACTTCCAGACTTATGTATAGGTCGCACAATACCTGTTTTCAGTTCTTTTGGGTAAGTTCCCGTAGCTAAACTGGTATTTATTAGGCGAGTAATTGCACTAACAAGTTTATTAGACAGTCGCACGATATCAATTGCTCGGATACCATCCGCGCCTGGTGCTTTAAATGGATTAATATTTTTCACTATTTTTATAACTTCAGAGTTAGTTGCTTTTTTGAAATAAATAGATCTATCTAATGGTTTTATATAATCAGATTCATTCAATAAGGTGCGTGTACAGGTGGGTATGATTGATTTAACATTGCTTTGGAATTGGTAGGCAAAATTATTAGCTATAATCATATTACTTCCAGCAACGCTAAACGCATTTGTGATGATGTTATCAATAGAGTTTGTGATTTTACCAGAAATTTTATTGATTAATTGCCATAGCTTTTTAGTGTCAGTCTTGTACTTAATAATTTCAGCCTTATAATAATTATTTCTTTTTTTAAATATTATTTTATTAGTTTTATTTCTTAATTTGTTGTACCTAACTCTCAGCTGTTTGTCATTAGTGTCTTTCAACCAATCTGAAAATAGTTCATCCCTTTTTTGACAAATCCTTTTAATACTGTTATCAATCCACCCTTGCTGGTTACGCTTTGAGTCAGTAACTTTTTGAAGGTACTTAGATTCGTTATAACAATTGTTTAAATTTTTATATATATAATTGTATATATCTTTTGGGCAGTTCATATTTTCAGTTTGATTCCAGTCGATTTTTAAAAACAAGTCATATAATTTTTGGTTGTCAAATCGGGTTACATAAATTGGATCACGCCGTATGTTGGTATTACCGACCAGCGTTATGATAGTCGGTCTGTGATCGGCCATTACGGTGCAGAGGGTTGCGGTGAACACGTCTCTCGTGCGGGATCGAACGAAAATGTGGTCAATGCAACTTTTAGTTAATTTATTATTCAATATTTCTATCCTTGTGTAGTCGCTGATACCACACGACAGGCCGTGCCCACTCATAACATCCCTGTATGATTTTGTAACTGAGTTATTACATTTTAAATTTATATTTATGTCTCCTAGCAATATTAAGTCAGTGTTCGCGTGTTTATCAAGCACTCTGTCAATTTCTGCGATAAAGTGTTTTACGCCGCTTGCGGCCCGCACACTGTCCGAAAAAATGAGGTGGAATGAAAAGTTACGTGTTGCACTCGAGTGCAAAGATTTTTCACCTCGTGCTCTTTTGATTCCATCGCTAACGCTCAGGATTCTAATTTTGAATCACTCGCTTGCTCGGTCATCAAAATTGAACACGCGGTTAAAAAACAACTTTGCACTCTTGTATAACAAATAACTATTTTCTGACCAATTTAAACCGATTCCGGGTCAATAAATGTGGGGAGACCCTAAGTTTAAATTCGGCTTATTGATTTTGACCGACCTTCAAAAATGGAGGAGGGTCTCAATTCGTCTGTTCTTTTTGTTTATTACCTCAGAACTTTTGACTGGGTGAACCGATTTTTATAATTATTTTTTTTTAATGTTGTCATAGGTTTTCGCGATTGTTACACATAGTAATCAAATTCTTTTTTTTATTTGAAAGCTGATGCTTGTCGTTTGGGTTCATTTAAATTTCATGAAAATCGGTCTAGCCGTTTTTGAGTTACATTCCAATAACTGAAAAATATTTTTTCTATCTTGATGATATAGTCGTTGACAGTGAATGACCCTTGCTACTTATGGGAACCATTGTTCCCGTAAGTAGCAAGGGTCACGAAAAAGAGTGATTTTTTTTTTTATATTCTAACTTTTGTGTTGAAGTCGGTTCCATTATGAATTTGTGAATAAATGCACATTGTTACTTGTTCATGTTCCAACACTCATAGTAAAAAGAAACTATTCTAGATGTGGGCATATTATTTTTGTTGTGCAATTAACTGTTTATATATACATCTATTTATCTCTTAGACACGCAATGTATCTCGACGTGATGATAATCAATAACTTTTATCTAAAGAAGGTAATACAAGTAATTTAAAAGTTTAATAGCTATAGGCATTAAAGATACAGCAGATAAGAAGTCAATAGATATCACGTATCAGGAGCTGTCAATCGAAACTGATAGCATTTTTATGATCTCAGCTAGTTCTAAATATAGTATTCGCTGATATTTAGACTTCTAAAATTAAATATCTTAATCGCGCAGACTACATATTCTGTATCATCTGAACTTGATATGCGCAGTGGTATAACTCAATAATTGTATGTTCTTAATATTATCCAATCTCTTCTTAAGTTCCGCACTTGAAAACGGAGCTCTGTTATCGTATACATTGTCTTCTGTCCTAAGCTTAAATTGAAAGGGATGTATTTTTTGTAAGTCCGTCAAAATCCTCATAGAATGGTTGGTACATTTCTTAAAAAATAATAAAACAAAAAGTATAAATGCAAGAGAGGTCTCCATACAAGCAATTTATTTATTTGTAACGTTTTAGGGTTCCGTTCACGTTTACGGGCCAAACGGAGCCTTATTAATTTCAACCCGATATCTGGTATACTACACTAGGTGGACTGACGACATCGTGAAAGTCGCTGGTTTCCAATGGTTACAAGCGGCTAATAGCCGTTCTTTGTGGCGCTCTATGTGGGAGGCCTTTGTACAAAAGTGGACGTATTCCGGCTGATGATGATGATGATCCTGCACTTTAGATATCTTGTGTAGATTGTTGACCAAAAACCAAATGGTGCACTACAAACTTAATAAAATTATTTTCAATAATATCTATATAATAGCTATCCTATATACGGAAAGGTAGATTTAAAATAGTAGAGTGTTATACAAGGCTCGCAAGGTAAGTCAACTCGGACTACATTCCCATACGAGGTTGAATTGCTGACTTTCCGTGTTTAACACTCTACTTTTCTTTTAAAATTTGAAGAAAGTAAAAAAAAAACCTATAAAATTATTACTGAAAATGATGTCATGAATAGAAGATGCATAAATTAGGGTAGTTAGAATAATTTGTGAAATTAGAAGAACATTTTTTGCTGTTTTTTTTATAAGGTACCTTATAATACAATACTACCTCGCCTAATTATAAAGTCTTTTTAAATTACACTAGTACCTATATGAATTGAGAAATTAGGTAATAGTATGTACGGTATTCCCATTCCAGCCATGGCAATGGCATGGGGCATGGGCATCCCCCCGCCACCGCCGCCACGGCCCGCCTCCCTCGCCAACCTCACAACAGAAGAGCTGCAGCGAATGGAAGGAACAGAGCGCAGGAACATTGAAGCGCGGTTGCAGGTACGGTATTAAAATCTACGTATACCTGGTTTTTGCTTATGGTATGCCGCGGTGCGTTTTCCGCGCCCGCCGATGAAGTAGGTAGAAGATGATTTACGGCTTCTGTGCCCATCTTGGGTAGAGTGCCTTCAGCACTCACATCCATGGACTATTGAGACTAAAATCCTCGCTCAAAGTTCACCTAGTTAAATTTTGACCACTATCTCACCTGGTGGTAAGTGATGATGTGGTCGAAGATGTTGTTCAGGCTAACCTAGAATTACTGGCTCTCAAGGACAGCTGCCGGAACACACCGTTAGGTGCTTGGCGACAGATTTTGTACTTGAGGGTGGTAGCTAGCCAGGCAGGCATTCGCAAAATGCCCTACCACCATGTTATAGTAGTGTGTGCAATTATGCATGTGTATGAAAAGAAAGACCAGTTCCAGAACCGTTTACTCCCACCCGTTCTGTTGTCAGAACTACTAGATTTTCCCCCCCATTAGTTCTGTCCACTAAACAAATAGGAATACAATGCTCACTTGTTAACTTTAAGCGGTGCCGCCCCATTTTCGTATGGAACATAAGCTTTATGATTTTGTTGATAGCTGCTCCGCGAGATCCAAGCTATGCTCGATGCGTCCGTGTTGTTGATGCAGCAATACAATGCCGTCGTGTCCACACTGCCGCAGAACCAATCCACGGTCGGCACGCAAACTGACCCGCTGTGAGTATTTATTACCATCTTACCATACAGATATCTAACATAATCTACATAGCTTCTCCCCCTGCAACGCGATGGACCCAGCAACCGCATAGTAAATATATGGAATGTTATAATATATATTATAACATTCCGTCCATATCCGTCTTAGTGAATATATTTTTAATTGCATATTCACGAGTCATTGAAAAATTTTAGTTATGTGCGGGATTCACCCCTGTAGCCGGGGTATGTTATGACCGACTGAGCTAACATGACAATGACTCATAACTCTAATTTTTCCTTCCTTTATTTAACCATCGTAAGGGCAGGGAGCGACACCTATGCTTCAACTTGCTTTGTACTATACACAAGACTAATTTTGCAATTAGCTTTAAACTTGTTAAATGATGATGCAACCAATGATGGAAAAAGTCTGTTATTGGTCTATTGGCTCGGAACCAGCGTGCTCACCATAGATAATGTTTACTTAAATTGAATTGAAACCTCCTTGGTCAGGCCACATTTTACATTATTAATTAAAAAAATGTTTTAAAGAATTGTTTTGTTCGGTGAATAATCTTTTGATTTTCTTGAAGAAGTATGTAAATAAAATATGCCAATAAAAGTCTGTATTTACAAATACAACAACAAATACAAATACAAAATGTTTATTCTTGTTCAATACAAATAAGTTTACTTACTTGCTTTAGTATAATTACTGTGTTGCAGCAGGGCAGTGTCTTCCCCGAAAAATTTTGCACTAAATATTTAATACGCTCAGACAAAATTATACATTAAATGTGAGTTTTAGGGTGTGTATGTGTGTGTGTGTGTGTGTGTATGTGTGTGTGTGAGTGTGTGTTCATTAGTGTATTTTTATATATTATTATTATAGAGTATGTTCATTTTTCATTTCATAGTTAGAATATTACCGAATGAGATTATATAAATATTTTTAATTTTGCGATAACGCATGCTCTGCGGATTTCATTACAAATTTACGTGAGGCTCCATCCCCATACAATGGTTCAATAACAAGAGGTTTTTTTTTATGTTATGAAGTGCTGAGACAAACAAGTCGCGCACGTCCGTCTATTACAGTTATATTGTCACCAGCCTCATTATAAGTAGATGTGATTGCTTGTCACTAGCCGTTAGTTCTTATATCTCGTTTGCCCAGTAATGACATCTGCCACATTTCTCTATATGTACACACATATAGAGAAATGTGGTGTGGATGCATATATATAATATACATATATATGCACACTACTTTTTCGAGGTTAAATATCTGATACTGCTGTTGGTGCCCACCACGACGGTCCCTTGCTGAAGAGACGTACCACCTGCTAAACAAAAGCCCGGCAAGTGGACGTTAACTTTCGATGGGTACTAAATAAGAGATCTTAATTATTGTACCTCAATATCATGGACTGCTAAGACTAAATAACTATAAATATATCGTGGGTACAAAAATCTAGGATTACTACTAATACATAACTTTTTCATTTATAATAAAAGACTATCTAACTGTTGTATTAGGGGTGTGTGGACAAGATTATAGAATTGCATAGAATGCAATGACATAATATTTTTTCTGAAAATTTTGTATTATTGCGTACATTAACCTTGTTGATTGTGATAATTTCTTTGTTCGACAGTGCAGTACCGGACCCCGTGACTTTGCCGCCTAAACCTAAGTCCGAGCCGGACGTCGTGCCGACAACATCGAGCTATAGTCAACCGACGCCCTCTACAAGCAAAACAAGTGTAGACGACGCGCAGCCGGGCCCTTCCACAGATAGCACTTCTACTTTAAACTCTAATAGGTATGGAATTTTATTTCTACTTACTATCATATTTATACTAACTTTGCATTCTGAAAATGTATCGCGCTGCCCCGAGAGCTACCTTGTAATTTGGGATAAAAATACCTTCTTTCAATATTGGTTCTTGCATCGAAGCATGGACTGGAGATAAAAAATTATCCCCTGATTTTATTCAGATTCGAGAGACAAAATTACCTACAAGGCAACTAAACCTATCTCACTTTGACTTTTGTCGATAAGATATGTCTCTTTTAAAAAAAAAAATGGAATGTGTACAAAAATGTGGATAAAATATAGTCTCTGTATGACATATGCAAGGGTGAAGTTATCCTTGGTATATAATTACTGATTGAATAATATAGTGTTGGGTGCGTATTGTAAATTTGCACTGTTCGTAAATCTTGTGTAACACCTACGACAACTTCATTACTTAATAATTGCAGGCAAAGACTGGCTCAATGAGCCAAAAAAATGGGACATAGTTGATAAATGCTAGGTAGTTTTATTTAATATTGTTAGGTATGATGATACTATATGTACGGAATTATCCATTGTGGATAAGTCAATATTTTCCGTGGGAAATCGGCTCGCGAAATTTTTAATCCTCTTCCTAGGGAGATATGTCTCCAATCCGTGCTAGGCCCACTGGACAATACATCAGATACATTGTATATGTATCAAATTCGATTTTAGTCTGTTCAGCCATTACACAGGTGATAATAAACACGATGAAGACGATGATGAAACACTAAAATACTAGTAATATGAACACATTATCACCACACCATTGATTATAGAAATTAGAACTAGAAACCGAAAAAGCAGTGATGGTCCAGTGGCAATGGCTATAGACCATGCAAGTATTTATAATTCGAAATCCGCTGCGGGCTCGCCTGGCTAGCTACCACGCTCAAATAGAAAATCTGTCGCCAAGCAATCAACGGCATGTTCCAGTAACTGTCCTTGAGAGCCAGTAATTATGGGTTAAGCCTGTCCACCATTCTCGGCCACATCATCACTTACCAACAAGTGAGATAGAAGTCCAAAGGTTAACTAGATAAAAAAAATATATCTTCCTATAGTAAACGCAAGAAGATTGACTCATTCTTACTCAGAGTCTTACTTAATATAAGTACTATTTACTATGAAGTTAATATATTAAAATCCATGTACTTGGCTGGACACAAACTACCAGATACTGAAGGATCACGTCTCTGGACAATGTTTTATGTGCTCAAAAAGTATAGATTTTTTCTCAGTATTCAGCATATTATGTTAAGGTGAAAGGCTTTATGATGATCTTTTTTAGGATAATTGAAACAAGCTTTCATGTTAATAATGATTACAGGGCTGATACAGCAAACAATGCAGAGCCAATGGATCAATGTAAATAACCTAACTACACCTGAACCTGAAAAAATCACAATTAAATTGTGTTTGTTTTGCACATTGTCTTCCATATCCACATCTGTTGAGTGGCTCCGAGCACTTTAAAAGTTAGATATGTTGTACTGTACATCCTTGTTAATTTTACCTTAAAAGACATATCTTCGTCTTGGATTAGGAGAAAAAAATAAAATAAAACATTTATTTAGTATTAAACTAGTATTGAAATGTTTGTTGCATAGATTTAGACTATAAAGTTGAAATTTGATTATGGGCTAGTCTTGTTCATTGATTTCTGCCCAAGAAATACATTGGCACTGTCGCTTATCACTATCCAAAAATTCCTCTATACCCCTATTTGTTTCTTACATGTTGAATCATGCATAGGTTAAATTTGCTTGTTCAAAAATCTTTAACTTATTTACAGAGACAAGACTGATGCTGACGCGGAGGAACTGAGAAGACGTCGACTGCAAAAATTCACATTGGATAAATGAGTTTGCTGTTATCATATTCTTTCCATTTTTTCCTAACTTACTATTATTTAATGTACAAAGTGATTGGTACGTGTAAGCATTGTGTATTCTAATTCTTATCAGAAACAAAAATGTATTTATGTTATTGTAAATATAATGGGATATACACATGAATACATTAAATGGCTCTTTTGCTTTACAACACACATTGTTTAGGTGTAAATGATAAAACATAGACTTTATAAATTATTTTATTAAACTAATCTAAAATTACACTGAGGTTTGATATACTATGAGTTATAAAACGCATTTATGTATCCGTAGACCTTATTGTTGTAGTTTTCTAGGACAGGCATCCCACCGAAGTAGCGACAAGAATCATATAGCTTCATATCGTTTTTGCAGTACCATACATTTTTAGTGCCTTCTGATCCATCAACATTGAGAGTGTTAAGTTGTAAGACACCAAAATGGAATTTCTGACCATCAGTCTGGATGCAGTTGATGTAAATTGGCTCTGGCAGGTTTTTTACCTCCTCCTGTGTAGTAAAACAATAAAAAAATTTAGAAAGTTCATTTGGTGACAATCAAGACCTCTAATATCTTGTTAGCGTAATGATACAAATGCTCCATAAAGTAAATATAGGAGAATGTGAATTTGCACAGAAAAAACACCATTGACAGTTGGTCCACTGCTGAACACAGCCTCCCCCATTTAGGTGGGGTTGCCATAATCCCCACGCGGGGTAGGCGTTTTGGGGATCTCAGTTAAGTAGCAGTTTATGGCATCAGTTCCTCAGAAGGCACTGCTGCCCTCCTTATGGTATTTTACCTTTAGTCGCCTCTCGCGTCATCCACAGATGGCAATGGGGGGGAGGTGATCTTCTAGCCTGGCACCCCACTGGGCGCTGTGAAATGCCAGTGACAAACTAAATGTAAGTAGCCATATCTGAAGAACACTGTAGATTTTTCTGTCTCATCTGAACTGCAAGATTTTTCAAACATGATTTTTAATCATGTTTGGAAAAACTTGCTGGGTGAAAGAAAGACGTGATCCAACCAAAAAAGATCAACGAGTACAGACTAGATGTTATGCCTGCCACATTGCCGGTACCAAGGGGTTATGATTATCCCATTGAAAACTGAATGTTTTATACAGACAAAAAGACTCAGTACCTTCAAATTTCATAAAAATTAGATAATTGGAGAATGAAGCATTAACAAAAAGATAGATACAACTTACTTTCACAATAATAATATTAGTAGCTATAGGTGATAATCAGTGAACGAAGTAGGTGAGCTTTTCTTAGTACTTGCAACATGTTTTCATAGTATGGACATAGTTGTAATGTGGTTGATAATGATTTTTAGAGGAATCATGTATGACATACTTGTAACGTGGTCGGTAATGATTTTTATAGGACTCATGTATTAATTCAGAATCACAACACAATAGAAAACGCAACAGAATGCACTCTATGCTCCTGACATAGTGAGCTTTACAAGATAATAGAATTAGAAAGAGAAAATAAAGTGTAGCAGGTGCTGTGTCATTCTTCACACATCTTTATTATTTTTAAAGTAAGTAGCAGCAATGTCGCTTAGAATTAGGGTAGACATTGTTAAACTTATGCTCATAGTTTCAGAGTATGAAAAAAGCTCCAACTGAGCTAATGCTTGGAAACGTCGGGAGAAAAAAGTATGACTTGGATCCATATAGCATCAGTAACATTGAACAATTATGGTCATACTTCCATTAATTTTCTTTAAATAGCTAACAAGCTTTATTAGTTACTATTTATTAGCTTTATTAGTCATCTTATATTCTTTATATATATTTTTTGAAATCCCAGGATCCTGGTGTCATGTCGATATTAATATATACATTTGAGGTTGTTGGTCAGACATAGTTCTACCTACTCTGGTAATGACTCAATATATTATTAAATACATTAAATTACAAGTACGTACTCCATGTAACTGCTTGGCATATGCTGAAGCCAGAGTGAAGGCGTGTACCAAGGATCTGCCCAGTATTTGTTCATGAGTAACGGGTGTCTCGAAGATATTGCTCACTTCAGTACTATTGTAGTGTAGCCATGTGGTGTGTGGGTGCCTTATACTT
Organism: Plagodis dolabraria; assembly: GCA_963854805.1. NCBI lineage: Eukaryota > Metazoa > Arthropoda > Insecta > Lepidoptera > Geometridae > Plagodis > Plagodis dolabraria. The sequence goes on along the minus strand of OY978459.1, from coordinate 16,051,824 downwards.
GCTGTTGGTCGTATAGCTGCAAAAACAATTAAATTTCATTCATAAATTGACAGTATTAGTTACGTGTTATATGTTAGGGATATTAGATGCAGAGTATGATAGATTATTTAAAGAAATTTAACCCTTTACTTTTCATCATGAATGCTAGGAAATAAATAATTTTTACATACAACCATTTTATCCATTTGACAAAAACAAAATAAGGTCAAGATATTTTACACAAAATTATAAATTTCTTTGACTATGGTATCCATTAATCCTAAATACACTAATAGAAACATGTATTGGCTGGTGGATAATTATGATATGTAGGTGCAGTACCCATCCAACAATTTTCCTTAAATAAATTGTAATTTATTTTCATTATGTTCATGGAATGGATCACAGATATTAACTTGATGTGATAACACTTACGGTATTTACTGCTTTCACTGTAAAAATGTTCCGGTGGCAGAGTAACATTGTACTTCACTGGATATAAATCTGGGATTTCCACAAAAGGTATATCTTTTTCAGCGTCATAATGTACAGGCTTATTGCTGGTCACCAATATATTGGATACTTCTTGGAACTGTATTAAATCATCCTCTTTAGTGAATATATTTTGGCTTTTAACATCATTCACAACATATTTGGTTTGAGTGACCTCTGTGTCACTACTCTTTTCAACAATCTGCACAAGTTTGTTTGTTAAAATTTGGCTGAAATAATGTTATATTAAATTTTAAGATAACTCGCTTTAAATTTTACTAATATTACAAATGCAAAAGTCAGTATATGTATGTTGGTTGCCAATTACTTCAAATATTTTATTGAATTTTGATGAATATGGTACAGGTTAATTTCACTCGTTCCACTACGATCCCCTATTTCAGTCCCCCAGGGGACTGTACAACACTCACTATTCGAAACGAGGAAGAGCATTAGGCAACTTGTGATCACAACAAAAGTCAGAAGTATAAATTCAAGTAGTACCAGGTCAAGGTTTCCTCTTTGTTACATGCCATAACCACAACTTGACAAATTTATGAGGCTGTCAGGGGTCCGTGAGAGGACATAGATTATGGAGTCAGGAACTAAAGATACCAACTAAATATTTGGATCTTTTTCACATGGCAAAAAAACATGGGTTAATTGGCGTCCATCCCTCCACCCTCTCCCCTACTACTTTGGTTGTAGTTTCAAACTAAAGCTTGAACCAAAAATGTTTTAAGTTTCTCTTTCACATGGGACACAAACTAAAATAGGTAGAAGAACTTTATCAAACATTTTTGATAGTGTCTGAGCTAAAGAAGTCAATAACCTCACTGTCGAGGAACTTTATCAAACATTTTTGATAGTGTCTGAGCTAAAGAAGTCAATGACCTCACTGTCGAGGACACCAAACCATCATCAAGAGGTCAAATTATGTATTGAATGGCAAACCACCCCTTGTGTTTACCATATAATATAGTAAGTAATTCTTGAAATTGGCAATGAAAAAACTTATTAAAACATTTTGAAACTAAGAAACATACTTTCTCCTGCGGTCAGTGATCCCCAAAATTCGTGGAAAATTGTAAGCAGGTCTTACTGGATCTTTTATCTTTGGCAATTTCTTCTGCTCACAATCAAATACGTTGGCTGATAAAATAGCTTTTTTGATGTTTTCGTGAATAGTAGTTGGTGCAGGCAACTCTGATAATTCTTCTACTTTTGATGGTAATTTCCCTTCTGCAATTATCGTCTTTGTGAGTACTTGTGCCTGCGATATGCCTTCAAGAAGCACATTGTTGTTTTTGAGAGTGTAGCACGGGCGTTCTTTGTAGTCAGGATGGTTCTCGTCGAGTGGAGGCAGCACCTCATAAGGTCCAACAATATTCACCCTGTGTAGAATTTATTGGTTACTGGTAGTGTTTTTACTAGATAATTAACATAACTCACATAGGTATTCACTTACTCTTCGAGTTCTTGAGGTTTTCGTTTTACAAATTCAACGGCATCTTCTATTTTGATACCCTTGGATTTCAAGTAATCCTCCACACGGGTATCAATGGGAGCTCGTTTACCTTGTATTAACCAATGCCTTTTAAACATGAAATCTAGGTGTTGTCTGCATAAAACTTGCGTTAGTCTCATTTTTATTTATTTTATTGACTTTTTAACAATAATAAAAATTGTAACCTAAAATTTCACTCAACGCGATAATGACGTTGACTTGACACTTGACAGTGACATTTGAGGTGCGTTTGGAAATCGCCTTGATGTCGAATCGACTTTTCGTGTGAAAAAATAAATGGCATTAATTTATTAGGGGCATAACACAAAAACACGTCCGATTTCGAACCAAAAGAGTCACCTGTCAGTCTTCGTTTCTTTGTCCAATACGCAACACACATCGAGAAACTAACCTCGAGAGTGGAATTGACGGTCCGGCTAATCATGCAACTAATGTGTGATATTGCACTCATTCGAAATATAAAATATTATTTTTCCTAGTGAGGTGCTTACAATATCGTATAGTGTTGATTTTTTTATAACTGATAAGTTTTATCATAAATCATATTGGGTGTCACAGGTTATATAGGGAGTCATTGTACCATTTTCACTTAATTTTAGTGATGTGACATAGTCCTTACTTTTTTTTTCCTTTATTCAAATTAAAACTTATAAAACTATATTTCTTAAGCACTAATTAAAACTTTTTTTTAATGTCTGATAGGTTAGTATTTGACCACTATCTTACCTGATGGTAAGTGATGATATGGTCGAAGGTGTTGTTCAGGCTAACCTAGAATTACTGGCTCTCAAGGACAGCTGTCGGAACACATCGTTAGGCGCTTGGAGACAGATTTTCTACTTGAGGGTGGTAGATAGTCAGGCGGGCATTCGCAAATGCCCTACCACCATGCTATAACGACTGCCATCCTAAGACAAAAACCGGGACCGACGGCTTAACGTGCCCTCCGAAGCACGGAAGCACGGTAATTTTATCTATACAGTATTTTAACTCGGCTCTGTCCTTGAAACAACTACCTACATCCGCGCTTTACGTAAATATGCGATAGGGGTACCCGCCTCCAGCATTTTAATTACATTTGCCTACTTTGTGTTTTCATATAGTTTTGTGATTGTTAATATACTTTTTTTTACATGAACAAATAAAATACTTTGTGAATTGAACAGGAAGTGTTCACTAAAAATGCGTGTTGTTTTTGAATAGTAGGTAGGTTTAATCAAAAAAACATGCTTATGTTTGAATAAAAGATCGGTCTTAAAAATTTGCGACCGAAAAATATATGTGGGACTTACGAAATGCTTTATTATTAAATTTTAAAGTATTAAAAATCCGTATTCTAATAATAGCTTATAACTACCTATTTCAGTCGTGTTAATCACTATCCTTTAGTCTATTTTTTTTATTAATTGAGACATTTTTTTCGGGGCTAAAAGGAAATACTTCTCCATTAAAGAGACACACATTATGTATCGTCAACTATATGTACTTCAACACCCTTGCTCGTAAAGTGAGCTTTATTATATCGTTCTTAGGGCCATAAACCGAACTATAACACCCTCGTGCATAATAATATTATACACTAGTGCGTAATAGGATTATCCCTGCAAAGTTAAGTTAGTACCTAATTGCAAATTATATGCGAGTAAACAGAGCATTTTCAATTTAACTGGGTAATACAGATTTGTAACAACAAAGAGGTTTATATGTAATCAACGAAAAAAAAAACTTGAGTGCTATATTCCATAATTTTTGTATGTTGTTGGTATCGCATTTGTGCAATTTATTTTTTTATGTATATTGTGAATAATGAGCAAATTAGCTCACTTGTATCATAATAATTATACTATTATAGTACCTTTCAGTTTCCAGGTAATCTAAAAAATTTATCTCTGGATTTGTTTTTGATGAATTCATATAACCAAAAACAACACAATATACCTTACTAGTCATATTTAAAATGTACTTGAACTTATTTTTGGTGAAAAAATCGCGCGGTTATTGTTTAAAAAACAACAAACCATTAGCTCGTCTCTGCGGCACAGTCGCGCCGCCACACTCAAGACGGTCTGCGTGCCGAGCGCAGGCCGTGATCGAGGCGCGTAGGTATAACTCACGTTTCATCCGTTTCTATGATGTTGAAATACTGTATAGATAATATTACCGTGACGGAAGTGCTCAATATTAATGTCACTAGCGGTCACCCATCCAACTCATGACCGCGGCGGTATTCACACTCAACGCTCAAGATAGAATAGAGACGCTTAATTTGTATTTCATCAAAATATTGATTTTATCGATATGATTAAATTAGAACATTAATCACGTCCCATCACTATAAACCACGTGGTGGTGGCTTAGCCAATTAGAAAGCGTTTTGATAAGAGAAAAATTGCATGAATTTATTTCGTACAAAGCAACTAGAATGGCTTCTCTTGAGGTTAGTTTCTCGATGGCAACACAGCACCGCTGTCCGCAATGGTATACTGTGTTGTCAAAATGTATTGAAAACATAAGTAGACTAGACACTATTGCTTTACCATTCAAAATACAAATATTGGAAGAAAGCATAGCATTTCTTTTAAAATATTAATATATGTATTACAAAAAAAATACCTAGAATATCAGTCAAGTTGAACAAAAAGTATACAGCTAATCTATTTTTCACAAACTATGCGCAGTAGGCTGAAAGAAACAACTGTGCCCATTATTTCGTACTGCTGTCTGACCGAAATATTTAGAACATAGGTAGGTGGGCAACGTGGATCCAGCCCGTTTCAGGTTTTGAGCCGGCCCGCCAGATATTTCTTAGACGTTTCGCGAAATTAAATTACATGCCGGAGTAATTTACCAATAGATTTTGCTACTTTTGGAAAAAGGATAGCTAAACTTCTTTCCGAAGTTCAGAATCAAAAATCACATTAACCATTACACGTGAATTAACTTCATAAGGAACACTTATAAATGTATAAAACTAATCAAACCTAAATTCATTAAAAAGTAAAAAACCCGACTGTAAATTATTTATTTTCGTTACTTATATGTTTTATTGTTTTTTTTTATGCTCGATAGGTTAGCCTTTGACCACTTACTCACCTGATGGTAAGTGATGTTGTGGTCTAAGATGTTGTTCAGGCTAACCTTTAATTACTGGCTCTCTTCTTCTTCTTCTTCTTTAGATGGCTTTTAAACGCAGCTTGGCGTTTTTCTGCCAGTGTCAGAGTGTGGCCAATGTACGGTTTAAATAAAGAATGCGCGAACTGGCTCTCAAGGACAGCTGCCGGAACACACCTGTCACGAAACGCGATTCTACTCTATGCACAGGTGAGAAAATGAGTAAATAAATATTTTGTGTACTGGCAACATTATAAATTTAAAACTAGAGAGAGAATGTGGCGGTAGGGGGAAAGACGTTATGTAGGAGGTGTCACGAAGAGCGCGAAAATGTGTGGTTTGAAAAAAGGTAACGAAGGCTCCAGATATGGGGTAAGTCTCCTGATGTAATTACTATAGTTGTGTGAGAGTTATTGAGAGGAAAATAAAGAGGATAAGAGAAAAGTTTCGCTTGGTGGAAAGGGAGGGTCGTATGGGGAAGGCTGGTGGACCCACCTTCGGGACCTTCGGGTCCTGAAGTGTAATGAGAGGAGTAATATCGCATTCAGTAATGATTTCATCCGTTGCGGGAGGATCCTACCCACAGATTACCCCCTCTAGATACCACATTACAAGATTTTTATTCGTATCCGAGCTCACCAAAGTTAGAGGTAGGTGCGGGTTGCGGGGACTAAAACAAAAGCGCTCTCATTGGCTATTTCAAGGTCACGCTAGTTATTATACCAAGCGGACACTCGCCGTAGGGATGGGCTTAGTCGTAGGAACATATTACACTTGCAATAATTACGTTTGAATCTTGTCGATAAAAATACTATTTATATTTTTACCTAGACTTCTCTGAACAATCAAGGTAGTTTTCTTCTGCATATTTAAAAAATAATATAGTTAATATTGTATTTTCTGCAAATACCTACTTGTTGACTTAGATGCGTATATACCTACGTATATATATTTTTTTTTTAAATAAATTAACCAAAAAACGGAATCTACTTCAACACCCAAAAGTGTGAAATAACTTGTTGAAGTCGGTACCATGATTGTTCAAAAGTATCTATTATCACAATATTGTGCGCATGGTACCGACTTCGACATGTTATTTCACACTTTTGGGTGTTGAAGTAGGTTCCGTTTTTTGGTTAATTTATTTAAAAAAAATATATATATACGTAGGTATATACGCATCTAAGTCAACAAGTAGGTATTTGCAGAAAATACAATATTAACTATATTATTTTTTAAATATGCAGAAGAAAACTACCTTGATTGTTCAGAGAAGTCTAGGTAAAAATATAAATAGTATTTTCAATGCTGCCAGCATGCTGGGCACGCTGCCAACTGGGAGTGGGCTGGAGCATTTGGACTGCCTATGAGTCTGCTATGACTTATAGGTGTCTAAATGCTTTTATTGTAGTAGCTGTAGTGTTGTATATAGTTCATAGTATTTTGTTTAATAAAGTTTATAACAAGTAGGTATTTGCAGAAAATACAATATTGGGTGTAGAAGTCGGTTTCATTTTATGGTAAAAAAAATTTTTTCACTCTCTTTAGTGACCCTTGCTAGTTACGAGATCGATTGTCTTTCATTGTCAACGACTATATCATCAAGTAAATATTGTTCAGTTATCGGAGTGTAACTCAATAACGGCTTGACCAATTTTTATGAAATTTAAATGGTAGGAAATTACAAGCATCAGCTTTCAAATAAAAAAAAGAATTTTTAAAATTGGGTCACCCACACATAAGTTCTGAGGTAAGAAAAACAAAAAAAAACGGCCAAGTGCGAGTCGGAATCGGAGACGAAAGGTTCCGTACCATTAGCTATACAACATTAGACTTCATATAATCTTTAATAGCCTTTTTTGTTTTAACGTGCGCGAGTCCGTCTCGCACTTGGCCAACTTTTTGTTTGTTGTTATAGCGGCAACAGAAATACATCATCTGTGAATGAAAAATCTGTTTCAACTGTCTAGCTATCACCGTTCTTGAGATACAGCCTGGTGACAGACGGACGGACGGACGGACAGCGAAGTCTTAGTAATAGGGTCCCGTTTTTACCCTTTGGGTACGGAACCCTAAAAAAACATACGAAATGAGAACCTCCTCCTTTTTTGGAAGGTTAAAAAACGATGTAAAACTTGTTATTCCCTGGTGGGTATTTATATAGGAAACCTTAAAGAAATGAGTTGTCCAAAAATATAATTGCTAGGCTTATATACTGACTGCTGTTATAATGTTTATATTATTTCGATGTCGATGTCGACACCGTCTTTAATTTAGAGAATTTCACAACACTAGCGTTGCACGTGCTTTCGCCAAAACGAGACAAAGCTTGCAACAGCTACCATGTGGAACAGAGACAAGAAACGATCTTTACCCAATTAGTACCAGTATACGCTGACCCCTCTTATAACCAGTAAAACAAAATTATCTGACTTATTAATTAAATCTTATTCCTTCTTTTTGGTAATTTGAACTGCAAGATAACTATTCATACCATTTCACTGTACATGTAGAATTTTATCTTATTTTGTTAATTCAAAACAAATTTTCACTGGCGCTAAAACACGGGAGCGTTTAGGCGCTTACGGGTCTGACACTTGGTCGAAACTGAAGCTATGATTCAAAGCGTTCATTTATATCTAACTATTTAGGCTAATGCGTGGCGCGCGACCTCCGTCTTGTTTGCGGAATCTAGAGGGGGTAATCTGTGATCCTACCACTCGAACACTACGGTTTAAATCACGCAAACACTGCTGTCACTGCATACATTGCAAAAGCTCGGTTCATAACTGAAATACGAGAATATGCATTGTTTGCGCGCAAACGATGTGAACCGATATGTAGCCGCGCTAATAATATCTGCTAACTGTCAATTTGCTTTTTCGCAATTGACCCAAAATCTAATTATTGATAATAGAAGTATTGCACTTCAAGGCATTCTTTTGGGAACAGATGTTTGTACGTTCAACATTCTAACCGCAACAACAAAAATCTCCTCATCTATCTGTCAAGATTTGAGTTTGACGTTTGTGCATACATTGCACTACCACTTTTCTGTGAGCGTTGTTTGCGGCCGGAGGTGACGTCATAGATGACGTCATTATGCTATCGTGGTGTCTGTTTAGCGAGTTATGAACCGACCGTTTGCGTGCATACAGTGCAAATAGCGCATATTTGCGTGACTTGAACCATAGTGGAAGTGGCTCCCGGGTGACTTCATGGTACTGTGGCGGCTCTCATTTGTATAGAATGAAAGTTAATACAAAAATGGTGACCTCTATTCCTATCAATAATTCTCAATTATTATATTTGTGGCGTGTCATATGATTTTAAATGTGAACCTAGGATGATATACTGAAATAATATATTCTAAAATCTTAACGTCGCCACAAAATGGTGGAGATGCTGGGATATTATTTATTTAAATACCAATCGTTATGAATTTGAAAGAAGCAATAAGATTTTGAGGGACAAGAGAAATGTCTGACGTTGCCCTGATGCGTCAGATGAGGCACGTGTCGTCCGCGGGCGCCACGTAGCCGCCGCTGGAAAAGAATTCTCTAGCGGCACCGTTATGCCCTGTCGCATCAGAGGAGGCACGTGATGGCCGCGGGCCCCACGTTGCCGCCGCTAGAAAAGAATTCTCTAGCGGCATAGTTACAACCTAACGCAACAAAAGAGGCACGTGACGGCCGAGGGCCCCACGTTGCCGCCGCTAGAAAAGAAGTCTCTAGCGGCATAGTTACAACCCGACGCAACACATGAGGCACGTGACGGCCGAGGGCCCCACGTGGCCGCCGCTAGAAAAGAATTCTCTAGCGGCACCGTTACGTACTGACGCGTCAGATGAGGCATGTGCTAGCCGTGGGCTCCACATTGCCGCCGCTGGAAATGAAATCTCTAGCGGCATCGTTACGCACTGACGCGTCAGATGAGGCACGTGCCAGCCGTGGGCTCCACGCTGCCGTCGCTGGAAAAGAAGTCTCCAGCGGCACCGTTTATCTGATTATGTTCCGGTGCGTCAGGTGTAAAAATGACTAATTGAATTTGAAAAGGTAGAAAATGCAGAGAAGAGTCTTATAAATCTGATTCTGTTATCGCAATTGGTAAATTGACACTCATTGCGGATATTACACAGTTATAAATTAACACTAACATAACCTTGAGTACCATGCCGCCACAAGGAAAATTAATTCTATGTCGAAAACCAGGTTTTAGTCGTATTTTGATGAACGATTCAAGTATCAATGGAGTTATCTGTACTATGAAAATGGTTTATGGATAATAGATAGGTAAAATATATATTACTCTATGGCAAAAATGATGTAATGAGAAGTTACTCTCGAGTACCGGAAGTGGTTGATGGCAACAAGTTTGCGAACGAAACTTGCGAATATTTTCTATGTCAAACTTACGAAACGAATCTTGCGCTGGGGTGCGTTCTTATTTGTCGTCCGACGACGTCCGACGCCCCGAGCGTTTTTATATGCCCGGAGCGATCGTCCGATGATCTTCCGGAGCGTTCTTATATATCGCTCGACGACGCACCGGTCGCCCCACGAAATCAGTGGATAAATATCGCCCTGACGTTTGATTTGACAGTTGGGACTTGATTTTTCTTTGTTTTAGTTACTTTTTGTTTACGTAAACTTCTGTTTACAAAATTGTATTATTATTATTGTTATATTTTGTATGTTTGTTTTAGTTGTGTGTCGTGGAAAAGTACATAATTGTAAATACATTTCTTCCGAGTCAGTGAAACATTTTAAGTAGTGTTCTTGATACAGAGCCGTTCTTAAAAGGCGGATGACGAGCGTCGCTCTGCTTGGAGCGATCATCCGTCGTTGGACGACATATAAGAACGCACCCCTGTGTGATCCAATCGACCTTGATCGCGCGAGATCCATAACGCGCTGTGATTGGTAGTTTTTATACGGTTTGAATCTTTTGATTGGCTGTAATGTTATAGGGAGTTTTCTCAAAGAGAACGGTGTGTTTGAACTAGGTCTCCGGAAATAGATCCATTTTGTTATTTTACGTTATACAATGATTTGTTGTCTAAAGTGATTTATATAAAATTAATTGTTATAATTCAGACCAAGACTGTAATTCAAGCGTAAATTTGAGGCGAACGGGAACGCCTTGGAAGCGTACTTCAACGAAGCGTTCACCGGCCGGTTGGATTTGAGGTTGAAAAAAAAAAATTAGGCAGTGGGCGTTGTATTTGCTATCATGGATATAATTTTAACCACGGAACTTGAGTTTGTCGCAATGTAGATATGATGCAGAAGAATGCCGCAGGCATTACAATGATATTGAAAGACATCTTAGGATTCTTCAGTCTCTTGGAGAAAATATAAACAGCAACCATCTACGCAGTTTAATACTGGATAAGTTTCCAGAAAGAATCTTATATGAAGTAAAATCTATTATCTCAAAGTGATAAGACCGTTGCCCGTATTAAAGAAGAATTGAATAAAATTATCACAGCCATGGAGCTGTCACACATGAAGTGTGTCGACACACTTCCTGTTGCATCATCTTCATCAACTGAGGTGTTTCAAGTACACCAAACACTAAAAAAATGAAAAAATAGCACCACTCCAACAACCACGGAATACGGAAGCAAGGAAACGGAAATGGGAAGTACCAAGTGTCAATAAGGGCAATAAAGATAATTATAACAATACTGCACGAGAAAGGTTTTCTAAAAAGAGACGGAAGTCTTGCATATTTTATGCTGGTCCACACTATAATGATGAATGCACTACTGTCAAGCAGATACAAGACAGAAAATACAAATTGCAAAACAGATGTTTCAATTGCTTTGGCCAAGGGCACCAGATAAGAAATTGCAGACGACCAAAACGTTGCTTTCATTGTACGGGACCACATAACAGAGCCTTATGTCCATCGCCGAAAAAAGTGAAAAGTAAATTTTCACATAATTATGATACATATATGTTGGATAATATAGAGAACTATAATGCAAAAATTTCTACCACCTTCTTACAGACGGCGACAGCTTGGACAATACACAACAAAAAGAAAATAAAATGTAGGATACTTCTTGACTGTGGAAGTCAAAGAAGTTACATTACTCACGGACTGACAAAAAATTTAGATTTGACATCAAAAGGTGAAGACCGACTCACCATCTATATATATATATATATATATATATATATATTGGCGAAGACAAACCCAGAGAGACATTAAGTCCATCTGTCAACATTAATATAGAAACAAGAAGAGGAATCCATAGATGTATCACTGTGAATGTCGTACCTCATATCACAGATAGGTTGCCAATACCAAATTATGATAACTTTGATTTAGTTGACATGTGGGCTGATGATGGTTTAGCTGGCCTTATGATAGATATTCTTATAGGAAATGATAATTATTTCTCCTTTCTCAGAAGTGAGGCTATTCATATTAAGGATAATCTTTATTTAATTGATACTGAGTTTGGATGGGTGATGTCAGGTCATTTGAACAATATAAGTGATAAAAATGTGGATGTCTTGAGTGTACTCACATACCATCAAACATTAAGCGAAGTTTCCTGTTTCACGGAGCCTGATATTCCTATGAATAATATAGATATTAAGTTTTTATGGAGCTTAGAAAATATTGGAATCACCGATTCTGTTAAGACAAGTCGAGAAGAAGAAGCTGTTCAACATTTTAATAAAAGCTGTGAGTACCGGAATGGCAGATACTTTGTCAAATGGCCATGGACAGATTACCCACCAAACTTACAGACAAACTATGGGTTGGCATATGGGAGGCTAAAAGCATTGCTACAACGCCAAGATTTACCTACTCTAGAGGAATATGATATTAGAAGATCAATTAAAGGCAGATATTAAAAGATCAATTAAAGGCAGGTATTATAGAAGAAACAGAAGATTGCTCAGACCCTACACATCAATTAAGACCACCAGTGCATTATTTACCCCATCACCTGGTAAAACAGTCTGGTAAGCCTGGACGGATAGTATATGATGCTTCAGCTAAGACCAAGGATCAATGCAGCTTAAATGAATGCATGTATAGAGGTCCTTGTATGCTACAAGACTTAACAGCCTTACTTTTAAACTTCAGGGTAAATAAGATTGCAATAGAGGCTGATGTAGAGAAAGTATTTCTTCAAATTGGCTTACAAGAAGAAGATAGAGAGGTGACAAGGTTTCTATGGGTTAAAGATATAAAGAAGGCTCTCTCGAATGATAATATAATTACTGTAAGATTCTGTAGAGTTCCATTTGGCATCATAGCCAGTCCATTTCTGTTAACCTCTGTAATAAGATACCACATTACTAAACGGGATAGTAATTTGCTAGATTGCATTGCCGACAAATTCTATGTTGATAACCTAGTCACAGGTGCTGGCTCTTCCAAAGAAGCAATACAACTATATAAAACTTGCCAAGAATTATTTAAAGAACTTTCCATGAATCTTCGCGATTGGTCATCGAATGATAAGGTAATGATGTCGCAGATACCGAAAGAGAATAGGTCAAAAATAGAAAATAAAGAAAAGGTTTTAGGGTTGATATGGGAGAAAAAAGGAGACAAATTGCGTTTAAATATAAATGAATGTTTATTTACAATAGAGAATAAAATAATCACTAAAAGAGAAGTATTGAGAATAATAGCATCAATTTATGACCCTTGTGGTATAATATCACCACTCATTATACCAGCGAAACTTTTTTTGCAGAGATTATGGCTATTAGGTTATAAATGGGACACAACATTATCCCAAGAACTGATAATGGAATGGAAAGATATATTAATGGGTCTAAGGAGTGTCAAGGATATCACAATCCCACGTTATATAGGACTGCAGAAAGACAACAAAGAAATAAGTTATGAATTACACTGTTTCACGGATGCATCAAATAAGTTGTACTCATCAGTAACCTACCTGCGCGTTGATAATGGAAAAGAAGTAAAGATCACCCTACTTATGTCAAAATGTAGATTGGTTCCACTGGAAAAAGAAAAGGTAAAAATAACAGCATCACAGAAAAATAAGAAGACATTGACAATTCCACAACTTGAACTGCTAGGTTGCCTTATTGGTAGCCGTTTACTAACATACATTAAAAGAACAATTGGTTTACCAATCTCACATTCCTGTTTATGGGTAGACAGTTTAGTTGTTCTTAGTTGGATCAAATCTGAAAAATTGTTAACACCATGGGTAGAAAATAGAGCAGCAGAAATAAGAAGAAACCAGGTCGAAATGCGTTATGTAAATACAAAACAAAATCCAGCAGATCTAGCGACACGGCCAGGTGTTGCCCTGATAAAACTGAAAACTATGTGGCTACAAGGACCAGACTTTCTTTTAAAACCTAAAGAAAAATGGCAACACAATTTACAGGTGGAACTTACAGTCATTTCGGCCGTAGTGGAGGGTCAGGAGGTAGAACCTCCAGATGATCAGCAATCCAAAGATGAAACGAAATCAACACTAAATGAGACTGAAATATGTAACACTATAGAAAAGGAAATTAGCTCTGAGATCCAACGAGTGCAAGCTGCTCAAAGAGAATACTACCCGGAAGAAATGAATGGTAAGGAAACACACCTAACCAGAAACTTAGATTTGTTCAAAGACATTGATGGCCTGCTAAGATGTGGAGGCAGAATGTCCAATACTGATTGGCCATATGAAACAAGACATCCGATATTATTGCCAAGAGATAGTATGCTAACTAGAGAAATTATAATGAAAATTCATATTACAAACTACCATGTTGGGGTTTCTCATACCTTAAGTCTTATACGCCGGATGTATTGGATTCCACAAGGAAGGTCACAAGTTCAAAGGGTGTTAAAGCATTGCCCTCAGTGTGTCAAGAGTGGAGGAGGACCATACAAGTTACCATTGACACCAGCCTTACCTCCAGAGCGTGTTAGATATGAGTCACCTTTTGCATATCTAGGCCTTGATTATCTTGGACCAATTTTAGTAAAAACAGCTGCTGGGAAGGATAAGAGATGGATCTGCCTGTATACATGTTTAGTTGTAAGAAGTATTCACCTTGAAGTTGTGAAAAACCTGACATCAGAAGAATGTTTATCTGCATTTCGGAGATTTGCAGCGACAATAGGAATACCTAAACTTGTCCTGTCTGATAATGCATTACAGTTTAAATTGACTGCTGAGGTGATGACGAGTAGATATTGTATAGATAATAAAATTTTATGGAGGTTTACACCAGAGCTTGCACCGTGGCATGGTGGGGTGTATGAGAGATTAATTTCTGTAGTCAAAGATTGCTTGAAACGTTCTTTAGAAAAGCATATTCTTAATGACACACAATTATCAACTGTAATAAAAGAAGTGGAAGCAGTAGTGAACACTAGACCCTTGACCTGTGTAAGCTCTGAACATGATTATATACTCAGACCGGCGGATTTTCTATCTTTAGGTAAATGCCTTGTAATGAACCCTTTGTCAGATGATCAGCAAATGTTTGTAAATGGGTCTTCAACTAAACAAGATCTTATTATGGGTTGGAAGTTGGGCTTGAAAATAATTAAAGAGTTTAAAGAAATGTTTATTGGACGATACCTGATGAGCTTAAGAGAAAGATATAGACACAGCCCCAAACAACCTAGAATAAAGGCTACAAAGGAACCTTGTGTAGGTGACTTAGTACAAATAAAAGGGGAACATAAAAATAGACAGACCTGGAAGGTAGGAAGGATATCGTCGCTAATTAAAGGAGCTGATGGAGAGTGCAGGGTGGCTAAGGTAAAGGTAGGGAATACAGAATTCACAAGATCTATTGGTCACTTGTACCCTCTTGAAGCTGAAATAGAGGGAGACTCTTTTTTCAAGAAAACTGTGAGCGACGACATCTTACCTGAAATGAGAGACTTAGGAATAGTTTCTGGAAATGTGGTTATGACTATTGCACCATCACAGGAAAATTCAACAAGTATACAGAAGGATACTATCGATATAAGTGACTCACAAGTAGACATTGAGGTCAACAAAGTGAGTGATGACATAATAAATGAAAATAGTGTAATAGGAGAAAGAGAGGGCATAGTAGAGAGAGTAGATACGGTAGGTGAGGATGACCAACCCACACTGGATGTGGAGTTAGAGGTTGAGGAAGAGAGGCCGTTAGAATACAAGGCTAGAAGAGCAGCAGCACTGAGAGCAAAAGATGATTAGGGAATGGACGAGCCTGCTATTGACCTTGCTTTGAGGCTGTTTCGGGCGCTGGGAGTGTCGCGAAACGCGATTCTACTCTATGCACAGGTGAGAAAATGAGTAAATAAATATTTTGTGTACTGGCAACATTATAAATTTAAAACTAGAGAGAGAATGTGGCGGTAGGGGGAAAGACGTTATGTAGGAGGTGTCACGAAGAGCGCGAAAATGTGTGGTTTGAAAAAAGGTAACGAAGGCTCCAGATATGGGGTAAGTCTCCTGATGTAATTACTATAGTTGTGTGAGAGTTATTGAGAGGAAAATAAAGAGGATAAGAGAAAAGTTTCGCTTGGTGGAAAGGGAGGGTCGTATGGGGAAGGCTGGTGGACCCACCTTCGGGACCTTCGGGTCCTGAAGTGTAATGAGAGGAGTAATATCGCATTCAGTAATGATTTCATCCGTTGCGGGAGGATCCTACCACTCGAAGTGGCTCCCGGGTGACTTCATGGTACTGTGGCGGCTCTCATTTGTATAGAATGAAAGTTAAGACAAAAATGGTGACCTCTATTCCTATCAATAATTCTCAATTATTATATTTGTGGCGTGTCATATGATTTTAAATGTGAACCTAGGATGATATACTGAAATAATATATTCTAAAATCTTAACGTCGCCACAACACCGTTAGGTGCTTGGCGACAGGTTTTCTACTTGAGGGTGGTAGGTGGTAGGTACATACGACTGCCATCCAAAGACAACAACCGGGACCGACGGCTTAACGTGCCCTCCGAAGCACGGAAGCGCTCAGTAGTCATGATGTCACCAGCGGTCACCCATTCAACTCATGACCGCGGCGGACGTTGCTTAACTTTGCTGATCGGTTCAGAACGGCTAAGCAAACTTCGCTACGAGCGCTTCAAAATTTTCTTTTGAGATTAAAACTGCAAGTTATAAATGAATTCGTTTTATAAGCCCTTTATTTTAATAGGTACACCAATGAATAGGTTTGGAAGAAAAAATTTTCACAATATGGCGTCTAAAACCTGTCAGTTTTTTTTTATGAAACTAGTTTCACTTGCGCTATCAAGATGAATCTAACGATATCTCGTATATTATTTAAAAAAAGTTATGGTGGAATAAAGAAACTCACAAACATACATACATAAACCCTGAAAACTTAATACTCCTTTTTTAGGCAGTTGTGTAGGCATAATTATTGTAAAGTTTGGCACGCAACACTCCAAAGGTTGTCCATTCCTGATTTAGAACTTGATGCTATAGATTCGCTTACAGTAAATAAATGGGGTGTGGCTGTGTTACGGACACGGCCTGGCGGCCGTTTGTTGTACGTGAATACGTCTCATAATAGCGGGCTCCTCCTCTGCCGCGCGCAATGTGATACAGTCCTTAGCGTATCTAATAAATTATTTGATTCTTTAGCTCGGTATATCCATTGTTGTAATTGAAATTTGGATGAGGATGAAAGATATGTAGCTGCAAGACTAAACTGTATCCCCCGATTTTATTATCATTAGTTTTTAGAATTCCGTTCCTGTGGAAGTTCCAATTTTAAAGAGGTATGTATGCAAGTCAAAAATATTCGAGTGTCTGTGGAACACTACTTAGTAATAGGTAGCCGGTAGAAATTTTACTTGAACGTGTGTGTTAGTATAGCATATTGCCTACAAGTTTAAAAACTACTTGAAACACGAAAATATGGTTAGAATACTTTGTTATAAAATTATTCAGAATAACGGAATCTACAAAAGAGAGATGGTTTAGCAGATGGCCCCATAAACGAACCGCCCAGTTTTCACAATATCATTAGGATTAGGTAATCAGCCTCACAATAAAGTACCTAGGTATTTATTCCACAAATGCACCTATACATTATTCGGAAATTTTATGAAATGCTTTACGAACGCCTATGATCTCTGCCCTTACGCGTCTGTCAGTCGGGATACGTAGGTAAATAAATCATTTAGAGAAATCTGTCCTTCTGCACGACAGTAATAGTATTGCTACTAGGCCATCACTGTTTCGAAACCCAAAGTTGTTGCATTCAAACATAATGGCGGCTGTAAAGTGGTAAAGTGCGCTGCAAGCAGTAGGTGCTCACTGCAGATTTTTAAGTATTTTATTGATATAATCTAGTCTTTGGCCACAGTCTGGCTTGATGATGTTTTCGATGATACTAAACAGGCTTAAACTATAAAGGGCGCTGGCTTTCAGGAACACACCGCTAGGCGTTTGATGGCAGTTAGTTGTGACGGATCGAGTACGAAGTACCTGGTGTTCAGCTGTAACCTCTGCCTATAACAGTGTCACAATATGACGAACTGCACTGCGCCCATCACCCTGAGACATAGTGTTGTTGAGTCTGGCCCTTAATTTCACTGGCAGCCATACCCTTCAAATAGGAATTCAGTGATGTGAACATTACTCGAGCTTATGAATTCTTAATAATGAATTTTGGTATAGGTGCTCAATGTTTCCAGTGATTCATAATCACAGTTCTGAAAGACACGAAAAAGTTCGCGTTTGTAGATGACATCTCATGTTCCTCGAAATATTATGGAGATCGTATAAACCTGAGGGATACATAAAAACTAGTTAATTAACTATAGATCTATTCAGTTATGTGTTAGGTATACCCGAAAACAAATGAAAATCAGTAAAATTTCGTAAATATATATATTTAAATTTATATCTTCCATCAATACATACAACGACACTTAAACACCCAAAAATTTGGCCAAACTACAAATATGTATCACTTTAAAATGGCGGTCGCTTACAGCTTATCGTAATGTTACAATATGGTATGTTCCAGATATAGAGACAAAACAAATGTAATCATAAAAGTAGATAGACAACGGTCCTAGAAATATATAGGATTAAATTTGTGAATAACGAAACATCTTAGCGCTATATTGTATAAAAATTCTACATATTTTTGCTGTACAACGTTTTGAACAAGATAGTTTATATAAAATATTACCCAAAAAGATGAGTAGCAACTATCAAAATATTGTTAATTGTTTACGTAGACGACTGTTTTTAGTAAGTGTATAGAAAAACCAATCAGTATCCGAGAATAAGTTTTGCAAGATGTTCAGTTTGTTCAACTTTTGTGTAATACGAATAAATTTGTTAACCAAAGGTTTTCTCTTCTTCGATGGTACAGCTTACTCAGCAACCACCGAGTATCAGTCGTCTCTTAGCGGCCTGTTACAAAACGATCTATCTACAAATATACAGTCAGACCTACAAATCGGGAAGGCGGGGAAGACATTAAGTAGTTTCTGTTTCAGTAAATCAAACAGCACCGTAAAAGTACCCACATAGAGTCAGTTTTATCTCCACCATTGCACGAAACAAAAAGGTAAAGTATGATATTGATGGAGGAGAAAATACTTTACAAAATAAACTTATCGAAATATCTTCGGTGTATGCTAGGAGCTATAAAATTGAAAATAATACAACTAATTTAATTTCATAACTAGTAAGACATTACAATCCCTTACCACGAGATCAGCGACTTGTGACGTCACCAGGAGTTGAACCAAAATAAGTGTTGAAGAGAGTCTAGAAATGTCTAGTTGGACTGACTGAACTTTGGCATTCTAATGAAAATCCACACTATTACCAACAGCTTGGCTCGAGATTAATTCGGTACTTACAATTTGTTTTTATATAAATCAAGCTGAATGCGACCAATTTCTGTTTTGAACACGATTCTTAAACTTGGATAAATTGGAAAGGCGTTTGGCACAGTGAGCAAAAATACGCTGGTCAATTTTCTGTCAAAACGATATTTATTGTTGCTCAGCAATAAGGCAAAAGAAATGAAAGTCCCCTTTCCAATAAAAGTAAGGCAGTTAATTTCGACAAGTTTCAACTAGACACACGAGAAATCCCTTTGGTAGTTTACAGTATTTTACCAATTGGTGGGAATTTAGATTTAAAACATCTTTGGACTAAACTTTTTGTATCATATAAAAACTTTTTTGTCCATACACATTCTGACTATGCATTAATTTAATCGCATATTGCAACAATTTGCGAATCAAACATACAACACTTAATACCTACTATAATAATACCTAATTATATTATGAAGTAACAAAATTAACTTATATTTACAGTTATAGTTATAGCAGAAATTTAACTATTTTAGCACTAAACATTTAATTTTCATATATTTTTAATTTCCGCGATACATTTCAATAGAAGAAATTGATAGAACCAAAATGTTACTATCACGAACATTGATACAATTACGTAATACGAGTGCCCTGACCAATTTAATACTGGCATGAAAAGATAATTATATGGACATTAATATAATAAACAATATGTTGTGATACGTAAGGCACCATTGGTTTGGTACATAATAATTATGTAGCATTAATGTAAAAAAACGTTGATTGTTAACATTCGTTATTTATATTACACTGGTGGCTGTATATGAGATCAAAATACGACAAGTGAATAAAGCATGAGATGCACCAGCTAGAGTCAAATAAAACCTGCTAATGTAACGGCTCTTGAAATCTTATGAAAAGGATGCATATATCTGAATTAAATCCATCTAGTACTGGCGTGAGGTTGTAACATGTCCTTTCTAATTGCATTTCTTCCCATTAATAATTTAAAATTAGTCAAAATATGAACAGGTTGAAAATTACTACCTAACTATTTAGGTTTAATATATTTAAAGCCAGCGTTAGATAAAAACAATTCATTCCTAAAAAGAGGGAACATAATCTATTGCGCATACAAAAATCAAACAATATGTGGGTAGTTGTGAGGTGAGGGTTCAAATTCGGGCGCAACCACTGATTCGCGATAGCTGAGCGATGGTCGCATGTCGCAGGCGTGCGTGAGTTGCGGTCGAGACGCGATCGAGTCGGGTTCAGTCGTCGTCTTTCTTCTCCATCTTGGGCTCGTACATTGCGTGCAGTTGTTCCGGCGATATTCTGGAAATTATATTACTTTAATCAAATATACTTATGTAAAATTTTATATTTTAATTAGAACCATAAACAAGTTCATTTTTGAAACTAAGTCTGTTATATAGTAACAGTTAAATTTGAGATTTAAATTTGAGACCTACATTTCCTCTATTTGCAAAGAATGCGTGGATTTTAACTCGCTAAAATAAAGATGACGAGTTTTTTTGACGAGACAAATAATTCTTATGAGTGAAAGAACCTACAAAACAAGATGATTTGTTTATTTGCCGCAGGGCATTGGAAGGGCATTTTGCTAATGCTTACCTGGAAAACTACCTTCAAGTAGAAAATCTGTCGCCAAGTACCTAACAGTGTATTCCGGCAGCAGATCTTGAGAGCCAGTAAAATTACAGTACAGGTACATGATACTTAACAATTTTATGTCTCATGTGACTTAATGTACCTATTGCAGCAGAGGTTACCGCTTGACATCGGGACGGCCTCGTGCTTGTTTTGTTAGAATCCCATAAAAAAATGTTTCTCAAAGTAAGTACTAACCCAAGCAAGCTCTGCAGGTCGCATACGAAGCGGTACACGTAGCGTTTGCCGGCTGTTTTGTGGATTATATTCTTGTCATAATAATAGCGGAGGCCACGGGACAGCTTCTCATAGTTCATTTTCGGTTTGTTCTTGCGGATGCCCCAGCGTCTGGCCACCTGTGAATTGTTTAAGCATGTTAGTATTGATAAACAAATGTACCATACTGAACCGATATATTGTTGTGAGGTTTTAAATGACAGGTCATTAAATACTCAACGTGCGGTTTTAAAGTTATTTCATAGTTGATCTTAGAAAATGGTATATTTTGTGGTATACGTATTTCAAATTTTAATTTAGAAAATTTATAAACTATAATATCAAATTCTCTATTACAAGCTGATGAACAATTTAAAATTGAACATCATTTGACAATACAGAACACCGAGGCGAAAACATTTTGTGCCCCAAAATATATCTAGGTATCATATCATACCTAACTTTTAATAAATCGGTTTATATGAAAAACAGAAAAAGAACATGTGTTTTTTTCTGTTTTTCAAGATATATTTGGATATTGTAGTAATGTTAAATAAACGACCTTATTAACACATACTTGTAATTACAAAGATCAGCGGTAACTTTCGTACTGAGTAAGTATAAGATCGATATTTACATACTTCCTGTCGAGTAAATAGTAAGTAGTAGAAAGATTTTGGCTATTGAATTTTCTATATTCCTCTTTGTCTTTCGCATACACACTTATTGCTTTCCCACTCGCATCGCAGTTGCCATTTATTTCTGAGCGAATGTAAGATAATACATAAAAATAACGGATATTACCGTATTTTATTGAGTTATTAAGATATTGAATATACTGAAGATATTGTTGCCGAAGGCTTTTTGTGAGATAGCGGCCGTAGTATAGCTATTTAGATTAGTACAAGAAACTAACCTCATCAGGATCCGTGAGCTTGAACTCCCAGCCGTCTCCGGTCCAGGAGATGAAACCTTGGCAGCTTTTGTCCGTCAGCAGCTCAAGCAAGAACTGCCACAGCTGGATGGGGCCTGAACCTATAAAGTAGTAGCCGCTTGCTTTACGATGTACAAACATTATGAGGAGTATGGGAAAATTTTGGACAGTAATATTATCAGAAATCTTTTTACTGAACAAGAATTCATAGTTATTCACTTAGACGATGGTTTACAAAAAGCTGTATTTTATTATAAAATGATTTTGCTTCAGTTTTCTAATATGAGCCTATAGCCATAATAAAGTATGTAAAAAAAATAGATTACAATACAGATCTTTGCTCAAGTAAAAGTCGTAGTAGTTAGAATTATTATAAAAAAATCCAATATTATCTGATCTTATTCTCATTCATTTATTAAGTCATCAAGTTTTGTAAAAGATGGATTCTTGTCTTATAAAATACTTATAATTTTATTTGAATTTTACTTTTACGTAAAATAATTAGCCACCTAGCAATCTACGAGACTTTAACCTCTTGCATAGAAAAGACTTCAACGCGCGCTGATTTCAGCTGGATCATCAGGTAAACAATAAAAAGAAAGATTATTTAATTCTGATCGATTACAAAAAACTGTTCTTATGAACTTACTGTTCTGAATTATATAAATATATGCACGGTAAAGTGCAGCCATTGCCTACCTTTACTAACTTATGTGGGGTTTAGGTAAGTATAATAAATAATACACTTCCAAACTCATCACATAATGTCATCTAAGACACAGTCTATTCACAATTTTGTCAGAATTCAGCTTCCTAATTGGCTTAAAAAAGTGAGAAATGACATGGAATCTAAAAACGACATGAGTCTTTACATATAGTATATATAGTATAGTATATATATATATATCTTTTTCTACCTTTTCGAGGATAGATATAGACTATATACATACTTATTGATAAATGGCTAACAACCTCTTAGGGTTGACTTCTGCTAGTCCTAACAAACATTTAGTGATGATTTTTGTATGTTTTGAATTTATTTCTAAGTTTATAAAAAAATTGTTTTTATGTGTTTTTGACGGAATAAGTACGAAGACCATCTGATGTTAAGTCTCTTGTGCCTGTAATGTATTATTTCATATTTTTTATTACTCTGCTCGATGTATATATTCAAAACTCTATTGAAGCACTCCATTGAGCACGCCGCGGCAATGCTGGTATTGCCACGGCGGGCTCGAAATAGACATTACAAAACATTTTTTTTTCATAACAATAAAGTTACCCTAGCAACTCTAAGAGGTTGTTAGCCATTTACCAATAACCCTGTATAGACCTTGTAGATAGTAGATAAATGATGACACAGAAATAACTGATGGATTCAAAATTGCTTGAAATGTCACTTTAAACATATTGTAACATACGTGATTGAATCAATTTAATTTATTTTTATATTAAGTATGTGTAATCAGTAATCACTACACTAATATGTGATTCCGTACCGGTGAAGCAAGGTCCAGAAGCAGGATAAGCGAGTTTGTCTTGTGGTAGAAGAGCATGCTGCTCGCCCGGCCACTCGCTCCACTCGGCGCATGCGCCGCCGTACTCGGGCGCATAGCTCTCGGCGTAGCCGTCGCCGCCGTACCTGCCGCCACCACCTAAAAGAAATACTACGTTTTAAACTTCTTTTATAATACAGAACTATGAAATGAACAGACTTCGGCCGCATGTTAAGCTATTACACCTGGCTACAAATATAGAATGATCAGAACATATAAATAAATAAATATTTTTAGTTTTTGCACTGAATATATGCCACACAAAACACGTCTCTTATGAACAAAGAGCAAATTTTTTCCTTGAATATTAGGTACTTGATAATTTTTGAGTTAACCAACCGAATAAGCACTTCAACCGTACACTTTAGATTTTCATATAGGTTAGGTCTTAAATGCAGCAGCTATATTATAGTCGGGCTTACAATTTAAATTACTGCCAGATATGAAGTAGGTATTCGTTTTTTCTGTACTTTAGAGCTATTTACTAACTATATTGCAAGATAGTACATAATAAACAACATTTTAAATTAATTGAGTCCTAGAAAATACACAAGTTATTAACAAATAAGCTAAAAGTGATATTTCAGATTAAAAAACCCATTTATCTTATTTAACCATGAGTGAGGATTCGTATAACCAAGAATATGAGCAGGAAGTATAATTTTTATGATCAAAATTAGTTACATATTCCTGAAGTGAAACAATAATATTAGCAAGAATATAACAATAGGCTAGTCATTTAATTGCTATGTCATTTTTTTAAAGTAATAAATGGCCTTATAGTTAGTCACAGCGTCTAATATTAGCCCGGGGATACCTAATTATAATGACTAACTTAGCGGTTAACCATGTGGTAACAAAGAAAATAGATTATCTTTTCCGCGTAATGACTAATTCGAGTCACAAGAGTTTGTTTACATTACATGAACGTCGACACAGTAGTCAGTGTGTGAAAAAAGAAAACAAGAGTCGCCAATTAGTGCACCCATCAACACACGTATAAATATCTTAGAGAAAGGCGATACCCACAGAATTAATGTTCCAGACGGGAGATTCGACGCTGACGACTTTGTATCTTGAAATTGAATAGCTTCATTAATTTAAGGCTGACCAAGTCCCTTTTAATTGTTGCCTTGTGATCTCTCATAATGAAGTCGCTTGTGCTCTCTGTTTCTTTTTAGTCTCATTATTCACAACACGTTCACAAGTGATTTATGGTTTGGTCGTTATAAAATTGTGCATATGAAAGGAACAGTTTTCGGATAATTCAACAAAATTGGGAGATTTATAACCGAAAAGCGAGGAAAGCTTTCTAGTTGGCACAATGTTGGCTACACTTCGTTTCCTGTATTTCCATTTGTCAATTTGAGATTTTACGAGTGTTCTATCCTGACAGCTACAGTTTCTAAACTATGCTTTATTATCCTACCAGATACATTTGTTGAAAATGAGTTACGATTTCATTTGATCTTCTGAGTTGCAAGTCTTTGTGTTGTTTGTTTTGTATGGTTATGTTAACAATCCATCACGAGAGAATATTTCAAACTAGGTGTTTGTGTAACAATGTCAGTAGCTTTAAAACCATATAAAAAACCATGAGTTAAGAACGCTACCAATAAGATATCGTTCTGACAAAGAGATTTGTGCTGATGGCTGTGATTGAGAAGAATTGACTAAACTAGCAGTTATAGGATATTATGTGAATGCTTACCTCTGGGATATGGTTTCGTCGTATACGGATGTGGTTGGTACTTGGGTTCATGCGTGAGCAGAGGTTGCGTATGCGCGTGTGCGTGGTGGTAGTACTCCTCGAGGTAGGGCTGCGCGGTGGCGGCGGGCGGTGCGGGTGGGTACTCCGGCTGGTAGTACTCGTCGAGGGGGGAAGGGGCAGCGGGCGCGGGGCCCGAAGGCGCTGCAGCACCGCCACTCGCCTCTGAGTAGCTGTAGGTGTTCTCGCGAGGACCGCCTGTCGTGTAACCGCCTGGAAGAACGAGACAATAGCTTGGTCATTAAATTATCAGAAGCTGCTAAGAGTTCCTATGTGCTGCTATGTTCTGGCATGGTATCTGACTGAATCTGCCAGAAACTTTAGAATTAGAATGTTCTGACATGGTATTGCATTGGATCTGAAGAATTTAAACGATCTAGCATTGGATTTTTTATCGTATAAGCAGGGTTTGTGTGCCGCTACGTCTGAATGAAACCCACCTGTGGTGGAAGTATTTAACAAGAATCCTAGAAGCATCTTGAATACAAATTAGGAATTCCAATGTAGAAAATTACGCCACGATTTCTTCGAAGTTTCAGATGGTATCACGGCAAAAGCAATTTGGTAAAAAAATCGGCTCGACGCATATGCGGGCGTGTGGTGTGGTGCGCGGCGGCGGCGCGGCGGCGGCGGCGCGGCGGCGGCGGAGCGCGACCGTTGCGGTTCACGGGTCGCCCTTTGTTCTGCGCGTGCTGGATGGCCACGGAGCACAGAATATAATAACAGTTGCTACGTGCCGGACCAGACATACGATGAGAATAGAGTGATAGCAATAGCTAGTGGAAAATGTGTTCGGACTTTAGTAACATTTATGCGCAGTAATTTTAAGGTTTTTGCGGTTGCTACCTACATTACGAAATAATGCGGGAATAGACCTGTAAGTGCCTTTTTAATATGAAAATATAAAAATTGTACATTAGATTATCCTTTACTCATACGCTTGAAGGTATTAGTACTGCCCATCACGGCAAAATGTATAAATAATCGTATAAATCTAAATAAACAGCTGCAATTTGACACGTTCAAAATTGTTGTTCTACGCATTTTGATAAAATTTTGATTGGTATTTAGAATATTACCTAATATAATCTTAATGTTTTGTACTTAATGAATAGGTAGATAATCTGACTTGACCGATTACCTGAAGTTATAAGACATTACAATTTGGACGTAGGCTAAACACAAATGCTTTATAAATGTTTTCACTTGGTGATCATTTATTTATTACAATATTATTCCCCTATTAAAGGCATTTTGCAAATGCTCACCTGGCTAGCGACCACCCCAAGAAAATCTGTCGCTAACTACCCAACAGTGTGCTCCGGCAGCCACTATCTTCAGCCACATCATCACTTACCAAAAGGTGAGATATAGTGGTCAAAGGGCAGCTTATCTTTTAAAAAAAGCACGGGAATCTTATTGTCAAATTAGTAAGAAATAAAGTTTCCAAATACTGTAAAATTATCCATGACACATAAGTACTCCTACAACCCAATTTTACTGATGACAGACGGCACATTCGTTTAGGCGCTCTTATCACACGATTCACATGCGGTTAACCGAATCTGATTTGAATTACCCACAACAACGACCAATTATATAAAAGATATGAACTTCAAGTACCTAACATCAGCGCTAATTTAATTAATTAAAATAAAGAAATCGTCATGCCGTATTCCACAAAGGGGACACCTGTGTCTCTACATATACTTACGTTTCGACAATGAGTGTTTTATTTTTTTAAGGATGAGGCATTCGTTTTACATGTACCTACCTATTTATCTAAATTTGCATAATACTTATACTATTATTAAATTGTCTGAATTAAAAGTATTTTTCAATTTATTCTACAGATGTTGTGAAAAAGAAAAGAATCTATCATTAACTTTATGTTCTAGGATTAACCATAACACATGCTGAATATCAAACAATACCTTAATCAGTATTATTGATTACCCTAATTAGTACATTCAAGAGGAACGAATGCGCTAAACGATAACTATACCGAAATACTAAGAACAAACCGCGAAGAAAATAATAGTGGTGCCAAAATTTTTAGGATAAACTGAGAAGCACTCAAAAAGTGTATGTTTTCCTTCCTGTATCACTCGCCGTTTTCTTTGAGGCTAGTACATTTTTTATCTCAGGTAAAATTTTCATTTCCTATCGAACACTTCTACGTAGCAATCTCGTAGATAGCTACGCCGTAGCCTTGACTTTGAGCGGTAATTAGACGGATCAACACATAATTACTAATGTGCAAATTTATCTAGGTATGTAGAGTGTGAAAAGTAGTCGACGGCCTTCGAATTTACATATACACGTGCAAGACCCGGTAACACTATGCTAGTAGGTTTCAACAATTCATTACCATGTCAGTGCTCTTTCAGCGACCACTTGACCGACGCTTGAGCCACAGTAATCGCCATAGTTACTTCACTTGAACGAACCAGCCCTATTGAATGAGTGCGTGTGATTGAATTGAACAATTTAACAATAGAGTGATGTGCTACAGAATAAGTATATGTGGGGTCAGTAATCGGACGATCGTTGTTCGATGTTTCTCTCTCACTTGTGGCTCACAGCTTCTGTATTGCGTGCATTATGAATGTTGAACATACATTGAGAGATATTCTCATGTGTATCATCTCTTGTCTTGTATGAAAATGTTTAACAAGCATATCGGCTTTCTGCACTCCTACAGTAAGCAAGCGTTTAGGACATATTTAACATAAAGAAAAACTTTGAATGCAGTTTTGTTTTTCAAGGATTTTTGTTTTTGTTTTTAGAGGAACAAGACTCGTAGTAACTATAGGTGTGCAGGCAATTTTTTTGATAATCAGTAGTTATATTAACTTCGTTTCATGTAAATCTGAAACTTGAAACATTGAGCAAAGCATACCGCGCAATTACTGCTTTTGAAGTATTGGAACTTATAGATCTAGTCTCATCTGGATTTTGAATTGGGGAAAACCCTTTTCCAAAAAAGTATTTACGCACTTATTTCAATTGTGTAACATTATCAATTAACTCTACACTGAATTTAGCATTTTATTATAATCACATGCAGGTTGAATATCACTATTCTCACCCAAAAACGTAGGTCCCACTATAAACACTAATTACAAATTTGTGAAAATCATAAATAAATATTATATGTCTATAAATTATATTTTTTTACAAATTTAATATTATGTCAAACATAATTATAACATAAAAGTTTCTGTGACAGGAATCATAATAAGTAATTCATATGTTAGCAAAAAACTCACTATAATGCTATAAATTAAACTCTGGTGTCGCATTGTTGCTAGTTATTCCTCAGGACGACCGTTGACCGTCTGCATTCAGTCACAAACTCAGCCGGCAACTATTATTTAAGCTGTGGTGCCGGCGTCCACAGAATATCGCGAAGCTAGTGTGTCGTGATAATACGCTCTCACGATCATTGTACCTACGTGATGTGATATATTACACTTTTATGTACATATAAATGTATATACTATGTTCTGTATGTTATTATCCATCGCTCTGGTGCGCCCGGCACATTTGTCACGCAAACTGACGTATTGTTTTTTATATATGAGCTGAATGTTCAATTTAGGCTTTGAATGTCATGGTTAGATATTACCATTGAGGAGTATACTTATGCAAAGTATTGTTTAGAAATATACATTTATTCCTAAGGACTTTAAATTGTATTGTTATGTATAAAGGTATTGTCAAACGTTTATTCGCCATGACCAGAATATGTATTTATGACAATACTGTAAGCATTTACAATAAATTAAAGACCCATACCATACTTAAGACAAATTGAAATATAGGTAAGTACCTACTATATTATTTACACGGATTTTTCTACAGATAATACTAAAAACAAAATAGTGAGGTTAACACGCAGTATTTAGAGAAGCTTGTTGGCATTTTCAATTTTCTTTTACACGATAAAAATGTATAGTGTAAACAACTAAACGTGTAAATAAATCACCAATTGCTGTCAACTCGACAAATAGAACTATTTTAATGAACGAATAGGGCCCAATTACAAATCCCTTGTGTTTTAAAATAGCATTAATAAATCTGGGAGAAAAAAGTGGAATCACGTAAAGAATTCTTTAAGGGCTGAACCCTGACACCCATTACTCTCACAAAGACAAGTTGACTAACATATTAGTATATGAGGTAGGGTACCTACTTGTTCGGAAATAACTCCTCGTTTTGTTTTTGAGCTTCAAGTTCAATGCACTTCTGTAAAACACTGCAGAGTTATGTTGAATTATGAGCCTTGTATGGCGCATTGTGCTGCACAATGATGAATTTTAATTAGGCATTTTAGTCAAATTATTATAAAAATATATACCTAAATTATTCTGATTTTTCTTTACGCACCCATAAGTTTGGTATAAGTATAGGTGCTTTTATTTTGTTGCAGGCTATTTCTTATATATCTGCATACCTATATTTCACGCAGATGTCACGTATTTCATTTCAGATTATATTCGAGTGCGCCTATATTTCTCTAGACTTCGACCCGTTTCTTTTGGCAGCAGCATTGGCCATTTATTAAAATAAATCATTCGAAATATGAAGTGTGTCAGTCAAACAAAGGAGGTTTTTATATTATTTTAGCGTACAAAAGAGCGCAGAGATCGGCTTTTGATTTTTCATCAGTGAGAGAGCGTGGAGGCGTGCGGAGGTTGGTCGGGGGGCGGAGCGAGCCAATCGGGCGCGGCCACGCCTCGCGGTCTGCCGCGTCGGGTCGAAAGGTCGCCTCTCTCTGCGACCATTGGCGCAGACGCAGAACCGCGGCCTCAGAACCGCACTAGCGATCGACGCACCTTATATTCACCATCACACAAAGGCCACAGATTCTGCGAGAAACGAGATAGGTACAGCGTTGTTTCACGTTCCCTTAACTTGTAACAGTTTGTTTGATGCCCTACTCGATCGACTGTAGTAAGCGTAGTAATTCTCTCCTATTCAGATAATATTATAATTTCATAAACAGTCAAAAAACAACTTTAATTGCCACTGTTAACAAAACTACTATTATTTTTCCTACCTAATCGCACTCATTGACACACAGTACAACAAAAGTACATTAGTGCCTTATTGTAAAAAGATTTGGTTTCAGTATTATGGCCGGCCGCCTGTCTGACTTAGACCCTCCTTGGGTATATTCTCGTTAGTAGTAAACTCAATATTTCTCTGATAATCAGGGTGTTGCGATGGCAAGGTGTCTTGTGTGCGCCGATCAATGTGCAGCAGTACCTATACATAAGTACATTGATGTGAATGTTTGCTTAATGCATTATTTTACTTATATTTAGGTAGTTTAAACCTTTTACTACCCCAAAACTCTTCTGTTCGATGCGTAACTATATACTTAACTAGATAATGCTTCTTGAGTTCAAGGACTGTTCCATAACAGTCCTTAAATTCAATTAGTAATACCTATGTAGTTAAGTAATCGTATAGATTAAAACCTAACCTATATTACCTTAACTATACTAGAATGTCGCAAGCACATGTGAGTGTAGGTAACCTTAGACCCTGAAGCAGCTGTGCTCAACTCCACTTTTTTACTTATTATCTCCAATGAAATTCGAACCCGCGAAAATGTTCGTGGCGTTATTTTTTTAATGAGCACGCGCTTAGCTCACCATATGGTGCGCGGTGTCGCCTTGATGACAGGATTATTTTTTGCGACATTTTTGCAACTGCTTCATGATAAAAAAAATGTAATTAACTTGGTAAGTCAGTACCTAATACTTCTTAACAAATGATGGGGAAAAAAATAGTCGGGAATGATTATACAAGGCTTATATCTATATACACATATAAGTACCTACGTAAGAATTCGTTTTATATAATAATTTTATACATAATTATAAACTACTGCTACTCGCTGATAATAGAAATAACAATTGCTTGCACAATTCCACGAAGTCTACAATCATTACAGAAGTTTAGGAAAATAATGTTGTGTCGAGCTCGGTTCAGTCGACGCATATATCGCGCCAATTCTCATTCGGGAACGGAAGTCGAAAAATATGATTTTTAAAATTAGAAGCAATGCCGGCAGGTGAGCGCTGGCTGACAGCGCGCCGACATAGTTATTGCTGCACGTCCAAACCCATGCACGCAGTGACATAAATACGCTCTCGCCTTATTAATTAATTATAAACCTACCAGACCTATCTTATTTAACTTACGATACTCTATGACCCCAATAGAACAAAATAAATCAATTGAAATTCATATTTGTCACAAATTATGTTCAAATCAATCATTATAATAGATGTAAAACCTTAAAAGACAGGTGTAGGCACGACTGAAGCTTATTATTTAATTATGTCAAATGAAAAAATGAGAATGCTTAGAATATTACAAAACTTGAGAAATAATCGCGAGAAAAACGACAAGATAAAAGGAAATTGCTGTCAACGAGCGGTGTTAAATCAAATTCACAATTGGAACATCTTTCGACAGGAAGTGTTAAATATTTTAAAAAGTCACGTGTCGCTTGTGAGCTTTGGGTCGTTTTATTACTTGTGCAAAGCACTACATTTTGCTTTGAATAATTAAATTAGCTCAGAATACTTATATTCTAACGTGTTTGACAAATTATAATATTTATTCAGTGTTTAAAAGATAGTTAAATAAGAAAAGCACTAATCCCAAGAAATAAGTATGAGGTTAGCAGCATTATGTAGCTGGCTATATGAGTTAAGTTTCGAAGATATATTGGCAGGGTAAAATTTAGTCCTAAGTTCAGCAAACTACGAGCTTCGGTAAGGCCGAGAAATAAATACCTATCACTTTGTTTTACAGATTGCAGTCTTGGTACCAATATACTACTTGAATAAGGGGTACTATGGACATCAAAAAGTGGCTGCGAAAACATGACTGAGATAATTGAAACTTTTAATTAACGTTTAATTTCGTTCACATCATATTTTAAAATAAAGACGTAATACCTATTATTTAAAATGTCACCTATTTTCTTAAACGAACCTTTATGTCATATTACACATAAATATCACATGAAATACTTTGAAATGAGAGCACCGCTGTCCTTTTCAACCACGCCAAGAGTTGTAACAAAATCTACTGTTTACTATCTGATAGATAATTAAGAAATATAATGATAGATATTTATGTCTGAACGAAGATTTAGCCTAAGTCCGTATATCATTTCTGCTTGAAAACAAAGATTTGCAACTGGTTCTCTTTTCCCTGATGCGAAACTAAATACTGCGAGCCTCAACTACCAATATTTATTGCCAATAAAATTCGCTATCGACACAGATACACGCAAGCGACGTTTTATTTCACCAACAAACAAATTTAC
Source organism: Plagodis dolabraria (assembly GCA_963854805.1). Lineage (NCBI taxonomy): Eukaryota > Metazoa > Arthropoda > Insecta > Lepidoptera > Geometridae > Plagodis > Plagodis dolabraria. The sequence goes on along the minus strand of OY978459.1, from coordinate 16,019,379 downwards.
ATGGAAAAATATCAACGTGAATTCAAGCTAACAATAATATCCGTTAGGATATTACGTTAATTTATAACCAAGCTGTCGTCGCAGATGTTAATTCAAAATTAAGATTATAACACAAGAACAGACAATGTAAAACCTATTAAACAACATGTCGATCGATTAGCAGAGACATTGAATCAATGGATTAGATGAAAAAGGTTGAATTGATTGAATAATGGTTGCACATGCCTATTGGTGGTCGTAAACGATTCCCGGGAATCCGATAGTGGTTCAATAAAACCTTCACAGAGCTCGCCAAATCGTTCAGCTATTACATTGTCTAGACTTAATAAAATATAGACCAGTTAAGGTATAGACATGAGCACTACACATAGAAATTATTTTCCATAATCATTTACGACGAAAGTGAGAAAAACTAGTTATAAGTTTTAAACCTTTGTTTGTGTGTGTCATTCTGTTTCGAAATATGCTCCCAAACGGCTGAACAGAATTTGCAGTTTTTTTTTATTTGAACGTACTTTATACTGTAATGTAACATACATATACATTTTCTGTGAAATAAAAATATACTTTACTTTATTTGTTCATAAATATAGAAATCTGATAAGCTTATTACTAGATATTCAGGTGCAAAGTCGCACACCGGTTAGTACCGGATCTCGCTGAATATTATGCCTAGATGATTTGGACTAAATGTTTGTTGAGCCAAGACGAGGCCTGGTTTGAGATTTAATGATGTTTTGATATACATTCTAATTTAATTATATAGTTTCTTAACTAGAAAAGAAACAGCCACTAAGCCAATAAAACTCATATCACTGTTATGTTTTAAAATTTAATTAGAAGTGTGACTCATTCTTGGTTATTTTTTGCAATGTGTTGTATGTGTCATTCACATTAACCAACATGGCAATGTAGATATTGCGTCAAAAGCCTAATAAAGTTGACATTAAAATGGCAAATCGCGTGCACTATGCCATGTCTGAGCGTTAGTCGGTGGTATGCGAGGCAGGTGCGGTGCCACCTGCGCACGCGCCGCGGTCGTTACAAAAACCATGCGCGAGGGGCGGTTAGGGCTGCCATGTCCAAATTGTTATAGCACTAATACTCAATATTGACTAGGCATTATCAATGACTGACATCCAAATATGGTAATTTTACCACGAAAACTTGATGATATGTGTCAAATAATGGGTTGTAATAAATATTAAACAATTTGGGATATTGCGTATGTCCTAATAATTATATCCTGGAAGTTGTACATGTATACGAGTATTGATGAGACATAAAATAATTCAATAATAAGAACATAATGTACGTACTTGCGAAAATTGAAATTATTAACATAGATTAGTTCATAAAACAGTTTTCTTAGATCAACATAATTTCTTAAAATAGTGAAGAATGCTTGCATTAAGCATATACAATGCTTCAAAAGAGTAAGTTACAATAATTACACTCGTGTCTTGCACACAATGTAAAGTATTTATTGTAGTAATAACATTTAGTTAATATAATGTACCGGTAACCCTGACCAGTCTACCCTCATGTTTTATATCACCACTGGTCGTCATAGATACTCATACTTTAGAATGGCCGTCATAAGGTAAATCATTAAGACGCATGTTATTATAATTTTCGACCGTTTTAAAGCCGATTTGGAACTGTAAGGGGTTCACAGGAAATAAATATAATGTTACTGAATAATCCATCAGGATCCGAGGGTTTTAATATTAATGTCAGTATAATTTTTTTCCGCGATTATGTTTCTATAAAATGATAATGTTATTATTACGTCTTAGCATTTTTACCCCATCAGACAATAATATATATAGAGTATGGACAGTAGAGAATGGAGCGTATAAAAAGTGTTAATATTGATCGAAGATTTAGGTCTAGAAAAGGTACAATATCGTGGCACCTTCCAATTACATATACAATAATTATGATTTTCAACACGTTTGCTCGTAAAATCTTTAGTACGTAGGCGTTACCTGTATTTTATTATGCTTTTTTTTGCATACGTTTTTTTTACTTTACGGTTTACTTTTAATAAGCTGCCAGCAGATTGAAATCAAGGAGATTATTGTGATTATGTTATTCATTATGTTGGAATGAAATGTTACCAATGACAATGGCTATTTCTAATTATTAATTTTATAATACCCACCAGCGCACTAAAATTTCAAATAAGTATGTTTACTAAAATTATTATTTTTACTCAATAATTTATTGCAAATAGTCGTATGACACTACAGTTCCTTTAATTATTGCAATCTCGGCTTGATATATGTATTATGAGATCATAGGTGTACCTTGTAATCTCTTGCCTACGGCTCGGGTAATATCGTAGCCACGGTAGGAATAACACACTTTCATCAGTAATTATATTAGAGTACTACTACGTTCATATTTATTCTATCATATATTACTACTTTTTATACATAATTTTTATCATAAGTAGGCTAGATTTGGACTTAGTTTTTTACCACTCTCCAAAATGGGTATTATACTGGCTTGGACAGCTTCCAAAACTCCACTTTTGGATACCGCTTGATGGCAAATTTTTCTATATGATTGAGGTATGTACAGCTACGTGAACATTCGCAAAACACTACCATGCATTGAAGTTCAAGCAGCTTTCTTTTAAAGCTTTACTCGTCACTACTACGCTTTACACCAATGTCACTAGACCTAGAAGGGCAATATCCATATCCACATGACGTCACACCGATCGACGGCACGTAGCACCGTTCATTCATAAAACGAATATGGCCCCTTCCGGCCGCACCACCTCGCCCGCCGTAATCCAGACGAAAAGTTTAATCACTTCCCGTGCAACACCGCGCCTTCAACAATCCTTTCCACTTGTCATTATCAAACTGTTATTTAACCGCAATCACTTAGTTTTTTTGCACCTGACGTGGTACTAATTTCAAAAGTGATGTTAATACGGGATTTTGAATTGATTGAAAGCGGCCTTTTTTATCGATCATTGACACTGTAAATGTTCAAAGTTTACATTAATACGTAAGAATATCGTGGACATTCTCACGGTCGTGATTTTCGAAACAGGTTTTTAGTTAATTAAGAAAGAAATACGAGGAGAATAAAATTGAACATGTTTAGCAAAACGGAGTTTTACCATATTGGGGAAAGTATTTTTGTCTCCTTAATTTGTGAACATTTGAAGCCATGGGAACATAACTGATAATTATAATAACGACAAGGTTTGTAGAAGGTAGACCGTTAGGAGTTTTAGCTCGCTACGTGTTTATGCATAGAAGACACAATATATATAATTTATGTAGGTCATCAACCCGACTGCCCCCTGAAGGTGTCGACAAAAATGATCTTAAAATGAAACATCAATTTGTATGAAATAGCTCTCCGTATTCTTTCGGTAATAATTCCATTCCTAATAGTATTATTCGTATTTTTTCATATCTTTTAAAATAAGTATAAATATGTATCTCAGAACATCACACTAAATATATTTTTGCAACATAACTGGGTATTGGGAGAAAATAATCTGACACAGATATGAACATTAATCTTATGAAGATTTCCGTTTTTCAATAAATGTATGTAGGCCTAACCATAAGAACATAATAATATTGCCGTTTTTTTACGTTTTGTATATAATGTCATCTTAAAGCAGAAGTTGAATGGATATGACGTCACATTAACGTGGAGCCATTGATGTGCCCGCGCCGCTTCCGTCCTCGGTAGCGCCAGGACTTCCTGTCTGCTGTTTAACGTTCAGAGAACTTATGATGTTATATCATAATTTCTACATTCATTCCACAAAATGTAGTACTTATGAAGTGTATGTCTACATTTTGTTGAATAACGATAGACACAATAGGGTTACATAAGTTTTCCAAGTTTAAAATATAAATACAGTTGAGACAATCTAATATAAGTAATTTATTATCTTTCAAAATTATTCCATGACTATAAGCTTTTAGGTACCTAATTAAAGTATTACGGCACTGACGTTAAATGCTGTTAAGCTTAACAATATAAACTAGAATTATTAACAGGTAAATTATGAAAGGAAATCTATTTTAGCTCAGTAAAGCCTAAAGAATTTGCTTATTTATCTCCAGATAAAAAAATTTTGGTACTGTGTACGGCATTTAGAAGGTAAATACACAGTTGACATTATGTTTACGCAGACAGATGCATTTATTAACTTCATAACACAGAAGGTTAACGCATAAATAACCAACAATTATACATATACATAAATAAAACCTCAATTTAGACATTAATTTACGTTCTATATTAATTCAACCTATGACATTGAGAGGCGACGGTTAGATAACGTAGTACCACCGCACGGATCAGCTAATGAGCAGAAAATATGGAGTCTATTAGAATACCTAACTGATAATGGTATTTTTTTATTTAGGCTTTGAGCACATGTCTGCGGTCATCTGCGCGACATCTGTTGTTAGACAGGTGCTTCTAACGCCCTGCTAGTTGATCGCGTGGTGCTCCTCCATCAATAACTTCTGAATTTTATCTTTGTTTGTTCATTAGCGTATTATTTTAGTCGCATTGCTCTGTAGGTAAATGACAAGTAGTTTTGTACAGCTGTCAAAAGATTATATACACTATGAAATGGAAACAAGGGTTTACATATAATTTTTTTTTTCTCTAGCGGATAAATCGACTTTCCCAATTTCTCACCGGGTGCTTTATTCGCATTACTCTTATTCTTGTTCTCAAAAATTTCTAAATGTGATTTCGGTTTGCACGCCATAGTGCTTTTTAGCATATTTAGAAACAGCATTTTACGCTGGCTACACGCTTTATAAAAACGAATTTGATCATTGTTTACGTTCAAATCTGTCACATTAGTTTAATTCCAAGCTGTTTTAATTTACCTTTGAAAGATATTCTAATTAAATAACTATCAATAGACCTTTAATACGCTTTAAGACCTCTAATTGATAAATCCTTGTATTTTACGTCATAAAGTTACATATATTAGGTGTTCATACTCAGCAAAGTTCATAATGTTTTTTTTTTTGTTTTGAATTTTACGACTTATTGGAAACCTTTTCTAATTGGTACATATCCAATAAAACAATTGTTAAGTACAAATAACCCATAATACAGAGATGACAAACAAGTTAACGAAAGCGGAGGCAAGATTTAGCTCCTAATAAATAAAATTAACGATGCCATCGACCTGTCAATCCGAATTACTTTTGAGCCATTGCAAAATTTTATAGTAAACATCGATAAACTCAATTTAATATCGAAATTCAATTCGCGATTACAATCACGTAAACCATGGGATTCGCGATTGCTGTATCAGGAAGGAAGTGATTACTGTGAGGTGAGCGACCGTGCACCGTTACCTCTAGCCTCCGAATGGTGACCATTTATGACCGCTCGCCATCATTCACCACTCACCATCGAGTGGCAGACACGGGTCAACAGCGATTACATCTGGAGGAATCACATGAATATTCATACACGATACGTGCACTGATTTAGAATTCAACCCGGCAAATTGAATTAAAAATAAATTCACTGCTTTGGAATAAATTGTTTTTGTACGTTTCTTGAATCCTCTCCACTACTTATTAATTTGTATCTCATTTCTTGCATACATTCTTAATAATTATATATATATTATAAATACTTGCATGATACTCGTATCTAAACTTTTAAGTAGATAAAGATTTGCTAATTACGCAGGTGGCAAAGTATTTTTTTTTGCATTAGTTCTTTGGCACATGAGTTTTGTTTGAGTTTTTAAGCATTAAAACGAAAAATGATGGCTTTTTAAAAATGGATTATAAGTACGTCACTCAGAGCATAAAATAAATTACCTTTATGGCTTATCGTAGCAGATAAAGCTTCTGCCAGGTAATAAAATTATGGCCTATTGTAGAATTATCCATAATTCATATTCTTCCTGCGAAATGTATCAATGGTTAATGTGCGTTTACATTAGTTTCACGTAATATATGTATGCAAATGTAAGCTATGTGACAGTACTGCAAAGCTGGAGTGGCGCGTCACGCGGCGGAAGCGACGACGTGAGGTGCGCCCGCGCAGCCCTCGCCGCCGCCGGATCCAACATGGCGGCGGCGAAAGTGCTTCCGCTCCAGCCAGAGCTTTTGAGTTCTCAATGAAGCGCCGCTTATTTATAACTTGAATGGATTTATCTATCACAATCACACTCACTCACACATTCCGACCTGTGCCGCCACGCCGTGCACACCTGTCTACAGCTCCGCCAGTATCTCCCAGTGAGACCGCAATAGTCCCCGCACTATTGCCGTCTCACTCGGGTCATCGTTCCGACGCTAGTTGCAGACCAGTGCCTTGGAATACGCAGCCCTGACGAAGTTTTTGTTTTGTGTGCAGAAGCTGAGCAGCCGCCGAACGCCGAGCAACGCGAGCTACGAGCTCGCCGTGCCGTCGCGCAGAGGCGCTCTAAGACGTCAGGCATTACCACCTACCCAGTCCCTTGTTTCGGACGAACAACATCATATCGGGCTGGTGGTCTTGCTTCGACCGCACTTTTCGGTGCGCATTTCACCACTTTACTATCCGACACAACATAGTAACAGTCGCGTAACAACACACTTTGTGCTGTTAAGCGACGTCGTTCAGGCGTGGGGTAGCGTCAGCCAAACCCGTCTGAACGATCAAATCCGCCATTTGCTGCGGTCGCAGTGTGACACCCTACGGTGACAACGGCCACTGTTGTTGTTTTGGTTTAACCTTGCACCGTGGCCTTTCCCGCTTCACGGGTCAGCCGAAGCAAGCTGGGCTCCGGGATTCTGGCCTTGGGGTCACCCCTAGTCAAACCCGGAGTAGCGCTTAGGAGCACCCCTCTCCGCCGAGAAAAAAGCTCGGAGAGGGTACACAACTAGGGCACACCATAGGTACTCACTCCCTCTCACACAAGTGAGCTCACGAGTTGCGAGAGGGAGACAGAACCCGTTAGGCCATCCTGAGTATTCCCCTCAGGATGCAACGTCCCTCTAACGGTGAGGTGGAGGTCCTTCAGACCTTCGCCCTCCGCTACCCCGAACTCTACGCTGATCATCAGCAATCGCTTAACGATGCAGAGAGTGCCCGCCTCACGGACACTCTCATCGCTCCCTCCGGAACTCCAATTCCGGAGGCCATCGTCCCTCCTCTGACCCGGTCCTTCTCAGAGGACAGCCCGACTTCGCCCGCTCCGGGCCCTGACAACAGACGCACGGTGGCAGCCCCTCCCCGTGAGAGGTCTCGCTCGCGCTCACCGATCGGGAGGCCAGCGAGCACCCGTCCCTCCATCGCCGTTGTCGAGCCCACTTCGGACTCCGAAGCGGAGATGGAGGTAGATCCGAGTCGCGCCTTACGCACTGACTCGGACTCAGATAACGACGGCTATACCGTCGTAGATAGAAAGCGCAAGCGTGCTCCTAAAGCCGCTAGTTGCGCAACTTCCGCCCCTCCCGCCAAGGCACCCGCTAAGGCCCCCGCCTCCGGCAAGAAGCCGACCCCCGCCCCGCGCCCCGCGTCTCCTCCCTCCGCTCCGGCCACCACTGCCGCGTCCCCTCAGGACGCGAGCGCGCGCCGCGAAAAACCGCCTCCGCCCCTGTTCATTCAGGACAAAACCAAATGGGACATGCTGTCCCGTTTAGTTTCGGATCGTGGGATCCACTATACTAATGCCCGCTCCACGCAGCAGGGCATTAAAGTCCAAGTTTCCACCATTAGCGACCACAGAGCGCTAACTAAACTCCTCCGCCACGAGAGCATAAGTTTTCACACTTATGCGCTCGAAGAGGAGAAAGTCCTCCGAGTGGTCATCCGCGGTGTGCCCAAGGAGGTACATACCGATTCGGTATGTGCCGACCTGAAGGCACAAGACTTCCCCGTACATGCAGTTCACCGCATGTACAGCGGGAAGGACCGCAGCCCCTACGATCTAGTACTCGTAGTACTAGATCGTACTCCTGAAGGCAAGGCCATTTTTAATTTAAAAAAGGTCTGTGGCCTCTCAGGACTCGATGTCCAAGCCCCATACAAGAATGGGAGTCCCTCGCAGTGCCATAACTGCCAACTATACGGGCACGCCTCCCGTTTCTGCTTCGCTCGCGCTAGGTGCGTTAAGTGCCTAGGCGATCACGCGACAGCAGCGTGCACTCGCACCCGTGATTCGCCGGACCCACCCAGCTGTGTTTTATGCGGTGCTCAAGGGCATACCGCGAATTACCGTGGCTGCCCTAAAGCACCACGAGTGAACCACAGGGTGGCAAGGCATAGGCCGACCCGTCCCTCTTACGACCGTTACCAACGGGTAAGCCCTAAATTAACGGTAGTACCTGCCTCACAGGTAATACCCGCGCCGCTCCCAGCCCGTAACGCATGGTCTAAACCACCCAGTATGGTTAAGACCGTCGCTACCGCCCGCGCCCCGGCCCGCGCGCCCGCACCCGCGCCCGCACCCGCACCCGCCCGCGCCGCGGCCCCTGCCCGCGCACCGGCCCCGGCTCGCCCCGCGCTCCCGGCACCCGTCGCCAACACCATTCGCGCGCCTCCCCGCGCCGCTTCCCGGCCACAAGCTCCACCTATGCCATTGATGGCTGCCCCTCTTCAAGAGGCAATCAACCTAGTCAGCGATCTGGCTATGTCGGTTGACATCAATGAGGTACAAGAGCTATTCCACAAGATGCAATACGCTCAATCCCCAGCGGACGTGATCCAATACACATTGGAACACGCGAATTTACTTAGCGCCCTTAAGCGCTTCGTTCCCCAGGCCCCTCCCCAGTACAACCACTATGGGTAGTACAACCGAACGCACGAAACCGTACTCAGTTTCGTTAGCGTCATTTAACGCTGACGGCCTCTTCAGACAACGTGACCTCGTCCACGACTTTTGTTGTACCCACCTTATCGATATCATATGCGTGCAGGAAACCTTTCTAAAACCGGGGAAGGCGAACCCTAGGTTTGCCAATTACAGAACGGTACGTGATGATAGAGTGAACTCCCGTGGGGGAGGCACTCTTATCTATTACAAAAGGTCCCTGCACTGCATTCCCCTACCTACCCCGACTCTTGTTAATATGGAAGCATCTTGTTGCCTCCTAGCTATGACTGGTCATCAACCTATAGTCATAGCATCCTGTTACCAAGCTTGCGCAAAGCCGATCGTCCGAGCTGACTTAGAAGCCCTATTCTCATTAGGAAGCGCCGTCATTCTGATTGGCGACTTCAACAGTAAGCACATCCTATGGAATTGTAACGTCAACAATCCCAGAGGTATTGCACTTGAAAACCTAATCGCAGAACTTAACTTTGACATAATTGCGCCCACTGAGCCCACTCACTACCCTTATATGGCAGACCACCGATCTGACTTGCTTGACATGGCACTATTCAGAGGCGTAACACTCCGGTTACGCTCCATAGAAGTGGTTCACGAGCTTCACTCTGACCACCGACCCATTATACTGCGACTAGGTCCCGACCCAACGACTGACCTCCCCCGCCCCACCAAGACGATAGTGAACTGGAAGCAAGTAGGCGATGCCCTAAAGGCTATCAGTTCACCGGACCTTGACAAGATCCCTGACGACATCCTGACAAAAGATGACGTAACCCTTGCGATCGATTCGTTCACCAATCACCTCTCCACCGTAGTAGGTGCATCCGCAAAGGAGGTCATAGTGCCGGACGACCGGCGCCTTGTCATTCCAGCGGATGTGAGACGATTGGTGACGGAGAGTAAAGCAGTGACCCGACATTACGACTCTTACCCCAGTAAAGAGAACAAAACTAAGAAACGCCACTTTGAACGCATGGTTCAAAGTCGCATGTCTGAGTTGCGTGATCAACAATGGGGCGATAAACTTTCAAACCTCGTGCCAAGCCACCATGCTTACTGGGACTTGGCGCGAGGCTTGAAAGGAAGTAACCATAACGACATGCCTCCCTTATACAGACCAGTCCCACTAGTCCCAGCGTTCTTTGACGAAGACAAAGCTGAGTGCCTAGCTGATAGCCTAGAGGCTCAGTGTTCCCCTAACGTAGATCACGTTGACCAAGCTCACCTCGATTCGGTGGATGCTGAAGTCGAACGTAAAAGCTCTGTGGTCACCTCTGAACTCCCACCAATCACCTTAGCGACTTACGCTGAGGTGGAGAGACTGATCAAGGCCCTCCGACCGCGCAAATCCCCCGGTGCCGATGGCATCTCCAACAGGGTTCTTAAAACCCTCTCTCCTCCTCTCATCCATCTCTTAGTCAGCATCTTCAATGCTGCTATGAGCCACTGCTTATTCCCAGACACCTGGAAATGTGCAAATGTCATTGGCATTCACAAACCAGGCAAAAGCTCATCTGACCCCACCAGTTACCGCCCCATCAGCCTCCTCAGTGCCTTAGGCAAACTTTACGAGCGGTTACTTGCAAACCGTCTCCAGTCCCATGCTAAGGAACACCACCTTATCCCAGATGAGCAGTTTGGCTTCAGACCCGGACACTCATGCGTCCAACAGGTGCACCGCCTCACGGAGCACATCATTGAGGGCTTCAATAAGTACCCCAAACCCCAGACTACGCTAGCAGTCTTCCTCGACGTAGCGAAAGCTTTTGACAAAGTCTGGCACAACGGCTTGATCTACAAGCTATACCAATTTGGCGTGCCAGAACGTCTTGTGCTCATCCTACAAGACTTCCTTAAAGCCAGAAGCTTTCGCTATCGCGTGGAAGGCACCCTCTCCTCCCCCCACCCAGTCAGAGCCGGAGTCCCTCAGGGCTCCGTGCTATCACCTATTCTCTTTGCACTGTATACCAGTGACATCCCACGCTCTCAGCCCAAAATATTCCTAGCCCAATATGCGGATGATACCGCCATTTACACCACTGGGTGGCATATCAACAGACAGTCCTATTTCGTCATGCAACGGGCCATCACCGAGATCGGTGACTGGTTCCGAAAATGGCGCATCGCGGTCAACCCAGCTAAAAGCACAGCTATGTGCTTTACTGAGAAGACACGCTCCCCTTACCCGAAACCGCTTATTTTGTTCGACGAACCCATTCCCTGGGTTCCTAGAACAAAATACCTCGGAGTCACCCTTGATCGTCATCTCACCTTTAACGATCACATAACAACCGTCCGAAACAGAGCGGCCTTCATAATGGGTCGCCTTGGTCCCCTACTTCGCAAAGAGAGTAAAATGTCTCTTAGTAATAAGAAGACACTTTACACTGCCTGCATCCGCCCCATCATGACTTACGCATCAGTAGTGTTTAGTCATGCTAGTGAGGCCCACCTTCATAAACTTCAAGTCATCCAAAACCGTTTTCTTCGTAATGCAACCGGCGCCCCGTGGTATATCCGGAACACCGAGTTGCATTGCGACTTAAACCTTCCCTCTCTAGCGCAGTTCAATAAGGACTGCGCCCGCCGATACTTTGATCGAGCGCCCCACCACCCGAACCCATTGGTTGTCCAGGCATCGAACTACTCGACTGCCTCTTCTATCCCATTTTTCAAACCCCCCCGTCGCCGACCACGGCAGGTATTAGACGACCCGGATGACCCCATCGCAGCCATTACATTGGCAGCTTTAGCGTTATCCGCAAGTCGTCGAGGTAAAATCCCCAGGTGTGAGGTAATCAGAGGTCACACAATCAAACACCGAGCTCGCCGGCGAGCTCGAGGCAAAAACAAGGTCACGATAAATTGCTCTCCAAATAGTCAAAGAGTATTATTCAGTAGGGCCCAATTGTGCAACACTGCAGTTGCACAGAGGCATTTTGCTCCGATCCCCCCCATGTCTCTAGACAGCGAGACAAGCCGAGGTCCGAACCACAGTGGTGCCCTTGAGCTCGCTGTCAACCCCTCCTATAGTAGCGGTACGTTTTCGGCGTCCGCAGGAGACGGAGGTAGAAAGCGCTTTTCGCCTTCTACGCCCGTCTCGGGAGAAGTGCCTTCGGCACTTCTCCCTCCCGGGCTATTGTAGGGCCAGGCCCTCGCCCAAAACCCGGTGGAGCTGGACGACCGCACAGGCGGTAGCCAGCATCTATGTCCTCCCTAATAAATAAAAATCTATCACAATTTTATAATGTTCTATTTTTGTGAGTAATCAAGAAATGCATATAAATTTGAAATATAATTCAATTTAATATATTTCTAAAATCAATTCATAGATAACATTATTTCACAAAGGGGAGAGAGAGATAATTTGATTAAATTTTATTATTATAATAGTATTATAATTTTATTGCTATTATTTAATGCTGAAAACATTGTTTATATTTTTCGTTTCGTAATTTATTATATGATGCAGTATTTTTTCTCGTATTGATAAAATCACAGTCATATAACTCATTCATTAGAATTAATTACAAATCATTGTTTATTTTAATAATTTGAAACAACGTAGCTTCAAAAATACGGAGTAACCTTGTGTCATATCCTAATTACTGAGTAATGGTTTGAAACATTCTCATCTAAAAATGGTTTGGAAGAAATAGCTTAAAGCGATAGGGCCACCTATTGGATGCTGTACTGCTCTATTTAGTTTGCTTTCTTTTTTCCTCTTAAACTAAATCTAACGATTTATAAATAAAGAGTTTTATAACTATTTATAACAATATATTTGACGTAGGTATAGCTTTAAGTACCAAGCGACGATAACAGTGAAGTTTTTAATAGTAGTTTATGCAACTTTTAATTTTCTTAAAGAATTATGTAAATAAAATATGCCAATAAAAGTCTGTATTTCATTTCATAGTATATTTTATTCATATTGATATAAATATTATAATACCACAACGGCAATAAAGTGGAGGCAAAATATAGGGAAAAATCTTTTAGAGCTCACATGGCATAATACTCGTATACAATTAGTTGCTAATTAGTCACCTTTGTTATACCTATTTTCGTTAGTTAATAATATTGTATTGCAACGTAAATTAAGTATTTGTGTTGATGAACAATTTAACAACAAATATATTTTAACTAAGCGAGAACTTGATTTATGTCAGTTTTATTTTAAATCTATAAAATTAAAGTCTGGCAAATAATATTCCAATTGTTAAACTATTCGTTCTGATCCATATTTAATTTCAATTTACTTAAAACGAGACGCAAATGTATTTATAGCCCACTAAAAACAAAGAAATTTATTTGTCACGATATATATTTTTTTAAACATAATATAATTAAACAATGTATTTGGTATGCAGCTGTTTATTTATAAGTATAATATGTACTAACTAACCTGTCATGTATGCAGGATCGCACATGGGGTCCATAGATGAATCAAAGGCGAGCCTATTTTGTTCGACATAATGTAGTTTGCCGTTATTCGTCACTGTCTGTTCATAGTTCAATCTCGCAACACTCGCGAGGGCTTGTTCGTAGTTGAGCCTAGAATCAATGTCTCTGGCCTCAGTCGGGCAATCCGCGTATTGTTTGTTCACTTTAGCACTGTAGTCTGTGAAGTTGAGCTTGGTGAGGGTGGACATAGGGAGGTCTAAGGGCGCCGCGCACGGCGGCACGGCGGCTTCGCGCGGGGCTTCCACCACCAGCATCGCGGACGGACGGACTGTCGCCAGTCCTCGATCCGACCACTATCAGACTTTCCACACCATATCACTCGTTACCACTATAGTTCAATTCCAAGATATATTAATAAAAAAATATTAATCACTTCCAAAACTAAACAAGTTGTTTCAAAGTAACAAATAAATTGATATGTCGATAGAAGGAACGAGTTCGAGCTTTTGTATGCGGAGCGTCGCGCGTAGCACCGTTCAGTAGCGCGCCTAATCAACGACTGCGACTGCGAGCTTTCGGGCGGGCCGAGAGGGCGGCGAGCGGCGAGGCTGACGGCTTGAGCTCGGGCTCAAAGCCGAGGGGAGCCGAACGCGGGCCGACGACGGCCGACTAAAACGCGACCTGTCGCGCCACCTGCTGCTGCGACCACCAACTGTTGCACGACCGTTGATTTTTTTGCAAACCTGCACCCCTTAACGCTGATAAATATCATAATAATCACTCACGCTCACCCAAAACATATCTCCTGCTTTCAGCGGACGCTCTATTATATCGAAAGATGTGAAAAAATAAGAAAAACAGTGCAGAATATATATTTATATATTTATGTAATATAAGATTCTTATACCATAAGAAAAAAATGATGCAAAATACAGAACGATTAAATGTCAAAACTATTAAAGATTAAGAAATTGAGTTGGAACATTTAATTGAACACGACACAGTTACATTTTTCAGTCGTCAGTTGATTAAACGTATATTTTCCTTGTGCTTTATCATTTAAGGAAAATTACATGTAAACTCGACCTACTGAAGTCTAGCAACGATAAAGCCAAAACCCCCATTATGTAACGTTAAGTTTATCTACAGTGACGAAGCAGGAAAGTTTAAGTCTTACAAAAACTTGTAAGTTTTTATATTGGAAAGATATGGTAGAGCATACAAGGAACATGATATTCATTTTAGCGTAAAGTCAGCGTAATGTTTATCAATACTATTAGCGCGAACTGTTGTAGGTATGTAAGTTAGTTTAACTGGCGTATTGTTTCAAAGTTGTATAAAAACAAATAGATTAAATAGTCAAGAACGATCTTCTGCGTAGATAATGAGTGGTCAAATGGGAGAGATGACGCAATTGTAGCAAATTAAAATGATTTTCCTGTTTGCAGTATCCACAAGTGCTTATATGAGTATCTAGGTATCCTATAGGTTTAATGAAAAAAAAAAAGATTTATACCTAGTTCACTGTTTTGTTCATTGTTTAATTAATAAAAAAAATCTCAGCTATATAATGTATGTAATCAATCTATGTCTCATTTTTAATATTTTTTCATTTACATCTCTCAACGTAGCTTAATTTTACAGGTTGGTAAACAGGTATAGACTGAATGTTGTCTTAGGTTTTCGCGATTGTTTTACATAGTAATTAAACAACTTATGATAAATATACGCGATTTAAACCGTTTAAAGTTGTTTAATTACTATAGATAGAGTCTTATTTTTATATGTAATCGTGCTTTTCAAGCTGTGGGGCTAAAATAAATAAGTCTTCCTCATGCTTACATCGGTGGGATTAAATAACAGGACTACGAGAAAACAGAAAATATAATATCTCACATAGGTATAGGATCCTATAGAATATAATATATCTATTCTCAAAATATACTCAAAGCCTATGTTTATAGGTAGGTGGATTCTAATTATTTAAACACGGCTAATGAATAGTTTGTTACATATTTTTTGGCGTTTTCATTGAAAGCTGAAACGTAAAGTTCACACTTATAATGTCTTTTTAATAAGAAGTACCTAATTAAATTATGCACTGTTGAACAAAAGAAAAAAGTCAGCGGTATAATCTTCACAAGGCACAAATTTCGTTTCATTAAGTACCTATAAGCTTTAAATGGATATTTCGATATGTAAGTAAAATCGTTAGTTGGGTAGCAGGATAATAATTGCTTAGCTTGGTCGATGTGGTGCGTGATATAAATGCTGGTACTTATTTGACTCGACAAACATCGAGATAATAGAGGTCAGTGTCTACGAATAAGTTTGTATTGCAAACCAACGGGGCAGTGGTGCCAGCAAGTTGGGCACCACTGGTAATTTAATAGGTCTAAAAATTTGGATTTTCTGTGGGCCTGCTATGGGCTTTAGGTTGTCTAAGTTCTTACGTTTTAAAAGTTTTGTGTTGTATATAGTTCGTAGTATTTTGTTTATTCAAGATAAATAGACGGTTTTTTTTTAGAAAATAAAACTTTTAAATAATCAATAAAATAGCATCTTTGTCGCATTAGAAAAGCGTGTATGATAATATTCAAAAATTGTTAACTAAAAGCCATGAAAAGTAACAGCCATTAGTGGTTGAAACAATACAAAAAATTTCGAAGGATTTTATTAAAATTAGGCATAAACACGAAAAGTAAAATTTTTGGCTATTAAACTCTTTACTGATATTAGTGCATGTTCACGAACACTTCAAAATTAATAAACCATTATTTATACACATCGTTATAATTATTACATTCGAATTTTTCCGCTGCATCTACACTCACTTTGTTTATTGTAGTGAATTTCCATGGATTTTCAACTGACAAATTCATTATCCTCAGAGAATAGTTTAAATCATTTTAGATATAACAAAGATAAATCATATATAAGAAGTCTATAAAAAGTAAAGGAGGAATAAAATAAGATGCGTGACCATAAAATGTAAAAAAATTTAAGCATTCAAATGACTGCTTTGCTCAATTCACGTGTTGGCGACGCGGCGACGTTGATAATAATTACGTTATAATATAATGGCCATGATGCCGCGGCCTTGAAGTTGAGTCCTATTGTTTCATAGCAAAATAGGGCTGTCTCTTACTAGTATGTTCAACTAACAAGAATTATAATATTTATATCTAAAAACAAAATTTATAAAGGCATCTATCAGTCTTGACGACGAATCGTTACACTTTAAATATTTTTACGTTACATACTAAGGGTATTTTTACGATACATATCATACGTACAGCATATAACATGAAATCGTTGTTCCAAGCTGTGATCTGATTTTGTTTAATACAATTCATATCTACGTAGTACAGTACAGAGATTCCAGAACTACTAAGGATACGTAGTTTACCCGAGACACTGTTCACTATAAAGTGTTTGAAGAATTGGCATAAACAGTAAATCAGCAAAATAATATTATACAATGTAAGCGTTATTTTGAATTAGGAAAAGAGCGATGGATTCAATATACATTGGCTGATAAAAAATAAAGGCAGAGTGCGTAGTACACTCTGCTATTTCTTGATTTTAAACACAGTACAAAATTATTAATTTTAATAAATTATGTGCTGTAATAATTTGTAAATGCATGTCCAAGAGGTTTCCCAAAACCACACATAGAGAGATTGGGCGATAACACGAACGGTTATATTTCTTGCTACTATTTGCCTATAATATTAATTATCCAACATTACTGCACATTATAAGAATTTGGAAAAATAGCCATTATCGAACAAACTTGTCATATTTCCGACTTTCTTGACGAAACTCTCATAACTTTTCGATACAATATTTTCGCTGTCTCAAAACTTATAATTTGCCCCTATGAAAGACGCTGAGAATAGACTTATGTAGTTGATACTTCTTGCCCATTAAAGAAACAATCTATAAATAGGTATCATTATTTTCTAAATAGACGGGATGAGAAATAAAACATATACGAAGTATTGCAGCCAAAGAACTACTGAATTACTGAATTATTCTAGAACTAACTGGACCAATATATCAATCGAAGGACACAAGCAACCCTAAAAAGGTGAACCAGCAAACGCGAGATTGTGGCACCTACTTGAATTTCAAATTTAGTTTCATTCGCATCGTTACTGTATAACAATAGCGTTTACCGCTAATGTTACAATAATGTACGAGCCGCCACTAGCAATGACCTTTTGCTCTTCACATAATGAGTTTTATATAAAACCAGTCCCAACTTCGCGAACTTAGCAGTTTGCATTACGAGATAGATTCAGTGGCAATTGTGTTATCTGAACTTGAACTTTGGTAAGTTACAAACTTTGACCTGCATGACGGTTATTGCTCCTATCAATGGCTATGGACTGACATGCAGGTGGTCTAGAGATCGAATCCTGTTGCGGGTTTGATATTCACGCTACACTGGTAGGTTACGACGCGAATGCTCGGCTTTCTAGCTACCGCTCACAAGAAGAAAATCTGTCCCCAAGAACCCTTATAATATCACTTACCAATTGGTGAGAGAGTGATCTAAGGCTCGAAAAGCACGTGGCAGTCTAACAATCAGTGGTCGTGGGCTAGAATCCTACAACAGGCGTGAGTTTTTTAGCTAGTAGTATACGAGTATATTGTAATTATGTAATTGTAATTATGTAATTGATCTTAATAAAAGTATCGTAGACGTCTATATTGAATAATTGATTTTGACTTTTAGGGTAATTTTGTATGGCATCCTTGCTGGACTCTTAAAGAAAATATATCGTTAAGCACCCAACGTGGTGTTCCAGCAATCCTTAAGAGCCTGTTCCGATAATAGGATAAGCACTAACCTGCTACCATCTTTGATTACCAACTTGTTAAAAGTCAAGGTATAAATGCAAAACAAAAGTACTTGTAACTAAAAAAATAAATAAGGATTTTTTCAGCTGTCATGTGCGTCTTAGTTACGTTTGTATTACGAGAAAGAAATATGTCAAAAATATAAATCCAGATACTATCATGATTCGAGGATGTTGACAATGATATTAACTAAATAATACGGCGCCGCAGATGTTCCAATATCAATATCTGATACTTCGGCCGTTAAGGACGGTAGGAGGGCACGAGCTTAAGGGCGGAGAACCGGGTCAAGTTACCAGGGGGTGGGTGGGCAAGTCTACAGGGTCACAATGTACAGGATAATAGCCACCTGAGCACGTGTGCCGCCGGATATAGAGGGCTATTGTCTACCGGAGGAAGCGATTTCGACGCCATCGGAAAATAAGACGCCGATTTTTTTAGGTACGTCTACAAGTATAGAGTGTTACGTTACGTGTGTGTCAACGTCTTTCTGAGGTTTTGGTGAGTAATACAGTAAGACGATGAGTAATTGATAATACATTATATGTACTGAAAAAACTGAAAACACATTTAAAACTGTACATTAGGAGTCAAATTGACTGAACAATGGAAAAGAATTAGTGGTGGACAGGGTTTTACGTAATAAAATTGTATTTACTAGATGTGATTTTTTTACAAGTAAGTATAGCCTTTGTTCACCACGATACATTTTTAATTTAGTTAATAGCTATAAAGTACGATTATACCATTCTTCTGTGGCAGAATAAAAGTAGTAGCGGCTAGTACGACGATACAAATGTAGGTTATTGGTTTTATACAAAGTTCAAAACCAAAAATTGTTAATCAACACGGCCTTCGATTGATGATAAACAAAATCTTTCCGGGAACAAAGTACGCCTTGATAATTCATTTTCCACAGGGACCTGAACAGCTGTCTGGTCTTCTATACACTTGTATACAACTCACGAGACGACAAAGTAATTAGCGAGGCGTGCGCTAGAAGCTTCTAAAGGAAATGAGGTGGGAAATGAGTTTTCCATATTTGAATAAATGCGCAAGGAAATAAACATGCGCGGATATTGTCTCCGATAGAAAAGTAGTGGAACCGAAGAACAATCTCCGCGGTGATATAACTGTGTCATCTGCATAAGGGAAATGGAATTCACTTCAACTTCTCTGACGAACTGTACATGATTTGCTTTTAATTTTCATTGCAATCTATTACTTATTTATATTAAAACAGGTGGATAAACAAGGTATCTATTAAATGACAAATAATATTCTAACAGACGTCGTTCGTCACGGTCATGAAACACGCCACTTAGATGTTAGTTTTTTTCTACTATAATCAACAAGTCACCGTGCCAGTACTGCACTAACGATAACGTCCATATAAATTACACAGTTTTTCCTACGTCCACTGAACTGTGACGGTCAAGCATATACTTTAGCATGAGATTGTGTTACAGATATCGCTCACAAAAGCGCCCGCTTTAAACATTCACATTACGTATGGCATCGGCGTAAAATCGATCGCGAAACGTAAAAAGATTGAAGTAAACCGTCGGCGATCGATATTCACAAAGTAAACTGCCACCGTTCCCATCGTACACGTTGAAATTTAAAAATACAATTTACCGAGGAATTCCCTGCTTTGAATTACATTAAGTGTAAACAATAAAGCGTTAGCGAGCGTATCGGCCGCGACAGGCGACGGAAGTACCAGATAAACAATCTTTTTTAGATAAAACACTGAAAACGCACCATAAATCTGTACAACGACTCGGGAACACTTCATCCAGAACTGTCAAAGCGGTGAGACCGATGGGCTTCAGATATAAATAGGTACTCCTACCTAACGGTTGCATATAATTACACGCATCCGATCATTGACAACATAAAAGCTTTTTTTGGGTTAACGCTCATAACCTTTGCAATAATTAAAAAAAGCTCAACGCATCCGGTGCTGTCGATTATACAAACTGATTGAATTCTAATTTGAAATTCAATTTGTATTCTCTATGAGACTGGGGTATAAAATTTTTGTTTCCGGCGAATTAAGGATACGATATATATTATTGTGACATTCATTAACCTCAATTTGGTTTTTTACTGGAATATAAACTTATATTTTGAACGAGTTGTTTCTGAAGTAAATGAAAAGATTGTCGGTATTCGTGCGTTCAGTGGGCTCAGTATGAGTATCGATGGAGCTCGTGCTACGTGTGTTTTAAATTGGAGCGTGCCCGGGACGTCACTTCCGGTGCCAATAATTTATATCTCTCGGCCTCCGTCATCTGTCGAGATGGCGCGAGATACGACATTTATCCACGTTTAAATTTGGAACGATTTCTAAGAACATTATGATTGTGACATTATTTTTGTTTTAATGTAGGTCTGGCTGCTATGTAACTTCGCATTGCGGTGCACTCAAAATGTAAATAGCCATTTGTCCCGTAAAATTATCATTATTAGTGATATCTTTTTTTAAATGTCAATCAAATGACGTAGTATCTGAGTGAAAAAACTATCGTCAAACAACTTGACACAAGCATGACAACTTTCATTGCTTAAATAACTATGTAGTGACATTATCTGTACAAAAAGTGATTTGTATGTTGTGAAGTGCGAAAGATGAATGGGACAATGTTGTGACATGTTATCTCAGAACCAGGGGCAGTTGCGAAGGACAATGGGCACCCACGCCTTCCTTCCCCGCGCCCCTGCGTCTCGCCCCGCCGCCCTCGCGAACCACGCACCCTGCGATAGCGTATCAACACAATTCACACTGTACTCGTATTATCATCACATTATACAAACTACTTATCTAAGCGTAAAAATAATATTATAATTATATTTTTTCCGTGATAAGAAAAGTTACAGCTTTCTGAAGTGAAATTTTTAATATTTAACAAATTATTGGAGTACAAGCTTTTATGCCCAAGGCGGGAATCAAACCCGCGTCCTCCGACTTCGTGTCTGATGCCTAAAACCTACTCGGATTCGATTCCCGCCTTAGACGTAAAATTTTGTACTCCAATATTATAAAATATGATTTTCGCTTAGCAGGCGATAGTGCTTGTAATCATATTTTGAAACTATTAATTTTATATTAATTTTAACCCAATCCAGACAGTGTCTTGCTTATCTTAAGAAATAAAATTTTGAATTTGACAGACACAGTATAAGTAAAGTAATCAATATTTGTATTATATAGCTGTACTAAATGAAATAGCTGGTGAAAGAGGAGTCGGGTCAAGGAAAGGGTTTCATATCTAGTAACTTTTATTTGAATAACCCGAAGGCAACAATAAATTTACGATTCAATTATTTTCTATCATATGACTTAGTATTGATACGATGCGTGATCAACTTTGGGTTGAGTACCAATTAGCAGTAGAACTCTTTTCGAACAAGTTCGTTTGGTGAAGTCCTGCTACCATATCTATTTCCATCGCCCAGCAGTAATGTTAGCATTACTGTGTTACGAATTGAAGGATATGGGTGCCGGTGAAATTACAGGTAGGTAGGTACCTACATGAGACAACAACTTTGTAGTCATATAGGTACATAAAAGGGATAAGCGCAGTACAGTTTGTCACTTGTAACGAAATTAATCTGTTATGAGCAGAGGTTGCCGTGCTGAACACCTAGTGGGCATCATACTTGTTCCATCATAATGTTATAAAAAATATTTAAAAAGAAGTTTTAAAGCAAGATTGAGGAACAATTAAAACTCGTGCCAACTAATAGCTTATAATGAACTCTTTGCAAATATTTGTTTTTGCGGGAGATTCAGCACTAAGCGTAGCGAGCGCCGCAAATAAGGCAATTAATTGAATTCGGCACTTCAAAGGCGCCGCTGAAGGGCTTTGTCGGCGTTGCATCAGTAATCCGACACTTGTATTGAACGTGTAGTAAAAATCACCGGCATTGAAACAGGTCCTAGTCCGCGAAACTCCATCGCTACGTAATTCCCACAGTGGTACAAAAGTGTAAAGAGGTGCATTTTAAATGCACCTCACACCTGCAAATTGCGAAAATATCGAATTACGTGAACTACTCATTTATTTCTAAATTTATTATTTTTGATCCACGGGTTGGGCAAGATTTTTATTTTTTCTTCATAGGTACAGTTACAGATATAAATTATTATATTATATTATATTATTACAGGCTATAAACATAAATTTAGATACTTTATGGAAGAAAACAGCCAAAATCCAATAACAACTATACACATCTCTTTGTTATACTGTAGACATAAGTAATAATAATAATATTTTAAGTAATACAAGATAAACAAATTTCTAAAGATATTGGAGTATTAGACAAAAAAGAAATTTAGAAAGTCCAGAAATGTGCCCGATACTGATAGGCTCTTCCGTTATTATATGGGACTAAAATATGTCTCGTGAAACGTAGGATGTTAGACAATTTTGCCCTTCAGGGTATACATTACTTGCCGATAGTATTTTGCCTTATTTCCTAATCGAGCAGATACAAAACGCTTGTACTCATTACCTACATAAACCAGTTATTTCTACCATAGCAAAGTGCACTGTAAGTGATAATAATTCTGCCATAATTACTCGTATGAACAAATAACATATAAGTTCATTGTTTGTAAAATTCCACGAACCCACCCACATTGATACAGAGCTGATAGCCACAGCTAAAATAGGTACCTATAAAGCGTATATTGTAGATGTAAAAATTTAATATTAAAATGAAACCTATATATACCTACAAAACACGATAAGATACTTAACATACTTGAACCGATCTACTACGTCTACTTGATGTATATCGCTTTATTTGAATGTAATAATCGAAAATAAGCCTTTATTGCATCCATGAAAGTTTATCGATGCATTTTGATAAGTTCGATATTAAAATAGCTGTAAAGTGACGACGATAAGGCCCGATTTGTATGGAAGCCCTTTGTAAGCACTCCTTGACCCTTACCCTTTATTCGAGCACAATAACATTGACAAGCAAATCTGATTTGGTATTCTTATATATCGAATCAAGGACACCTGAACTAGGTGAAGAAAAAAGATTGATTGTATGGGCACTTCGCAAGGGCTCTTGTTAATCTTATTGGGGGAAGAGGGTCTTTTAGGGTCGTCGAGTTTGCGAGCACCCCAATAATACTCATATCAAAGGAACCCCTTGCTCTTTTCGTGTGCCAACCCTTGAGGGGTGGGCCTTTTAACATTTACCTGGCTTTCTTGTCTGTGCCAATGTCTTTTGTACCTATTGTTCTGTTTGTGGTACATTATATAAGTCTCAGGTTTTATAATGCAACTAAGAAATAATCAGCTTGTGCTCATTGAAAGTTAAGTCGTCTCCTTGGTTGAGGTACATAAGTAATGCAAATAAAATTTTCTTAAATGTCTGAATAAGCTCAAATGATTCTAGTTCATGGTCATTATTTGCTGGGTTAAGCAATAATATGGTTCATATATATATAAGTATATATTGCAATTATGAAATAGTGAGATTTGTGCTTATGTAAAGGGAAGTTATCACTTATATGTGACCATTTCAATTTCAATTTTTTATATCGATAGTGCTTGTGAAAGTTATTTAAAAAAAAACTCTTTTAATTCAAATTATATAAAAATGTAATAAAAAAATTGTGTGTTAATATGTATCTAAGTTTGAACGTGTGAAAGTTATTTAAAAAAAACTCTTTTAATTCAAATTATATAAAAATGTAATAAAAAAATTGTGTGTTAATATGTATCTAAGTTTGAACGATTTCAATTAAAAATTGAGGTTCTATTATATATGACGAATAACGTGATCCTGACGACCACTCGTCATTTCATTTACGAGCATAATTTGAATTCTTGTTCCTCAGAAATCTTTCATAGAAAATACGTAGTCCTAAAATTGAAAAGGTTGCGCACGTGCGCAGGAGTGTGTATCGTGTTGCACCGGAAGCTCCCTGGTTGAAGCACAATAGCCGCCGGAAGTGGCCGCTCGAAACTAAATGACACGTATCTTTTTATTGATATCTTAGAAAGCTCAATATTTTTCATGTCTACACTTCAACCCTACTGACAGTAATGACGCATTGTTTTGTAAAATACATTATTCACTACAAAAAACTGTTTTATTAACTTTATGTACCATGAGTTTATTTCAAAGGAGTCAAGTTTACATTAAAGCTCATGCTAAATCCTAAAAATGGAAACTTCGCCCATTTATAAACATCTAAATTATACATTTTATATCTTTATTATACCTTAACAGACTTGTACTTAATTACAATTATCGAGTAACCGACACGATATTTGAATATCACTCCATTTATCGGATAATATGGTTCAATAAAAACGGTAGTTTAGTGGTAGGGTATATTATATCGTATGTATGGGCGGGGCCATATTTAGCCACTGCTAAATCAGTGTTTGGATTCACCATCATCACGGTATGCCCCTACCTCTTACTGGCCGTATGTAAATAAATAAATTATTTTGATTGGTTGGACCATAACCGCCAATACATAGGTAAATTATTCTCATAAATATAAGTTAATGGGCTAATAAGGATGCCCATGCAGTTTAATGCCGATATGGATTGGTAAATGATGTCATATTTTCAAGTTCTTGAAACGATTTATTGCAGTTCAACTTTTTATAATGAACAAAACTCTAATAAGTTGTGTGAATGATAAGTAAATTATAGTAAAAATGTTTGCTTTGCAAATTGAATAAAATTAGTTTTTTGACGCTTTTTTTCTGTGTTATTATTAGTTTTGACAAGTGTTTCATTTATTAATTAAATCAGGTTTACAATTTCAGTCGGTGTTTTAGATGAATAAAGACAATGACCATCACCTACGCAGATCGTAGAAATACTCGTATCTACGGCGTAGCGGTCATCGAAGCATGACGTGACCATGAAAATTTTCAGCAGCAAATATTATTGTTGTTTAGCAACTAGTTCCTTAGGTTGGTCCGGGCGGCGGCGGCGTGTGCGTCCGGCGATTAGCGGCGAGTGCGCAACGCGAGGATGCGCCCGCGCCGCTGTGCTGCCCCTTGCGACAGCGCGGATACAGCGGAATTGCATCAATACAACATTAACCATATACGACGTGCACTTGCAAAATATTGTGTTTTTGTGCGTTAACCTTCAGATATGTTGGCCCACTTGCATTAGTTGGTAACGCTCGAGTTGACGCGAGGACGCGAGAAACTCAACCGTCAATGTATGCTGATGCCATATGCAACGTCCTTGAATGCTCAAATTATTAAAATTGTCAGTTATAATTGAGAAAAAAATACTTTAAATGAAATTAACCAAAAGAGGTTCATTAATAGAGAAAACGCTTGTATGAAAATACAAAACTTTAAATGTATAATACTTTATTTTTACACTACAAAAAATATCGATGTTAAGGTCTACAAGATAGACTCACCCCTCCAAATCAATAAAGGATCCAGGTCTGTAGATTCCCTGGACCAGGAACTGGGATGAAGAAACATAGCTCATCCAGAGTCATAATCCGCCATATTTAGTTAATCACATAAATCACTCAACAAATTAGACACCTTATCACCGCCCTCGTAAGATGACACGAAACCTATTAAAATTTCAAATATTTTGTATAGTTAATGATATAGAATATATGACATTGAGTATAGTAAAATAGTAGAAACGACACAGAACTTTCAAGTAGTCGTGGAGAAGAGAACAATGGCAAAGATGAGTAACCAGTGTGCTCGTAGACCGGGCACTGAGGTCATGCGCACATTCTACTGGCGAAGGTGAGGGAGCTAATGGAAGGGGCGTTCTAATTCAGTCATTTGTTTAATGAAAAGAAATCGGGGACTAGAAGTGTACATGGTAGGTATATGAACCACCTTGCAAGAAATCAATTAATATTTCACTTAGTGTGAAGATCCTAATATATAAGATTTTATGGATATTATCGAATCTATCATATTTTTTATGTACAAAAATATGGGGTTAGTCTTAAAATTGTAAATTTTAGACAATTTTTGTTTCTATATTTCTTAACTTACTTATCTAACAAATACTGAGATCTTAGATTAATAGTGTGGTTTTGGAGCTGTGATTTTTTACGGGCTGTTGCCACTTGGAATTTTAAAAGAGTGTGCTCTGAATCACACTTTTATCTACTCTAGAAGTTAACAGCGACAGATGTAGTTGCAATGAGTACACTTTGCCAATTTAGTTTGGTTTTAATGCAAGTTAGTTGGTTTAATTAGATCTCTACATATAGGGCGTTAAAATTAAACGTTAAAGTTGCATATTTTAGAAATATAAATAACCTGATGTATTATTTTTAGTTTAATCAGTTTACAGATGTCTCATTCTGGGCTCCACACAACTGCCCAACATGGTTAGAACAGATGTTACTTGAAGCGTATAGTTGCAAGATATAAATAAAAATAGCACATTTGCTGTGCCTACAATACATTGTATTGCGCAAATCGTATTGAAAGTACAAGCAGGTGCTGTCATAGATTACATTTTATATATTGATGGCACATCTTTATTCATACTTGTTGTCATTTCGATATCACATCAAGTCTAGTATTATTTAATTGAGTAGGTAAGTATGTGCGGAGGAAACTCGAGGACAGAAATGGAATTTTCTCCCAAGTGATACACAGTGCTTTATACTACACCTATGAGGAAAATAAAATCATTATAAGTTCTATCTGTCCTGAGACTTCTCAGGAAGTAAGTTCTTTGTAACTTTTTGAGGTGTATTTTTATTTCTGTTGGCGTCAATATTATAAAATCGTCACTCTCACTATCAGATGACGTTTTGGAAAATTATTTTGAATAATTTAAAGCGTATGTATAGTTATTTTATCAATTTAGTAAAAAAACAAAATTAAACAAAACAAATAGCCACTCATTTTTAGTAGTGCAGAAAAACGTTGCTAACCACATTTTATAGAGAATCGTGTACCTACTTAAAAAAATCCCCACTTTTTTCTTATTATTTGATATAGAGCCTATTTGAGCAGGGCAGGTATGGATTTTTATACAACATTCTTTCACTGATACGGAGGGGAGTAATGAAATTCCATATAACTTTTCCCGTCGCTCATTTATAAGGGAGAAATGACGAACTTTATAACACGTTTTTGAACGAGCAATGAGGCACTTCTGAGTGGGTGTGGTTTAACTTGATTAAGTTCTTAACCTTGTAATTTTTCAAAGAATATTTGGATTTGAATATAAAAAAACACATTCTTGAAAGATGAAGTTCAAAGTAATACTCTTGTTAGATACTAAAACACCTCATTGCATGTTCAGATGGGTAGTTCAATTACGTCTTGATGAACTATGTAAAACGGTTAGATATAAAAGTTTATGGTCTCTTTCTTACGTATATGTATAATCCTAACACAAGTAAGAAAGAGATGACCCGTCGACAACAGTGGCAAAAGCAGAAGACGATTCTGTTAGACCTCGGTTCGGCTGAAAGAGAGCGGAAAAACTGCGCCAAGGTCGGCTGTTGCGCCACCTACACGCACCCGAGTGAAACGATGCGCCGCTTGATATGTGAACACTTATTTGATGCTTCAGTGAGAAATATGATTCTATGATAAACGATTCAGGTACTGTGGCATTTGAGTCTATTTCAAATGTGTTATGGTTATTTTAATTTTTTTAAGAACCTATACTAATTAAATAGTAAAAAACTATGATATGTAGTTGAGTATATTCTTGCATAGAATTTAATTTAATTTAGTTTTGTAATTCAGTAGTGATTTTATTTGCTCAGTAAGATATCTTCTTAGTAGTTGTTAGATACATGTATACATGCCCCTAACAACTACTAAATAATGTATACATTTTAGTTTGGGTTTTAAATCTAATGTATATAAAAATGCAAAATATGGAATCTCGAAATCTCGGGTACAAAAGGTTGTTCAGACAAGTAAATTTACAGCAGCAGTCCGGGGTTGCACGCCCTCTGTTACAGAGAACCAAAACATATATATTCTACGGCCTACTAGCGTATCTGTGACTGGCTAAACTAGTATCTATATTTATACTTTTCCAAATGACCTACTCAACGTGACCAGAAAAAATCTGGCAATCAAATGTAGTAACATATAACATAATTATATCACTTTGCACATCACATTTTATTAATAACGTCACAAATTTATGACATATACTAATAAACTTGTCAATTATAATTATCAAACTCAGACTCGAGTCAAGAAGATCCCGGAAGATCCAGTGTACACGTGTAAATTGGCTGTCCAAATGTCGGAAGAAACCCAGACCACCCGCACTAACGACTTACAGGACATCTTGTCTCCTTGCGTAATTTATTATTTCAGTAGCACGCGCGGCCAGTCAAAACATCCCGCAAGTATGATTTACCACGCAATAAACACCCGTTTTATATCTAATGGAAATGAGCTTTTATCCGTGAGATATCACAGCCACCCTATATACCTCTAAAATTTGATTAATTAGTTTCAGTAGTGAACTATTCCCACTAGCTATGGTCATTTAAATTCAGCTTGATGAGACAGTTGCATAATTTAAAGTAATATGTGCTTCTATATTATTTATGGGACACTTAACGTGTGCCGCGAAAAGATTAACACTTCACTTTATAGGATTAGTCCCTGTTGCATCCGCGTTGATAAATCATGATGATATTGGCGACATATAAATAGCGCTGGCTTGATTATTCGACAGTAGGTTGATTAATTCGCGTTTCCGCGTTACTCCAGGATCAAATGACACATTCAAATAAAATTCATATTCATTCAACAAACTTCGATTAAATAGAGCTCATAAATAAATTTCATTTTACAGCCAGAAGGCTTGACATAAATGATAAAGACATACGAGTAAAAGTGCCAAATGTTTCAAAATTGAAAGAGAACGGAACGTTCATACGAAAAATAAGCTTACAAATGGTAAAAAGTCTAACAATAGAAAACAATATAGAAGCTCGATGACGTGTAAGTATGCATATAATAGGTTATCTTACCTAATCCTACAGCAAAGTTAACTTACTTAAAATCCAAATAATGGCATTTTTGCTTTAACTACAGCTAAAAAAATAACCTTACATAATCCAAGAAAGAAAAAGTAATCTAGCTTATATAAAGAATCTTGTTTGTAGGCTACGAATAATAGTATTATTCGTAGTTGGTTGGTCAATTCAGATATACTAAGGGCGTCTTTCCGTACCTTGTGAAGGTTTAAAATTAGAAACGAAAGAAATAATATGAGGTATGACTCATCTCGCTAGTTCAATTTGAAAAGTTTGTTTCGGACCGAGTGTCGGGAGGATCCCGGTCCTGGTTCAACAAAGTTTTATCGACGTGATTTTGTTGGCTATATTTGGAAAAAAAGAAAAATTTGGACCACGAGCGGGATACCAACCAGCCATCCGTCCCTCGGGCCAACACAAGCTTTTCCGATTTGAGCTACCGTGACGAGATGAGTCATAGTCAGAATTTATTCCTTCGTTCCTGTTATTTAACTGTTTTAACATGTATAGTCAATGCGAATTGAACAACAACAAGACTGATTTTACAATGATTTTTTAACTACTTACGATGACGGGACTCGACCTACGTCCATCCGAACGTCACTTAGCGAATAAGCTTTTTTTCTTTTCGTTGTAATTTTGTTTGTGTATGTTCATGGTTCGATCCCTACCGACGCTTGAGCTTTACTACATGGTGAGAGGGCATTTTGCGACTACTCACCTAGCTACTACTCTCAACTAGAATATCTGTCACCAAGCACCTAACAGTGTGTTCGGGCCGCAGTCCTTGAGAACCAGTAAAACAGGCACATAAGAAGCAACAACTGTATGTCACAGGGCGACAGGTGGAGTGCAGTTCATCAGTAGTGACGAAATGCATCTGTTAAAAGTAGAAGTTACCGCTTAACATCAAGAAGGCCTCGTGATTATGCCGTCACAATCATAAGACAAAAGTATATAGGTGATAATGCCATGCGCCGCTGAAACATTAGCCTGTAACCCGTAACGTTAGTAATTGCCGGCTTATCGTCAATGGCAGTATAACGAGACTATTACCACCGCAGATAATGATTCCTTATCTTTATGACTCGATACACTTACAGGGGGTGATCTACAACTGTGTCAAAATAAACAAGTCACATTAAACATTCACCAGTTTAAATTTGTGAAAGGTACTCGTATTTAACCACGTATTTGTTAAATACAGCTGTGGATAAAATTTATATAGATAAAATGTACTTTTTATCGAATTCCAGTACTTAGTAAAGTTATTATTAATGATTCATATTCAGAAAAAAGTTACAGACTGTATTGTTGATTGTTATAAAAAATATATTGAACTTGCTACGAATATTCGTAGACCCTCCGTAGACCTTTCTAAACTAGACCTTTTCTGGTAACGGTGGTTTTTACGACACATAGTATTTTCTACATTGTATCAAACTTAATGACCGTAAAGTTATAAAAAAGAGAATAAGCTTTGAAATTATAAGTTTGTGATATTTTACGACCCTACTTACAACAAACCTATCAGTTTTCTACGTTTAAAATTTGTATTTTACCCATTAATTTATACTACAAGCGACTCTTACATATTCTTGCCATTATATTATGAGTATATATGATACTCGTATCATTATTTTATAGATTGTATTCACAGTTAATTTTATAGCAGTGCAGAAGCTAGAAATAGTTCTTACCTTGCTTTAGTCGCAGTTGAAAAGGTAGAACAAGAACTGTTAAGGAAACATTCAACTGAATTTATTAGAAAAAAAACTATACTTTTCAAAATAATGAGTCCAATATCACTGTTGCTGTGATTCAGGAGGTATTTTCCTGTAATTTAAACTTACCCATGAAGATCTTCTTGCTAAACGTAGGCGGGAACTAATGAAGAAAACGTTGAAGAACCATAATTTTTCTACTCTTTTCTAACTTCTGTGGGGTTGGTATGACTTACATATTTGTAAGTCATTAGGCTCTGTGAGGTGATCATGAGAGACAACTCGGCTGACTTATCAACTTAGTAGCATGCTAACTAGTCATGAGGCTTTAAGTGATCACCATGAGCAGCAACACTCCGCTGACAAGTCGGCGTTAGTAGTGGTATGCTGCTCATTGTTTTATTTTTCTTAACATCCTTTTACGACATCTAATTGAATGGCTTTCGTCCTGACTAGTCTGTAATAGTCCTGATTCTGAAGCCGTAAACAGCACAACCTTCTTTATCAGCACAAAATCAAAGAACTTCAGTTGATTTATCACCAACTGTGTCAATTAGGAGGTACTTACCAGTATTGTTGTTGTTATTGTAATGGTGGGCAGGCGGGATGTAGTCGGGCAACTCGGGAAGGCACACGTTGCTCTCGTACATATTGGGTGGCACGTTCGCGAGCAATGATCGCTCTTTCTCTACATCTGTGAAAGAAAATGAGACTTTAGTCGTCACTTATCTGCATCGGTACAAGCATTCTTTTTCATGCTGCAGATTGAGAAAATACTGAAATTATTAATGAATCGTTTACTATTTGTTTAACCACGGGGCTGTCGAAATATGCTTAATTGAGCAGAAACTACATGCTGTAAAAATATGTACATGTTATTGTCGTTTAGCATTTAAATGCGAAACGAAAATATGATATACAAAATTTCACTTACATACTCAAGTATTGTTTTTAGTGCTAAATATGTTACAGTGATGGTTCTCGTGCATAAAAACAGTCTCTGTTTGGCCTTCTATATGCATAAAACCTCAATACTTGTATTAAGAAGTTTAGTACAAATTCTCATAACGATATTCATGAGTAGTAAAACAAACACAATGTAATAGGTTTTACGATGTAAGTATAATAATCAAAGCTGTAGCAATACGTATACGTATTATACGTATACGTAATTATGTACGTATTTTGAACTCTATTTCTTACGGCTTTTAAAATATTTTTGAACATCAAGTAAAAATATAGTCACCACTGGTTTACTCCGAATAGTAGGGACATTTTCGGTATAGGTACAGACGCCTGCAATATAATTAAGTATTCATTGTTTTTAAGATACTTCTATGTACATAGATAGAAACAGAAGTCTGCCACTATATTGAATATTACAATTATACTTGTTAATGTGAATTTACATTTGGGTAGACGATTTTAGATCTCATGAAATGTGGGGCGAGTAAATTATATTCTGGATCATACATTCTCATTTGAGGTATCTCTGTCGAAAGTCACTCCTAAAAGTAGCAAAGAACATGAATATGAAGTTACCTTTCTGAAGAATCTCGAGATGCTCCCACAGGATATCACCCATAAAGGCGGGCGCCCGAGCAACAAACTCCTCGCGGCCCATCGCGCAGATGTCCTTGCCCTGGGCTCGTGCGAACTGCTGGAGCGCTACGCCTTCCAGCGAGAACTCACGGGCCGCCCAGCGTAGCCACGCCGCTACAGCCGCTTCGCTCCATTGTCGCGGATCTGACGATAACATAATACACGTTGAGATCATAATAAAACCAATGAACTTCACCATTTACTTTCATCTATCTCATATAAATGTGGTCGGTACTATATATGTTTTCTCAAGCAACGCAATTATTGCAAAAAGTACGTAGTTTTGCATTAGATTTTATGGCCGCATGCTTTCACCCTTATTAGTAATTCTCATTGGCAGTATGCTTATTACCATTCGTATACGCTAGTGCGAATAGTGGATTAGGAGCTATATTGAGCCTATAAGTGTAGCAATTCCCTACTATATGAGTAGTGGCATGCTGCTCATTAAGCGCATTATTTATAAAACTTACGATCTTCCAAGATATATTATTTATGTACTTATGTTTATACTTAATAGCCAAAGTCTTGATTCCTTTTGTATATTTTGGGTATAATTAGAAAGGTTAGTGTAAAATTCAATTGCTTTATTCCCCGTATACTAGTGTATGTCGAAATTGACTTTGTTAATGAATCACACTCCCGAAATATTCATCAGTGATGAGTAATCACAAATGCATCGACAGATCATTTTCCTCGGAAAATGTTTATTCATCTTACGTTAGTAATGGGATGAACATTGCATAATTGAAACGTTGATTGCGGATAATGTGAAGAAGATCGATTGGTACGAGATGAGTTTACACCGGAACTGTACAACGGCACAGAGGCATCCCTAATTAGAATTCCCTATAACCCATAAGTAAAACAGTGGAGCGGATGGCAGGGCTGCAACATCAACAATTAGGCGGGCAGCGAACCGCGCGGTTGGCTAACAGCGGATCTTGCGCCACGCGCCGGAAGTCGACCGACCTTGACGCCGAATGTATGCGCCGGGCACTGTCGACTAATCGCGACTCGCGACTACAATTGATAAAAGGATTTCTAATTATGTTTATGGGTTAATACCCATACGCGATGTTATCACCCAGAAGTTACTCTTATATGTGTCGCTGTATACCTATATCGCTTAAAGACAGGACGAGCTTACTGAATGAAATGACAGCTTATAAGCAACACGCAGGTCTACGGTATGTCTAAGGTATGACCTGTTTTAAAAAAGGATCTACGACCTCTAATTTTGGCTAAATCATTTCTTTATTAATAACATTATTATCTTCTTACCCTTACCCCAAGCGTATGGAATGGGTACAATATTATGCTTTCTCTAACAACGCAAAAACATAATATTAGGAAGTTTTGGATTCATGTTTTCGATCGATTACCATCCTGACGGTAACTTTATTTGAAAACGCTAGTTAGTAGTAAACTTTTAGCTAATGAAAGAGTCAAAATTGATAGTAACTTTAAGATTTTCGCGACTTGAACACATAGTTTTAAGTATTTAACGCGACTTAATCGCGACAGAAACATGTATATTATATATTTACCTCTACATTTTGACCAAGTTGCAATTGTTGTGGTCACGAACGGACTCAACATCTTGAAGGGCGGGTATTTTCTCCAACTACCCGCATTTAGATATGTATCGTCTCTACACACAACACTGACAACATCCATAGATCTTAACGAAGGTGGTCGAAATTGATAATTGTCCAATTCACTTAAAAATTATTATTAGTTTATTATTTCATGTAATTATTAATATTATTATTCAACGTAGTTCTAAAATTGATGCTGTTGTTGATCTAAGTAGAACTATTTGCGGATAAAGCGAAGCCGCATGTGAATGAAAGCAAAAAGTTACCTATTCAAAGTTTTCTTCTCAGAAAGTGGTCATGCCACGAGAAAAAGTAAATCAATACAAACGAAGTTATGGTGTTACGATGTCACAAATTGCCCAGACGGGGCATTTCAGTTTTTCCCCGTCGTGAGTGGGTAATAATGAATAATTAGTTTAATTATGGCTTTTAACCGGTGAATGGAGACGCCGCACAATGTTGCGTAAATTGATGGCTAGAAAAATGCTCGTTTCCTGTAGAAGATGGAGAAAAAATGTTGCTCTCTCTCTTCATATTTTGCTGAACTTAAAAACATGTACGCTAGCTTAGCAAACAGATTTGACAACAATTATAAATTCTGGTAGTATTTCG
Source organism: Plagodis dolabraria (assembly GCA_963854805.1). Taxonomy (NCBI): domain Eukaryota; kingdom Metazoa; phylum Arthropoda; class Insecta; order Lepidoptera; family Geometridae; genus Plagodis; species Plagodis dolabraria. The sequence continues at coordinate 15,984,690 of OY978459.1, read as the reverse complement.
TGTACAAAAACTTTTGTTTTAGAAGAAAAATTTTAAAATATTGATAAACAAATATAAATTTTTAGTCTACGCATGAACTAAAAACAAATACGTAAATATGTCGGGTTAGTTCTTGTACTAGCCCCTTAAACAAAAATAAACATACAATTTATACATTTCTTTTAGAAAATCCGAATAAAACAATACATCGTATGTAAATGTATTAATTTCATTAACAATCTCCAAGTAAGCTAGTACGTCTCCTAGAGTTATCGAGACAACGAGAGCTGATGAGGACAATTTTATGTTTTTCGATCGCTAACAAGATTACCAGCCGAGATGAACAACCACTATTGACTATAGACTGTGTTCACGTATTTAGGCGATCGTTTCTCTATGTAAATTAACTTTGTTTATGTTGTAGGTTAATTAAAATTGTTTTGGTGGCCCCTTAAAGACAAGTCTTTTAAGGTACCAAAAACTTACGAAATAAACCACGTAATTTTATCAGTACTTCAGGAATGTTTTAACATACGATAAGAAAACTTTGATACCTGTAGATGCAAATAACATTTTTTTTTACCAATAATTGGAAACGACTTCGACACTCAAAAGAATGAAATAACTTGTTGAAGTTATTGTGCGCTACCGACTTCGTGTTGTTGACTTGAGTGTTGAAGTCGGTTCCATTGTAGGGTAAACATTTTTTTAACTCTTTTTAGTGACCCTTGCTACTAACGGGGTCGATTGTCATTCACTGTCAACGACTATATCATCAAGATAGGAAAATATTTTTCAGTTATTGGAGTGTAACTCAAAAGCGGCTCGACCGATTTTGATGAAATTTTAATGGGACAAGCTTCTAAATAAAGTTCTGAGGTAACAAACAAAAAAAAATCAGATGTTTTGAGAACCTCCTCCTTTTTTGAAGTTGGTTGATGAAATGAGATAATATTTAATCAGTACATGAAGATAGCATTTATATACAATATTTTTAAAGAATTTAGAGCCATCTTTTATATTGTATTCTGAAGACGCTTACATCAAAGTTGAATAACCAGACTGCATTCATGCAGCCGTAATATTTCTTTTAATAACACATAACAACTTCGCTTATGCAAACAAAATAAAGAAATAATCATAAAGATAAGTACTTCGAAGTACCATAAGGCACGTTTCATTTAACTGCAGTATTTTATCGCAGAGCATCCACATTATTCTTACGACAACGACTTAATTAAGACTGCTAAAGTCGACATATTTAATTCATTGGACCAGTTTTTAATCTGTTTGTATTTTATACGTTATCATCGGTTACCATTGTTTTTATCTATACCGTATTACAATTGTGTATCAGCGCTTCGGAAGAAATAAATAAACTTTAAACTATCTAGAAACTCGTTTTACTTTTGGCCGCACTAAGCCATAAAAATTTAAAAGTAAATTAAGAAGGGCATGGCTTTATTGGTGTTTTCCATTTACTTTCGTGTGTTCGTCAAGTTTTATCAAAATCGGGTTTATTGCTAACTTTATAACGTTGAACAATTAAATCGATTTCGACTACATTTATGGATTAAGTATTTAATTTATTTAAAGGTTTCTGATAAGGTTAACTAAGTATTTTAATTTAGACACGGTTGCATTTCGGTCTCAAGTCATTTTGAGGCACTTATATTCCATAGCGAAGTCAAATAATTTACCTACCAGTAAAATCAAAGGTCTTCGTAAGTTACTATACTCTTGTTGTTTTATCAGCTAGATAGCAAACTAGATGTGCATATGTTACATGCATGGTTTACAATGATGCGCATTTGGTTAGATGCGCAGGCGCGGGCGCACCGGAAGCGCGAATAGACGCGCCGCAGACGCACGCACTTCCGCCGCTCGGCCGTCGAACTCGCCACCTGTCGTGATCCTAGCGCAATCACAATCACGTCGATTGCAATCTTCAATAGTTGACATTATAAAAGAAATTACATAAATACAATTTGTACCGGTTTTTTATTTACTATTCATGAGTTTTAAATACAAAAATATATGTGACTGTACAGTATCTCTTTTTCATATTTTGTCCTATATTAAGCTCAGTTTGAACTAGGTACGTTTCTTCTTTTTGCATCTGTCAGCTGCCATCTCAGTACTATTTCATTTCTGTACCTTTCTTAATAACCTTACACAAATAGTTTTTCACGCAATCCATTTTTACGTTCTACGGTCTTCCTCTAGGGAGATTACTACTTCATACTTTGATTGTACCTTTCCCTTCTTCATGGGTTTTCCATACACGGCTATTTCTCTCTTATATAATCAAATCATATTTTCTTACAAATGCGTCCACTGATAAACTCATTTTTAATCTTGGGTGTATTAATGCATTTACCACATATCAATCTCTGGTACATTCAGTCTTTCTTTCTGTTGATTCTTAGACAGAAATGGCTTTTATTAATTGTCAAATGTAAAAATTACCTTTTTTCTATGGATTCATATCAAAGTAAATATGAAGTATGATGATTAATATAACTAGTTATATCACTTTTTCTCTTCATTGGTGGGCGACATATCGTAGCCAAGAAATTAGCATCATCCATCCAAGTTTCGATACAAATATCGCGTAAAGTTGGCAGTTGCCACCAACAAAGAATGAGGTGTGTGGCGCTGCGTTGGCGCAGGGCGGTCGAGACACGCGGTCAGAGATGAATTTAGGGAGCTAGTGAATTGTACAAAATATTTGTAATTAAATTAAATACTTATCTCCAGTTATGTATGTCACGCTATTTTTTTTAATGTTGAAGGATAATATGATAATTATTGTTTCATTATTTCACTCCAGTGACCATTATCAATACATTTAGGGCCCGTTTCAGAATGTCCTATAAAAATGACAGTTGACATGCAGCGCGTTTCAAGCTTTAACCGATGGATAGGCTAAATCGATGACTGTGAAACGCAAAGATAGTGTTTTATTTATTAAATATGTTCTGGGTAGTAAAACCGAAACTTCCTCGAACATTCTGAAACAGGCCCTTAATCAGTCTCATTGTACTACTTGTATAAACAAATGACTTGTGTTATTTTTATTTTAAGTATAGATACCCCTTCAAATTGGTGTCAATTTTATATACGAACCATAAAGCACTATAAAAACCGTGTCGTTAGTCAATGCATAAAGTAAAGTCGATACCCTGATTTATAAAGAACTTTGTACTATTAATGAAACTATTTTTTATTATTTCCCAACTTTTTGGTACAACACTTCTGACCCTAATAATGATATAAGTTGCCAGGCTGACAAACTGAAGGTCTAGAGTCCCGATCCGGCACTGTATTCGACGCGTCGTCGCCGCCGTTGCATTACCATATATGCAAATCCCGACTTGTATCGTACGCCTTGTGCACACTATACTAACAGTTTTTGCTTGTTCCACTGCACCGAGGGAAAAAACAAAGCCTCTATCAGCTCTATACGCGTCGCCTGACAATTTTACTTCAAGGACTTGAATCTTCCATTGTTTTGTATTATTCTTGGCAGCGTTTATCGCGCTGCACATCACATCTGTTACTCTCAAGAAAAACATTATGAATATTAAATAAATTTCTGTAGCATCTTTATTCATCTCTCAGATCTCGAGCGACTGATGTCTAAAATTATATGAATGTGGTTTTACGGCATTTTCTTCCTGACCATAAAGTGGTATTGACGAATGGCTTTACTTTAATTTAATGTCAGATGAGACTCGGTAGTTTATACAAGTGAGAACTGTTGTTTTACCACCTCTTAAAAGTCATAAACTGCTAAGACCATGTCGGATATACGCTATAGAGACCGTAGAAAAATTAACAGTACAACTTGGTACAAACTTTGTAAGTTTACATATTAAATTTAGAGTATTTCGATTAACTTAACAAAGTCAGAGATTGGGTAGTAATTTTGCATGTCACGAAGTGGGTAATTTTATAAGATTGAAAAAGTTTATAGATTTCAGTCACCCAAATTTACCGTTCACTTGTACTAACATAAAATAATACTAATTTAGAGATTTTTTGTGTTTTTTTAATATGTTTTTACGGAATAAGTACGAGGACCACCTAATGTTCGAATTCTCTTGTGCCTGTAATGTATTATTTCATATGTTTTATTACTTTGCTCGATTTAAATATTCAAAACTCTATTCAAAGGGAGCACGCCGCGGTCCAGTGTGGCCGCGGCGGACGTTCTAAGCTCGGAGAAGGCATTAAAAAAAATATTAAAAAAAACAACACAAAAAAAATCATCCCAATATGTTTGTTAGGACTAGCATAACTCAACCCTAAGAGGTTGATAGCATTTTACGAGTAACTCTGAATATAGCGCAACATGACAGAAAGAGGTCTCTGCGACGAAACTGCTAGCGCACCTCTACGTGCCAGTGTGAAATTACCTTGGTAACTACAGAGCAAAGTAGCAGTTAACATGTTTTATGTGAAAGCATCCATTTAAAGCTTTGATTAAAGTATTTACTACGCCTCGTATTTATTTTAAATTGTATAAAATAATAATTGCGAATGTATATAGACTCGTGGATCAATTATATTTTTCCATAAAGAGTATTCGTAAGGGCAACTGTCAGTTCTGTTGAAAATTTTAAAATATTTGTCACTCAAATCTCGCGGTAAATCAACAATACGAGTATATTTTAGCAGTCTATCGTTCGATCCCCACCGCCAGCTTGAGCTTCGTCACATGGTGGACGGTCCTTTTACGAATGCTTGCTTGGCTAGCCACCACCCTCAAGTAGAAAATTTGTCGCCCAGCACCTAACCGGCAGTCTTTGAGAACCAGTAAGTATTTTATGAATCTACAGGCACATGAGACTTAACAACTGCACGTCTCAGGGTACCGGGCGCGGTACACTTCGTGACTTGTGACAAAATGCATCGCTTATCATCGGGTGGTCGTCATGCGAGTTCCGTCACAATTCCATATAAAAAAATCACGATAGGTCTTATCCTCTCAGCATCGGTAATCAGAAAAGAAAAGGGAAACTCATGTGCCGAATGCGGGTATAGCTCACCACGTCAGAGCGTTACCAGGGTGCTGCTGCACGTCACTAACATTATTGAGCTATTATAAGCCAAAAGGGAGCAGGTTTTCACCTGCAGCCTACCAAAGAGAACGCCTAAGGTGGATTATTGTAAGGTAAGTGATCGGCCAAAAAATGATTTTTTAAAGCCAAAACTTTTTACAAATCAATTATTGTGTTGTTAAAGAAAACATTCATTAAAGATCACGATTTTGGAAAGCTATTTTTATTTGAGGTTTAGCCAGTTTAACATCTACCACAGATGAGATAGTATTTAAAGATCTAAAAGCAATGATTAGTAAATGAAATGTTTACCTTTGGGCACGCCGAGACGCAGTTGCTCCTTCTCCCAGGAGGCGAAGGTAGCCTTCAGCGCCTCGGCCATCTTCTTGTTGGTGCCAGGCGTCAGCGGGGGCACCTGTGACGGGATGTCTGCAACAACAAACATTACTTTAAACAAACGTATAAAGATGTTAACGTGTTAGCTAAGTTACAAAACTATTCTAAGTAGCAATACAAAAATCACGTTTTTGAAACTCGAAACTCTCTAAAAGTTTCAGAAAATGTATTTACTTTATATATTTCCAATTTCAGTAATTTTACTTTTAATTTATACCATAAATTACTACATTATTTAAGCTGCTTTCCTTGCACCTAGCATTTTTTTTTGTAAAAATTGTGTGTTGCAATCTGCAGCAAGTTATTTTGCGTCTAGCACCTTTGAAAGCTTCAGCACGCTTTATTCTATATTATGAACCACTCGCTTCACTCACGGATCAATCCTAGAATCGTTCACTTCCTCAGGTTTCAATACCAGTTCTTGGACCAAATGACAACTGCAGCACGGTAATGTTATCTATATAACATTACCGTGACTGCAGCCTGCATAACAAGTAACTATTCTATGATGTAGTAGGTACAGTCGCCTGCAATAAGAAGTATACACTTCGTAATTTTCAAAATCATTTGATGTCGCTAAGTTTAATAATTATTGAAGTTAATATAAACATGAGTAAAAATGTACAAAATATTCTTTGATTTTAAGATACTTCTGTGTACATTAGGAGAAACAGAAGTTTTTGACACAATTTTGAAAATTACGAAGTGTATACTTCTTATTGCAGGCGACTGTACCTATTATAATGCAATTTAGGAACTTTCACGGTAACTAAAAATACTATTTTAAAGTATTATTAAGCATGACAAGACTTGCAATATTGTAATAATAACAATATTTTAATTTGTAAATTGGCACTAATTCACCCAAAAATTGGTATTATACACTCATGTAAGCCACAAACTCAGCGGTAAAAATAATTACGTAAATATTTTTTTATTATCTGTTGCCCTTAATAATAGTCTTAGCGGAATAAGATTTGACGCTAAAATAATAAAAATAGCAGAGACTAAAGTGAAATACTAAGAAATATAGGCTAGTCGAGAAATTGGATCCAACGCATATTGCCGCGCATATCAATTTGTCTTTCAACGCGTTGATGAATGGAACATTATTCTACGATCATATCCGCATGCTTTATTGATTACTAAATATTATTATATGGAAATAACAGAGTTCACGATATTTGCAAGTGACAGGAATGAAGATAACTTTTACGCACTGGTAAAGTGATTTTATAGGCTCAGTTTCCATTTCATACTTGTTGACTGCACGCCACTGAGAGTTTGAATTATGGGAATGCTCGTAGAAAAGTACATTTCTTTCGGTTATGTAGTGGTGCTTAACCAAGATCGTTATCACTCGGATTAATTACTTTATCTACAGCATTTAAGCCGAGCACCGGAGAACAAATTAATAGCCGAATTTTTGATACTTGATGGTCTCGAATAAAATAAATCAGAGATAAACAAGCGAGATTTAACGTTGCATGTGTGTGTGCAGTGCTCGTTGCCGATGCTTCATTCATAAGAGCGTCTGGTTTGTTGTGTTGGTGTGTGCGTGCTTATGTCAGTGTGTGCGTGGTGGCTGTGCACCTGCCGACCAGTTCTGAGATGCGGAGATTTGTGCATTTCTCCCACGGTCGCTGCCCTGGCTCTGATAGCTGCTCTAGCTCAACCATCGATATTATTTAAATTTCTAGTTTTTAATCTCAATCCGAAACTATCACCATTTAAGGAACTGCTAATACGTTACCTCGTCAGAATACTCCAATGTAAAGTTTGTTCTGTATTTTATTTAGTTTTGGTATAATTTTGTACAATTAAATGTAAATTTTGGTTCGTTACGACCTAACTTTTAGGTCGTAGTGATCGTGAATTGTACTGAATGGCTAATCAAATCAGCGTGAGCTTTGCTTCTTCCGCCCTTTATTCGCTCTTGAGGGGTGTTCTAAGGGCGAATTAATAAACATTAGGATCCACCTGCACAAAGGCCAAGGTGCGCCCGAGGATCACGACGTCATTAATTGCGATCAGAGGCATTGTGATTTACTCGCAATATATATCTGCCGCAGCTGCACTTGACTCATGATTATTGCGAGAACGCGCTCTTTTTGCAATTGATAAGTGTGAAATAAGCTTACAATGTGTTCGCTTCGGTGTAGTCTTTAAGCTTATAACAAGCCAAGTAGAAGGTTTGTATACAAGTATATAGTATAACAAGGTAATTTATCTTTATAAGAAATAATTTTATATGTTAGATATATGGTATTGCCTATGTTAATACCGTCCTAGATCTAAGAGGTTTCACTGTAACAACTTGAAGAATGTAAATGTAAGTTTAGAGTGTTTTAATCAACATAGTAACTACTTCAACAAGTTCAAAACACTAATGTAATATATCATCACGCCGTAAAAGGAGACAGATAGTATATATATATATGTTAGTAAGTAGACAGAGATAGACTCAAAACCGTATTCGGTACTTTTTAGGTAAAGTTATGTTTTTCAGTTTTTATAATCGAGTACAGTAAGTAGGTTATTGAGTTCTCAACGATTTCAATGAACATGGTTTCTTTGCGTTGAAAACTAGTCTGTCTGATTCACTACTCCACTTCATGATATGCTAGTAAACTTGTTACGCATCTCGTTAATGATATAAAACATTAAAAATGCAAAAGCCTGCATCTTCACATTGTAGCATCGGCTCTCAACACCTGTTTCTTTACAACCTAACTGTAGCAACATACACACACATTCGTACGTAATCCTACTAATAACGATAATGTCCATGATTCAATCGAATGCTTAGATATTTATCTGTATAAAATAGGATTATCGCCATGTTACGTCAATATGAACCACTCTAGTCTTTATAGAAATAAAACGAATCTTAATTAATTCGTGAAGTGGACATTTGGAGAGGATCAAACGGTTTCCGTGGAAATTAAATTGTAATTTTGTTTACTAACTCAATAAATCTTGCGGGATCAAAGTTGCCGCTCATGATAAAATGTAATGTTTTATTTATTAAAAATATTGTACAAAACTCTTGTGTTCACTTCACACTCGTACTTTCATTGCTTTAGAAATATGCAGCCGCCCCCGGGCTCGTTAACTGTACGAGTGTATAGGCCAAGGATTATTAAATTTAAAGATGAAAGATTTGCCAACGACGTGACTGGGTAAATTATTAAATTGATAGCACAAAACATTTTTTAGAGTATGTTGGTCATTTCTCTTATGATCTTCGCACATCAAAATGTGTGGACAGCGAATGTAAAATATAAGTATCATCGGACTACTTTACTTGCAGTAAAAGAAAATAAATAGTCCATATGTTCAATTTGTTTTGTGTGTGTATGCAGTTCTAAAAGTAATATCAACAGAGAATTAATTGTTTGGACACAGATCGGTGTAATTACTAATTACACATGGCGCAACGGGGATAATGTAACAGTGTACAGTGCTCATAAATAGCCCTCGTGCTTGACATTAAGCTTCGGAATGGAATTTTTCGCGATCCAGCACAAAAACCGCAGTCCAAGGCTTCCGTTTCCCTAATTAAAGTAATAATTAATCCCGAGTGATTTCGGTTTAATTGTTTTGAGTTTCCGCTGGATTTATCCGTCCAAACTAGACTGCTACTTTGATATGCATTCCATTTTTTCATGACCACCTGCTTGGTATGTATATCTTTGTATGAAGGAGGATTTAAAGCCAAATAAAAATCTTTCGCATCAGGTGCTTAACTAACGATGTGTTCCGACAGCTGTTCTTAAGAGACATTTCTAGGCTTAGCAAGCCTATATTATATTACCTGTGCTATTACCATCTACTATCACCATTCATGACTTACTAACAGGTGGTCTTTCGAGATAGATATGATGCAGATGTCTAGCATTGACAGTATCAATTATTAAAGAGATCTCGAAATATTACAACTTATGTCGTGTCTAAGTAGAGTTACTTAGAAGATTTCACAATATAATATGTAGGTAACTATTAAACAAGCAGTAACTTCGAGGTTGAGTATAGCCTTAATCGAATAGCTAGCATGGTAGAAGAATGGCATCTAGTGCTAAATAAGAATCGAGCATTGTTGAAGTAAAACAATCGAGTTGCAATCTCCAATCGAGGTCTTGAGGCGCCTTTGAGGTCATTGTGAGTAATGCGCCTTCGGAGTGGACCGAATCATGAATGGCGTAGATAACGGCACAAAGGACCGGAGATGCGCCCCGTGATCAGCCCTGGTTGAATGGCAGAAGGACGAGATGCCTACCAATTGGGCTAAACTAGACTAAATGGAAAAGTGCTGATTTATAAACATACTGTTTTGTACAGAACTTCTAAGAATTTACTTAGTTTTTGAAGGGCGTAATGATGATTAAGCAATATAAGAGGATAAAAAGATTCCTTGTTTTTCCAAACTTATGAATGCCTGGAATTTTCATTAATTTGCGTTTTGATTTATCTTTCATTAATGTTTATTCTGTATTTTGATAATACTCAACTTTTTTTGGGAGTTATGTCTACGGAGCTTCCAAGGTGTTATCGCAATGGAACCCAATATTTTTTAAACATAGCAGTCTGTGGTACTGGAACCACATGTTGCGTGTAAAGCTATCAAGATGTCTTCCACATGAAATGCAACAATGGTGAATTGCGAAAAGGCGAGTAAAACGCATTACGTTTTTAAAAGTACACATGCATTATGTAAATGCTTGGTTCAATGGTCAAAGGTAACAGGTGGCTAAGGGTTGCTTTTAAAGGGAATATTTTACCGGCACTTGTTGCGTTCAGGGACATGCGATAGCGATAAAATATATATGTAACAGCTTCATTATGTTCATCGTGGATATTAGTTTACACCTACAAGTACATGGTGTAAAAAATTTAGATTTATCCTATTTTATTCTTTCAGGTTTGTAGTTTATCTTACTGGTGAAAGATATATACATTTATCATCGTGTAGAATATTTTTATTTGTTAAGCTTAGGGCCTGTTTCAGAATGTTCGACAAGTTCTGGTTATACTACCCAGAACATATTTATTAAACAAAACACTATCTTTGCGTTTCACAGTCATCGATTTAGCCTATCCATCGGTTAAAGCTTGAAACGCGCTGCATGTCAACTATCATTTTTATCATTCAGTATTCATATGTGTTGGTTAGCAACCCGAAACTTTATTAGGACGTTCTGAAACGGACCCTAAGTCGGGTGATAGATTAATAGGCAAATACGAAATTTTTCTTGCTCGATATAATTTTATTGTTCAATTTTAGTTAGATCAGATCACCTTTGCTACGGTTAGTCGACACAATGGCGAACCAGAACAAAAGCTCGCGCCATTTTTACCGACCCCATTGTTCACAGTTTGAACTTGGAACGTCGCGTGACGTGTGCGGCGCGTGCGCTGCTTCGCATTCAAATCGCCTTCTTTTATTACTTATAATTACTTTAAATGATGCAACGGTAACGATTCTTTGAGGAAAGACAATACAGCGGCTTGCTGACTTGCCATCACAACATATATTTGAAAGGAAACTAAAAGCGAAAAGCAGTTTGTGAGCTCTCGTGTAGTCTTCTAATGCATCGAAAAGAGCTTTAAACATTTTCTTACTGGCAACTAAGCATCATGTGAAAACATTTTCAAATTTAGAAAACTGATCATTTGCGTACCTACGTCATATCACCCTTCCATTCACTCGACCATGGAGGAGGGTTCTTTCATAATGCGGTAAAATGTTATTTTCAAACGGCTTCTTGCTTTGGATTCGGTGACGCGGAAAAATGAACGTTTTGCGTACGTATTGCGTCGAACGCATACCTTTATATTCGTTATGCGTATTTAAAATAAGCTATTGTATTATAGCTTTGAATGTTGTTTTTAAGGCTGTCTATAGCCGTATGTATCAAATACTTACGGAGAGAGCGATGGGACGTTGAATTAATCACATTGGAATTGGAGAAGTTTTTAGAGGCCCCGGAGTATACTGCTGCCAAGTGCCTCCAGGCCATTAGCTGTAACATCTCTATGAATTGTCCTTATCTGAGTGATGTGCTGATCACGAACGTAGGCGAGAGACCTTTGCTCAATGACAGAGGCGGTGCGCAGCGCGGGCGCATCATCTCATTGAGCGCTCACCGGATGGGCCAATCAGCGGCATGAATGGCCGCCCCCGCGCCTCTGACGACTATTAACTCCCGTACTAGATGCAGCTACAGTAAACGTAAATAGTCAGTGTTTAATCTTTATGGTAGGATTTAGAGTTTTACCATAACCTCTCAGTTGCAGTCAGTTTTTATCACGGCTATAAAGCAAGCTAGATGTAGCTTCAGTTGATCCCAACAAGACGAAAAAATTTTGCAACTGACTCTGTAAAATCTTACAGTAAGGTGACTTGTATCATGTCTCTTTCTGTTGCACCTTAATCACGTCATTATTACATGTGTTTACTCTTCAAATGTTTTTCGACAATCCCTAGCTTCTGTTCTGATCTTAAACGAGCTTACATGGGGTACTGCTTCTCAAGTGTATAGTGGTTTTAGCTGCCGTACTATATGCCACTGTTTCTTTGTTATGCCAGTAAATTGTTATGACTTTTTATGGCTGAAGGAATGTGTGGAGTCGTAAATCCGCCTCATTGATACCACCATTGTTCGTCATGAGAAGATCCTGGCTACTGTTTGACAGAGACATTGTTTAACTAGTTAGTGTTGAGGTGATATATCCAATGGGAGACGTGTGATGCTTCTGAGAGATACCTTTTACTGCTGTCGTAGAGTTTATGAGCATTATAAATTATAAGTTAGTATCTTTATTTTCATGTGTGTTAGTGTATGAAACACAACACGATTGTACGAGACTCATGCATTTATACTGCTCACGTTATGAGCAGTTATTCAATTGTCTTTAATATATATTAATGGACATATACCGAGGTGGGTTGTTCGAATAAATCAACTAGAATTCTTTGGGAATGTGAAATAAGCAGGATTCTTTCTATGCTTAATGTGAAAAGTCTTCAGCCTCGTAAGGCCTGTAATGGTCGAGCCGACAATGCACGATCCACGAATAGCGCATTTGTATACAAACATTGTTTTCTAGTTCTCAGGTTATGAGCACGCACAAGGTCTTTACTTTCAAGATCATCAGAGCATGCGCAGGAGTGTGGGCCAAGCACACTTGTGAGGTGAAGTGGGGAGGTGGGTGAGTAATTACGGTAATGTGGCCGGTGGTTGCGCAAGAGACACCCTCCGCCGGACATGCGATGTTTCCAAATAGATACGTACGCGTACCTATCGAAGGAAATGAACATTGCGCGAACGGTGCTTAGCTTTGTTTACTGTCAGGTATTTCGTTATAAATCAACAAGTTATTCGTTTGCATATATTTATTGAGAATAATAACATCAGTATTAAAATATATAGCTTTTGATCAGAATTTATGATTTTTGAATGGGTTTGTGTGATGTGATATCCAACAAAGTTCACACAAAATGAAAAGTGTGGTGGAAAAAAATTAGATTTTTACACAAAGTGCTGCCACGATATCGAATAACAATAAACTTCTATTTCTGAACTAATATTTATGAAGCTTACATAATTATCGACTTTATAGATATCTAGGTTAGATTACCTACTATGTATAGCATAACAACTTTTCACACTGCTAGTACTATCTTATTTTTTATCCAAGTCTTTGCAAAAAACAATCAATTATCTACCCATTAAATATGTAGTATGATGATACACGATATCCAATTAAGTATTCAAGTAAACGAACGTTTTCGTTATTTCTTCTTCAGTCACGGCGCGTGCGCATTCGGGACAAGTGCACGTGAAACCGAGAGCGTTACATATGTTGCGTCACTGCTTCATACGATCACTGGTAATACTTATTCTCGGTCCTTGTCTTTTACTTTAAAATAGAAAAAGAACGACACTAAGCCTAAACTGAAAATAACGCAAAAACATTCAAAATGTTTTGGCTAATTGGAGCCAATTTAAACGTCCCTTTTACTGAAATGTAACGCAACGGCCAGTTTTCTCGTCAGTACTAGTTTTTTACGACAACCACTTATAGCCTCACTCACACAAAATATTACTAAAAACTTACCTTTGGGCTTATTGAAAGCTTTCATCATGACTTTGATTCCCATGCCTGCGATGTCCGCCGTCGCCTTACACTTGTCTGCTGCGGGTTGTTTCAGTCCAATATCACGCCCACAGGCAGAAACTGAGTTTTATATATACTATGGTACTTATTTGTAGTTAATTTTATACACTATTATTAAATATTAAGAGAGCAATAAAATATCACACTGTTGCTAAAACGTCCACCATCAGTCTAAACACTCTTCACTGTTTTTCATTTTGAAAAAGTTTGTTTCACGTCACGATTCAAAAGTTTTTTTAGTACTGTTCATCTTTTGTTAAATGTTCTGGTTCTGAAGCAACTGTTGAAAGATACGTGTGTGAGTTTAAAGCATGAATTTTGCTCAAGACTCCTATAATTTATTAGTAGATGAATACAAAGCTGTCATTTCTAGCAGAAGTTTGCAGTTTTCACTGAAAATCTTAATCACAAAAAGAGAACAAGACATATGCTCAAACAGTTGTCTAGTCTGGTACTAGGCTGTCATAAAGACAAGGGAGTTGCAACGAGCCGATATTCAAATGACTACATTCCCACAGGTGCGTGCGGAATGATCCGACACAGGCGCTTCCGGCCCAGACCCGGTACCCCACTTACCCGTCGGGTTCCCACCCGCCCTCAACCCCCGCTCCAGCCACCCTCACGGTTCTCACCCCGAGTTAGCCCGACGCTGCGGGCGGCTACCCAATGTTCCCACACGGGTCACCAGTCCGTGACGAGCAATTTCGCGACTCTAAGTGGTTTGTGTCAAAGTGCGTAATTTACATACACGTTATAAGTACAATTACGTACAAGAAAGGAACGTTATGTACCGAACAAGGCAAAAGAAGCAACATATTTCAATAAAAAATGTTGCTCTTATACTATCATTGTTTATATAGCCGTGTAAACCCTGACAAATGAACTAAACAGGAATACATCGGCGCTGAAAGATGAGCTTGAAAGGTAGTTTTCCCAATAAAGAAATATTTACTTGTCACTTATGCAAAATAAATTAGTTTAAGTGCTCATCAATAAACAATCGATACTTGTTTAATTTGATCATGTGGGTACAACCGTTATAACCGCATCGGCTATTAATATGCTAAGCAATGTTTACACTGTTGCTTTATTCAGTTATATTAACAACATAAAATAATAACGGAGCGTTACAAATTGATAAAATGGTTCAAACGGTTGTACAATTCCGAGAGAGGGTTCAAGGGTTAAGTACCAGTAAACATCTTCATTGCGTTTTAATATAACCTCTCTGACAGAAGGGGTCGAAATTACTTTGTGGATGTATCGAGTACCCATATAGTAATATTGATCTGATAATACAATGCATTTTAATGAACTTCTTTGAAATGCTTTAATAGCTAATACGTTCTCACGGCTATTAGGGTTAAGGCTTTTCGTGGAAGGGTCTCCGATATTTATCTCTAATTTTAGTGTTAATTGTTTTTTGATAGTCCTTAAAGTAACATGAGAACGCGTTATTCTCTTGTTTTCACTTTGGTATATTTAAAGTAGTTATTCGTTGTAACCTCTGCAATTTAACTTATTTAGTTTTGATGGGGGAGACGATTGATCCTAATCAAAATCACATTTAGTCATATGTTTTCATGAGCGCTGAGACAAATCATTTTGACACTTTTTTGACACCGACAAACTATTATGGTTCTTATGCAAAGTCAATATTGAAAAGCAATTTTGAAGGATAGTTACATTCATGGCAATTCTACATTTGATTGTTATAATGTTACGAGTACTTAGTATTAAATTCACCTAATGTTACGAATTCTTAAAAAATCTTATTTCACAATATGAAACTATAACTTACGATAATAGTACGACTCAAACTGAGACAAGTCTTTTCACATATGAAGATTGGAGTGACCTGGATGCAATGTGTAAACTTGATCAACTGAATCAACTAAAGTATATACATATATATATTACATAGATTTCCTACCCGTGGTTGCTTCAAAAAATCATGACAACTAAATTCCACGAAGGCGAAGCTGCAGGATTCAGCTAGTATCGCTGTAACTCGTTGTTATACCATGAAAATATCTGACTAATGTATTCTTTTTAAATATGAGGCATTGGAAAAGATGTGATCACCGAGCTTGTCTCTACAGTAGTAGTAGTCCTCGAAGTCTTTTGTATTGTAAGTAGGAGTACATTTCATAGTCAGCTTGTCCATTCCATTCCAATATTGGAGGACAATAGTCGAATAATAATAGTACAGTATCAGACGCACTCGAGAGGTCATGAAATTTTAATCGTATTTGTTTCGATCATAGTTTTCTTAGGATTATTTAAAGATTTTAAAGAATAGACTAAATTTTTGTGAAAAATATCTTCTTTAATACTAAATAAAAAGACATCGGTTTAAATTTAGTTGCGGGGCTCATTAATATTTTAGCCATTTCAATCGTTTAATCATTTTAATTATGTTTAAAGATTTTTTTTTAGAATCCGTATTTCGAAAGTATTTTTAATATTTTGACTGCTTGTGACAATAATTAGGAACCAACAAAAAGTATGCGATTGTACGGCATACTTACATATTACCTATAGGTATACATATTATTATGATATCACATTTATGAGTACCTACATATTTTCATTCGTAAGACGAAAAGTGTAATAAAGTTCCACGAGTCAACTGTATGACAGTACATTGCGTGATGAAGTCGGATTTATGCAAGTTTAAGTGGACTGATGAAAGGAATTGAGGTGACTGGGTGAGAAAACGACCGACGGATTAAAGGCAATAAGAAGGTAAAACCAGTAAATGCATTCATCACTTGGGAATGTAATTGCCCAGGCTGGATCTCAAGCGTTTCGTGTGTGTTACATCAAATACACTTTTAGATTAATGAGTTGCAATGGGAAATGTCAAATAGATTCAAATAGAACTGTATATTATAAAAAAAGTCTTAGTTCATAAATTCCATAAATAATACTAATATTGAAGGTTGAGGTTAGGTCAGGTTGGAAAACTTATAACCTGTAATCCTTCAAGTAAAATCGAGTTAATTGATATAAGTTTTCCCAAAGAGTTTCCCAAAAACGGCCTTAAAAACATATGAAGGTCTCCTATAGTTATCTAGCATTTACTCATTGTCAGAAGCATATTATTTTTATTTGAACATACAGTAAATAGTAAAATTGAACAAACCAGGAGAGTACAGTACAAGTGCGTGGTGTGGGGTGACAAATTGGGCGCAGCAATCGAGTTACTTGACCCGACCGAGTCGGGAGCCAATCTCGGTGATTAACTACCCTGATTCTATCTCTCACGGTAGCATCATACCGGATTTATGTGCTTTGGGATGCGATTACAGCTGTTTTTTATTCTATTTTACTGTCTTAATCATTAACTTTTGGTACTCTTCTTGGGTTTTTTATTTTACCTTTTTTGGAGGATAATTTCATGATTTACATTTTTACATCATTTACTTCTAAGATAATGTTTTCAATTTTAAAAAAAGCTGAGATTTTCTGTAAGCATGTTCGACATGTAGCTTTGTATATCAGCTAATACAATTCTGATAATAGACGAGAATTCTAATATTTCTACAGTTTCATGCATGTAAAATCACAGCAGTAAAAAAAACTAATTTAATATGCAACAAAACTGACCAAGAAAATGAGGCTCGTTACTTTTTTAATGTTTGAAATCTCATTAACGTTAATTAAAGAAGAGGCGAGTCGAAAATTGAATGGGCACCGGAGTGTTACGATTTCAACACAATCTAGAGTCGTGCGACACTAATTAAGCTCAGAGGAATCTCTACCCGACTCTACCGTTCTGTTGGCTGTCAGGCAATTGTAGAGATCAGGAGAGCAAGATCAGCCGGGGTCACAAGTGTCAGGACTCTACCGACCCCATAATAGAATAGTGGACACCCGCATGTAGCAGATGAGATGAACACAATATTTCCAAATTAAGTGGATTTACTTAAACCACAGGGGCTGATCGAAATTATGAGAGCTACTACTTGAAATGAGTATTTTTAAAATCAAGTCTTATTAACCGTTACAGGCTGATAAAATCTAATATGAGCCAATATCTACAACGATCGCATGCTTGAAGCTTTCAGGTATAATTTTAACCTGAATTAAGAGCCAATGTGACAGTTTTCTAGAAAATAGTTCCCGCGCGTCAACGCTTGTTATGATTTTGAACATTCGCAAGATTTCGCTTGGTTCGGTCAACAGCGCGAGCGCATCAACAAACACGGCGACAATGGATGCTTCGGCGAATCGTGACGTGCCGCGTTCAAATGTAGAACAATGAGGTATAACAAGTGACATAGTTTAAATGAAAGTTACTAGCTAACAATTCGGCAGCATGTTTGTTCACACAATGCAGTAGATTGTGCATAAGTAGCATGTTTGCAAGCTTGCCTATATAACCGTAACTTTCAATGCGCTATGCTTACATTGTTTGCGATCGGTTCTGTATTTGTAAACTGTGTGCGTTACATTTAAAACTATCGCTATGCAAATTTGGAATGCTATAAACAGCATGTAAGTTGCTCATTTTGTGCTGCTGGGCTGCATATAGGCACTTACTTATCAATAACATCAAATGCATAAAGTCTAATAAACAGATACAATCTGTTTCCATACATAATTTGAAGCTGCGAGCTTACCTAGTTATTCCAAACTGATTAACTAGGATAAGCAAAGCTTCTGCTGCGGTCACGACTTGGATGGATAACTGCTAGTACTAGTAGCATTTACTGAGCTCTTCCATGCTTCGGAGGGCACGTGAAGCCAGTCCCAGTTGTTGTCTTACAGAATGGCAGTCGTTACAACATGGTTGTAAGCCATTTTGCGCCTGGCTAGCTACAAATAAAAAATCTGTCGCCTAGCATCGAACGATTCCAGCAGCTGTCACTTACCTACCATCGCGGTGAGATAGTGATGAAAGGCTAGCTCATCAGAAATAATAAGAAGAAACCACGGATTTCCAAACTTTACTCGGTTCGATCCTTGCATATCACTCATGTTTTTTCATAAGCTTGCCAGTTTACTTTAATATTGACTTGGCTTTTTACTGAAACTTCAATGTAAAATTTAAAAGGATAACAACTAATAAAACATAATATTTGAAATATTGTTGAATCCAAATCATTTTTACACTGTAGGTACACATAGAAATCATTACATATTTATTGTGTGTTCAAATCATGTGCATAAGATCAAATTTCATCATAGTTTTATATTTCATACCTCAGTGTTTTATAATAAAAAAATTCAAAGCTTGTAGGCATTATTTAACTACAACGAAATGATGAAATAAGAACAACGAGTTACGTTTTACAAAAGACATACAATAGAAAATGTATTCTGATTTATATTGAAAAGACAAATTAGTATCTGAGAAGAGTCTGTTACAATTCACAAAGAGGCAAGTGACGTGTGGTGGGGTCGGTCGGGTCCACAAGTGATTTGACCTCCGGCCGCTCAATTAAAACGTTATTACTCGCTGCGCCCGCGCCGCCGACCGACCTCATATTGTATGACTGTTCTGCTACTAAATATTCATAGCTACTGTTACTCCTCAATGTCTGTTTAACCAAACTATGATATTTATTATTAAGGCGATCTTTGAATCTTACTTTATATGGTAAATGTGAAAATGAGTTCGTCTGTCTGTTGTTTTATTTTGTATGTCTTAAGTATTGAATAAAATTTTATTAAATTAGCTGTACATATCTGATATTGTGTTGTTTGATTATGGCAGCCCAATGAACAAGATTACAAATGAAATATTGAACTACGAGGTGTACCCAATATTGTGTCTTGGGCTGGTATATGGTCTACCATGATCACTAAATTGAAAGGTGTATCATATAATGGATCGGTCATGGGCTCAAATCCCTTTCAGATTTGATTTTCTAAAACATATAGCAAATGTTATAGTGCATGCTCCAGAATAGCTGCTCCTTATCACACCGTGAATAACTATTTCCCTATGAGAGCAATATTGCACAAAATTTTAAATTTTATTTTTGTTTTAGTAGATTTTTGTGAGGTGAATATTCGATATATATAGCGATATATATAATCCACCTGGGAAGAAATAGTGGACAAACTAATCCAGTTTTCACTCCCAGGTAGGATAGCGGAGCGAGATAAGTGAAATACACGGCTCGGTTAACTACGTCCACATAGACTATCCGTTATGCCTTCACTATAAGTTAGCTTAAATTCTATTAATCAACTGGGATACATGATCATATTGCAGTATTTTTTTAATAAGATCCATATTTAGCATATTGATTTAATGCTATGTCCATTCCATCTAAACGGAAATCATTATGCCATTAAAAGCAAGAGATATGTACAGGCCGATAACAAAGTGGGATGGTCATTAATCTAATGCAATAAGATTATGTACTTGTAATTAACACGCCCTGTGCAAAAACTGTCGAACTACTTATCCTTAAGAGGACAATGTAAAAAGAAACTGTTTAATGTAGGTAACCAAGCCACTTTTTTGGTTACCTACATGTTGATGTTGATATTTGCTATCGCTGCCATTTGTGGAGATCGAAATTTAAGCATTTTAAGACATTAAATACAAATGTTGTATTTTCATATCTAGGAGCAAAATAACTTTGTAGTTTATGATTTAACGTGTCGTTTAAAATTTAAAAGCCAACATTATTTACCTATACTTATTACATACGAACATACAAAGTGTTTTTTATTGATTATTATTCATCTGAGTTGTATTATTAAAACAAATGATTTATTTGCTGGAGTACTAAAACTGTATATATAAATACAGCTTAACTAACGCTGTTGGTGCCAGAAACATCGTACGCCATTAGATTTTTTCAGAGCTATTAATTGACAGAATGGTATCCTGAGTCAACATGTAAGCATGTGTGACAAAATTAGAGTTTTTCGAGATGGTATCTAGATGCTTAGTTTAACCTAGGAGATATCGGCAAGGCGTGTTTAGTGGGGCGGGCGCGCGCGGTTGTGACGCCTCCCGCCCACGCACAAGCGCGGACTAGACACGCGTCTCGCGGGAAAATCTCCGAGAAAAACTTACCGCGATTCAGCGTATACATACCTACTTTAATCTATTTTTTCTGACAACAATTTCATGTTACAGTAGGTGTTGCCCGATGGCGTTTCAACGCGTAACGTATTGCATATAGGTACTTTACTGCTATTATTAATATGTTTACGTTAGTAATTAACTATATTTTTCAACGAAAAACATTTAACAAGTATTTATTAAATTAATAAACTGAGTACATACCTTTTTTGAAATGTTATCTTGTGATAATTGTGACGTGTTTTAGCTGGAATGGAAACTGGGTAACCAGATCTTTTGGTGAACGGTGAAGTTCAAACTCGCGGTGCATGGGATTCAAAATGTCACCAACCACCTAAGTGTGTCACGGCAGCTGTCCTTGAGAAGACAGAGAGAATTTTAGGTTAGCCTGAACAATATCTTCGACCACATCATCTCTTACCATCAGGTGATATAGTGGTCAAAAGCTAGCCTAGCAGATATAAATAAAAGAGAAAAAGAAAATCATTGCCACTAGGCCACCACTAGTTCAAAATTTTTATGTAACGCTAGGACACGGCCTATTTTCAGTAACCTTAGACAATAAAAAACAACATATACATACCGGCACAAAATGGTAGTATCTAAATATTCTAACTTGTAAATGAACATCTATACGTCTTGCAATTGCAAATTTTACCTGTACTCTACCTGGAGTATGGAGTGCTGTTTGTAAATTATCTCTACATTTAACATACTTCATCTTTGCATGTCAGCAAAAAATTAATCCGTAAGTTTTTTGTGTCTATCTGTTTATGGCAAGGAAACTCCAAACGAAACAAACGAATTCCTTGCAGTTAATTTAAAAGCACAAAGCATTAATTTGAAGACATTAAAGCGATGACTTTTAGCTATGTCTGATGAAAATCTGGTCATCTGTTTCCAATATTCTTTTTTCAAGGTTTTAGTTCTTGCCGCCCATATTACGAGCATCGCAGCGCAAACCTCGTATGTCATATGTCGTATCTTATCGCAAATGTAAAAAAAGCAGACCCCGGCCTGGCTTTGTATTGAAGAGTCGGTTTTTTGTTTTATTGAATTTCTTATTACTTTACCAAGCTCACTGTAAGATTTTTTAATAGTACCTGGCAACACTGGCCACTTGTTTACTGTTGCAGACAAACTGTGACCGAGGCTCGTGGGCGGCATAATAGCCGATGAGTCGAGACAAAATGGCCACCGCGCTATTATGAAGAGATTATTACTGTTTTACAACAAATTATTTTTATAATAAACTACAGTCATCTCATTTTCTCTTGGTATTTGTTATACAATAATCTAAGACTCATAACTTCGCATTTTACGGATTTGTAGGTTATAATACAAGTTACAAAATTACAAATTTATTAGGGGAAAAATTATAGCCATGAACGGGACAATAACTTTTCCTCTCGTCAATTTCTGATTTTGTAATGTAATCCGCAAAGCATGCGTTATTACAAAAATAAAAATAATTAATATAAGTTCATACAATCCTACAGAAGTCCATACATGTACTAGAAAAATATCTTGTAAAAATTTTAATAAACTTGTTAAGTAGTTCGTTTAGGCAAATAAGTATGACAAGATTCATTAGACATGCAAATTAAAACATTTTCAGGACTTTTGTATGTTAATTAAGCACTTGGCACACATAAGGTTAAGTTCAGTGTCACAGAGCCTGGGCATTACAAAAAAAACATACCTACGACCGTATTTGTTTATGTCGGACTGAATTGAAAATGGGATATTTTTATAGTATTTATGCTTTTGGTAACTTATTTTTCTGGAAACTATATCATGATCATCAACAGCTATAAAGTCCACCGTTGAAAAATGCCTCTCCTAATTGGCTTTGCCATAATCCCCACGCTTGGCAGGCGTCTTAGGAATCGCAGTGTAAGAAGGCAGTTCTTCAGAAGGCCCTGCTGTCCACCCTCTGGTATTCTCCCCTTCATCGACTCCCTCCCGAGAATATGGGGGTTTTAATCTAACCCAGCACCCTACAAGGTAGGCTAAATACTTACTAGATATTTAGCGGAATAATATTATTTTAAGTCTTATTGTACTGGCTATTGGTCCACAGCTTACAAAAGGAAAGGATATAATTGGTAAAAGGTACCTAATTACATTTTTTTTTTTATGCTTGATAGGTTAGCCTTTGACCACTATCTCATCTGATGGTAAGTGATGACGTGGTCGAGGATGTTGTTCAGACTAACCTAGAGTTACTGGCTCTCAAGGACAGCTGCCGGAACACACCGTTAGGTGCTTGGCGACAGATTTTCAACTTTGAGGGTGGTAGCTAGCCAGGCGGGCATTTGCAAAGTGCCCTACCACCATGCTGTAACGACTGCTATCCTAAGACAACAACCGGGACCGACGGCTTAACGTGCCCTCCGAAGCACGGAAGCGCTCAGTAGTAATGTCACCAGCGGTCACCCATCCAAGTCATGACCGCGGCGGACGTTGCTTAACTTTGCTGATCGAATCAGAATGGCTAAGCAAACTTGGCTACGAGCGCTTCAAAAGTTCTTTAGTACTCTAAAGGGGTAAGTAGAGGTATGTAACATAGGGTGATAGTATGATAATATGTTGTAGCCAAAAACGGCTTAGTAATTATTTAAATATTTGTAAGAGGTTTAAACGGAAATATATCAATAATGCTTAAGCGTTTTATTGTATATATTTAAGTTTAGACTGATCTAAACTGAAATAAATTAATTCATCATTTTAATATATAATGTATTATATAATGCACACTTAAGTATAATAATAGCACTTCTTTAAAGGTGTTACATAAACCTATTTATATGTGCATCTTGCTTTAAGAGAAGTGGTTTTAATTTCGTTTTATTCAGTTTTAACCGGAAATTTACGATGCTCGTAAACCAATCTGTCACTAAATGGAGAAAAATACGGAAGAATTAATTTAGATTTAAATACCGGTGAGCTATTCGTATTGCCATGTCGTCACTCAAGGAATCAGGTCAGCTGGAGACACGCGCATTAGCGCCTATTAACAACATGTTAACGATCTGTTAAAAATATCAAATTCAATAATAAAATATGGATTTATGGTAACAAGTGAGGCTTTTTGGTGATACAACTTAATGCGTATTCACGTTTACGAGTAAAATTATTCGTAGTTAATTTATAGTTGATATTAGATAGCAAGTTGGAGTTACGTTTCAGGCTCTACCATGCCTACTTTACCGTAGAGATGTTGATTAAGAAATCCTACTACACAATTTGTGATTACTTAAACGACAAAAATGCTTGGACCATGCCGACTCTGCCAAACTATCGCCGTAATTTAAAAAAATATTGTATTTATTTTATAATATACTTTGTATGTAACATATTGTTATAAGACGTTTAAAAGAATGGCCCCGATTATTTGCCCGTTCTTATCGCAGTGACTCTATACCTCTTTTTGGTGAACATGGTAGTACAATGAAGAATATTTCTATATTAAAATGTGTAGGTATTTCATAAGCGCATCGTAGACGCCTAAATTGAATAAATGATTTTTACTTTGAGAGTTTTCGTGTTATTTTTATTGGTGATAGGGTAGCCTTTGACTGCAATCTCATCAAAAGCAGATAGACGAAGTTTAATTTATAATTTATATTGAGAAGTCACTGTCAAAGACCTACCTTCCTACCATTAGGTGCCTCTTGACTAATTTTCTGCTTACGCTGGGAATTTGAAAAATACCTTATCACCATGCAATAAAGGTCAAGCCAGCAACAGGATTTAAGTTATAAACCATTGCCCTGAAATCCATTGCCATTGCCTCTAGGCCATTAGTGCTTCTAAACCTTATTTTTTATATAATTTAGTCCAGTTAACAATACACCTACATGTGTTTAACTCACTACAAGAACTATCAAAATGAGTAAAAATAGTCTACAGCTAAAAACAGAAAATAATATCTACTCAAAGCAATGACTGCTTCGTTGTCGTACTATTTTTGTTCTATTTAACTGTGGTGTTACGCAGGGCCAACAACATTTGAATTTGTATGTGCGTTCGGTGTTCGGTGAGTCAGTGACGGGCGCACGGTTGGCTGCTCGCGAAAATTCGACATTTGCCTCACTCTGGCAGTTTGGCTGGCTGGTCGCTGCCAAACGTTACACCGATCGTTTTTAAAATGGCGGTTAACCTCTTTGACATGATCAGATTAAATTGACTCTATGTTCTTCTGTTAATCTGTTGCACTTTAAATTCACCGTTGCACTTAGTACTACTTTTGATACATTTATTTTTTATAAGAATTTAAAACAAATATGTAAATTTGTGAGTATTTTAAGAATATAAGTCAGCGTTAAACTATTTAGGTGTTACAGTTGTCCGTGGTCAACGGTATTCACTTTCCACTTTACTAGATTTAATCGGTTTGCTAAAACCTCGATAAACAATATATTATAGAAGTTTTGGTCAGCCCAATGTTTCGTTCCATAAGGACGAGTATAGTGAAAATTAGACGCTACGGCAAAAATACAAAGAATGACCAGCAAAAAATATATAGTTAGCTCTAATGTTGTAGGAAGACCTAGAGAGAAGAATCATTATAAAACCATTTGCATCAATACTACTATAATTTTCATATGTTAAGAAGTGATAATTTGTACGAAATGCCTGCCTAATAGTAAAAGGTCACGCCAGTAGTTCATCACAGATGCAGTATCACCTCCTGGTTCTGATTGAACCTGCATTGCACTCATCACTCAAAGACATTAGTCCTTATCTCGTTAGCCTAGTAATTTCAAATGCTACAGTGCCCTTCATAATAATCTACTGTTTCGAGGCAGAAAATGTGACACTGCGGTGGCAAACACCAAGATGGTCGCTTGCTTGCAATGAAAACCTTATAAAATTACATCGATATGAAACTGTTTTGTAATAGCTTCGTTTTGGGCATTACCAGCTGCACGTTTTGCTGGTACGTTGTAGAGTCACTTATCCTGACCTGCTGCCACTTCAGGGTCATGGTCGCTGAGTTGTGCTGAATAACAGCACAACTCAGTGACTGTCTTAGCGTTTAATAATCCTGTATGTTTAGTACTTCATTATTTCGTTAGTTTTGTTACAATCGTACGAGTTTAAGTGACACCGTTCTAGCGTGAAAATGTATTATGTAAGTTTTTTTTTTCTGGGACCAACCATTATATAGATGATATAGCTGACCAATGGTAAAATTTGCTAATAAAATAATGTTTTATCTGAACAATTAATTTTGATTATGTATGGAAATATCAAGCCGACTAAAGATATTGCGTTTATTTGCTGAAATTAATGAGTTTGTTTGCAAAACGCTTTGTGCTTGATTTGTTTCTATTACCGAAAAATAATGTGATGCAACTTTTAATGACAAGCAATAAAAGTTGATTTTTCACGTTTGTTTAATATTTATTTAGTTAATCTGTATGTACCTTCTTTTTAATGAATATTTGCAAAATAAAAAGAAGAGCAAAAAGAAGAAAAATACTGTATAGTCTAGTTACCAACATAAAACGCAAAACGTCGAGTTAATTTATACTATCTCAAGCTTAAACTAAATTATACACTGTAGGTTAGGTGGGTATTAGTAAATGAGTTGTTATTGAATAAAATTGGCAAGAGGCAAGCGGGCGTGACCGCGGGAACATGAAATATTTACTTTCAGCAACAAATCGTGTTCTATGAAACTATGCTTTAAAATAAACCGTGCTTTTGTTACCTACTTCTGATTCAGTAGTTCTACATAAATAATTCTATTAAACCTACTATATCGCAATACCCTGCTACTTTATCGCTATTAAATTGAAAAAGTAAGCAGTGTTAGATCATAAAACTTATCCAAAAAATTCAAATCTTGGCAAAACGTCACCACGTCCATCTTTGGTAGCATACGAAAGAAACTCTTTGCTGTACCGTGGAACTTCAATTGAGTATACAAGAAACACTCGCTTTTTAATTTTGGTCTGTCAAAACATATATAATAAATGAAGGAAAATTGCATTTCATAAAAAGTAATAAGCATTTCTTTGGAATCACCAGGTCCTCGGTTCAATCCCCCGGTCGAAGAAGTTACTGAGTTCTTCTGACAAAGAATTTCTCAATAGCAGTCTGCAACCTGGTACTGTATTTAGCCGATGGCAATACTCTCGCCCCTATTAAATGATACTAAAACATATCAGACAAACAGTAGGTTCAGACTCCTCTGCCTACCCCTTCGGGGTACATAGGCGAGGTTAAAACAATAAAAAAATCAGGATTTTTACATTTTCTTTAGTTTCTGTTATTTTTTGTATATCTGTCACAGCCAAAGTAATAAATCTGGATATTATATATACTGTCTAGCCATTATATATAATGTCTACTCAATTTAGATAAAGTGATAATTGACACAAAATTGTACACAAATAAACGATCGAAATGTATTACTTTTAGTAGTAATTATTAATAATTCACGACACATATTGGTAAAAGTTATAAAAAGGAGTTAAATATCATTTAGTCTAGGGCAAAGTCATATTTAGGTGCGACGACGAGAGAAGCGAGGTGGAGCGTTAGGTTACTTGTGACTACAACAACGCGCGAGCCGAGCGAGCGAAGCGAGCGTGCCGCGGCAGCGGCCGGCGATGCGCCACATAAATTACTACTATTCTTATATTTATTTTTAAGCTCTTTAACCATTCTGGTGCGCCCTCCGTGACCAATAGAAATATGAGTCTCATGAATAATATCAAAATTTTGTGTCAATTATCACTTTATCTAAATTGAGTAGACGTTATATATAATGGCTATAGACAGTATATATAATATCCAGATTTATTACTTTGGCTGTAACATATCTATTCCTATAATTATTTTGAAAATTAACTAACTTATATGCGATGGGGGTACTCATACTTTTACAAGAGAATCTAGGTCTTATGGCAGAACCAATATTGATCTAAATTATACATAAAGGAGTGATCAATAGTATATCAAACCACGCTTAGTGAAGGGTTCCGTAGCTGTAGTAAATTCGAGAACAAAACCTTCTCGAATTACCTTACATACAAGCATTGAGTTTCTTCGGCTGATTCATAAAGCTATTCTGTATTAATTCCTGATAATTAAAAAAAATATCAGTTTGTTGACACTTAGAACTTGACTATCAGTACTAATATTATAAATGCGAAAGTAACTCTGTCTGTCTGTCTGTCTGTCTGTTACGCTTTCACGCCAAAACTACTGGACCGATTTGAATGAAATTTGGTATGGAAATAGTTTGAGACCCGGGAAAAAACATAGGATAGTTTTTATCCAACTGCGCAAAAAGAGGTTAATGTTTTTGCGCGATAACCAACATACGCGCGGGCGGAGCCGCGCCCGGAAAGCTAGTTTAAAATAAAACGTACGCACATATTATATGAAAAACGATTTAAATCACGTTGAATATATAAAATAATAACTTCGTATTGACTTTAAATTCACCTTTTCAACGGTAACTCGATGGGGATGGTGAAAATAATTCTCATTCCCACTTTAAGGTAAGCAATAAAAAGTTTTCTTTATTTTAAAAATTTTCAAAGCAACTTTATACACATTATATCTATGTATACAAAGCTTCAGAGTTATAGGTCTTTTACAGGCTTCCAATATCATTTTTTTTATTGCTGATAGGTAAGCCTTTGACCACAATCTCATCTGATGGTAAGTGATGATGTGGTCGAAGGTGTTAACAGGCTTAACCTAGAAATACTGGTAATACATGAATACAATGGTCATACGGGCACTCCGAATATATAAAGGTTCCGTTTTACTGCGGAATTCTAAAAATCATTCATAAAAGAGTGACAACCGAAGAGTTTTGTAACGTTATTAGATAATTAAACACTTAATCTACAATTGATAAAGTTCAGACTTATCAATGAAAATACCCAGCTACTTAGGTATAATTAGTACCTGATATTTTCATTGTTTTATTAAATAGATACCGATAGTAGATGTTATCAGAGGTAATCCCTATGCAGAGCATCTTAGTCTTAAATATATTATCAACATTCCATAATTTATCATTTTACTGATAAGTCCGCAGCAGGTGCGGTGCTCCTTTGCTTTTCGTACTAATTATGTAAGTAGCCAAAATCCAAAGGTTGCGGTTCAAAACTTAGATAAGTATATATAAAAGCAAGAATCATCTAGCTTTAGATTTGTGAATTCATGATGAAGCAGACACCTGCATCCTGTATATAATTATATTGTTGAAGGTGCATTTTGCAAATTTTATATTATAAGAATCTTTAATATAGGGAAACAAATGTAACAATGTAGTAATGATCTATTAATTTAGAGAAATATCTAATATATTTATGACAATAATAATATATTACAATAATAATATTTAATGCAAGACCACACGAATTATTGTTATATTTTTAATTGAATTCCTATAAAAGCTTGTAAAGTGTAGATTAAGGTACAAAATCTCAACCATATCAGTCAAATTCTTAAGCTCCAAAAGGCCTAAGCCCGATGATTCAACAGGAATATTCGCCCACGTTGTTCAAAAGGAACGTGTATACATATTACAATAGTAATATTTAATGCAAGACCACACGAATTATTGTTATATTTTTAATTGAATTCCTATAAAAGCTTGTAAAGTGTAGATTAAAGTACAAAAACTCAACTCTATCAGTCAAATTCTTAAGCTCCAAAAGGCCTAAGCCCGATGATTCAACAGGAATATTCGCCCACGTTGTTTAAAAGGAACGTGTAAATGGAAACCCAAGTTTAATTGCTTAAAGGTAGGTACCCCAAATGGGGTCTGACGAATACTGATGTTCTTATCTGTGTGCTATTGTTTAACATGCTTTTTTCATTCCCACGGTCGTTGAAGGCGCAGGCTGATAACGCGTATACCTGCAAGGCGAAGAGAAAACGCATCGAGAATTCCTGCGACGGAAAATTAGCGGCAAAAAGGCTCAACATCTGAATTATTGGAATACTGGCGGTGTGGTCGTGTTGGTATTCGCGGATTGTGATGAGCTGTGAACGGCGCCGGCGGGAGGGCTATTGCACAGTTGAAAGAGGTAGGTATATTGTTAGGGATACTATTGTTTTTTTTAACGAGTAGGTACCTACGTTTTTCATGAACTGCATACGATTATGAGTTCTCTGTACCTCGAATAGTGCCTATTTAAAAACCGAATGTTTCGTTTAATGAAGCGGGCATATCAATGTTTCTTTCTAAGTAGGTATTTCAGTTTCTGTGCCACAAGGTAAGTTAACAAACAGTAATTAATTACGATCGTTAATGATTAGTAACAGCCTTTAGCATTTCAGTGTATATATTTTAATTGGACGTTAAGTACTTCACTGTGTTTTATGTTGCTTGCTTAAAGCAGGTAAGCTAAACTAAGGCTTATGAAAGATGTGGTGAAATTCGATCCAATTCAGTTTACTGCTAGAGCAAAATATGTTTTATCAAGCGTGTATGGTCCCTATCATAACATAAGTTTGTAACGAATATTTCCACGGAGACTTATCAATGTAACTCGATATCGTTATTTAAAAAAATTGAATAAGAACGACATTAAAAATCAAATTATAATATGGACTCTTAAAAGACTCTTTAGGAATAAATATTATAAATCTGCAGCTTTGTATTCATCTCATGAAATCAGAATATGCATCTTGAATTCGTGAATATATTTATATGGAACGGCAACTAAACAAAGAGTCGGAGCTGGAGTCAAGTGCAAAATTCACCGACGACCCACGCCCGTGGTAAGGACAGATGATAATGTAATAGGTATATGAGCCAAATCCATTATCCAATGACGTACACCAATTACCCATTTAATACAATTTGGGCCATTGTAGAGTTGTCCTTCGCGGGCTCTCGTACATTCCCGGCTTCACTCACTCAAAAGCACCAATTAGAGAAATCACTAGTGAGCAAACACTCTCGGAACACAGGGCGATCGCGAGCGTTCGTGTTTCGAACCGGTCATTTCAATATTGAAGTTGTTTATCCAGAGTTTTCAGTAGTGTGTGAGGTGAGGGCGCGCGCGTGCGTCGCTGTGGCCGGCGCGCGACTACTCGCGGCTGAATGGGCGCCCGGCGGAGGGGCGAAGCTCGCTACGTCTCACTCCCAGCGAGCTTACGAAAATCACCAATTGCAACTATCCTCTCATTAACAACCACTATTTTACGATCTGATCATACATTCGCGATAACATTGTCCTAACATCGTCCTCAACCGAGCGAACGGCTCCTCTGGGATGACTGTGACACTACGCGTAACGAAAGAATAAGATGTTTTTAAGAGCTTCCGATCGAAGCTCCGGTGTGTCGTTATGCATCCGGTGACACCTGCTCGCACTCGAAAAGAGACTGCGTGTTAGAAGGAGATGAAGTGATCGATCAGAGCATGGACCGGATGGCGGACTCGGTTATGAATGAATCGGGCGTCCCTGTCTCGCAGGCGGGCGTGCATCGTTGAGTCTCTGTCGGGCTCAGGTTGTCGCGCCGCAGAGGAAGTGAAAGGGACGGGACGCGTAGTAAATATTGCGCTCTGTGAAACCATCGGGAGTATCAAGGGTCTCGGTTTTTTGTGCCACCACAAAGAATAACCATTTTCATTCATAGATCTGCAATGGGATCTACGAGTTATAGTTATTGTTAGTTGTCAGCATCTCAAGTGAGATTAACAGAAAGTCATCGTACAGGTTTTCTTGAGGTGGCTCTATTTATATAACACAAAACTATAAACATTAGTTATCAAAATGTAGATACGATAGTTGACAATCTCCCTCGATCTCCTTTATGAACGTAGGTATGTTACAATCTAACTGATAATCGAACTCAAGGCACTGCACATACGATGCAGTCTTCGCACTGTTATACAAATTAGCCAAACAGGTAAAGGTTACAAAATAAAACGAATTAATAAATTCTATGGTATGGGATTGGGCATGTCTAGTTGATATGTTGTGACATAAGTGAGTATGGTTTGAAGGAGTGGTTGCGACGCGAGGGCATGGTGTGGTGGCGCATTGTTCGCGGTATTGTTATCAGCAGGGCGAGGCTCGTGTCAATGTTTGGTCGAGTCGAACGTCGTCGGCCGCCGAGACCCGAGCCGAGCTGAGCCACGTCTTGTACTAAGCACGTGGATAGTTCCTTTGTCAAGAGCAAACACTCTAGCCGGGTCATTTCCGCTCTGGGACCATTTGCTCACGTGAATTGGTTTGGAGGATGTTTTTGAGGTCATGACATGACACTAAGGATACTTAAGTCTATCTTTAATTCGTTTCTAAGCTGACCACGAAATATTTTTATTACGTATGTAGTTAGTTGATCTTTTGGCATCCGAGATTTATATCATGCATAAATGGACGATATCGTCCACGCGGATGTCAATGAATACACTTAAGTTATTTCGTATATCACTTGGGTATATAAGTAAACAACGGCATTTCTGTTGCATACTTTTTTCCAGATTACTTACCTAAAATAACTTTCAAAAATGTATAAGTTTATGCATAGGTATACAACTCGTTAAGTTTTTTTTATGTAAGATATACTTCCTGAAATTACTTAAATACCAACTTTTCTGTTCAGGAACAAAGACGTCTTAATAATTAAGTAAGTTACTGTACCTATGTGAAATTTCAAAGTGACTACTACGATTTTCCTAAAAAGAACAGATTCCTGTTCTCCAAAATCGTAGTAATATGATATTAGTTATCATTATATGAATTAATTTAATTAATTTCACCATTTTAGAGGTAATATGTACACAGCTTCGATGCTCGAGTGGCATAAAGCCAAAATTGGCTCTCAAGATCCTAGGGGTTCGATCCCTGTCTCGAACAGTGTTGCACCAGGTGGGTACCGCCGCAGTGTTAGATATTTTGTTGGTGTGCAAACACTAATGTGTGTAGGCATAAAAGGCACTGTTGCAAGTGAAATTACTAGGCGAACGAGTCATAATAACTAACGTCTTGGAGTGACAAGCACAGTACAGTGTCCAGTAGAACGAGAACGGTTACACACTTAACTGTAATAAATAGGCAAGGCGCTCACCACCAGGAAAATGACCGGTCCGTCTCATTATTTCTTAAAATTAAAAAGCTAGTTAAGCAAAAACATTTTATCAGTCTGGAACAGCTGTTTCATCTGTGTGTAGATGATTAAATTATATACATATTGCCTTCTTTGCCTAAAACATATCTGATGACGCGTGGGTGGTTATATTATGTTATTATGTTAAAATGTTTAGCATACGTACGAATCTTACAATTGCGTATATTTAGTCTGAAACAGACAGATGCTAAGGTCCATAATATGTGATATGTCATGCATTTGCGAGTTAATGAGATATCCTTGTATACTCGTGGTAATTTTTTGTTCTAGCTTGACCCTGTTGATAAATTTTTTTTCGAAGCGCTCGTAGCGAAGTTTGCTTAGCCATTCTGAAACGATCAGCAAAGTTAAGCAACGTCCGCCGCGGTCAGGAGTTGGATGGGTGACCGTTGGTGACATTACTACTGAGCGCTTCCGTGCTTCGGAGGGCACGTTAAGTCGTCGGTCCCGGTTGTAGTCTTACGATGGCAGTCGTTATAGCATGGTGGTAGGGCTTTTGGCGAATGCCCGCCTGGCTAGCTACTACCCTCAAGTAGAAAATCTGTCGCCAAGCACCTAACGGTGTGTTCCGACAGCTGTCCTTGAGAGCCAGTAATTCTAGGTTAGCCTGAACAACATCTTCGACCACATCATCACTTACCATCATGTGAGATAGTGGTAAAAGGCTAAACTATCAGGCATAAAAAAAAAAATCTCATTAAATCCTCCTTTTTAACAAAATCTTGAACCACGTGAAAACCTGCTTAAATTCATAACGCCGTGTTCTAACGCAACATGGTTTCAAAAGTTTTGTTAAAACAAATAGCGCTCGAGCAACAATAGCCTTTCACTAAGACAAACAGAGGATGTGGTCGGCATTGTCATCATCGATGCTTGAATGCCTCGCCCGATTCAACACCCCACATTGTTTCTGTTTTCCTAAAATTCGACGTTGTCGCTACTATTTGGGCAATAACTGCAATTATTACCTACAACCCCATAAACATTGTGTAAAGAAAACAATCGTTATTATTATAAAATACATATGTATGTAATACATAAGTTGTACAGCTGAGAAACTTGATTCAATTACTTGGTGTTGTCTTGGGTTTTCGCGATTATTACACATAGTAATTTAACAACTTTAAACGGTTTAAATCGCGTATATTTATCATTATTGACTGTCAGACAACGTGACCCGTGACTACGATCACTGCAAAGTTTTTTGTGTATGAAGCGTCGGGACAAAAATAATGATAAATATAAGCGAATTAAACCGTTTAAAGTTGTTTAATTACTATCAATCACTTACTTATCTCAACAAGACCGCTTTTAGGTTATTATCGAAGTTATTTAAATATATATATATATATATATATATTTTTTTAAATGTATATAGGCTCGCCATTGACTACAATTTAGCTGAGGGTAAGTCATGATGTCGTCAATCGTAGTAAACAGGTTTAACTTTAAGAATAAGAACTGGCTGTCACCATTAGGTGCTTGGTGAGAGATTTTCAACTTGGTAGTGGTAGTTAGCCAGGCGATGGTTATCGAAATATCTCAACACTTCGCGGTGCAGCTCAAGCTCACGGTGGTAATCAAACCATGGACTTTCCTTGGCAGTATATAATTATTGCCACAAGACCACACTGCTTCAAAATGTTAATATGTACTTAAAAATGTTAAGATTCGAGAAACAATCTGCTATTATTTTAATAACATGTTAATGCAAATGTATAGGTACATATTTTAAATTACGCGTTAGAATATCAGATGTCAAATATTGTAAATGGAATAACATTTTATCAAATTTCTGGTAATAATATTCAATAGAATTAATTACAACAATAATCAAATTGTATTATAAAAAAGGTGCAGGCATTACGAGTAAATCAGAATAATCTCAAGTAGAACAGAACTGCATCTTGTAACAAATCAATGGGATCCCGTCGAACCATGTAACCTCGCAGCGCCAGGTGCTACGCGGGAAGTTTCCTCTGCCCTCACCCCCCGCCCCTCCGTCAAACCCGCTCACGTCTTTACACTCCCACACACACATATCACTAGAGGAAGTACACACTCACAAACCCAAAAAGCATCGTATGTGGTGACGTAGAGATAGAATGTTCATGTGTGTTTTTGTAATTTATTAATGGCTTGCATTTGCGTATGCGCCGCTCGTTGCGCATGAAAAATGGCGGTTATAAATATGAATTGAGTGGACACTAATTCAAATGTATAGTTATTTAAAAGTATGTAAGTTGTTGTGTTCTGACGCCTAAAAGGCGCCGCCCTAAGAGCTACGGACAGCTTGAAGTTGTTTCGTTGAATTAAATGATGAACGGAAATATTGTGATTTATAATCTCGGCAATGTATAACATGTACAGGAATAAACTTGTTTTAATGGTATTTAGTAAAATAATTATATATAAGTACTGTATCCTCCTGTTCGATGTCGTAAAAGGCGGTTGTGAGAAATAATGCGCCTAATAGGTAGCATTTGAAGTGTAAGTATAGAGCGCTAATGTACATTGGGCTCACTTAACGCCCCTATTAACCGAAAGATAGGAGGTATATATATACGCCGTGGGGTGCTGGGTCACTCCCCACTGCTACCTGTGGGTGTCATAAGAGGCGACTAAAAGTAAAATATCGGAAGGTAGGCAGCAGCACCTTCTAAGGAACTGAAATCTTAAACTGCAGTCCCCAAGACGTCTGCCAAATGTGGGGATTATGGAAAACCCCCCTTAATGGGAGACTGTGTTCAGCGGTGGACAATCCAGCTGATACACTACAATACAGGAGGTATACTAACAACAAGAGCATTCACCAAAGGGTTGGACTCAGGAAGGCAGCAGCGGGCCAAATCCAGTACAATGTTATTGAAATGACCTCCATGTTCTTTGACAAACATAATATTGAGTTTTTTTGTTATTTTGGGTTGCTAAAGAGTTCATCATTGTACCATTGTCATATACGTGGGATCATAGGTAGAAATATGATGATCTTTAGCAATAATGTATGTATAATTACGTTGAATAAACGATTATATAAATTGTAATTGTAGTACATAGTTAAATTACTAATATTAAATTTGAAGGAACCTGTAGAAGTGCAATAAATTCGTGGCATTTCCAATACAAAGTTGCACGCACATGCAGTAATCATGTCTTTAGAATTCTATCGCAAAAGATAAAACAGGTTGCCTAGTGTTACTCATCGTTGGAATGCTTTTAAAAGTTTCTAACGTTAGCAATAGGGTATTGTGCACGTTCTCCACTCACAATGAAAATTATCAACAGGTAGCGAACGCCTATACAATGTGTCCTTCCGGTATCCGTACGATACAAAAATAATGAAAATAAACTTTATCTATCTTACATAACGTCCAAATTCGCTTAAACACATGGAATCGAAAAGTTACAACATGAAATATTGAAGTTTGTAAAGTTGTGAACAAGTTTAAGTACTAATACGAAACGTTTAAGGTTTATTATCATATAAAACCTTTTCAGAGTTGTGTTCTGAGAGTAATGAAGGGTCAACCACCATCCGGTGTAAGGTGACACCGTGGGGAAAAGAACCTTTTCGATACTTCAATACGTTTTAATTTTATATTTTTATTGCCTGTCTATTTGTTTTAAGACTTAATAAACGTAGGAACGTCTGTAATGTTATGTCGCTAGAACATAGGTTCTACGGATTTTATTGGTTTAATATTAGAGAGCCAGATCCAATCCTATATGGATATAGTCTTATACAATTATCGACCACACATCACCACCATAGACAAATATGTATTAATTAATTAAAAAAGTAAAAAACCCGACTGAAAATTATTTATTTTTGGTATGGGTTTTATCGTTTCATGGAAATTAAAACTGAGTGTTATATATATTTATGGAATCACTTTTTAAAGCCTTTCAATTTGATACCCAATTGAATGGATTCGGACAAAACATTTTTTTTCTCTCATATAAGAGATATAGCGTCTAAAATCAGTCCTTTTGTTTTTATTTCTTTTATTAATTTCATCCCTTTCACTTGCGCTATCAAGATAAATCTAACGATATCCCATACATTCAAATCGGTAAAGCAGTTTAGAAGTTATGGTGGAATAAAGAAACTCACAAACATTCATAAATACATACATGAACCCAGAAAACGTAACACTATTTTTTGGGCAATCGTGAAAAAGAGGGATCACAACACATCACATCAGCGAGATAGTAGTAAAAACTAAAAAAAAGCGTAACAGTAAAATAAATAACTTAAACTTACTAGTCAAAACATTTGCAACATACGCACTTATATATTTGTACGTAGATTTTTTAATTGTACACAGATGCACATTTATTCACAGGTAAACAATATTAGTGTCACTAATTTTCATAATCATTTGAACAAGTAAAAGTTAAAACAATTAGACTTTATAGACAGTTAAAAACATGTGGTACACTGGCAAAAGAAATACTAGAGAAAACGATAAGAGCGCGCGTTTATGTCTTTTCTTTGTAAGTATTTTATTGTTAGCCACTTCCGCTCGCGTAAACACTTCTTTATAAGTTTTCTTGCTATTCTGTGAAACATGTGAGTACGAAATATTACTGGTAGTGACACATAATAGTAGCTCAATAATTAAATTATCTAATAATTAATTTTTCTCCGTTGGTATAAAATACTTCTACGAGTATTACCTTACCAAATTGGATCGAAGTACCTACCTCTTATTGCCACAGTAGACTATAACCATAACTTTTAAAATGAATTAATTAAATACATTAACTGTACGAACTACGCATTATTATGAGAAAAATTACACGCAACCGTATCTACGACATAAATCGTCCTGTATTCATTAAATATAATGGTTGGATGATACGATCCGTTTTCCCAACAGCCACCGCCGCCGATCGGAAACTGGTTCTTCTCTATCCATTAATTTATATTGCCCAAATTAAATTAACATCAACTTCGAACACTATCTCAGAAGTATTAAAGTTATGGTGTTGATGATAAGTTCGTAATAAAAACACGCAGTGCCGCTACGCTATGTACGAGTATACCTGTATGCATGTGACGTAACGAACTCTGTTCAAATATCTATGGAACTTACGGAGCCCAAATATGTTAATGAGGCATGCAAGGAATCATGCAACTCCCACGGTAGCATCTTCATTTCTTTATTTGGTCCTTTAACATAAAGAGAATCAAGATCTCATTATGAGCAGTTCAAACTTCATTGTCCCTCTACGCTGCCGCCGCTCAGCCGGGCCGCGGTCTAGACTTCAATGAAAAAATCACAAACAGTAAATGTCGAACGGAACCATAAAAACTTGAGTAAAAGGCGTCGAAAGAAGGCAGCGAATTTTGAGTCAAACCAGTTTAATGAGGGTCGAATTTAAATACGAAAATAAAGCTGTTCCCACGGAGTCGGTCGCGGGAACGGAAGCCTCGTCGATGTCGCGGCGCGACTGCTCATATCGCGCGATCATCGCTTGACGCCTTCGAGCCGCAGCCGCGGATTCTCCGCGACGGAGCCTGCGCCCGCGGCGCAGCTCCCGACCACTCTAACCTGGCCTTTCAACGTCCAACGATATCAACATATCTACGACGCAAACGCAGCTCAAAACATTCTTGACACTAAACATGTGATCGGACAGCTTGCCGCGAAATTGAGTCAATTAAAGAATATCGTATTTCGCGTTGTTTTTTACAGACATCATTTACACTGTCTTGCACATGGAGAATTTATGACATCCATCAATCGGAAGCTGAAGTCGATTACTTATGTCATTAATGTCGGAAAGTATTACGATCCTATGTTGTGAATAAATCTAATTAACATCAATAAATCTCACATGAATATTTCGTATTCAATGGATGTGATTATTATATCAGCATTTTAAGTGGATACAAGACAGGATGTTAGAATAAAATAACTTAATAAAGATATGTATCAAGTCTATTTAATGATAAGAAAAATGTTTTATGTAAACGTTGGTTAACTACACGATATACGTTTTTACACAACAAAAACACGAAATGTATCGAAAAAAATATGTTTATTATTTTTAAAAAGCTTCAATTTTAATCTTAAGACGCCATTACATATATATCATGATATCATTATATCTCAGCAGAGATAAGCAGATGTAAATCATAATTACCTACGCTTCGGCAGAAATCTACTCATAAATTACACAGTTTTTTTTAATTTTTTATATTTTTTATATTTTGATAATTCCTTTTATTTGAAAGCTGATGCTTGTCGTTTGGTCCCACTTAAATTTCATCAAAATCGGTCAAGCCGTTTTTGAGTTACATTCCAATAAAAATATTTTCCTATAGTCGTTGACTGTGAATGACAATCGATCCCGTAAGTAGCAATGGGCGCTAAAAAGAGTGCAATTTTTTTTAACCAACAATGGAACGACTTTAACGATCAAGAGTGTGAAATAACTTGTCGAAGTCGGTACCATGAGTACAATATTGTGATAATAGGTACTTATGAACTATCATGGTACCGATTTCAACAAGTTATTTCTTTTCTTCACACTTTTGAGTGTTGAAGTAAGTTCCATTTTTGGTTAAAAAAAATTATGAACTGAACTACTTATACATTTCTTGCCGGTGTCTTCTCCACTGTGACTCCATACTAAAACGCGGCGGTGGAATCCACTTAATAGTTCTCATTAATAATTTTGAGAATTATTAAATAAATGTCTTACATTTTATATTAAATAAATTAAACCACTGACTCTTATTGAATCTCGAGCGGTCTAATTATATGAAAATATTAGGGTTTAATTTTAATGTGTGAGCACGGAAGCCTTTTTTCCAAATAATCTGACGTCTATACAGACAAACTGTAATTAAAGATTTCAAGATTATCTATTCTTCATATTCTGCAATTTTAGAAAATCGTATTAAGTACTAGCTATTATAGCTTACTATAAAATATGACTGTTTGTGAAAAATACTAGTGAAACAAATCATTTCAGATTTTTAAATTCAATTTAATATGATACGATAAGGAGATGGCGTTTAAAATATTTTTCTAATATAATAATTTTGTACTGGTTCCATATTATAGAGATTAATTTAGTTACCTAACTTTGTTCGAAGAAATCTTGCAAAACACAATGTAAGGCATTCAAAATGTAGATAAGGTATATCGAAATAGGTATATATAAATACAAGTTGTAAACTCATGAACACAAGCTCGTTCGATAGGTCTGTTTGAGCTTGCTTTCGATAATGTCAACACCACCTCAGTCAACGGAGCTTATTCCAACACCTTTATTTGTACGTTTTTTACTTAATCTATTTTTAAGTCGCCCTTCGTAGTCGAGACAAAAGATTCTTTCTTCTACGACAAAGCCTCTGCAAATAATGACTCGGCTCTGTCAAAGATTGTGGGTCAAACATGAGTGTTTATGACGAGACCGACATCATTAAAGTACTTTAAGAACGCAAACCAACAAGTGACAAAGACTTAGGATTCTGTAGAACACAATAATATTAAAATATTACCAATCTATTAAAATGGCTATAGGAAACAGAAAAGAAGAGGTCGTGGAAGCTCTAATTAAAAAATCAAGGGCACTTCCCTTCAGGAACAACATTGATAAGTTGGAGAATAAACTCACAGTTAAAAATGATTAAATGTTATAAAAATAAAAACAAATAAGAGGTCCGTAGTCACGAGTCTGTAGCGTGTAAGTATTTACTAATAAAAAAAACTTTAACCTAGGTATTCTTATACTATATACTTTTATTTGATGCTAAAAACAATACATACTTAATATTGAGTAGCTTTCAGCCTAATTGTTCCATGGACTGATTGTTCAACTCATGAATACAATAATTCTACATAAAAAAAACATATAACTGCCACATTCAACAGTTTAACTTAGGACTAACTAAATCCATATTAAAATGAAATCAATCCTATATTGCTTTACCACTGTAGGTACATAATTTCATTGTTTACCTCCAATGTTAGCCTCAAGCTTCTGTGATTACGCAAAGGGACTTTACTTGTCACTGGATACTGGCATGAGCCACGGCATGCGTTTACACAATGAGACGATCTTCGGCTCATTGAACATGGACGATACGCTCTTTGGCCAGGGTGCGGCTTCTCGTCTCCTGGTGATCCATGAATGAACTGTCGTAGAGCCCTGATTTATTGGATTTAGAAAGCTTTTGGCCTATAGCCATAGTGATGTTACAACGAATTTTAATCGACTACCAAAAAGAGGAGTTTTAAAATTCAACAGTATGTTTTTTTATGTTTGTTACGCGATTACTCTGCCAATTATGATGGTTTTTACTGGGTTCAGTATACCTCCAACTTGGTCTCTTTTTACCAATATCGGTCGAATGGTTTTTGAGTCACAGTCAATTAACTGAAAAATCTATTTGCATATCTAGATTCTGGATGGTAAAAAAACAACTAAAGTTGCAAATAGCATTCTAATTGTATGTTTATTTATTTATATATATATATTATTATATTTACTATGTTTTTTTATTCCATAAAAATCCTACTCGCATGTGCATTCAAATAGTGAATTATTTTAACGCACCAAGTTATTGTACAACTACATAAAGTTTTAATAGAATGGTAAGTGCCGATGTGTCGAAGATGTTTTTCAGACTATCTATTATTTCTGGTAACCTACAATTACTGGCTCCAAGGACAGCTGTCGGAATACAGTGTTAGCTGCTTAGTGTTTTCTACTTGAGGGTGGAGGGGAGGAGCTAGTCTGGTGGGTATTTCTAAAACGCCTTACCGCCACGCATTAATGCGTTCATAGAGGTTCTATGAAGATACATGTTCGACTAATTAATAAACTATTTTATGCATGTCAACCCACCGACGAGCGATGTCGGTGATGTTATCTTTCTAACTCAAGATTTTTATCTCGTGAATGCCTTCGTCCTTCCAACAGCCACGACCTATCTCCACATCTCAACTAACTACTTAAGCGCAACTCAAATGAATACTGTCTATATATAATATCTGAGTACGCTATAAGGTACACTTTAATTAAGAGATGGCTTCATTTGAGATCCAAGGTTTATGTTAATCAGGCTTCTTACAGAAACCCATCAACGTTTAGTTGATGAAGACGA
The DNA here is from genome assembly GCA_963854805.1 of Plagodis dolabraria. Taxonomy (NCBI): domain Eukaryota; kingdom Metazoa; phylum Arthropoda; class Insecta; order Lepidoptera; family Geometridae; genus Plagodis; species Plagodis dolabraria. Next base: position 15,942,761 of record OY978459.1, on the reverse strand, counting down.
AATTGAAACATCATTGATGTTGATAGGTACCTACATATAACTTTTCAAACAGTAAATAGATATCACATCAAAAATGATGAGAAAATGAGATTCTTCGTATGTTAATGTGACATTGACGGTAATAAAACAGTCGTCGAAACGAAGCGTCGAAGTTACACAAACATAAACGAAAGTACATTAAAATAAATTTTGGGACGGGTTCGTAGCAAGTACTACTTAAGTACAATAAAAGTAAAATTAAGTAATCGAGTATTAAGCCAAGCTTTTGCAATGATTGAAAAAGTTCACATTAGTTGTATTTTATTAAAAAATTCATTTTTAAAATATTTGAATGTCTCGCATACCGCGATTATCAGTTTACGCATGTGAACAAAAAGGATTGTGCAAGTTATCTCTTTCAATAATAATGTTAAATTGTCTATAGGCAAAAGATAACATTCAACAAGGTTTTCCCGTATCAACGAAACCCTCTGTTGAGTCACTTGGGTTTGAGGCTTTGTGGCGTCTCCGTGTTGTTGGTTCAGTAAACACTATTAACATCTGCTCGAAGGCCAGGCCGGCGTCTTTCCAGTTTGTATTGTTATTACCGCAACTCATAAAATAGTCATCATAAAAGACGTAAACGAAAGCATTATCTTTAAAAAAAATCTTAACGTTTATTTTTTGACATTATTTTTTTCCAGGGACAAACCAATTAAGTATATAATTAATTTCTGTCCATCTATATCTAGACCGTGTAATGTAAGACTAAGCTATTAATTATATTTTAAATGATGTTTTACAAAACCGGCGTACACAAACTGTGAATTAAAAGGTAATTCTAACACTGAAAGGTATGAAATAACTTGTTTATATTTGCAATCTTTCAAGTGTTTGTCACTCGCCAATGTACTGTTCATCAAAGCGAAGGATGTAGACTAAAAAAATGCAAACAGTAAAGAGGCTATTATGTGATTCGTATCTTTAACTCCGGAGATACAAAAATCCTTGATTTGTTATTACAAAGAAATTGAATAAAACACAATAATCTAATTAGGGTGTAAATCTACTGGCACCTTATTAAAACTAGTTAAACTGTAAAGTAAACACCACGTATGTGTATATAAGTACATTTTGATACATGTATATCCTAGGTGACAGAGCCTTTACGAGAAAATATATTGAAAATAATATTATACTTAGCAACTTAATGGAAGAATTTCTTATCAAATATGTTTGATCTAATGCTGTAAACGCTCAAAGCCAAGTGCCAAAATACTTGAACACAAAGACAAATTTAAGTTTTTTTTTTAGAATTACTATAGAGGCCCCGGCTTCGCACGGCTTATTACGACTATAAATTGAGATGTAAGCTATCCTATCTTTCACTTTGGATCATATTATACACACGGTGTGCAAATATGCACACCGTGTAATCAATCCGTGAAACCAATTACTAAACCAATTTTATAATTGGTTTAGTAATTTAGAAGGCCATCGCTGACAAACACTGTGACACGTAATTTTTATATATAAAGATTATATAATCGATGACATGCAACTTTATTAGTTTATAGTTAACTCAGAAGTAAAATTTAATTGATACAAAATATTCATATTTAATTGGCAAAATTTACTAATATTTATTGAAAGGTTAAATAAATTAGCATTTAGCAATCCCAATTTCATTTCATCTTTTTATTGTATAACTAACGCTCTAATTAATTATTTACCGTAGAAATTAATTTTAAACAGCAGCGGGTTGTTGGCCTCATCGAACGATAATTATGTTTGGGAGTAGTTATCGATATAAACAGGCATCGTAATCGATGAGACGTGGCTATGGATAGCCATCGTGCGGACGAGTTGTGCTTGTAGGCCACCGCTGACGCCGTAAATAACATATCCACTCTTCCATTAAAGTCGTTCGTTATTCTTTTCTAATCGAGGCCTCAGCTACAGCGGAGGTCAGAACGCGGCCGACCGGTCTTCATTGCAACATTATATCTCAGTCCATCGTAAGCGCCGTCGTGAGAATATGTAAAGCAACCATCGTAACTTGTTCCTCGGTCACCTCACCGAATGTATCTTAAGTGACCACGAGACTGACCAAAGCCAAAGGTGAAACGGATCCTCATTGTCTGGTAACCAGGCACGGTCGACTTTCGGCGCACCTATGCTGGGACCACGTGTAAAAACGCTCATTTGTGATAAATCTATGTAGGTGCGGTTTTGGTTCGGACCGAATAAATTAGTTCGATTGACCGAATCTTGTTTTAATTTTGTCGCGTGAGAAACTTAGATAATAAAAGAGATAGCAACGTGAAAGTAGAACTGGAACTTTATTTTCCGAACGTTGCTTTAGGTAAGTTTAGTTAAGCTATACTTAGCTGCGGGGCATCGCAATGTCGTCGTATTACGATCAATTAACTTGCGTAATCAGGTGTTCAAATTGGTTTACGGAAAAATGGGAAATTAAATCTTTAATAGTGCATTGAGAAGCAAATTGTGCAATTTAGCTAAAGTTTATGTGTACAATTAGCTGTGAGCAAAAACCGCAGACGTGAATGCTCGAATTGGCCATAAAGCGCAATGACGCCGCCGATAGCCATCTGTCTTCGGACGGCAGTTAAAGAACAAATTACTGCAGCACATTTTGATCAGTAATCATACGGATTTTTCCTTGAAATATTATGAATTTTGTGGTGTATTATATCATAACTAGAACACTTTGAACAATGCAAACTAATATAAATAACTAAATCCGTGAACATGAAAACAATGATCAAGTGAAGCCATTTCAAAAAGACAAAAAAACGCCAAGCCGACCTACCCACTTTCTTTAATTGGTGCCCTTGTAGATTTGTTGATATGGACCTTTATGTCCGAAACAAGTCTCACCGAGTCGACATATAAAGAAGGTACTGTTAGACGGTCGTCAGGAAACATCCGGTGAAAAACTCGATATTTACCATCTCCATAAGACACTGGAATCTTGCCTTCCGCTAATTATTTACAATATATTGCGTAACGGTGAAACGCCGGGAAGGAGAAAAGAAAAAAACATGCTCTACAGGATGTGAACAGTCAGCTCGAGATAATAGTCCGATCTAGATCTTACCATAAGTACAAGTACCGTAAGGTTTAGTGTTCCTTGGCGACCAGTACCGCTTGGTCACTTTTAGAATATCTTTATTCATATTTCGAACGATCTCGATAAAGCTGCAATGGACTGCGATCAGTTGAAACTTTCTTGCAACCTGCACTCTGTTGCACGTCTTTAGAACTGAGATTAGCTACATTTGGTATCGACGCACCGGTCAATTTATGCTGGCATCGTAATTAAAGATACCATAGCAGGAACCAGGAAGAGTGTCGTACTATCTCAACAGTTAGCCGGAAGTCGCTCGATCTGTGAGTTCATTCATAAATGAGAGAGTCAACGCGACAATGTGGTATGACAGGTTGACGTGCCACTATACTAACTTTTATTTATATTGCGCATAAGTTTATATTGCTAGAGCAGTGGATCAAGTCGGTGTAATTAAGCATGAATGAAACGCTGCGTTTCATTGAGTTGTAACGTGAACCAACATTTTGTTAGGCAGTCGACGCACTACTTAGAGCAGGTCTATTTCCTCCATTTCTCGTTTTTCTTGCTTCCCATATATTATTTTGATTGGTATACTTTTGATAGAGAAATGATAGGTATGTTCCTTCCGTAATAAGTACCACGTGTATCTGGCATTATTATAAGTGAACTAGTTGAATTATCAAAACAGTATCTTTTATCACGAAAAAGATACGCACATAATGAAGTAGGTATAATACAACCAAGAATGGAGATCTATTCAGCTAGACGCCTTCTTCGTGGGTAACACCGAAGTATCAGATATTCTGCCTCAAAGAACAAACACTGTTGTTTTTAGGTAGGAAGGGCACGGTATACGAGTGAAATTTCTGGGCTGTGTCAAGCAGAACGAGGATGGTGACAATGCTTCTGTTATAGACAGACGTAACCACTTACCATTAGATTGGCGTCTTGATCGTCTCACCACTTCATAACATGAAAAAAATAACCTCATTATAATATTAGGTACTTATACATTTAAAATGTATGTACACGATTTTGCTATAGTAAACATACTATCATGACAACTCAACACACTCATATTGTCTCATAAATGAAGATAAAAATATCAACAAAGGAGGTCACTAATTAGTCGCCAGCAGACGCTGGGGCGACGTTCCGGGGCAGAGGGCAGGGTTCTGATTGCTGTAATCGAGTTAGTGGCGACTAAACAAAAAGAGTAGCCGAGTCGCCGAGTGGTCGAATAAACAAAGAGTTCGTAATTAACGCATGTGTGGGAGGGTGCTTCCGCTCTCTTGCCACAGGGATGGTTCATCTAAGGATACTACTTATTTTGATGGTAATAGGAAGATTGCTACGCATTCTGAATTCCAGGAATGGAAGTTGCAATCTGTGGAAAATAATGTAAGTACGGAAACATATAAAATATGTTATTAATTACTTACATGACTTTTTAGATATCAGCACGAAAAATCAAGCCCATAAAACACTAAGCCTTCGCTGTACGTCCGTCCCACCTTCATTTTGAACTTAATCCACTTTTTTCCCAGAATATTTTTTTTTAATACCTGTTAGGATAGCCTTTGACCACTATCTTACCTGATGGTAAGTGATGATGTGGTCGAAGATGTTGTTGAAACTAACCTAGAATTACTGGCTCTCAAGGAAAGCTGCCGGAACACACCGTTAAGTGCTTGGCGGCAGATTTTCAACTTGAGGGTAGTAGCTAGCCTGGCGGGCATTCTAAAAATGCCTTACCACCATGCTATAACGACTGCCATCCTTAGACAACAACCGGGACCGATAGCTTAACGTGCCCTCCGAAGCACGGAAGCGCTCAGCAATAATGTTACCTGCGGTCACCCATCCACATCATGACCGAGGCGGACGTTGCTTAACTTTGCTGATCGGTTAAGAACAGCTAAGCAAACTTCGCTGCGAGCGAATTTATTTAGAAAATAATTAGTTAGACAATCAATTAGGTACATCATTACGGTATAAACCAATACGACGCTGTAAGAACAAAATAGTACTTAGTATATACAAGTATAATTAAATATTTACCTACATAATAAAATATATACAATATTACTAGAGTTGCCGCGAATAGTTGTTATAGCGAATAGTCGAATACCGATTAATCGCCATTCACTTTGGCGAATTGTCGAATAACTCGACATTACTATTCGACATAAATAAAACACATTAAAAATATTTCTTCTAAGGTTGTGAGAAAAGAAATCAATAAGGTTAAAGAAATCTGTTTCATGTTGTACATACCTACATATATTATGTAACGTAGTAATTTAATTATTATTAACTAATTTAATTCCATGAATATGATAGGCACAGGCACATTTTACAGATAAAATTATTATCTGTAAAATGTGCCATATTGTACATATTGTTTTATTTTGGAAAATAATAAAAAAATATTATTTTTAACTCCTTAGTTTTTTGTTCGATAAAAGTTTATTTTAGACGACTATTCGCCGAATGCCGAATAATAGCTATTTTTCGGTATTCGACGAATATCAAAAAAAAAATGTCGAGTAATGCCGAATACCGAATAACAGCGAGTATTCGCGGCAACTTTAAATATTACATTTATTTCTAAATATTATTCTCGGATATGTGTTATTATAGCGAATTGCTAAACAATTATAATAAATGTACGAGTCTACGTATAATACATTCATACATAATAAGAAATAACGTACAAATTTCGTTGTACAAAAGGTTTTGATTAAGTTAAAGACTCCCCGTGGGATGCCTGGCTAGAATGTCACCCTTCCCCCCTCATTACTCCCTGAGTGTACAAGAGGTGACTAAAGATAAAGTACCTGAAGGTGGGCAGCAGCGCCAGAGGAATTGATATCTTAAACTGTGATACCCTAGACACCTGCCAAGCGTAACGTGGGCATTATGGCAAATCCTCCCTAAATTCAGCAGTGGACAATCCAGCTGATATAGTAACGTACAAAGACTCCAGCTAGCTCAATTTAATTTTGTAACATTTCTCAGATGATTCATACGACTAGATCCCTACTTAAGAACAGTCCAAGAAGCTGGAGGAACCGAAGGAAGTGGACAATCAAGGTAGATGCGCATTTAGACAACGATTCAAATGCCTAGTCCCCATGATTGGCTTAATCAAGTTACGGCCGGCTAAGTGATAGAAATAAGTCAACAATTACATGACAACGACGACGGATGTGACGGACCTTCTCTAATCATTTCCAGACTCATTCCGACCTGTGCCGCCACGCCGTGCACACCTGTCTACAGCTCCGCCAGTATCTCCCAGTGAGACCGCAATAGTCCCCGCACTATTGCCGTCTCACTCGGGTCATCGTTCCGACGCTAGTTGCAGACCAGTGCCTTGGAATACGCAGTCCTGACGAAGTTTTTGTTTTGTGTGCAGAAGCTGAGCAGCCGCCGAACGCCGAGCAACGCGAGCTACGAGCTCGCCGTGCCGTCGCGCAGAGGCGCTCTAAGACGTCTGGCATTACCACCTACCCAGTCCCTTGTTTCGGACGAACAACATCATATCGGGCTGGTGGTCTTGCTTCGACCGCACTTTTCGGTGCGCATCTCACCACTTTACTATCCGACACAACATAGTAACAGTCGCGTAACAACACACTTTGTGCTGTTAAGCGACGTCGTTCAGGCGTGGGGTAGCGTCAGCCAAACCCGTCTGAACGATCAAATCCGCCATTTGCTGCGGTCGCAGTGTGACACCCTACGGTGACAACGGCCACTGTTGTTGTTTTGGTTTAACCTTGCACCGTGGCCTTTCCCGCTTCACGGGTCAGCCGAAGCAAGCTGGGCTCCGGAATTCTGGCCTTGGGGTCGCCCCTAGTCAAACCCGGAGTAGCGCTTAGGAGCACCCCTCTCCGCCGAGAAAAAAGCTCGGAGAGGGTACACAACTAGGGCACACCGTAGGTACACACTCCCTCTCACACAGTGAGCTCACAAGGTGTGTGAGGGAATTCAAACCCTGGATAGGGCGTCCTGAGTATTCCCCTCAGGATGCAGTCCCGTCCCTCTAACGGTGAGGTGCAGGTCCTTCAGACCTTCGCCCTCCGCCACCCCGATCTATACGTTGCACATATGCAACTCCTAGAAGAGGAAGAGAATGCCCGCTTCACGGACACTCTCATCGCTCCCTCCGGGACTTCAAACCCGGAGGCCAAAGTCCCTCCTCTGACCCGGTCCTTCTCAGAGGACAGTCCGCTTTCGCCCGCTCCGGGCCCAGACAACAGACGCACGGTGGCAGCCCCTCCCCGTGAGAGGTCTCGCTCGCGCTCACCGATCGGGAGGCCAGCGAGCACCCGTCCCTCCATCGCCGTTGTCGAGCCCACTTCGGACTCCGAAACGGAGATGGAAGTAGATCCGAGTCGCGCCTTACGCACTGACTCTGACTCCGATAACGACGGCTATACCGTCGTTGACCGCAAACGCAAGCGTGCTCCTAAAGCCGCTAGTTGCGCAACTTCCGCCCCTCCCGCCAAGGCACCCGCTAAGGCCCCCGCCTCCGGCAAGAAGCCGACCCCCGCCCCGCGCCCCGCGTCTCCTCCCTCCGCTCCGGCCACCACTGCCGCGTCCCCTCAGGACGCGAGCGCGCGCCGCGAAAAACCGCCTCCGCCCCTGTTCATTCAGGACAAAACCAAATGGGACATGCTGTCCCGTTTAGTTTCGGATCGTGGGATCCACTATACTAATGCCCGCTCCACGCAGCAGGGCATTAAAGTCCAAGTTTCCACCATTAGCGACCACAGAGCGCTAACTAAACTCCTCCGCCACGAGAGCATAAGTTTTCACACTTATGCGCTCGAAGAGGAGAAAGTCCTCCGAGTGGTCATCCGCGGTGTGCCCAAGGAGGTACATACCGATTCGGTATGTGCCGACCTGAAGGCACAAGACTTCCCCGTACATGCAGTTCACCGCATGTACAGCGGGAAGGACCGCAGCCCCTACGATCTAGTACTCGTAGTACTAGATCGTACTCCTGAAGGCAAGGCCATTTTTAATTTAAAAAAGGTCTGTGGCCTCTCAGGACTCGATGTCCAAGCCCCATACAAGAATGGGAGTCCCTCGCAGTGCCACAACTGCCAACTATACGGGCACGCCTCCCGTTTCTGCTTCGCTCGCGCTAGGTGCGTTAAGTGCCTAGGCGATCACGCGACAGCAGCGTGCACTCGCACCCGGGATTCGCCGGACCCACCCAGCTGTGTTTTATGCGGTGCTCAAGGGCATACCGCGAATTACCGTGGCTGCCCTAAAGCACCACGAGTGAACCACAGGGTGGCAAGGCATAGGCCGACCCGTCCCTCTTACGACCGTTACCAACGGGTAAGCCCTAAATTAACGGTAGTACCTGCCTCACAGGTAATACCCGCGCCGCTCCCAGCCCGTAACGCATGGTCTAAACCACCCAGTATGGTTAAGACCGTCGCTACCGCCCGCGCCCCGGCCCGCGCGCCCGCACCCGCGCCCGCACCCGCACCCGCCCGCGCCGCGGCCCCTGCCCGCGCACCGGCCCCGGCTCGCCCCGCGCTCCCGGCACCCGTCGCCAACACCATTCGCGCGCCTCCCCGCGCCGCTTCCCGGCCTCAAGCTCCACCTATGCCATTGATGGCTGCCCCTCTTCAAGAGGCAATCAACCTAGTCAGCGATCTGGCTATGTCGGTTGACATCAATGAGGTACAAGAGCTATTCCACAAGATGCAATACGCTCAATCCCCAGCGGACGTGATCCAATACACATTGGAACACGCGAACTTACTAAGCGCCCTTAAGCGCTTCGTTCCCCAGGCCCCTCCCCAGTACAACCACTATGGGTAGTACAACCGCACGCACGAAACCGCGCTCAGTTTCGTTAGCGTCATTCAACGCTAACGGTTTCTTTAGACAACGTGACCTTGTCCACGACTTTTGTTGCACCCACCTTATCGACATTATATGCGTCCAGGAAACCCTTCTAAAACCGGGGAAGGCGAACCCTAGGTTTGCCAATTACAGAACGGTACGTGATGATAGAGTGAACTCCCGTGGGGGAGGCACTCTTATCTATTACAAAAGGTCCCTGCACTGCATCCCCTTACCTACCCCGACTCTTGTTAATATGGAAGCATCTTGTTGCCTTCTAGCTATGACTGGTCATCAACCTATAGTCATAGCGTCCTGTTACCAAGCTTGTCAAAAGCCGATCGTCCGAGCTGACTTAGAAGCATTGTTCTCATTAGGAAGCGCCGTCCTTCTGATTGGCGACTTCAATAGTAAGCACATCCTATGGAATTGTAACGTCAACAATCCCAGAGGCATTGCACTTGAAAAACTAGTCGCAGAACTTAATTTTGACATAATTGCGCCCACTGAGCCCACTCACTACCCTCATACGGAAGACTTTCGACCTGACTTGCTTGACATGGCACTACTCAGAGGCGTAACACTCCAGTTACGCTCCATAGAAGTGGTTCACGAGCTTCACTCTGACCACCGACCCATTATACTGCGACTAGGTCCCGACCCAACAACAGACCTCCCCCGCCCCACTAAGACGATAGTGAACTGGAAGCAATTAGGCATTGCCCTAAAGGCTATCAGTTCACCGGACCTTGACAAAATCCCTGACGACATCCTGACTAAAGATGACGTAACCCTTGCGATCGATTCGTTCACTAATCACCTCTCCACCGTAGTAGGTGCATCCGCAAAGGAGGTCATGGTGCCGGATGACCGGCGCCTTGTCATTCCAGCGGATGTGAGACGATTAGTGACGGAAAGTAAAGCAGTGACCCGACATTACGACTCTTACCCCAGTAAAGAGAACAAAACTAAGAAACGCCACTTTGAACGCATGGTTCAAAGTCGCATGTCTGAGTTGCGTGATCAACAATGGGGTGACAAACTTTCAAACCTCGTGCCAAGCCACCAGGCTTATTGGGACTTGGCGCGAGGTATGAAAGGAAGTAACTACAACGACATGCCTCCCTTATACAGACCAGTCCCACTAGTCCCGGCGTTCTTTGACGAAGACAAAGCTGAGTGCCTAGCTGATAGCCTAGAGGCTCAGTGTTCCCCTAACGTAGATCACGTTGACCAAGCTCACCTCGATTCGGTGGATGCTGAAGTCGAACGTAAAAGCTCTGTGGTCACCTCTGAACTCCCACCAATCACCTTAGCGACTTACGCTGAGGTGGCGAGACTGATCAAGGCCCTCCGACCGCGCAAATCCCCCGGTGCCGATGGCATCTCCAACAGGGTTCTTAAAACCCTCTCTCCTCCTCTCATCCATCTCCTAGTCAGCATCTTCAATGCTGCTATGAGCCACTGCTTATTCCCAGACACCTGGAAATGTGCAAATGTCATTGGCATTCACAAACCAGGCAAAAGCTCATCTGACCCCACCAGTTACCGCCCCATCAGCCTCCTCAGTGCCTTAGGCAAACTTTACGAGCGGTTACTTGCAAACCGTCTCCAGTCCCATGCTAAGGAACACCACCTTATCCCAGATGAGCAGTTTGGCTTCAGGCCCGGACACTCATGCGTCCAACAGGTGCACCGCCTCACGGAGCACATCATTGAGGGCTTTAACAAGTACCCCAAACCCCAGACAACGCTAGCAGTCTTCCTCGACGTAGCGAAAGCTTTTGACAAAGTCTGGCACAATGGCTTGATTTACAAGCTATACCAATTTGGCGTGCCAGAACGTCTTGTGCTCATCCTACAAGACTTCCTTAAAGCCAGAAGCTTTCGCTATCGCGTGGAAGGCACCCTCTCCTCCCCCCACCCAGTCAGAGCCGGAGTCCCTCAGGGCTCCGTGCTATCACCCATTCTTTTCGCGCTGTATACCAGCGACATCCCACGCTCTCAGCCTAACGTCCTATTAGCCCAATACGCGGATGATACCGCTATTTATACTACTGGGTGGCATATCAGTAGAAAGTCCATTCCCGCCCTCCAACGGGCCATCACCGAGATCGGTGACTGGTTCCGTAAATGGCGCATCGCGGTCAACCCAGTTAAAAGTGCAGCTATGTACTTTACTGAGAAGGGCCGCCCCCGTTACCCGCAACCTATAACTTTGTTCGACCAACCCATCCCCTGGGTTAGTAAAACAAAATATCTCGGAGTCACCCTTGATCGGAATCTCACCTTTAGCGATCATATAACAACCGTCCGTAACAGAGCGGCCTTTGTAATGGGTCGCCTTGGTCCCCTGATTCGCAAAGAGAGTAAAATGTCTCTTAGTAATAAGAAGACACTTTACACTGCCTGCATCCGCCCCATCATGACTTACGCATCAGTAGTGTTTAGTCATGCTAGTGAGGCCCATCTCCATAAGCTTCAAGTCATTCAAAACCGTTTTCTTCGTAGTGCAACCGGCGCTCCGTGGTATATCCGGAACACCGAGTTGCATTGCGACCTAAACCTTCCCTCTTTAGCGCAGTTCAATAAGGACTGCGCCCGCCGATACTTTGATCGAGCGCCCCACCACTCGAACCCATTGGTTGTCCAGGCATCGAACTACTCGACCGCCTCTTCTATCCCATTTTTCAAACCCCCCCGTCGCCGACCACGGCAGGTATTAGACGACCCGGATGACCCCATCGCAGTCATTACATTGGCAGCTTTAGCGTTATCCGCAAGTCGTCGAGGTAAAATCCCCAGGTGTGAGGTAATTAGAGGTCACACAATCAAACACCGAGCTCGCCGGCGAGCTCGAGGCAAAAACAAGGTCACGATAAATTGCTCTCCAAATAGTCAAAGAGTATTATTCAGTAGGGCCCAATTGTGCAACACTGCAGTTGCACAGAGGCATTTTGCTCCGATCCCCCCCATGTCTCTCGACAGCGAGACAAGCCGAGGTCCGAACCACAGTGGTGCCCTTGAGCTCGCTGTCAACCCCTCCTATAATAGCGGTACGTTTTCGGCGTCCGCAGGAGACGGAGGTAGAAAGCGCTTTTCGCCTTCTACGCCCGTCTCGGGAGAAGTGCCTTCGGCACTTCTCCCTCCCGGGCTATTGTAGGGCCAGGCCCTCGCCCAAAACCCGGTGGAGCTGGACGACCGCACAGGCGGTAGCCAGCATCTATGTCCTCCCTAAATAAAAAAAAAGCCTTCTCTAATTATAGCATGTGTAGCAGAAAGAGGGGTGGATGGTGTTCTTATTAATATAATAACTATCGTTACAAATTATTAAGGAAATATTAGTTGCTGAAACATTATTGAAAACGGTAGTCGGTAGACTTTGCAATTTATAAAACGGAATGTAATCTCGGAAAAGGAAAACCAATCTCTAAAAGTATTAGACGTTATTGAAAGTGAATTTAGAAAACTGTAGTACATGAAGCAGTGATGGCTCTTTGAAGCAGCGATGGCTCAGTGGCATTGACACGGGCTTGAGCTTCACCGCATGGTAGAAGGGCATTTTGCGAATGCCCGCCTGGTAAGCTACCACCCTCGGTATAAAATTTGTCGCCAAGCACCTAACAGTGCATTCCAACAGCAGTTCTTAAGAGCCAGTGCAATTACAGGCACACGAGACTTAACAACTATTTCTCAAGGTGACGGGCGCAGTGCAATTCTTGACTTGTGACGAAATGCATCTGTATACGCAGAGGTTAGTCCGCTTAACATCAGGTGGGCCTCGAGCTAGTGTCGAAACAATATCATTAAAAAAACATGATTGGCATTCGCATTTTTGGTATGTTCCTTGAGTAAATTTTGCCGTCAAAATATTAATGTAAAGCGTCTATAATTATGATGCGCTTATGCATAATAACCAGTAAAATGTAATAGATAATATAATATATGAAACCGAGTGCAAATGCGATCAACATACACAAGTTTTTGCATGTGTACGTAATATATTTACGATCGGTTTAATATTTATTACACAAAATAAAGTTGTGTATCCACATATAATAGTATGTTATGATCGCGCGGATGGCATGTTTAAATTTCGCGGGACATCGTCGTGGCCGGAAGTGAGCTACACCAGGCCGCGCTTCGCCGGATGCTCATATCGTATCTAGGCACCAGTAGGCACCACCATATCTACTCGTATCTTATTCTCTTTGTACTTACGTCATACTCCAACCTCTTGTTCTGAAGCTATCCGTCCCTTTCCTGCCAATAATAGTGGTCTCTTGCCTTGTTCAGATCTCGCTTCAGTAGCCCACTATAGCCTTGCGCAATGCCAGAATGAGCCCGTCAAAAAATTTCTACCACCGTTACCTTAAAATTATTACTCCGTCATCTATCCAGGGCGAGCCACTTTCGAATAGGCTACCGTTTAATGATACATATTACGCTTCTAATTTGATCGCTTCGTCTCGTAATACCGTTTTTGTACTGTCAATGGCGTTACTGGTTTCATTAATAGGTGTGCGATGTCGTAAGCGACCGCGCCGGGGCCGGGGACGAGAAGCTGTGCCTGCGACCAAGAGCGGCTAGAAATCATCTCCACGTCCGGCCATTCCGCCAGTTGCTGTGTTTTAATTATTAATGAAACTGGCCGCCACGGGAAAGCCGCACTACGGCCAGCACTGCTTCCGCTCGCAACGCTGCGCTTCATTCATAAAACCGGCGGCCCCGTCTGAACCGACGCAACTCTCCAACAAAAACATTATAAAACAAGCTCTATGTCTCTACAAATAAGTTTATTTTATACCTACGAGAGAATACTAAACGCCTTTTATGAATGAAACGGTTTACGCACAGAAATAGATGCCGTAAAAAGTCGTAACTCGAAGCGTATATACGCGAAAGTGGTTTCACCATGGGCACCAGAAAGTTGTTTTCCGTTTGAGGAAACGTGTTTCGTTAGGGTAAAAAGGCGCGCGCGTGAATGGATGATTTACGCGGCTGTCGTCGTGAATGGGATGTGTGCTTACTTGCTGACCGGCGACGAAGGTGCGAACCACAATTTGGTGAATGAAGTTGAAACGTCCTAGCTTGAGGAAACTAATTGTAGTTTACAAAAGCTAGGACTCTCGACTGACATTACGAACAATTTTTTGGTTGACCACTGCCTTTATTTTATAGACCTAGAGTAATGTGAGATGTATTGAGTAAAAGACAATCTATTTCGTGATGTACTCGTATCTATAAATATTTAAAGATCTTATCACGCATTTATTTATTCCCACAGCAATTACTACACGACTTAAATAAAGTTCTAGCACAAATTTTAAATATGACTAATCTTGGCCTTCATTCTGCCGTTTTTAAACTGACTTGAAGAGAAAGAGAATGTTCTGTTTTCGACTGGTTTTTATTTGTGTGATATATAACTCTTTATTGTTGGTTAGTTTAATTTATAATAAAGCCTTATCGCTTATCTTATCGTCATCGGTATATTATCTATCACGGCACGGCACATGCATGCACTGTTCGAAGTTCAATACAATGACAGTTTCAAAAGGTTCAATACCTATCTCTATAACACTCAGTACATAAAGCAAAGGTTATTGAAAATCTATTATTATTATTATCTATAGAAGCATTATTACATATTTTTTACAATTACCTTATTAGTAGCAGTATATGTGGTTTTCCGGGAAAGTACTGTAAGCAACCATACCTATTTCTATTCTACGGTCAAGCAATAATGTTTGCATTACTGTTCCGGTTTGAATGGTATAGTTGCCGGTGAAATTACAGGGACATGTGACTTCATAACTATGTCTCAGGGTGATAGTCGCAGTGCAGTTCGTCACTTGTGTCGAAATGCATCTGTTATAGGCAGATGTTACCGGTGGGCCTCGTGCATGTTCCGTGATTCCGTCACAGAATCACATAAAAACAAGTATAAATTAATAAAAAGAAGCAATAGAAACCCGACTGCAAATTTTTATTTTCCTTAAGATAAAACGCTTTATTCATTAACGCGTTCCATTGAAATTAAAACTGCAAGCTATATATATTTATTACATCGTTTTCAATTCCTTCATTTTGATACCCCATTCGATGGGTTTGAAAGAGAAACATAATTTTTTCCTCATAATTATGGCGTCTAAAATCCGTGTTTTTTTTCTATGTACCTACCTAGAGTCACTTGCGCTATCAAGACAAATCTAACGGTATGTTAGATATCAAAATCGGTTAAGCCGTTTAGAAATTATGAAACTCACAAACATACATACTTACAATTATATACATGAACCCTGAAAACATTACAGTCCTTTTTGAGCAGTCATGTAAAAATACTATAAAGAAATTGCAATTAAACTATAACTCTGAGTAGAATAGCCCCCGTGATAATATATTTAGTAATACGATAGGAAGTCTGGCAGACACCGGAGTCATTGACAAAAATTGGCAAAAGTCGTTTGGCGGCCATTGAATAAAACTTTCAAAGTGCACCTTTGAAACCTTGTAGTCATATGAATGGCGAATGAAGTCTGACAGCTTCTCTTATGTAAGTCATTATAACTGTTGGAAACCAGCAGTTAACTGGCTTATCTAAGTAACGGCTACTAGGGTTTTCAAACTTTACATATATGCTTTATTTTTAAATATTATTTCAAACTCTATTGCTTGCTGAGCGAATCATCGTAAGACGTTAAAACAATTAATTAGATCACAAAATGAGAACAATTCCCCCATATTCTCCCGTCTCAATGGGCACCCGGAACATAAAACCGAGATGAATTCCCAGTCGAAGTCAAAAATTGAGCTCTGAAATATTTATTTTATATGTTACAAATACTATTCAATTGCATGTAAATCAAGGGAATACAATTTGTTGTTAACTTTTTCTGCCTTACAATTTAATGACCGTATGTACTTCCACTACTTATATAAATAAACATAGTTACTTATTTTCTGTGTCTGACTTCCCTTCAAAAAGCACATGTGTTTGTGTGTTACTTTTTTGCACTAAGCAGTTTATTTTACAATTATATTAAAGGATCAATTTCAAATTGTTTAGCCTTGGCTACCAAAATTTGTAGATCGGCATAAATATATATTTATTTCTCAGAAATTCCAACGTATAGTATTTCTAAATGTAGGGGAAAACAATTGGAAGCATATTGGTCACAGTAGACATATAGAGTAAACCCTCAATATGTGTACTGTGTATTTGTGTATTAGAGATTCCACGTCTTTAGGCGAAATGCTACTTATGTCATTAAGAGTAAGTTTGTAGTTTTCTATTATTCCTGTTACATAGTTTCAGAGTCCATCAAAATATTACATTTAATTGTTCTTTATACGCAATTCCTAGAAAAAAAGCTCCGTCATTATTTTGTAAGTCTTGCTCGTCACAATAATAAAAGGGGATAAAACATTTAACGGGCATTTTCGTTAGCTACAGCATTTAATATTTTATTCAATTTATCTATCGATTGACAAATTTTGTTCCTTAACTAAACCAAACTTCATTTTTGAAACAAACTTTTAACTCGAGAAGTTTTGGCGCTACATTAAAGCATTATTTGAAAAGGTAGTCAATGATATGAAAATTCTATGTTTTAATTTTTGATCTTTATAATATCTTCTGTTAAAGGAGATCGCTGTCAGGAGTCAGGTCTGTGTCTAAAATAAGGACTGTATTAATGTATGCGCGCCGTTGAGTGTTACCATTTCATGTTTACCCGCGAGTGTCAAGAAAACTGAAACCTTAGCATAGGCTATAGCATTTTTTTGAGTTTTTAGAACACTAACGTATATCAAAAACTTTCAACCATGAGTGAAGATTATGAAATATTCACAAGCACTAAGAATATCATAGTTTACTGAATCCATTCAATAAACTATGGTTTACCAAAGCCTTCCCTAATATGTAGTTACTTGCTCAATTAATTTCAATAAATTGTATTAGTCTTCAAACAGCCTATGACCTCATCACCATCTCAACTCCCTGGTTATCCAAACGGGAGTGCGTATATTACCAAAGTAAACCATTTTAAAACCATGTCCTTGTGTTGTTAACGAAGACATATTTTATTTAAATATGTTGCAGGAGAAAACGAGTTGTGTCGACCCCCCATTAGTGGGATAAGGGAATAAAGAAGGTGATGATATCAATGATTCAAAGCCATAACAATTTATTAAAATAAGCAAATTTCAATATAATATTGGTATTTATTGAACAACACAGTTGAAGGAGGAAGAAAAATAAGTATACCTACAAATTAAATAGCTTGAACATTGATAACAAACTTTTCAAATGTATAAATAACGTCGAAGTTTAGATTAAATTAATCTTTATACAGTATGTAGGCTAACTTACTGTAGAGAGATAAATTTCATCTTCAATTACAGGAAAACTATGTCTAGCGTGAAAATGACCAATGATAGGTAGGATAAGCACCTGTATACTTAAGTTTATCTAAACTATTGAGTATACAAGCATTAAACCTAAGTATGCCAACCCTGTGAAGAGGAAACGCAAGCTAACTTTAACCGAGTCAAGTCTAGTAGCAAACCACTTACTACTAGGTAACTACAAGGAGAAAGTCTTGCCTAGGTAACCAACCGCTTCTTAGTTTTATTTCAGATGGGTTTATGATAACACATCAGATTTTATTGTAATTATAGGTAATTTTCATAAATTATTAGGTGGCTCTTGCTTTTATGTTGTCAATCAATATATCTGCAGATAATATACAAAGTTTAATCAGTTACTTAGTTGGTAAGCTAATTGGAACATGTTGGTTTTAAAGATCAATTAAGGTTTCTCTTCAAAATTAAATGATGACTTTTTTTATGATGTCGTAGAACATTCTGTAGTAGGTACATACTATAGGTAGGTATCTATATCTTCATACGCGTTTTGACACTATTTGCATTTATTGAAGGTTTCTTAAATTAATAAGCTGAATAAAAAGAAAACTGTGATTAATACTCATATAATGTTTAATCTTAGCAGGAAATTGTATTTAATTAATCTAATAAAATGACATTTATATCATAACTTAAAGTTTGAATGAAAGTTGTGGCATATACACTCAAGATTATGAAAATGTGAAAGGCACACGCAACAGATGAAATTGTATTTAATTAATCCAATAAAATTACTACTATATTATACTATATTACTATATTATAACTT
Source organism: Plagodis dolabraria (assembly GCA_963854805.1). Classification (NCBI taxonomy): domain Eukaryota; kingdom Metazoa; phylum Arthropoda; class Insecta; order Lepidoptera; family Geometridae; genus Plagodis; species Plagodis dolabraria. Next base: position 15,924,621 of record OY978459.1, on the reverse strand, counting down.
AAAGTCTGAATGAAAGTTGTGGCTTATACACTCAAGATTATGAAAATGTAAAAGGCACACGCAACAGATGAAGCTGTACAAAGCTACCGTTCACGTAACTCCGAGAACTCATCAATGGGAGCTTAATGCATGTAAATGGCAATCGGGAAGGTGCTCATTACGAAGTACTTATCGATCGGAGCAAGACCGAGCGGTCAACGCATCCGATGTTCTCGGAACGAACTTCATTCAAGGCCTGAGTATTTTGCACGAACAAAAAGGCTTCGGTGCCACACTGTCTGCAGCCACAAAAGAGCGTCCTTTTTACAAATTTGGGGTACCTTAGAAATGCAAACTGTTTTGGCGCTACTACAAAACCTACCTTATTCTCTGATCTATTAAGTTTCAGATCGACTAAGATGGTGCAATTGTCATAATGAGCAATTTTTTTGTGTTACCTGGCCCACAATATGGTGCTCACCGGATATAGTCCGCCCCTGAATAGGTCGGGATAAAAAAGCGTATTTACGATTATGCACGAGCGATTTGTCGTCACTCGATACGATGATGCACAGGCGAAGCCGGGTGCGATTATTGTATTATGTTACACGGAAGATGTTGTTAGGGTGCTTTTTATTGTCGTAATATTTGATTGATATTCCTGTATACAATTTATTACCGAATCTGTGGCAACCAACTCATCTTTATGATGTTTCATGTTAAAATTTAAGTAGGTACTTACTTCCAAAATTATAATTGTGAAATTTTTTTATCGGTAGAATATATACTTATAACAAGTTTTCGCATAACCGTTTTTGAGGTGAGTTGCTTGATAATAACTGCTAAAGTGAGGAACTGAATACAACAATTATTATATTAATGTGAACTGTGAATGTATTATTGTTTGTAATTATGAATATTCAACAAGGAACAATTTTGTTTTACATGCTACAGGAATAAGATTGATTACATTGGGCTCCTCGGAAACTATCTTGTAAATCCGGATTAAATTATTCCTATATTCCTAGACCAAAATAATCTACATGTATTCTAAATTATTTTAAAATCCATTCTGCATTATAAAATAAATACAAAATGCATAAACTATTGCATTCTAAATCGTCAGATTTACTTCAAATACATAATTTTCTTTGGAATAAATCAATCTTGCTTAAGATGCTAGAGATAATTACAAATGGCCAGAGGAAGTATATTATTTTGTCTCGTGTGAAAAATCTTGCAAACAAAATTCGTACACCTGTCATATTCTTAATGCAAGTTTGTCACTTAAACTCGTTTATAAATGTCACAACACAATTTACAATGTTTTTTAAGTGTCATTTTAAAAATCGTGTAATCATTTCTTAAGTCAAGTTATTTTTAAATGTGAAGTAAGTGCTTACCTAACTGATCTGTTTTGTGCCTATATGCCTATGTCTATGTGGCAGTATGTGCTTGTAGCACCTGAATAGCTAAACAGATTTTGATGAACTATGGTTCATATAGTCTATAGAGTCTGTCTTAGATAGAAGATAGAATTAATTTATACCCGTTTTACTAAGGCGAAGTCGCAAGCTGAAACTACAAAGTTCAAAATTTTATGGAGATAAAGTTAACGAAAAAAATAAATAAGGATAAAACAGTGAATATGTATAAAAATATGTTCATGTTTCAAAAAGCGAAACTGACTCGCTTATTAAAACAAAAATTGAAAATGCCTACCAAATTGAAATTTGGTATGTATTTGTATGGGAAATAGATAACAGCAATAAATTATTAAATGAAAAGGCAAGAAACTTACATGTAACCCTGCAGTAATAATGACATATAAAATTTTATGTTTATTTACAAAAACGGCACCAAAGTTGTCCCTCAAATTAACCAAATATCTCACACAAACTCCAACAGATCAACACATTATTCTTGTAAAATATCAGTGTGTCTGCATCGAAGACAGTTCCCTACTTCACACTCTCCATTTTCGAGAAATGATCAATCATAAAGTGGTCGGTGATTTTTCAAGACGTCTCGGACGGGTTTTGTTTTCCCAAAACACAAAGTAAACCGCCAATGACGGGTTAAATATAGTTTTAAGGCGAAAATAAACTAAGTGTTGAAATGTTATTCCCTCACCTGCTCGTGGAGTTGCGGTCTTCGCGGGTTCATCTTGAGTTATGCGAATTAAAAAGATTCTTGCTTGGTATCTGGTACGTAGCAATTTTTTGTTTATAGCTCATAGGTTAGCCTTTGACCACCATCTCACTTGATGGTGTCAATGTGATTGAATACATTGTTCAGGATTACTAGACAAGTTATCAGAACACATCGTTAGTTGCTTGGTGATTGATCGATTAAGAACGACTAAGCAGGCTACGCTACGACCGCTGCAATAACTATACGAGTACGTTGTAAAAATAACATATGTACATATATTATACAATTACAACTATATATTTCGTATGATGTAGGTGAAGGTGTCTTTTCACTAAATAAATTATGGTCCCCAGTAAAAGGGGTTGATCCTATATTGCCGTCAACCGGTCATCTCTTATGTTAAGAAATGATGAGACGGATAAGACGCCCAACTGATGGTATGTTATTACGGCAATTTTCATTCAGTTGCGGATTCTGGACTATACACTAAAACATTATTTGTCAGAAAACTCAATAACTGTCTGAGACGGACATCAAATGCAAGAACGCGACCCTTGACGTCTCTCGAACAATGTATAGGCAAGTAATAGAAAAGTTTGTGCTAGGTACGAATTAGGCATACTGCAGTATACTAAAAGCGAGAATTCTAAAGGCAGGTTAGACTCTGAAGGCGGATAGACATAGAACCCAGACTAAAAATTAAAACACAATAACAATTACTGTTCGTACAAATTCATAATAATATTGTTTCGATTACACATACGTTAAAGGTAGGATAGGAAAGTAGGATATAATTTTTAGTATACCTTATCTAAATATGCCTTTTTATTCTAATAAGAACACGTCCAATTCTCACTGAGCTATAATAGAACAGAACTGATCTCTCAAATGAAGAATATAATACGATAATATTAAGGCTTTTATATATGCTATCATGATCTTACTGCATATTATTTTCAAATTAAAAAATATAAGAACCATCGTATCATAGTTAGATAGAGGTATCATCTCAATTAAGTAATATTATTTCTAAAATATATGATTACATGCAATATCGCGCGCTAAGCGTAAATCACATTTTACAAAGTAATGTATCACAAAGCTTTCATCCCCTAAGACGGTTAAAGTAATACAATTGGAGCACAAAGTTTCGGTTCAAAAGAGTGTGTTCAGATGGCCGAGTGGTTTAGGCGTACATGTAGGGATTGATACCCGCCTGGGACAAAATGTTGTACTTCAATAATTTGTAAAAGTATTATGATAGTATTATGTATACTGACTGATAGGAGTTTCAGTTACCTAAATAGGTACTTCTGGGCTTTCCAACACTAAAAGTACTTAAGTATGAATAACTACGTACACTTGGCTTATTTTTTAAGTATAGAGGTTATTGTTTTAAGTAGGCACAGATTCTTACAAATAACCTCAATTTTCTTCTGTGTATTCATTACGTATCTTGTTTCTTTTATTGATTCGTACCTACTGTATCATTACAATTCCATAGTGGCGGATTTATTGTAACCAGCTCAATTTGCTGAAGAATTACAAGAAGCTATGAAGTTATCTGTGGCTGTAAATAATAAGCCTCAATGAGGCGGAACTTTTTCTCTGCGATCTGAGACTAGATGATGGTTAATGAACTAGGAACTATTCTGTGGCACCGTGAATGAACCTGACCGGTTGTTGAAACGAGGTAGATACGAGTCAAAAGCAAGTATATTTCTGTTGATGTGTGGTTCTCAGTGTTTTATTAAATTTGTTTGCGGTTATGAACTAGGTTTATCAATCCTTAGTATGGTAACAGTAAAAGAGTCAGATATATCTGTTCAGCGATTACTTTTAATTCGTTTTTATTCTTGAAGCTGAATTTTTAATTATGACGACTCTGTTTTTATCTCAAAAATCTGACATGTTAATGATACAATGGTGTCTTCGCCGTTAATGCTGAATTTCTAATTAAGGTGAACTATATTTAAATATCGGTCGTTTTAATGACACATTGGTAGCCTTGTATACTGTAACAGCCGGATCGTCCACTGCTGAACACAGCCTCCCCTATTAAGGGGGTATTTGCCATAATCCCCACGCTTGGCAGGCGTCTTGGGGATCGCAGTGTAAGTTGGCAGTTCTTGGGAAGGCGCTGTTGTCCGCATTCCAGTATTTTTCACTTAGTCGCCTCTTACGACACCCACGGGATGATATGGGGAGGTGCAATTCTAACCCGGCACCCCACGGGGCAGGTGTCTTGTATATGGTGCTGAATTTCTAATTAGGATGAACTGTGTTGTCATCGTAAAATATCTGTCGTTAGTTTCCTTTTGTTTGAGCTGAATTCATATTGACCCCATAAACTCGGTTTTCATAATATCTCATTTCAATTAGACAATAGCGGCACTGTGTTTGATGCTGAATTTCTAATTAGGTTGAGTTCTGTTTCAACCACAAAACACCTGTGATGATTGCGATTGATGCTGAATTTCTTATGACGATATGTTTTTATCATAACGTATCTGTCATTAATTAATACGCAATGGTTGGTGAATTTACAACTACGATGAACACTGTTTTTATCACACAAATTGTTATTATTTTAATTAGAAAATTTTGTAATATATTAAAATTATATCATGTATATAATAATTATTCTCTCTACAAGTATACACATAACCGACGGCGACGAATATATAAAAGATGTAGTATATAAACATCTATCTAAAAATGAATTGGATCCTTTTCTCATAATGTATGTAGTTTTAATAAAACATGAGTTTTACTCTACTTACCTTTGATCCATTGTTTCCGTCACCAACTGGACTATTTGGCTACCTTATCGTAATAGTACTTTACCTGTAACAGAAGAGATAAACTTATATAACAACAGAATAATAAGTAACCAATAACGGGTTTTTGTCATCATGACCCCATCATTATGTCCCCTAATAAAATGTTTATATAAGGGTGATGGTAAATATTAACTGTCATATTTTTAATTCAGAGGAAGAGGCGTGGTTACTTGACAAGTTTAAATAGAATCATCCAATCTGTCTGTACTGAAATTCAACACTTTCTTTATTTAAATTCTTGCTGAATGGGAGCACCCTGTATCGCTTTGTTAGTACAATAACGTGATTTCATTGTGATATATGTGAATCCGTTATATCTGATTCTGTGCTATTATTTATTTAACGGTAGTCGTGGACTACATGTCAATTGAAAATCGCACAATATGAATAACAATATAATAAAAAGGCATAATTTTAGATCTTAGCATTTGAATTAGGATTTTATACTTATAATAGATATGACAAAGCCTAGTAAGAGAAAACTTATTATAACATTGTAAATTCATTAAAAATTTAAAAACTAGACTGCAAATTATTAATTTTGTTTAAAGTTTTATCGTTCCGCTGAAATTAAAACTGCAAGTTATTATATTATATTTATGGAATCGTTTTTAAAAGCCCTTCGTGTTGGTAACTCAATCGATGAGTTTAGAAAAAGAAAAAATCTAAAAACATTAAAACATATCTATGTTGTATTGTTTTATGATCGGCCACCTCTATGAACCCAACCATCTACAGGAATGGTGTTCTAAGTAATATACCTATATATTTCCATTTAATGGGTGGCATAAGGTAAAGTGATGTTGCTTATTTGGCGCTCATTCTTTATTTTAGCCAAAATAGTTTAAGTTATATATAATATAAAGTAGTCCTTATGTTATTAAGCCGGAAGAATATTTTCGTAAAATATGTAGTGCATAAATTAACTTCTCACTTACAAAAATATAAGATATCTCTACCGAAATCTCCATGCGGATATCTAAATCAACACCAGTATTAGTAACCATTTCTCACGCCAATTTGCCATCGGCAGGCGTTGAAAACATCTCGACAAGTCGACAGCAACGTTAACAAAACAGAAATTTAACTATTTCCTAATTAAAACTATTAAAAAGCAAGCAGCGATAGCATCGTCGCCCACTTCCGCATGAAAGTTATTTGTGGTTAACCCTTCACCGGCTATTAAAGGACTGTCGGGGTTAAATGAGACATTTTTCAAAGCTGCCGAGTGCTGACGCGCTTAATGAGATGTTGCCACGGGTTATTTTCAGTCGAACACCCGTTTTGAAGATGTAAAAAAGGACTCAAATTAAAAGCTCAAGATAATGAACTTTTCATAGTTATAATTGAAAACAAAATGCTGTCTGCCCTTGATGCATCCTGATTTTCCTCGACGTTTACGGCTGAATTATTTCAGTAACTGCTTCACATGTTAGAAAATAAAGATCACGTGTCAAACAAAGGTGAATCAGTTTGTTAGAAATTCAATTATCTAAACATAAGATTTAGATCTTGAAGAAATTTGACTTTGCATGCTTATGATACTAAAGACCTGTTTGCGCATTGATTAGTGTTTAGTGTGCGTGTTTAGTGCAAGTATTTAGTACTGAGCACGTTTGAACAGCAACTATTTAGTGTTTAGTGTCTTTGTTCAATTTTTTTGTGAGTAGCCACGTCCAGCACGTCTCTCCGTCACCTTCATTCTCAGGTTGGCGCCCGCACCTTGGATGGGCGTTTGTTTGCGAAGATAGACGCTTTTAGCAAAACTTAAAGATAGTATGAAGTAGGTACTTATTTCGTTTTTAAATAATGGCAAAGTGGACTGAAGATCTAACCTATAAATTTGTGTAAGAATATTATATAAAATATGAATGTCGACAATGTATAAAACCGAAATATTAACAATAAACATATTTCTATATTCTCCTATTCCGATACCACCACTACATTTTATATTTCTTACAAAATTGTGAACGCGATTGTTCGTTTTAAATTGACGGCTTGTCCAACGTCAGTGATAAGATCCAGATCAATATTAATCTACTAAACACAACTGCTAAACAATATTGGAAACTACTCACACTAAACAGCTTTACTAAACATAGCAACTGATCACTAAACAACGCTAATAAACTAAACTAATCAAAGTGCAAACAGACTTTAACGTCTCAATAAGAATCAATTTCGCAAAGAAATTATGTTTCAATGATATTGATTTGGAAATATCCTGCTAAAAAGAGATAAGATAATACTACTTTCGAAGAGTAAGATAGCCTTTTTAATATTGTTAAGTTTGCAATGACGCCTGCTAGGCGAATTACATTACAAAATTACAAATTTACGAGAGAAAATCCCAAAATCCATCCCATTACGATGGTTGCATGAAGAACGAGAACAAGAATTACAGTTATGAGTCATTGTGTCATGTTAGCTCAATTGGTCAGAGCATACCCCGGCTAAAGGGGTGGATGGACGCGGGTTCGAATCCCGCACATGACTATAATTTTTTCTCTCGTAAATTTGTAATTTTGTAAAGTAAGATCGCCTTCTTATTGATTGTACTTAAAGTAAATCAATCACCGGCATGCTTGTACTAGTTTCTTTTGTTTTGTTTTAGGGAGGACATAGATGCTGGCTACCGCCTGTGCGGTCGTCCAGCTCCACCGGGTTTTGGGCGAGGGCCTGGCCCTACAATAGCCCGGGAGGGAGAAGTGCCGAAGGCACTTCTCCCGAGACGGGCGTAGAAGGCGAAAAGCGCCTTCTACCTCCGTCTCCTGCGGACGCCGAAAACGTACCGCTATTATAGGAGGGGTTGACAGCGAGCTCAAGGGCACCACTGTGGTTCGGACCTCGGCTTGTCTCACTGTCGAGAGACATGGGGGGGATCGGAGCAAAATGCCTCTGTGCAACTGCAGTGTTGCACAATTGGGCCCTACTGAATAAAACTCTTTGACTATTTGGAGAGCAATTTATCGTGACCTTGTTTTTGCCTCGAGCTCGCCGGCGAGCTCGGTGTTTGATTGTGTGACCTCTAATTACCTCACACCTGGGGATTTTACCTCGACGACTTGCGGATAACGCTAAAGCTGCCAATGTAATGACTGCGATGGGGTCATCCGGGTCGTCTAATACCTGCCGTGGTCGGCGACGGGGGGGTTTGAAAAATGGGATAGAAGAGGCGGTCGAGTAGTTCGATGCCTGGACAACCAATGGGTTCGAGTGGTGGGGCGCTCGATCAAAGTATCGGCGAGCGCAGTCCTTATTGAACTGCACTAAAGAGGGAAGGTTTAGGTCGCAGTGCAACTCGGTGTTCCGGACATACCACGGAGCGCCGGTTGCACTACGAAGAAAACGATTTTGAATGACTTGAAGCTTATGGAGATGGGCCTCACTAGCATGACTAAACACTACTGATGCGTAAGTCATGATGGGGCGGATGCAGGCAGTGTAAAGTGTCTTCTTATTACTAAGAGACATTTTACTCTCTTTGCGAATCAGGGGACCAAGGCGACCCATTACAAAGGCCGCTCTGTTTCGGACGGTTGTTATATGATCGCTAAAGGTGAGATTCCGATCAAGGGTGACTCCGAGATATTTTGTTTTACTAACCCAGGGGATGGGTTGGTCAAACAAAGTTAAAGGTTGCGGGTAACGGGGGCGAGTCTTCTCAGTAAAGTACATAGCTGCACTTTTAACTGGGTTGACCGCGATGCGCCATTTACGGAACCAGTCACCGATCTCGGTGATGGCCCGTTGGAGGGCGAAAATGGACTTTCTGCTGATACGCCACCCAGTGGTATAAATAGCGGTATCATCCGCGTATTGGGCCAATAGGACGTCTGGCTGAGAGCGTGGGATGTCGCTGGTATACAGCGCGAAGAGAATGGGTGATAGCACGGAGCCCTGCGGGACTCCGGCTCTGACTGGGTGGGGGGAGGAGAGGGTGCCTTCCACGCGATAGCGAAAGCTTCTGGCTTTAAGGAAGTCTTGTAGGATGAGCACAAGACGTTCTGGCACGCCAAGTTGGTATAGCTTGTAAATCAAGCCATTGTGCCAGACTTTGTCAAAAGCTTTCGCCACGTCGAGGAAGACTGCTAGCGTGGTCTGGGGTTTGGGGTACTTGTTAAAGCCCTCAATGATGTGCTCCGTGAGGCGGTGCACCTGTTGGACGCATGAGTGTCCGGGTCTGAAACCAAACTGCTCATCTGGGATAAGGTGGTGTTCCTTAGCATGGGACTGGAGGCGGTTTGCAAGTAACCGCTCGTAAAGTTTGCCTAAGGCACTGAGGAGGCTGATTGGGCGGTAACTGGTGGGGTCAGATGAGCTTTTGCCTGGTTTGTGAATGCCAATGACAGTTGCACATTTCCAGGTGTCTGGGAATAAGCAGTGGCTCATAGCAGCATTGAAGATGCTGACTAGGAGATGGATGAGAGGAGGAGAGAGGGTTTTAAGAACCCTGTTGGAGATGCCATCGGCACCGGGGGATTTGCGCGGTCGGAGGGCCTTGATCAGTCTCGCCACCTCAGCGTAAGTCGCTAAGGTGGCAGGTGGGAGTTCAGAGGTGACCACAGAGCTTTTACGTTCGACTTCAGCATCCACCGAATCGAGGTGGGCTTGGTCAACGTGATCTACGTTAGGGGAACACTGAGCCTCTAGGCTATCAGCTAGGCACTCAGCTTTGTCTTCGTCAAAGAACGCTGGGACTAGTGGGACTGGTCTGTATAAGGGAGGCATGTCGTTATGGTAACTACCTTTCATACTTCGCGCCAAGTTCCAATAAGCATGGTGGCTTGGCACGAGGTTTGAAAGTTTATCGCCCCATTGTTGATCACGCAACTCAGACATGCGACTTTGAACCATGCGTTCAAAGTGGCGTTTCTTAGTTTTGTTCTCTTTACTGGGGTAAGAGTCGTAATGTCGGGTCACTGCTTTACTCTCCGTCACCAATCGTCTCACATCCGCTGGAATGACAAGGCGCCGGTCGTCCGGCACTATGACCTCCTTTGCGGATGCACCTACTACGGTGGAGAGGTGATTGGTGAACGAATCGATCGCAAGGGTTACGTCATCTTTTGTCAGGATGTCGTCAGGGATCTTGTCTAGGTCCGGTGAACTGATAGCCTTTAGGGCATCGCCTACTTGCTTCCAGTTCACTATCGTCTTAGTGGGGCGGGGGAGGTCAGTCGTTGGGTCGGGACCTAGTCGCAGTATAATGGGTCGGTGGTCAGAGTGAAGCTCGTGAACCACTTCTATGGAGCGTAACCGGAGTGTTACGCCTCTGAATAGTGCCATGTCAAGCAAGTCAGATCGGTGGTCTTCCATATAAGGGTAGTGAGTGGGCTCAGTGGGCGCAATTATGTCAAAGTTAAGTTCTGCGATTAGGTTTTCAAGTGCAACACCTCTGGGATTGTTGACGTTACAATTCCATAGGATGTGCTTACTGTTGAAGTCGCCAATCAGAATGACGGCGCTTCCTAATGAGAATAGGGCTTCTAAGTCAGCTCGGACGATCGGCTTTTTGCAAGCTTGGTAACAGGATGCTATGACTATAGGTTGATGACCAGTCATAGCTAGGAGGCAACAAGATGCTTCCATATTAACAAGAGTTGGGGTAGGTAGGGGAATGCAGTGCAGGGACCTTTTGTAATAGATAAGAGTGCCTCCCCCACGGGAGTTCACTCTATCATCACGTACCGTTCTGTAATTGGCAAACCTAGGGTTCGCCTTCCCCGGTTTTAGAAAGGTTTCCTGCACGCATATGATATCGATAAGGTGGGTACAACAAAAGTCGTGGACGAGGTCACGTTGTCTGAAGAGGCCGTCAGCGTTAAATGACGCTAACGAAACTGAGTACGGTTTCGTGCGTTCGGTTGTACTACCCATAGTGGTTGTACTGGGGAGGGGCCTGGGGAACGAAGCGCTTAAGGGCGCTAAGTAAATTCGCGTGTTCCAATGTGTATTGGATCACGTCCGCTGGGGATTGAGCGTATTGCATCTTGTGGAATAGCTCTTGTACCTCATTGATGTCAACCGACATAGCCAGATCGCTGACTAGGTTGATTGCCTCTTGAAGAGGGGCAGCCATCAATGGCATAGGTGGAGCTTGTGGCCGGGAAGCGGCGCGGGGAGGCGCGCGAATGGTGTTGGCGACGGGTGCCGGGAGCGCGGGGCGAGCCGGGGCCGGTGCGCGGGCAGGGGCCGCGGCGCGGGCGGGTGCGGGTGCGGGCGCGCGGGCCGGGGCGCGGGCGGTAGCGACGGTCTTAACCATACTGGGTGGTTTAGACCATGCGTTACGGGCTGGGAGCGGCGCGGGTATTACCTGTGAGGCAGGTACTACCGTTAATTTAGGGCTTACCCGTTGGTAACGGTCGTAAGAGGGACGGGTCGGCCTATGCCTTGCCACCCTGTGGTTCACTCGTGGTGCTTTAGGGCAGCCACGGTAATTCGCGGTATGCCCTTGAGCACCGCATAAAACACAGCTGGGTGGGTCCGGCGAATCACGGGTGCGAGTGCACGCTGCTGTCGCGTGATCGCCTAGGCACTTAACGCACCTAGCGCGAGCGAAGCAGAAACGGGAGGCGTGCCCGTATAGTTGGCAGTTATGGCACTGCGAGGGACTCCCATTCTTGTATGGGGCTTGGACATCGAGTCCTGAGAGGCCACAGACCTTTTTTAAATTAAAAATGGCCTTGCCTTCAGGAGTACGATCTAGTACTACGAGTACTAGATCGTAGGGGCTGCGGTCCTTCCCGCTGTACATGCGGTGAACTGCATGTACGGGGAAGTCTTGTGCCTTCAGGTCGGCACATACCGAATCGGTATGTACCTCCTTGGGCACACCGCGGATGACCACTCGGAGGACTTTCTCCTCTTCGAGCGCATAAGTGTGAAAACTTATGCTCTCGTGGCGGAGGAGTTTAGTTAGCGCTCTGTGGTCGCTAATGGTGGAAACTTGGACTTTAATGCCCTGCTGCGTGGAGCGGGCATTAGTATAGTGGATCCCACGATCCGAAACTAAACGGGACAGCATGTCCCATTTGGTTTTGTCCTGAATGAACAGGGGCGGAGGCGGTTTTTCGCGGCGCGCGCTCGCGTCCTGAGGGGACGCGGCAGTGGTGGCCGGAGCGGAGGGAGGAGACGCGGGGCGCGGGGCGGGGGTCGGCTTCTTGCCGGAGGCGGGGGCCTTAGCGGGTGCCTTGGCGGGAGGGGCGGAAGTTGCGCAACTAGCGGCTTTAGGAGCACGCTTGCGCTTTCTATCTACGACGGTATAGCCGTCGTTATCTGAGTCCGAGTCAGTGCGTAAGGCGCGACTCGGATCTACCTCCATCTCCGCTTCGGAGTCCGAAGTGGGCTCGACAACGGCGATGGAGGGACGGGTGCTCGCTGGCCTCCCGATCGGTGAGCGCGAGCGAGACCTCTCACGGGGAGGGGCTGCCACCGTGCGTCTGTTGTCAGGGCCCGGAGCGGGCGAAGTCGGGCTGTCCTCTGAGAAGGACCGGGTCAAAGGAGGGACGATGGCCTCCGGAATTGGAATTCCGGAGGGAGCGATGAGAGTGTCCGTGAGGCGGGCACTCTCTGCATCGTTAAGCGATTGCTGATGATCAGCGTAGAGTTCGGGGTAGCGGAGGGCAAAGGTCTGAAGGACCTCCACCTCACCGTTAGAGGGACGTTGCATCCTGAGGGGAATACTCAGGATGGCCTAACGGGTTCTGTCTCCCTCTCGCAACTCGTGAGCTCACTTGTGTGAGAGGGAGTGAGTACCTATGGTGTGCCCTAGTTGTGTACCCTCTCCGAGCTTTTTTCTCGGCGGAGAGGGGTGCTCCTAAGCGCTACTCCGGGTTTGACTAGGGGTGACCCCAAGGCCAGAATCCCGGAGCCCAGCTTGCTTCGGCTGACCCGTGAAGCGGGAAAGGCCACGGTGCAAGGTTAAACCAAAACAACAACAGTGGCCGTTGTCACCGTAGGGTGTCACACTGCGACCGCAGCAAATGGCGGATTTGATCGTTCAGACGGGTTTGGCTGACGCTACCCCACGCCTGAACGACGTCGCTTAACAGCACAAAGTGTGTTGTTACGCGACTGTTACTATGTTGTGTCGGATAGTAAAGTGGTGAAATGCGCACCGAAAAGTGCGGTCGAAGCAAGACCACCAGCCCGATATGATGTTGTTCGTCCGAAACAAGGGACTGGGTAGGTGGTAATGCCAGACGTCTTAGAGCGCCTCTGCGCGACGGCACGGCGAGCTCGTAGCTCGCGTTGCTCGGCGTTCGGCGGCTGCTCAGCTTCTGCACACAAAACAAAAACTTCGTCAGGACTGCGTATTCCAAGGCACTGGTCTGCAACTAACGTCGGAACGATGACCCGAGTGAGACGGCAATAGTGCGGGGACTATTGCGGTCTCACTGGGAGATACTGGCGGAGCTGTAGACAGGTGTGCTCGGCGTGGCGGCACAGGTCGGAATGATTATTGTGTGATTGACTAGTTTCTTGAATGATGAGTACTTAAGTGGAGCGTACAGTGGTCGGATAGAGGCACGTGTGCGCCTCCGTGAGGCTCCATTGGTTGCGTGACGGTGCGTAACTGACTGTAACGGTTGCCAATACTGTACTAGCTATACTCTGATATAACATTATTATAGTACCTAGCTAGTTCAAAGGCTTTTTTAAAGAAATAATGGTTGAGTCATCTATCCATCGAGAAAATAACACTTTTAAATCTCGTTGCATTTATCGAACCCTGTGCGTAGGTTACTCGGTAGATTAAAATAAATATCAACAATACCTTTTAATTCCGGAAAGGTAAGGCCAAGATGCCTAAACACCACATTCCCTATCTGGCAAAATCGTGTTGTTTAGATTAGTTTGATATGAGGTCTCTCTTCTTGATATGAGGTAGTATTATAGGCCTTATTTAACCTTCATTTTTGTTTATTACTTCTGTTTAATAAAATGTAACATTAATAAATTAAAAAATAAAAGTATTAGTAAATAAAAAACAAATCACTACTAACGATGCCGCAAAGTCATCAAGTCAAGATTCATCAATTTGATTATATTTATTTTACAATATTTTTTCGATAAATAAAAATGTGAATACGCATATCAGAGACGTAGTTACTGGACAAAGAGAGTGAAAAGAATAATGTGTTATTTCTCACAAGAACCAGAAATATGATGAGATAACTTGGAACAATATTAATAAACAGTCCATTAGTTTGGGGAGCCGCTAACGGCGGCGCTCTAAAGCTCTCCACACACAGAACGCGCGTGCGTGAACTGTTGAGGATATATTCTGACACTGCACTACGCCACTTCAATGCCAACCACCTAAATTTATTTCAAATATGTGACAATTATGAAATATTGAAAGAGCCTCCAAGACCATATTATTATTCTGAATTGTATGCTTTTTATCACAATTAGATTTGATTCTGAAGTTGTGGGTCCGCGTGATTCGTTAAACATAGAAAGTAACATAGCATATATTAGAAAAAAACCTTCTCACCCAAGCGGGTGAGGCGCTTGGAGGAAGCGGCGTGGTCGGTATCAAGGCTCCGTTCATATTACTGATTAGAGCAGGACCCGCGTGCGGTCAAGCTAAGTGTATGCTGATAGTTCTACATACTTAGGCATACGCCCAGCGAAAGTTGACAGAATCCACCTAACCGCGTTGGACGACAGCGCGCGGATTTTACTAGTCGGTGCCTATGTTTATAAAATATACCAGCTTACACTAAGTATGACCACACGTGGATCCCATTTAACTGAGGGTAAGCGGGGGAAGCGCGCGGTCCCATAACCGCATATTATGTTGACGAGCGCGCACACACCGCATTCTGTGTGTGAAGAGCTGATCGGCGGCAACAGTCGACGGATGCTGTAAACGCGAACGTGATGGTTATTGTTCTTGTATCGAGGAACGAATGAGAGCATTTTATTGGTTTGTAAGTTTATGGACTAAAATTTGTTAATGAGAAACGTTAATGTTTCTTGTTAACTCTTTAATTAGTAAAGGCTCGGGATTTTAAACAAATTTTTTATTAATATTTTTTTTACTTGTGTACGAAATATTATGTAAGTAGATGTCCTTTTTCTGTATATATATTTATGTGCCGAATTTGTTCAGACAGTCATCATTACTAAACGAACTTTTGTGTCTTTTGTGTTGGCGTCGTAAACGTTCTCCGAGTAAATCGTCCGCGATTTAATTTTTAGTATTATATGGACACTGTTTTAGCCAAAAACTTATATAATGTAATAGATGCATTGAGATTATATGGAGGTCATTGTAAAAGAGCAACTTTTCTTCGCTCATATTGGTGCAATGCAAGGTGCAATTTTCGAATTTGATACAACCAAATCTAAAGCCACATCATATATAAGTTACAAAAGCCTTCAGCTTCATAAGACAGGAGAACAACCAAGAGTTGAAAGGGAACAGGAAACTGTCACCGGGGCACTAATTTAGTCGGCCTCGTGGTAAGTTTCAGCTTATCTCCGGGCGAGGAACCTGTTTCGCACGCCGTGGGAAAGACACTTACATGCGCAATAATCCACCTTGTTTTATTTATAGGGCTGTACGTAATAACACTACCTAGTCCACAGAACGTATCGATCGGTACATCGATACTTTCACATTTTGATTGGAATATAAATCGTATATTTCCTTTCTAGTCGCTTAATTTTCTCCAGTTTACTGCTAGTCATTAGTAATTAAACACTGGCTAAAGATGCACCGTCAAGGATCATTATTGTCTTAATTTGGACGGAAAAAAACATTCGTTGGATGGTAACCCTACCCGTAATCACCGGTGGCAGGCAGCATCCCATTCATTTGGAGTGCGTGTGTGTTAGTGGTTATGGTATGTATGTGTGTGTTTTGACGCACGATTTGAGCTACCGTTACTACATAGATTATGGATCAGTATCTACTCTAAATTGTCCGTCTGTCGGCCAGCATGGAATCAAATCATGACCTCGCTGGAACATGATTATAATCGAAGAGGTTATTAATTATGTTGAAATCTCAATAAAATGTTACACGTGATGGCTTGTTGTTAAAATTAAAATTGTTATCGTTTTCAATTATAAAGTAGATAGTGTCAATTAAGTGCATTAGCTGATGGTGCGTAATAAAGGTGCTCTCAGACCTCTAATTACGGCTGTGCTTCAAGTTTATAAAGCTTTTGAGGTCTACTTAAAAAAAACTTGCTTGAGGTACTTGTGGAAATCCCTACTTCTATGTAGTTGTGGTAACTAAAAGCTTAATGAGTAAAGTGTGTGTTACATAACTAAATCTTCTAGTGTTCCCTAAGATAAAATATTTCTTAATTCACGAAATTCTATTTAGATGGTTTATCGAATATGATTATTTCTATTGGATTAATATTACAAAGAACCTTTATAATTCTTATAAGCTGGAATAATATAGTATTGACCTAACATAAAAACTTCTTTCAATCTCAGGAACTGCTATCGATCCCCAGGACGCCTGGCAACCCCCTACCCCCTCCCATTAATGAGGTAGGCTGAGTTAAGTAGTGTACAATCCGGTTCATGCAGTATCTTCAGTATAGTACAACTTCAAAAAAATCAATTAATAAACAAAAATACTTCACTTATTAAAGTTGCATCGAAAAGTGTCTCGCTTTACCTTGAAAACTTCAAGTTCGAAGAGGGACTTGTCGTACCTAAATATCAGATAAAAATAAAACTTTGATATACGACTATAGACTCGATATGTTAAAGGAGTCGTGTCTTGGTTTAAAAAGCATATACATTTCAGAACCATTACGCGGGGCGTGATGGATTACGTCCTATGCGCCCTCTCGGTTAACCCTTTCAGCAACTTCCTACGGAAAGATAGATGTCTCTTTTAGAATGGATTTAATTCATGTAGAGTTATATTTTATTTGGTGAGCTTCAATGAATAGCTCAAAGTTTATATTCATTCAATAGTTTTATTTACTATCCTCAAGGAACTTGTTATAAAAATGTGCAGATGTTTTTGCTATAATCATTTTAGAAGTTTATTTTAAGTCAAATTCGTTAAGTTAAAAAAGGCTGCGATCTACACCGGATTGCAGTTCTTGTTTGTTATTCGAATACGTTTTTTACGGTTATGGTAATTTAAACGAACAGGTAGGTACATAGATATTGAAAAACTTCCTATTTGAAAACGTTACACAGTTAGATTTATGTTTAGTATATTAATATCGGAACGTAGAGTTGGTAGACTAGGTGGACTGACGACATCGTAAAAGTCAAGGGTAGCAAATGGTTACAAGAGGCCAATAGTCGTTCAGTGTGGCGTTTTATTGGGAGGCATTTGTTCAACAGTGGACGTTTTCCGGCTGATGTTGATGATGGTACAAATATATTATTGAGAAATCAACGATTTCTCAATAATATATACATTTATTTTCATTTAATCTCGTTAAGTTTTGGACTTACCCAAGAAGGGACCTTAAAAAATCAACATCATCATTTTAAGCTCATAAGGTATTATTACGAAGTGTTATTTTTCATTGTTGAAAGTATATGTATATAGTAATAATTACATGAAAAATATATAGAAATGCCACCGGGGTTTTATTTTTAAGCTTTCTGCTAACATTTTTGCTAGTTTGGTTTTTGTTACCTTCAGATACTTAACGATGCTAAATAAATTAAATACACCTATTTCTAGTAACACATTTAGTGTTTATATAAAATTATGATAGCTGATATGAGAGATGCTTGTAATTTAAATGAGCAGCAAAAAGTCCTTGTGCCAGTGATTCATCAGTTAAAATAATATTCACTTCCTCTACAGCTCCATAAAACTTACTGGCGCTTCCGAATTGAATGTTAATTCGTTTTTTTCCATCACTCTGACTTCAGTAAAGATGATTCGATAAACGAAGGCTCCGATTAACCAGTAGTCGCCTTCACGGGGCTTTAGTAACGCCTCTTAACGAATTATTGCACGCGATTTAATTACGATTAATGATCGATAAAAGTTATCGATATCGGGAGCCAATCTAATCGCAATGCTCTTAGAAAGTTTAATGCTTGTTGGTTTGATTGCTTTTCGAATTGATGTATGCCTTATGAGAGTAGGCACTATTGGGTATTTGGTATATAAGATTCTAATTGGCAATGTTCAATGTTAATTACTATAACTATATGGAGAACCAAAATTTCATTCTTACATATTTAGATTTAACAAGATGGATACAATTCTCTTCGAATTAAAAAGAAAAATGGAGCGAACTATGATGTTCTTTGCTCAGTATTTGGAGACTGCCATACGCACCTTAAGTTAGTTTCAAAATATATGTTTGAGTGTGCACGTGATTGAGCACACATATGTATGCTCAAGAGGAAAAGAGAACATTTTGGTAATGTAAGATTAAACTACAAGAAAGTTAGAACCAATTTTAGAAGGATACAAGAACAATAAATACAAAGCCCTGATATTTGCGACACAAGGAATCATTACTAAAACGAAATTGTACTAAAATAACTTAACAAAATTTCAACCGTCAATGTAACTTGAAAATCTCTCTCATAATCCCGTTCAAGCACCTCGCCAGGTGGATAAAACCTAAGTAAATCTCGACTAGATCATTGATCTCTCGAGAGCCGGCGCCGGCGCAGCAGCGGTGGGAGGAGGCTGCTCTGAAACACCTGCCGCCCAAGTACCTACTGTGAACCAGTGTCCGATATAACCAAACGCCGAAATGCTTTAAGGGCTTTAATCAAAGCATGCTAAAATGCACTCTAATAGTCTAAAATCAAAGCATGGATTTATAAATAAACTTGGTAATCTAAAGACGTAAAGATGTGGAGCTGGGACAGATAGCCAACCTAGTCAGGGCACAAATCTCATACAGATAATCTCCAGCAACTTTTACTGGAGGCACTGAGTTAATGCTGCCTTGTTTAATAGAACCTTTAAAAAGCCATGTGATTTTATAGTGATACAGGGCTCCTGAGGTCTTGTCCCAGTCGTTAGCTAGCTTTATGGCTGTAGAGAATCAGGAATTTCCGCCGATATCTGTCAGAAATGAGAATACTAGTGAAGTAGAAAAAACTAAGGTCTAGAACAAAGTAATTCCTAATTATTCCGTGATAGTAGTTCATTCAGTATAGTCTACATCAATATTCAATTTATGCCTATAGAGTAAAAATTAAACATCATTATCAAAAAAGTGCATTTATAAAATTATGTAGATGACATAATCAACATCTTCCTCTATAATTCAACAAAAAAATACCCAAGACCATATTATGAAATATATTTTGTCGAAAAACAAAGGACGTCAAGACCATATCATTCAAAGTGTTGACTTCGGTTCTATGGTGAGTCACCTGCCTGACGTCAAATGAGACACATTATAATGATTGAAATATAAAATATATATATATATATAGATATATATATATATTGAAACAAAAAATAATAACTAAATTATTGCAAGTAACTCCACCATGATAACGTATCTTATTTAATGATCTCCAAAATGTAAAACCTCAACTATTAATTAAACAGCTATTGGACAGATTTTGGTCTAAAAATGGTTGTAGTCAAAAATAGAGGCAGGCCATATTTCCACAAGTAGGTACAGCCATTTGTATAGGCCAGACGGATGTTGGTAGCACGTATGTAATTATTGGCCGGAAGACGTTCGATTATTCTGCAATTCACATTAAGAAAATATATGTGGTGTAGTCATTGGTAATATATAGTTAATATTTCAATTTGGAGGTAATAAAGATACTCAACTACCCATGCTTATCTCTGTCAGATGAATAGTTTTGAATTTAAATGGTTAGGGTTCACAGTAAAATATAAGGTACTAGCTTTCAGGGCGCGGCTCCGCCCGCGCTTATGTCGGTTATCGCGCATAAACATTAACCTCTTTTTGCGCAGTTGGATAAAAACTATCCTATGTTTTTTCCCGGGTCTCAAACTATTTCCATACCAAATTTCATTCAAATCGGTCCAGTAGTATCCTTCCTGAGGCGGACCTCACTCTATAAAGGTTCCGCATCGCTCCAACCCGAAACGTCTTCTGTTGTGATAAACTTTATACAATATGTTCTTTGTGGTCTTCTTATGTTGTTAGAAAAAAAAACATATTGATACAACCCTACATGCGTGAGAGTGATGGTAAGGAAATGCTGATTTGATTTTGTTCCCGTCTCAGACAGTCTTACACCAGTAAGTTGAATACACTGTCCGGGTCGAGTATTCTCAACAACAAAATTCTATCCCTAACTTTTTATATTAATACATTAATTCACGTAGTTACATTAATACCTTATTTATGAATATAACCCCTTTATTCATACAACACCGTAGTCAATCATTTAATGTCAAAATGAGTCACCACTTTGGAATTATTAAATTGACAGACCATTAATTACGTTTGAATATGCAAAATTACACCTTAATACAGACATTGCAAATATTTACTCGTAATAAATAAACTATAAGGTTCTGAGAGACTCATAAAAGTAGCAAAATAAAATATTCATCAGATTTGCATGCAGTCAAGAGTTTTTAAGTCAGGCTTTTTTATGTAGTTGAATATATATATGTGGTATCTAGATTATATGGATAACATAGATGTATTGCCTTAGCTCTGTATCAATTGCGTGGTGTTGAGGCACTTTGCATAGGTCCGAAACCACCCTAAAGTAAAAATCGGTCGCTAAGCACTAAACTGTGTCTTCCTCCAGCTGTCCTTGAGATCCAGTAATTTTAGTTTAGCCCGATTCAAATCTTCAACCATATCGTCACTTACCATCAGGTGAGATAGTGGAGAAAGGCTAGCCTATTTAAAATAAATATAAAAAAATAGTAGTCATGTTACTTTTTTCTCACATCTACTCAAGTGCTCGTCCCGAGCCCAGGAGATGCCGATACGGTGTTTTAGTGTGCGTTATATTATAAAGTTCTATACAAATAAAAGTAATGAGTTACTCACATATGGCCTCATTTTATTATTTAATATTTTATTTTAGAGCGTGCAACATCATCTGTACATTCTTGAAAATAAAAGTTTGATATTTGTATGTACCAACAAAAATTGAGCGATATGTATATTAAAAACAAAAAATGCGTTAATAAATCACGTTCACTGTATGTGGACCACCATTTATTGTTTGCTTCTCATTTTCACTATTATTTGTTAGGAATTCTTCATAAACTTATAATATTATTTTGAAATATCTGCTGCTTCCTATTACAATAGATGATAGAATACGGTTTAAAAGATACAGGTGTAGAATGGACGGACAGTAGCGACACGGCGGCGTAGCGTAGGCTTATTAGGGTCCCGTTTCCTTGGTTAGCCTTTTATAAGCCTGCATGATTTGTTTGTGAAGCTACCCCTCAACTAACAAGGGCGCACGAAATTGTAATGATAAATGTTTTATATCTACGTAGCCCCGCTAAAATATCCACGGAAACTGGGGTTGGTTGCATTGCGCATAATCTTTTCACTTAGTTTTTTTAGCTGACTTCCAAAAAAGTCGGAAGTTCTCAATTCAGTTACTTTTTAATTCTACAGTATGTTACACGATTACTACGCCAATGATAAGTTGATTTTGATGATGATTTCTTTTTTAATGGTTTGTACTGTTTAAATATCATTAATGAGTTGTTTTTAGATTAAAGTCAATTAATTGAAAAATATATTTGCATACCTGGATGATGTATTGGTAATTGCAACTCTTGTCGATGGTGGACAATATTTTAGCCGAGTTAGAACGATCTTGAAAGCAGTATGCATCACTAAAAGAGTGAAAAAAATATATAAAAAACGGAACCGACTTCCTATATTGAAAAATATTACATAACTTGAAAATCAGCTCTTGATAATGTGATGTCAGTGCTTTGAACCAGCATAGTGCTGACTACAACAAGTCATTTCATACTTTTCAGTGTTAGGAGATGGATTCGTTTTATTAAATATTTTTTGTTCCATCATTTGTGAGGATGTTCTATATTTTATGACGTGCAATATGTATTGCACGTCATAAAATATATAATAAAATAGAGGTAACATTATTGGAATCTAATTCAATAGTATATAATGCAACTAGCTTTCCGGGCGCGGCTCCGCCCGCACGTATGTCGGCTGTCGCGCAAAAACATTAACCTCTTTTTGCGCAGTTGAATAAAAACTATTCTTTGTTTTTTCCTGGGTCTCAAACTATTTCCATACCAAATTTCATTTAAATCGGTCCAGTAGTTTTGGCGTGAAAGCGTAACAGACAAACAGAGTTACTTTCGCATTTATAATATTAGTACAGACTAGCTTTCAGGGCGCGTCTCCGCCCGCGCGTATGTCGGCTATCGCGAAAAACATTAACCTCTTTTTGCGCAATTGGATAAAAACTATCCTATGTTTTTTCCCGGGTCTCAAACTATTTCCATACCAAATTTCATTCAAATCGGTCCAGTAGTTTTGCGTGAAAGCGTAACAGACAGACAGAGTTACTTTCGCATTTATAAAATTAGTACTGATATAAGTATATAAGTGTACTGATTATATACGTAAATAGCAACATAGGAGTAGAACAAAAGTTCTGAGCATATAGGCGAAAACATTAAATTGGCCTAATTTATATCGCGTAATGTTCATTGGAATATGTATGTTTCCTCAGAAAATCAAATATATTAATAAATATGTAGTAAATTAATGAACAATCTCAGTATCAAATCAAAATAATTAAGTGCCCTGAAGATATTAACAAGAAATATAGAAACGAGGCTGTTAACGGCATTTAAATATTATATTTGGATAATTTATTCCCAATTCATTTATCTAAATTCCGTACACAGCAATATTAAAATTAAAAACATTCCTGTACCTTATCAACAATCAGAATAAAGTATGATATCTCCAAAACAATCACGCAGCATATTCGTTCACAGAAACTAATAAAACGAGAGTAATTTAGAAACCAAAAAGGAACGAGATGGTAGAATAGTACAAATGAACACATACCAATTTGTCGAGAGCCGTTCGGTCGTGGCGATCGAAAGCACTGATAACTCATATAATGACCATCGGCTACCTCGTGCCATGTTGCTACTCTAGCTACCTTATATTATGTATCTACATTTGAAGTAGACTATATGTGAGACGCTCTCGGTTTTTATTATTGAAATTACTAGATTTCGACCGTGACATTGCGCTTGTTTACTTGCACAGATTACCTACTGCAGTTTCCTACGGGCTAATTCAGGACATATCTGTCGTCCTGCCGCTTAGCGGGCGTAAGTTGCTAAATTATATCAAAATTCTTTCAACTGTTTCGGGTCTAGCAAACACTATATATAACTTTCGTATTTATAATATTATATTGAAGTGTTATTACGATTTTATTATATTGATATAATTAATTTTATTTATATGTTGTCTCACTAGCTTTCCACCCGCACCTTTGCTAGTGTAGATTTTAAGATTTATATTTTTTATTTAAATTTTGTTATTATTTTCTTTTTCTTACTTTTACCCATATCTTTACTCTTCCCAAATTCGTGGTTTTTCAGTTAAGCCTATAATTACTTGTTTTAAACGATCAGTGTATAGTATAATGTTATATCAATGAATAAAAAATTTGCAATATGAGCTTATTTTTAGTGAATAAAAATGTTTAATCATCTTAAAATTGAAATTGACGACTGCCAATAAACATAAATCTTAGGAGACTTTTTTCGCAATGTTTTTAGAATACGTCAAGTTATTAGATTCAAGCAAAAACAGAGCTTAATTAAAGCTTCCGATCCAATAAATAGCCTAAATCAATACGTAATGAAGTAGTTCACACCTATCTTATTAATTTTAATTGGAATTAAACGAATAGGTGTTCACAACGGGGAACGAAGCCTAAGTATTGAAAACTGTGTATGTACTGCATACCCTTATTTGCAGAGAGAGCTTGAAACCAATCTAGTGACTAAATATCACCACACAGGATACACTTTTTTAACGTAAGCATGTGTCTATGTAACGTCTATGCTCATTTATGTGTAAACATTGCATTTTAGAGATTTTCTCGAACGTTTCATAATGTGTGCTTAAAAAAGACTATTGCGCAATTTTTCGTATAATTTAGTCCATGTTCCAAGAATATTAGCCAAATGCGACATATCAGTCGCTGATTAGCCGGACTCGAACCTCAGACCTCTCTTTCCCCGAACATTTCTTGGAGACGCGTGCGCAAGCTTTGATGTGCGCCGACAAAAGCGCCGCGCTCTTATCTCGTTAGGGGCCGATTTTTGTTCTAACAAAATGACAATAATGGTCTTTGTGGTTGATAAATATAGATCGTTGTATACTTCCGGAAAAATTAACATGATGTGTGCCGAGATCTTGCTGCGGAAGTAAGAGTGACGAACGTGTGAAAGAATGAAAGTAAAGAACCTTGTCAACTTACGATAAGTTCTTAATAAACTGTCACGGTCGCCTACACTGCTAACCTTCGAATTCTTGACCTCTTGGCATCCGCAGTAGACGATATTTGTATTGTTATAATTATCTACGATGCGCATGGGTTAGGTAATTCAATTCTATTAATTTCAATTTATTTGTAAAAATAATGAGTAAGTACTTAAGTAGTCATATGATCCAGTGTAAGTTTTTTGTTGGTCCAACTCTACCTTATAAACTAGATAGGACTTGTTTATACTACCAGCTTCTACAAGGTACTTTAATTATTTTTGTAATCTTGGTCTTAATTTTAATGCAAAGATTTAGATATCATATTGTCAAGCGTCTTCAATGAACATAGTATACAAAAGTGATACCTAATTGATAATATTGATACTAATATTCGCAGTAACTGAAGAAGTATCAATAAGATATCGTTACAATTATATGTTTCTAGTGTTTTTTATGCTATTGATATGGAACAAGTACGAGGCCCAACTGTCGTAAAGATGTAACCTCTGCTTATAACAGATGCAGTTCGACACAAGTGGCGGACTGCACTGCGCCCATCACCCTGAGACATAAATTAGCTATGGCTCATGTGCCCGTAATTTCACCGGCCGGTATATCTTTTCAAACCGGATCACGGTAATGTGAACATTACTGCTAGGCGGTAGAAATAGGTGCGGTGGCAGTACCAACTTCCCCGGATAAACTAGCTCAAAGAGATCTACTGCTACTCAAGTCATATTGTCACCGTGGCAAAAAAACGTGAAAGAAACAGCATATTCTTGATGCCGACCGAGGTGGTTGTCACAAGCACTATAGACTTCATGTAAGTTTACTCCTGATTATGGCGTTTGCGTACCGAAATATCGAGACCTCAAATACAAATAAATATCCAAAAATATCATATTTCTAATGGTAACTAGGTAGGTATAGGACATATTGAACATTTTCTTAAACGTAAGTTTCTTGGTTCTCAGAATGTCCCGGTTATGTCATTAGTCATTACCACAGAGAAAAAAACCACGACCTGCTCTGCACATAGAATAAAACGTAAGAACGCGAACATGTAACTACACAATAACTAACATTTATATATTTAGATGCATGGAAAACCATAATTGACTCTGTTAAATTAAAAAAGTCCCGAAATATAATTTCCTTATGGTGGTCTCCGCAATAAAGTGAATTCATTATGAAGATGAAGTGAGGTGCCGTTGACAGAGAAGTTCTATTTTGACAGGAGAACATGGCGGGCGGCCAGCGGCAGCGGGGGCTTGTTATTTAATTGGAGTTGCATTAATTTCGTAACAGCAACTTCCGTTGCGGGAACCGTGACTTTACCGCTGCAGTTAGTGATACCGTGATGCTCTTAGAGAGGCTGATATCAAAGTTTTGTTAGTTAAAATTTAATTATTGGAACCGAGGATGTTGTTCTCAAGCACCAGCTTAATTTTGCCTATATTTCAAGGAACTTATAAGTATTATTGCATATAAACTACCAGCTGCGTCCCGCGGTTTCACCCCGGTACAGAATGGTGGTGATCTGTTAATATAATATATGTGGACTTAAACTATCTATATTATAAGTTACATCCAAATCGTTTCGGCCGTTTTAGCGTGAAGGAGTACCAAACATACACACTCACGTTTTCATATACCTCACAAACTTGACGCATTTATTATATTAGTATTGGTGTGATTGTATCTACTACTTAGGAACACATATTATATACTTCTTCGTGAATATAAAACTTATCTAGAGACAGTTATTTTCTAATTACCGACCCCACAGGATTCGGATTAGGCAGAAGCAGTGATGGCTTATTGGCATTAGCTATGGAATGCCGCGTAGCAGGTCCATGGTTCGAAAGTTAGAAGCATATTCTGCTTTCTTTAAAAACTTAAAGTTTCTTCTAACTTTAAAGTTATTTAGAAAACTAGAATAAATAAAACTTACAAGCCTAGTCAATGATATGTTCAATACATGAACACATACATCACGGCAATCAAATCGGGCAATATTAAGAGGTAGAAAAGAGCTTTTTTTGTATGGAGAAGTACGCTATATAATCCTCTTAAGCACCGTTACCGTCGCGTCAGCAGAATCAAAGTTTAAGTCGAAGGTATATATGTAGTAGGCCTATATTGCAAAAGGCAGTCACTTAGAAGCCTAAAACTATTTTCCACGCTACGCAATCACTTTTGAAATGACTGAACTAAATTGGGTTAATAATCCTTGTTCAGATGCTCCACTGTAGGTCGTGGTGCATCGCGCAAGGTCGGTTCATGAAGCAACTCGTCCCTTTCCGCTCCAAAAACTACGGTTATGCAAACTCGGTAGCCTGCGCCACTGCGCCCTTCTGACGAGTGGCTGTTGCAAGGATTGTAGTCGATGATAATACACACGTAGACTCAGTATACAATTCACTATATAGAGTGATATATGAAGGTCGATGAAAAGGAGTGAGGGGGTGATAGGTCACTTTGTTAGTCACATATCTAAGCTGGCCTTTAGATATTTTAGCTACAAGAGAGCAAAGTTAATTTTAGCTGCGAGTGCTGGATATGATTTCCGAGTATAGCTAATAACTCTTAGTTTAATCATGTGCTTATTGAGGGATTCTAACAACCAGTGAGAACATATAGAAGGTAATCGTAGGCTTTTAGATAATTAGCTATTTATCACGAGACGTTTCAGGAAGGAATTTTAAATCATCTGGTGTCAAATTGCTGTGTTAATTAGTGTACTCACTCATATGTGTTTTTTTTTCTTTTTTTTTTACATTAGATGGGTTTGCGTTTGACTCCATCTCACCTGATGGTAAGCGACGATGGAGTCGAAGATGAATCACGCTTGCCCAGAAGAAACCTATTTACTCTTTCTTTGAAAACACCAGGATAATACGCACCTGGAAAGACTGACGATGTGAGAGAGTTCCACTGTTTCGCTGTTCGCAAAATTATTTTGTGTATTATCAGTGCAACTATGATTCCCGCTATTTTTATATACGTTTTTATTATGTGTAGTAAACTGCAACGGTGATATTCTACGAGTATTTCAATATAAAAATTTCTATTGCATTTAAATGTAAAACACTATAATGAGAAGCGAGAAGATGGCTGATGCTAAATGATTTCCCTAGACAA
Organism: Plagodis dolabraria; assembly: GCA_963854805.1. NCBI lineage: Eukaryota > Metazoa > Arthropoda > Insecta > Lepidoptera > Geometridae > Plagodis > Plagodis dolabraria. The sequence continues at coordinate 15,897,056 of OY978459.1, read as the reverse complement.
TAGATCTTCGTCCACTTGAGACTGGTAACTAATCATAGGAGCATACAAAATTCCAAAACACTATACGTATAAAATAGACTATCTGAGGTAAGTAGTGTACACTCGGAAAGCTGGACTCCAATACTGCCTCATTGGTTTAATGACTTAAGCGCCAGTTCAGAATATTGAGTTCCTATGTTGGATCCGTATTGAGTTATTTAGTCTTAAATTGATCCTGTTAGATGATAATAGGCTCACTACTAATAATACATGGAACCAAGACCTATCTGCCAAAATATGGGTATTTAATTTTTTCGACATCTCTGCCTGGCTATCCATAGTTTAAAAAGGGGTTAATATGTACCTAATAGTTCTAAGTACTTAAGTATACATCTTAACATATTAGTGAATGATGTGATCTACACTGCCGAACCAAAATGTATAACATGGTTTATTCTGGTCCGATCTTATGATGAGATATAACAAATGTAGGTACCAGATATTTACATTTATTTTATTTTATTATTTGACATTGTAACGATTTTGTTAGAATAAAAATATTTTCTCAATAAAAGAATAAAAGAGAGACGAATGTTAATTAAGTCCAGATATAGAATTATGTATGTATTTTTATATATGTATTATTTTATAAAATTTATCTTTCATCGTCACATTTTGTCTTCAGTTATATCCATTATATCAAAATTATATATATTTAATTGTGTATATCTAATAAATTTTTTTTTGTATTCTGTTCTGATCCAGGTGAATATACACCGAAAACCTTTTCCTTAATGGAAAATATTCCAGGTTTTTATGTTCTGTGTACGAGTTTAATCGTATGTCCTTATGTTATAAAACAAATGTTATTCTTTAAGAAATTGTATCTACAAATGTATTTCACTTGTAACGATAAAGATACGAAAATATTTTATGGCGATAGGAAACCTTAATTTAAATGAAATCAATTGACTTGAAAAGTATTGGCAACAGGAAACCAAAAATATAGCATTTTAACTGGACTTAAGCCGTAAGGATATAAGCTCTAGTAAGGAAGTCGTACAATCTTAACAGTTAGGTACAGAAAGAGTGTACAAAATAAGTGCAGCGTGAGACGGGATGTGGACAGTTTTAAAATAAAGTCATTTCCACATCCCGAAAGTTTGATACAGTTAATTACTTTCACCTTCCGCGTGGATTTCGGATTCTAAAAATCATAATATTCATAATCCATAAAAAATGACACGGCGCGGCGGAAATGCAGATCGTACAGGGCGCGCGGCGTGGCCGGACGTGAGCGTGCGGGACGTAACTAGGTCAGCCTATTTCTGTTTTGGCGGGAACCGGCCGGAAAGGACGCCATTGTAGATGCGCGGGAAGCCCGGAAAAACAGCCACCGGATTTCTAGCTACTGAAATCTCAGCCGACGCGGCAAACAGTAGTTGAGTATCGCGTCGTTTGTGGTCGCGACGCCGACGTTTTTCGTAGGAAGTAAAAGTACCCAAACGGTTTTAACTGCTGATTTCGTTGTCGTTCTCAAAATGTAATCTGTATCTCAAAAAAAAAAGGAAATGTTACAATTTCATTAATGGTGTTCAAATTAATGGAACAGGATGCTGTATTAACGCTGTATTTGTTTATGTTTTCCTTTACAGATTAACAGTTTTAAGGAATTGATTTCGGATACACGTTGATTTTATAAGGAGAAAATTAAAAAAATATTTTTCGTGTGAATTCCTAAGTGCCTGGTGTAGGGCAGTATGAGGGTCAATTCTGCCCCGCAGCTGAGATCAATGCGGGCGTTTGCAATATGTAGCATTCCCCGCAAAGGACCCTCAATTAGAATTAATTAAAGACAATTTAGCAATCCAGAAAATAAATGGCCACTTGACAATAAGCGAGATTTATTAATTGGAAACACAAGCTTTTATTTCTTTTCGACCTTAATTGGTTTTATGGCTGGATAATTTTGTGTTTGATTGCCAATTAAGAAGTTGAAGGTATTGAATTAGGTTCATTCTTATAAATCAAACTCTTCATATGGGGGAAAGGGACACCTCTGCCTTTTTACTTCGGGGACATAACGGCGTGATATTTCTAGCCTTACTAAACTCTACTAACTACTACTATGTATTTTACTCCCTTTTTGATAGGTGCACACTGATCCACCCGGGTTATAGAGGTTAGTACCTCGCCCAAAGCCCGGTGGAGTTGCATTCTCACAGCGACAAACAGCATCTAAATCCATTCTAATATAATGTATATGTATACTATCAGCGCAAGCCTGGTGGAGGGTGGGTATCGTCCGCGTTGTGGAGGCTGCCGGCGATAAAAGCGGAGCCAAAAACGTTTACATATATGCTCTTGTGCTGTCCATCGATATTCTCCAATCATGTGAGTATTATCTATCTCCAAATATAAGACATTTTGTTCCAGCAGCTACCGTTGAGATGCTAAGGTGGTATACCTCTAGGTTTAGCCTACTTAGCATGATTTATACTGTTTTGTTCAAGAAATACGGACGCCAACAAGAGTTTTTTTGGTATGGTAGAAGTTGCGTAGTAATTTTGCAAACGTTTTGTGTGTCAAAGTATAGAAATCGTATCGAATTCTCAATAATTTATTGTCTTTTTCCTTCGAACCGGAATGTTTCAGTAACTTGAACTGCTTCCGGTTTCCGCTGTTTGTTGGGTAATTGATAAAATCTAAACGGGTTAATTATATAATAGGGTTGTTTTTTGCTTTGATAAACATATTTTATTTACACGGGAAATTAATATTAGCAGGTTCTCTTTTATTGATAAAGGCCGCAAAGAATCAGGCGGTCAGCCTGGTGTTAAGCAAAACCACCGCCTATAGACAACTGCAACACATGGTGATACTAAAGTTATGAAGGCATGAGATATGTAGATACCTACCCTTTTTAAAACGCTTCCTGTTGTAAGACTGCGGAAACACCTTGTAAGGAAGGTTAATCCACATCTCAGTCATCGGTAGAAAAGATCGAGAGAATCAGACTGTGTAGCTTTTCCAACCTTGCAAGATGTAGTAACAAACATCCCTCTTGATAGGTAGCACAATTTTCTAAACATGTAACAGTGACTTTTCTTAAAACTCTCCAAAAAGATCAAACTTATTATAACACGTGAAAACTCCTTACACAACGAGTATTTTTTTCAATTAAACGTAGCTTATTTATGGCCACATTAACATTAGTAGCTGCAAATGAGAAAATAACAGCAATTAAACACCGCTAACGGTTGGTTATAATAACTAACACGAAGTTACCATAATAGTTAACGCTGAGCTAGTGCTGAGCTGAGCGTTTACCTCACAACTCATTAACAATAAATTAATCAATGCATTCGGGTCGTGTAGCACGCCCCTAACACGCCCCAGGGCATAAGACGAGGCGTATTGCTATACTGTATTGTTGAGATTAATGTTACCTACAAGTTGTTTATGTATTGCCGATATGCTTAGATTAATGATGTGTTCGAAGTAAATATAGGAAAGTCTATCAATGACAGCTGCGGAACTGCAACCTTAGATGCTTGGCGATAGATTTTCTACTCAGAACACTCAGAACTCAGGCTAGACAACTGAGAATTCGTAAAATGACCCCTATGCAAGATAAGTAAAATCAAAGAGGTAGGATCTAAACATAATGACTTTATTTTACTTTTGAGATGGTTTTGTCAAGTTTTGGCAGGAGAGTATTCAGGTACGTACTGAAGAAACTGAAGGGGCCCTTGATGTTCCCATAAGTTCTATGTTCTGTTGTCGTAAATGGCAACTAAGAGAAAAAATGCGCATAATAAGCAGCGTCTCACTACGATGTGAGTGGGGTGTTGCTGCACGTGCGGCGCAAAAAGTGGTATCATGTCAATGCCCTGATTACCTGAAAGGAAGCGGGTATAATGTAAACAAGAGCTTTCCCATGTAGGGTAAGCGTCAGGGTAGCATCCGACGGCGGCCATAAATACTAAATCAAAACTTTTCATGCTTAATTATGCCCTTGTGTTTTAGAGAAGTTATAGTGTCTAAATACAAGAGTTAGAAATTATATGTAATATAATCGAAACTATTTTCTTTTGAACTTATAATGATTAATTAACATTGATTAATAAAAACGTATTCTCTTATATTGTTTCTATTAAATTTTCTCATAATTTATGGTTCTAGTACATGGATATGTCCATTTACTAGTTCGCATTCCTATTACTACATATGTCCACTTACATTTGGGTAGGTACTTGAATATCATTACCTACGTTAAGCCGTCGGTCCTGGTTGTTGTCTTAGGATGGCAGTCGTTATAGCATTGCGTTAGGGCAGTTTGCGAATGTCCGTCTTGTACTATTTTACCTATTCTACCACCCTCAAGTAGCCTATCTATCACCAAAATACCTAATGGTGTGTTCCGATAACTTTCCTTGAGAGCCAGTAATATTCTAGGTTAGCCTGAACAACTTCCCCGACCACATAATAACCATCATAACTTACCGTCAGGAGAGATAGTGGTCGAAGGGTAGCCTATTAGCAATAAATAGATAATACCTGACTACGATTTCATCAAAAACCTATTAAAAATGTAGCTCCAGAAATTATATATAGTAAAAAAGCTGTTCCGAAAATACCGATCAAAAGAAGTAAAGTGTTTGTCTGGTTACGTTACTTAGTGCCCTAGCAGCCAACCACCCTCTGAACTTTATTATTACATCAAAGGGTAAAAACTTCCTAGCGGAGGAATCTAATTTTTGCACCACTTTTATTGAATATCACCCTAGCCACAGAGTATGGTATAGTTACTGCGTAACCCTCGCTTCGTCTGGGCCATCCAATAACTCAGTTAGTACCCCCTTCAATTAAAAGTATCAGAGGTTTTTAAAACTAACAACAATGACAATTTTGTGTTGCTTTTAGCAAATTTTCCGCATAATAGAATTATTTCATGCTGATGGTGCTTTTGCGTATTTTTTTATGGTAAATTTAATATACATTATAGTAGAAGAGTGGGTGAGTCCCCCGTGGGGTGCCGGGTTAGAATTGCACCTCCCCATATCATCCCGTGGGTGTCGTAAGAGGCGACTAAGGGAAAAATACTGGAAGGTGAGCAACAGCGCTTTCTAGAGAACTGCCAACTTACACTGCGATACCCAAGACGCCTGCCAAGCGTGGGGATCATGGCAAATACCCCCTAATAGGAGAGGCTGTGTTCAGCAGTTGATGATCAGCCTGTTACAGTACAGTAGAGTAACAATAAAGTCTTAGTAAATTCATGCTGGATCTCTAGCTTTGCATATATCTGAGGACGACAGTGGTGATATACCACCAGGTAAAACGCCTGCAGATAGGTAATCATCAAATCTCATAAAGAAATATTTTATTTTACAATATTTAAATATTTTTTCATAAAATAATGAATATAATAATGGAAGAATAATTTTATGCTACTTCAGCATCAACAGTGCCGCATTTTCTACTTAACTATTGCTGATCTTGTATATATTGATGAAGCATTTCGGCATATTGGAGTTCCATTCAACAACATTTTAGTATGGTTATTTAAGTGACCACAGATTCTATATTTTTTTTTTATTGCTTATAGTTAAGCCTTTGCCACAATCTCACCTGATGGTAAGTGATGATGTGGTCGAAGGTGTTAACAGGCTTAACCTAGAATGGATGATTTCTGAATATATTCAGGAAATTTAATTTACTTTATAATATTACACGATCATGTTTAAAATCCAATTTCATCCACTACTTTGTCCTGAAGCAATGTTTTTTAACCAGAACCAGAAATTGTTTGCTAACCAGAAAACTCATAAACTTACTTAAAACTTAACTCAAGCGTAATTATAAATTTTTTTAGTAATCCCGCAAGAATCATACCCTTAGATTGAGGTACCTATATCGAAGTTATTTGAAAGAAAATCAAGTTTGCAGGTTTCTTTGTAACTCATTCGGCAATTATCATCCTTACCAGCAGCCGGTAGCCGTACGATGAAGCAGTATGTTGAATTACACCATCCAATTAGCATGAATTTGGAGCATTGATACAACTGCATTTCGGCCATATACTCGTAAGTAATCTGCTGAAACCATGGAGTTACCCTGTAACGCACGGATAATGCCTTAGCAATCGAATGCTTAATAATGAAATGAATAAATTGATTTTATTTCGGCTAACTAGCATCCAAATAAATTTATGAAATCAAATAAAAACTATTAAATGAAATGAAATTTATTTACTTGTGGTCCTAGGTGCAGTGTACTATAACATAAAAAATATCGTCCCGCCATGGCCCGCTTTACGCATACAAATAATACTTATGCAGGTAAGTACATTGTCGAAATAGTAACAAACAGTACGAAATTAACATATTTTTATCATATAAAAATTCATTGTAGGCTTTGAAAACTAGGAAGTCATGTAACTTTTTTGAAAATTATTATACTATTTAGCTTACGCATAGCTTTGGGAATTTGATTATAGACATCAAACAATCAACATACAGAACACGCTTTTACTTATTAGTAGCGTATGAGTCAAGGTGTCGTAGTCTTTTCCATGTCTACCTTGGGGCTCATATTTAGTAAAAAGGTGTCAGTTTTGTCGCACAAACAGAGCAGTTTCGAATATATAGGGACGCATACAATAAAAGGTTAAATCTGATGAAGTGAGTTTAGCAAGAGTCTGTGCTGGGCTGCATAGTATGTAAATAATTTTATGCTGAGTGTGAATAAGATAGTCTTAAACTACAACTTCACCTTTTTGTAATTGATGATGTGGTCGAAGGTGTTAAACGGGCCAAAGTTAGAATAGGAACTGGTTCTCAAAGATACCTGCTGGAACACACCGTTAAGTGCTTGGCGACAGCTGTTTTACTTGTGAACAGCCGGCACATCACTGAACTATACTGATAAATTGATGGACGCAAACTTTACACCCACGTTCAAGTATTCATGAAGCTTAAAGCTCGATCAAGCAAGCTTCACGCCTTATGCAGATTGGACGCAGCTGTACTTTAATCGCATATAGTTTTCATTATAGAATTTAGTAGAAAAATTGACGATGATACGTGTCTAAGTAACTCAGTATTCTGGCGTATATTCAAACAATTCCGCTCATGCACACCCTTAATTTTTTAACGTTGTTACTACTGAATACCCCATCGAATATAACTAACATGTTATTGATTTATCCTTGAAAATGAGCATCGTTTTTTTTTTATGTTATTGTGACGGAACTAGCTCGAGGCCCACCTGATGTTAAGCGGTATCCTGTGCATATAACAGATGCATTTCGTCACAAGTCACGAATAGCACTGCGCACGTCACCTTGAGACGTAGTTGTTATATCTCATGTGCCTGTACTTTCTGTAGGCCTGTATTTAGTGTAGAGGGGGTTTCGTCACTGAACAGGTCTGTTCTAAAATTACTTCTTTTGTAAATATACCTAAATATTGTACTTAATCCTACTCAGGTATACTAAATTTGGAAAGGAAGCGGAAATATGCACTAGAACGGAAACTAAATGATTTACTTTGCTCCTTCCTGTTTCAGAAATATCTAACTATAATTTCCGCGAAAGGGACATGTCCTATGGTCTTCGAGTCTTGGAAAAACGGAACACAATAACGGTCTATCCCGGCAGGGTAGGTCTATTAATGTGTGCAACTGTGTAAGAACACAGTAAGATCTGTTTGTGTGAGTGTTCAGGATCAGTGGCCGGCGCGCGCACACCTGCCGCGAGGTTCCCACGCCCGCACCCCTCGCCTCACCTGCCGCACACCCCGCAAGCCCCCACCGCTGTGACGTCACATCCACACAAACAACGGTCCGCAAACCAAAGCTTGTTTTTGTTTTTTGCTTTTTCTAGTTTCAATATTATAATATGCCACAATTAATTTAAATAGTAGATTAATTAATTGATAAACGTTTCCTGTAAGATTGACGCTAAATACGACTAGTTGTTAATTTTTTAAGCATTGTGAATCATATATATTATAGGATTAGTTATTCTTATGTAAAATCTAATCAGTAAAGGCAATTTTAAAATTTAATCTTAAATAAAATCAGCTAGTTAATTAAAGGGATATTTATCCTACGAAAAAATACCCTGCAAAGTTTAGGTACTTTTGTTAAGGTACTTTAGTCCATATTTGCGATATAACCTCCAATTGTATTGATTGTCACACTATAGTTTTCTACTATAAGCGCATAGATACTTTCAGTTCTTGTGTCCCGACAGAGCATGATATATCACCAACTATTTCATTTCCACGTTCGGAAGTCCAAAACCATGCCATTTTACGGTATTTTCTGCTTCGCACTCTGTGCAGCCAGGTACCTATACCACCTGAAGTATTTTCGAACCGATACGACTAAGGAACCTTAAATAAAAGAGTATACCAATTCCTTCCATAAAATGCTGGCATCGCAACATTGAAACCTCATGTTTTGCGGATGTCGGTGTGCACCAGGTAAGCTGTGCGTTCGTTTACCTTCCTATCTATAAAATACATAAAAAAATACCAATGCTTTTACTTTTAATTGTTCTCTGATACAAGTAAGTACCTACCTACTTAAAGCCTTTTTCGTTTCTACCTTTAGTAAATAAATTGTAATATATACTTATACAAATAGAATAAAATAAAAAAAAACAATGTGTTTATGTTGCCCTATTATTTGCTTAATCTAGTTTGTAAATAATAAATTCTAACTTACGCTTCCTAATTGTTTAGCGACTAACTTAGGTTAGTAGGTAGGTGATAATAAAAATTTGGTGTTCTTTCATATAATTATTATCTATTCATATATTAGGGCACATGATTTTATGTAATTAATAATCTTTCTGAAATAAAAAAACAATTGATACCTAACTATGTTACTTACCTACTATTTTATGATATGTATTCACCAAGTAGTGTCATAGATAGTTAAACTATTAATTACGGAAATTGCTAAGAGTAAGTCTATGAGTGCACAGTACCACAGTGCCTAGGCTGCTGTTTCTGAATTAGAACAACCATCTGGTTCATACATCTTGCCTACCGCCTACACGATCAGAAGTTAAGTAACGCCATCTGTGCAAAGTGTTTCGAACAATAATTATCATACTTATAGTGCCATCTATCGGAGATTGCCAGAACTACATTATACGACAAGCATTGAAATACGGATAAGTTTTATACAAGAAAAGTTAGGTGGCGCTAGTATGGCGAGCTTTCGAAAGCACGCGTAGGCGCATGATTTGTTTATGGTAAGTACATTATACGTATGAAGAGTTTTGAATTTTAGAGCAGTGAGCTTTTAGTAGAGTTACGGAGTACTTATTATTTAATCTGTAGAGTTTGTTCTTGAGCTTGTTTACATTTAGTTTAACAATTTTTATCTATTGGCTGTACTAGCGTCTTCAGATCTCCCAGAAAAGTTAAAAGTACGTAACGTACATAACCTTCGACGATTACTAAGTTATAACATAACTACAAAAATAATCAAATCTGTAGATACCTGTATCAGTGAATTTGTGATCAGTCAAGTAGTTTATGTAATCTACATCTATTTAATATCATTGAATAATAGTACTTATAATATAATGTATAAATTTGTAGATAAAACAAATAAACCGCTGTTAAAAGTAGTTATGATTTTTACCTGGCTCTCAGAAGGTGTAAAAAGTAGAGTTATTTCCCAGATAATAAATATCTGTCTTGGGAAAACATGAATCCCTCACCAAGAGCAAGATCAAATCTAGCCTTCTAGAAAATTTCTTTATGCATTCAAAATATCTCCCAAGACATGACGACATACTTATTTATCCCATTGTTGCATACTCTACTTCTGTTATATTATAATTTATATTCGGTTAATGCACTCTCTTACAGATCAAAAACACCACCTATAAATAAAAGATCATTGTATATGAACCTAATAAGTACGTATAGATGTACCTATACGTACTTAATAATATCCAATTATTTCTTACTTTATAAGTATTTTCTGCAATTTGGCAGCATTTCAAACGCTTCAGTACCTACATCATAACGACTCGGCACTGGATTTATTACCACATAAATCATACTTTCAGGCATTAACTTTGGAATTATTCTGCAATTTATACGAGGCAAAGATATCATACCAACTATAGGTATGTGCCTACATCTTATAAAAACAGCACATGTGCCTCTCAATGGAAAACTTTATCGTTTGGAAACTTATTAGCTATAATTTTAAAATATATTGGAAAGGGTAATATAAGCACTTGTTAAATTTAAAGCCGAAACTGACTCATTGAAGAAACATACATTTGTTTAACCTTTAAATCAATTTTCGATATGTTCATATCTTACATATAAACGTTATCACGATAGTTCTTCTAACTTCACAGCAGGTTGATAAACTTTTAAAGACAAAGCAACAGGTAGTATTATTTCCCATTCATTCATATAAAAATATTAAATTTATAGGCTCTTACAGAGTCAAATCAAAATATTAGTATGCAAAGTGGACAGTGGCTGGCACCGTGAGGTGGCGAAGAACGCATTTAGATGCGAATGAACGTTCAAACGCGTGATGAGAATCCGTCAATGCAGTTTGAACATTATAAAATTATTCTTTCATTCGTAAACTGAAGTAAATGGCTTTAAATCTCCATAAATTGTCTCAGTTGATGATTTTTATCTGTGTTTATGATAGGAGATATGGAATACAAATATCACAAGTTTTATAAGCTTTTATTTTCTACCATATGAACCTCGTATCAACTGCAGGGAATGGAACACAGAACATCGAAGGAATCGATTCTTTTAACTGGTACTCGTATGGTATGACATCCTTTATTGAACTTGCTTTTAAAATATAAGACAATTATTTTTGAGTAGGTATACATTTTTGTGCTCTGCTACCGGCTGTAGAGCTTTTTGCAAATAGGTACCTTTAGCAAAAATGCCTCTGTAAGTATGTACTTTAATAGAAAATATTTAGCAAAAATGTTTCTACATTGGGGGCCAGGAGCTCAACACATTTTCTAATACTTAGAGCGCTTGGTCGATGCGACGCATGATCAAAATGCTGCCACATAAACTGGCTCAAAAATCAGCATTGCAATACAACGGGGCAATGCTGTCAGCATGTTGGGTACGCTGCCAATTGGTAGTGGGCCGCCTATGGCATTTAGTTCCCTTAAATGCTTTCATTGTAGTAGCTATAGTGTTGTTTAAAGTTTGTAGTGTTTTGTTCATAAAGACATACCGCCGACTTTTGTACATTATGTTCTTTATTGTATTATTTTATTAAAGCCAACTTTTATTGCAAATTTCCTGTATCAATCCACTAAATCAATGTTATTATGTCTCATTCATGGAAAGCATTAGTTAAACATCAATCATTCATTAAATTAATCGCAATATTTCACTTTCTTAATCTTGCTTGAGATAACAACGATATAATACTGATACTTACATTTATTATTAAAAATGTTTCTAAAATTAAAGATAAGTCATTTTTATCTTACATTATGTTATTTAATACATTTTAATTGTGAAGGGTGGATTTAGATATAACTATATGGGTGTCTATTAAATGAGTCGTGTCTACTTTCCTTAAAAACTGCAAAAAGGCTTTGCAAAAATATATATTTAAAATAATATATAGGTATAATAAGAGTCCGTCCACACAGGTAAGATATCTAATCTAATTTCATAATACTTGCGTGCATTCCGGCAAAATCTGAGTGTTTCTCCTCCTCTATGCCTACTCCGCCCAGAATTCAAGGCGTGATGATTTGGTATTTATTTAAATATTTAGCTCAGATCTTTTGTTACCTTCAAAATTATTTTGTTAGCACATGGTTGGCTACGGTCTAGTACAAGCTACCTTCTGCGAGCGTATGCTCGCAGAAGGTAGCTTGTCAAAAAAAAAAAAGCCTTCAAAGCCTTTTTATATTCAGTGCCCAAAGCTCGTTGCTCATTGCTCGTTTACTGAATCAGTTGTCCGATTGATTGCCCGAGAATACAAACATGTCCGCCGCATTGTCGGCCATCGGTACTAGGCGAACATAACTCTTTCAGAGCTTTCCACTGCTCGCCCCCGCCATTCAAAACCATGTTCATGATCTTATGAATGAAGCTAGCTATATCTGTGTGTGTAGCCCGATCGTCGCAACGTATGTGCGTATGTGTGCATTGAACACGTGTTTATTTGAGCCAACGCGGTAGGCATTCATGTGAATTTTCTTGTGTCAACAACGAAGCTGGTTTGGACAGAAATAGTCTGTTGCTTTGTGTTTGCGAAGTTGCGAACTAGACGCCTATTTAGCTCTGTAGACTTGTAGAGATCTTTAAAGCTTTGCGGCTGAATAAAAATAGCTTGCTTGCTTTAGTTGTATGTGATGCACAAAGCAGGCAGCTTATTATAAAACTTGCCTACATATTTATAATATAAGCTCATAATTTTTGTTTCTAAGTACTTAATAGAATTTCTTAATTCTTAATAGAACAATATCACAAAAGCTCTATTTTCATGTCCATTACCTTACCTATTGTAAAAACCTGATTGATGCCTTTTAACAAATTTCATATAAAAATGCGTCCTATTAATGAATAAGTAGGTTAAAATGTATGTACCTAGTTCCATAATAATAATATGTATATAGGTATACGTATTAAAGTAAGAATTTTGTTATTTAAATTCTTACTACAATACCTATAGTTATTTTTATATAGGTATCAAACCAGTACTTTAACTGCCAGTAATCTGTGTAAAAATCAAAATTACTCAAGGAAATGGTCGATATTTATCTTCATGAGATACGAAAATACATATTTCAATTGGCGCCTTCAACGCAGTTATTAATATAGAAGGTAACCTACCTACATTTCTTTGCAGCTTCTCTGTTTAATGTTCGCAACAACACTTGGTCTTAGCGTATTTATTACTTTGTAGAACAAAGAAGTATTTTGTTTAAATTATTTTGATATTTTCTACATAGGTGCTCTGCATTGGAGTTAGAAGAAAAGCGTTTATAGATTTGGGGTTATTGCTTCGGTACGTATTCAGTTTAATGCAAAATTATTCATGTATTCATTTGTATATTACTTATCGACAAAATTACCTATTAAAGATTAAAAAACGGTACAAAAAATATCGAAAATAAATTGATATATTTTTACGCAATTTACACCTATCTGATGAGTCACAAAATCAAAAAGCAGCGACAGATGGCGTCTGGTTATCGGGGAAAAATAAACTTTCTGGAATAACCACTACACCCTTGAAAGGAGTTAGGTAAGTACCTCCAAAAATTTTAAAAATGTTTGCCTTTGCGTGTCTAATCTGCTAATTAAGTCTAAAGATCAAAAATCTAAACACAAATCACACTAAAATTCATAATATGAGGGCCTTTGACACAATGGTGACAAACATGCTGGTTTGCGATTTAAAGTTTAAACAGGATGGTGAAACTTATAAGTATGAATATTCATAACGTGATAGGTCAATGTGTGCTTAGAAAAAGATTAAACAATAAATTAATTCAATAATAACTGTCACCATTGATTACGGATCAACCATATGACACACAAATGGGACCCGTCTGGACTAAGTTCCCATGTGCGTCCTACTTTTAAACAAATATCAACTCTGCAGGCTACAACATACAGTTTAGAATACGTTTTCTTACACCTAAAAAAACCAGGTGACACACGAAACTCAGTTTCCACTTGATGAAGCATAAAAAACTGCTTACCACGCTAAGGTATAAAATTACTTATTATATTGATATAATACTCTAAGCGTAAATAATAAGACCGTAAAATGTCACACAATTTCTGAGTTAATTTTACTCTTTTACGAGTACATGCGATCAAGGCACTCAAGGAATGCAATACAGACTAATTTTATAAGAGGCAGTGTATTTCAATGTCATCATTATATACCTATCCATATCAGAATTCATAGGACGGTCTTCATAATATTATTTTCAATATACAAACTATACACAGTTCACATACCAATCTAGGTTTTGACTTCGGATATACCTATGACGGATTTTTTGACGATAATTCTTTCATTATTAACTCCATAGCGATATAAATTTAACTCTCATGGAAAGCTGCCGGAACACACCGTTAGGTGATTAACAACAAATTTTCAATCGATAGTGTTGAAGGCGGGCATTTGCAAAATGTGTATATATGCAAAAATAGATCAACGCTGCTGATTGCTTACCCAATTGGCATAATGTTGCCCTTTCAGCATTTTTATATACCACTAGCTTTCCGGGCGCGGTTCCGCCCGCGCGTATGTCGGTTATCGCGCGAAAACATGAACCTCTTTTTGCGCAGTCGGATAAAAACTATCCTATGTTTTTTCCCGGGTCTCAAACTATCTCCATACCAAATTTCATTCAAATCGGTCCAGTAGTTTTGGCGTGAAAGCGTAACAGACAGACAGACAGACAGAGTTACTTTGGCATTTATAATATTAGTACTGAAGTACTGATTTATTCAGCAAATGTTTTTTTTTGTATATTATTACGTACCTATAATAATTATTAGACATTTACTTTGTATTATTAGTGTTGAATAAATATTTTTTCATTCGTGTTTTCGTTTTGACTACAACGTAACCAATGGGCCAATTGTATATTTACTTGTTAATTAGTTAATTTCATGCGCATTCATATAGCTTGTATTACCGATTCAATAAGCTTATATTCCGAGTGGGTATTCAGCATAAAAGTTCAATCAGTTACGAAACTTATGAATGAACAGAACTTCATGTACAAATGTTTGTAAACTAGTTCAATTATAATTGGTTTTCGTGGAATCGTTGTGTAAGAGAAACCTGAGAGTTGTAACACGGGCGAGGTGCGGACTGCGGAGGACGCGCGGGCAGTTTTGGCAACATCCTGCTCTGCGATCAACAGTTGTGAGGGAAGTGGACACCGCAACATCCTCTGGAGGTGTCATGTGGACTTGCTTACGTGATCTTGTGGTTTATTGGCTTTTTCATGCGCATTTAATCTTATATTGAACAGCGTGGGTAAGGTAAAAGTAGAATTGTATGTGTGTTAGTTACACATGGCAGCTAGCGTCGTTGACCGACTGACAACTAAAATTCATTGAGTGCTTATCTATGATGATTGAATACCAGGCAGTGATTTAAATACGACTAAATAGAGAAAAGCGTAAGTAAACGTATCTATCCCAAAATTTAACGGTGTTATTATAGCATTCGTACACATCCAACTCGCTCCATTGAAAATAGATACCTGGGGATTTCACAACGTAGCCCGAATCGCATCTATGTGATCGCTTCAGCACCATTGACCTATATATGTAATTTATTAGCTCAATGTTCAGCACCTACAATATTTAGATGACGACAAACGGTGCTCTTACTAAAGTATTTATTAAACCCCTGACGGATAAAGAGGGGTGTTATAAGCTGAACACCATACGTTGTGTGTCTGTCTGCCTCAAAATATTGTAGCTCCAAAACAACTCATCCAATTTCAATACTGCTTTTTATTCAAAAGCAGATATCAAAAAGCAGTCTTAAATGATAAAACTTTGAATGTTATAAATGAAAACACAACCCTATACATGAAAATTAAAACTTATCGCAAAGATAAGAGGGGTGTTATAAGCTGAACACCATAGGGCATAAGTTGTATTTCTGTCTGCCTCAAAATATTGTAGCTCCAAAACAGCTCATCCAATTTCAATACTGCTTTTTATTCAAAGCAGCCATCAAAAAGCAATCTTAAAAGCTAAAACTTTGAATGTTATAAAATAAAAACACAACAAGAAAATTAAAACCTAGCGCAGAGATCTCAACATGACAAATCAAATATATAAGCCCAAAATCATACATCTACCTGTAATGTTTACCGAGATTTGTACCCTACTGGCTAAGCGCTAAAACCATCCAAGCCCGCTTTTGAATAAAACAAACCGCAATGAAATCATCCAAGCTGTTTTGGAGCTATATCGAACCACGGATGATCTTCAAGATACTAGAATTTTTGATAACATTAATACGGTAAACAATTTACAAGAAGTCAATAGTGTGCAATAGAATACTAAACTTGAGCTTGATTGGAATCCAAGTCAAAATGTGAACAGACTTCTTCATAAGAATGTTGTGGGTTTCCGCTTAACGCCAAATCGTTCGTTATTTTATTTATTATGGAAAAAAAATTGAATATGAAAAGTTATTTGCGGATTATACCATCGTCATTTAAGGTGCCATCTAACCTTAGCTTTGAAAAAAAAAAAACAGAACGGAATTACCTGACACACACACAGATAAAGGCTTTCAAATTATAACACCTGTGTTTTACATCCGACGGGGGTTAAAAATATCGTTCAAATATCAGCAGTTTTTTTTCATCTCGCGTGACTCCTCCTGCTACTCTAGACGACATACTGCAAAGGAACAATGCAAGAAACTATTTCAATAGTTGTATCACATAACAATCTATGGCAAGGAGTAAAGCTACGTGATACAAGCAATGAGTCATTCGATCTATTCACCAGCCCTCGTGCCTACTACCCAAGAGCAGATAACGTAGAATCGCTAGCATTGTTCTCGTTGGTCGATATGATAACTCGCCACCGCAATTTGTTCTTATCATACTTACCAGATATGTATATTATTAGTGCCATGAACTACATTATTTTGAATTAAATTTCCTTGAAATTTTGTTGAATTCGCTTTGTTCTATATACGCATGGATTTATTTGAAAGTAGTTTTGTTAGTTTTAGAAAAGTTTTTCCAAACAAATACAATATGACCGAATGGTATGTAGTATAGTACCTAAGATGTCAGATTTTCCGTTTTCCGTGCCTACCAAGTAGGCATAATATAGAAATGGCTGACCTAGTTGTTTAAAATAATATATCCAAACAAATTATGTAGTTATCAATAAGTATTCAGCGATTTTAAACGCATATCCTCCCTCGAACACTCTGATCATGGAACAAGCTACTGAGGTTTTCCCCCAGGGACTACTGAAGGGGTCTCTTCAAGAGGGGAAGTTGCCCCTGGTGTTACACGCGTCCATAGGCTGCAGTACCACGCATTTACTTGGCAGACCGAACGCCTGTTGGCCACTAAAAGTAACAAGAAAATAAAAATTAGGTATTTTTTAGTATGTTATAGGACATAATGCAAATGACGAGCAACACTATGAAGTACAAAACGGTCGTTACCTTTTAGTGTTTTCTGACTGCTGTCCTTGATAATGATAACAACTATTACACTATTCAACCAAACAACTCACTAACATTTTATCCTGATATAAAATATTGTTAACTCAAAGGGAGGTTTTTGTATCCTCTAGATAATTGTGTAGTTAAGTGTACCTTCGGGGTGGCGCAACAGTCACCTACTACAAGCAAATGTAATTACCAAGATTAACCTACCGCGACCATGGCGACTCATTCGGAACCGATTGGAATATGATACTCACTCGTATTCATTCATTACTTAGGTACTTCACGAGTAGTGTACGAGTAATTTCATTGAAGCTTTGTTTAAATGGAAGCCCAGTTACAGGAAAATCCGGTGACTCAAAATAATCTATTACTGTAATATAAAATAACTAAAATGCGATTGTACGCAACGGATATGAAACAAGATAAAAGTCAGCCTATTGTTTATTTGTATCGAAAAGGGTGGATGGCTCCCTTGATGTAAAACTACCTAGTAACTATGCCCATAACAAGTACATACCTTCCAGAGGAAGTGAGTGTTCTGTATGAAACTGGTACCACCCGATATATATATAATATTATATACTTACTCAAATAAGTATGTATTATTCAGTAAAATTTTCAACGCATTTCGTTTCTACACAAAGCATCCTCAGAGACTCTTCGCACGCACGATTAGGAATCATTCTAGATCAATAACAAATAAAATTCTTCGGGTTTGGCTACGTAGCGTTTCTGTCGTCTCTTCGGCTTAGCAGGAAAATTAGGCGGAATGGTCATTAGATATATTTTTTTAATGTTTTCATTTAAAATATTAATTTAATATTTTCATAAAATATTTGTTATTATTAAATAGAGATTTCCACAAACCCTGAATCTATTATTTACATACATTTTAGCTTTTGACCAAAATCTAACCCGACGGTAAGTGATGATGTGGTCGAAGGTGTTAGCACGCCAAACTACCAAACTAGAACTACTGGTTCTCAAAAACAGCTGCGGAAACATATTCAGGTGCTTGGCGACAGGTTTTCTACTATAGATTAGAAGCTAGGCATAGGCGGGCCTTCGCAAAGTGTCTTACTTCCATGGATGCGGTGAAGCTCAAACCCGCAGTGGGAATCGAACCAAGACTTCCTGCACCGTAGTCCACACAGTCTGTTCTTCTATCTTTACAAAGTAACTTGTTTTATATTCAGGTATAATATCAATTTATCCCCATACATATAATAATTGCTATTATGCAAAATAAGTGCGAAAAGTTAAGCATTACGACTGCAAGTATACGAAGGATCTCATTGGTTTAAAATGTTTGGTAGTTTAGGGACATAACTGTGAGTCGATCTCAACAGATATTGTTTTATGTGCTATGGGATGTTCCCACGTTAGATACATACAGACAGGCACAATGAGCCCGTATGCGTATGCGCAGGCCACCCTGAAGCGAGAACAACTCATACAAGTTCATACAATCATTATTATAGTCGGTTCAACGTCCTCATTCATAATTAAGTGCAAATAATCAAGTACCGAGAACCAAAAGTGGTATGCTATTAATACATTTTATGACATAATGTCACGTTATGGTATGCTTTAATCAAATATTATCATATATACCTATTGCTTAGTTATTACCTTACATCGAATACAATTTATTGTAAAATCCGCAGTGTATTCTTAGGTAAATATCCGGGAGAAGGGCTGAAGCTATATATTGTATACTTTTTAGACGAGGGCTAAAGAACACGCAGCTCAACTGGTAAGTGTTCACCGTTGCCCACGGACATCCGCAATACTAGAGGTATCGAGGATGCGTTGCTGGCCTTTATTTTTTACGTACTTACAGCTGTTAGGTTAGTCTTGAGCACTGTCTCACCTGATGGTAAGTGATGATGTGGTAAAAGTTATTGTTCAGGTTAAAAACTAGACAAGTACAGCTGCCAGAAAGCAGGTGTGCTTGTCTAGTTTTTAACCTGCCGTTAGATGTGTTAGGTGGCGACTGTTTTTCTACTCTTGAGGGTGGCAGAGGTGATACAGGCGGGAATTCGCAAAATTCAATATCACTATGCTGTAGCGACTGAAGGGCGAATCGATGATGCTACTATCGGTCACGCATTCAAGCTGTGACCGCAGCGAACGTTGCTTAACTAGTTGAGAACTAATAAGCATTACTAACACATACTTTGAATCAGTGATGGCTTAGTGGCATTATTTATGGACTGCCGCGCAGCAGGTCCATGTACCGAATCCCGCCGCGGCGGGCTTGAGCTTCACCGCATGATGCGCAATCGCGAATGCCTGCCTGGCTAGCCACCACCCTTAAGTAGAAAATCTGTCGCCTTACGGTGTGTTCGGGCAGCTGTCCTTGAGAGCCAGTAGGTAATTCTAGGTTAAGAATGTTAACACCTTCGACCACATCATCACTTACCATCAGGTGAGATAGTGGTCAAAGGCTAACCTATCAGGCATAAAAATCATTCAGGTCTCTTAAACCTTTCTCATATGTAAAGACTTTGGAATATCAAGGTCCTGGATTGAAACCTAGTTTTATCTGACACAGATAATTTTTGGTACTTAGTATTTCGGAGTTTAGCACAGTGCTAAATAGATGTCAATGGGCTTCCCGCTATTACATGAGACTAAAATCAATCTCATAACCCTCGTTTTACACCTCTTTTTACTAGCCATCTTTGTACTCGTATTACCCCTTGATATAGGTACAGGGGTGATACGATTGAACTTGATATAACTAATTAAGTACTTAATTATATTATTCAACGCATTCTGTCCTTGAAACAGCTAATTGCAATAGGCTCGCCTTCTATTCTATGTGACCAAAACACGACGATGTTTTTTTCCTCAAACCAACAGGATGTCCCTATGTTTTCAAGTGAAAGATTAGCTATATCTATCCAGCCTGGCTAGTCTCAAAGTGGCCTGTCAAATAGGTTTCCAAACGGCAAAGTGGGTTACGGAGGCAGCGGCATGAACTGCACTGGTAATAAGGATGCGTCGTATTATCCTATTCGCTTCACCTATCGCTAATCGTTCGCGGATAGACTCCCACTCTTGTATAACTGCAATCTGACTAGGGGTGATAGCTGCATGATAAGAATTGATTGCTCACACTACCGCTCTTAAACTGGCCTGGGGGCCAACCGCTAGCTCTTAATACAGTCCTATAAATTATTTCGCACTACCACATACCAATGTAAGATAACATCTAAACTTCAATATGGGAGCGGCTTATGCTTGTTTACTAAACTTAATTGTACAGTAGGAAAGCGCTATATGAAGATTGTGAACAGTGTTTCAGTGACAGTCATGAAATTAATCTCTATTAATATTGTAAGCCTGAAATAATAATGATAAAACAGCTACCAGCATGGGCATGCTGCCGTCTGGCAGTACTAGCATTTAGACTGCATGTGGGCCAGCATTGGCCTTAAGGTTGCCTAAATGATTTCGTTGTAGTAGCTCAAGAGTTGTATATAGTTAGTAGTAAATATACCGCCAGTAAAAAAAGCTTGATACAGCGACGTTTTGTGTGTTTTTCAATAAAGGTATATGGGTTTTTCAGATCATCATAACAACTTCCTTACATGCTTTTTTATACTTAGGCCACTTCGAATAAATCATCACATTATTTACTAATAGATGGAGTAGTCAAAGAGTTGTCTATAAAACACTAAAACAAGACAAAGAGTAAGTAAAAAGGCAACAACTGTTATTGATACTACCTACTTTTCCTCTATTGTCTTTCTTTTCTCGACAGAGGTTACCCAGACCGAAGAAAAGACATTAATTCCTCTATAGTTGTTTCTGTAATCATAATATACGCATATGTATGCGTATATTATGATTACAGTTCAAGAAACCATTGTGTAACAACACATGAGTTTGCTGGCGATTTTGAAAACAACCTGGTGGTTATTGATTCTGCTATTTTGACTTTTCCTATGAATGTAACATTTTCATTAGCCTTATTTGCAACGATGACATACATATCATGGTTACGAAGATTTACCAAAAAGATTTTGTTTGTATTTCAATTATTTTATCAGTTTCTGCCTTAAATATATAAGAATTTTCCATATTCTTTCAGCTCGTATAAAAATATACAGTAAATAATAATGTTCTATTGTATAACGAGATTTAGCCAGATGAATAAGATATATCCTTGTAGGTTGGAGCGTAAAAGGCGAGTAAAGAAAAACAATGCATCTAGTGTACAGCATGCCACTATGTCGTTGTTAGTGTGTTGTTGCTGTTAATTGGGCGCACAATAGTGATTCTTCAATGGCACGTAAAGGTTAATCAGGTCAGCCGTCGTCGGCTAATACCAAAAGCAAAACTTTTTACAATTCTGTCTTGTTAGCTAAACGTACTCGTATTTTTAAATGTAATAGCTCGTATGTTCTTGAGTTGTTATAGAAAATATATATTGCATGTACCGACTCTACACATTTGGGGTCGATGATAAAGTAAGAAGATGATGTACCTTAACGATACCGTGTAATAAGGTAACTGCAGTCTTAAGTGATCGCAAATAAAATCTAAAAATGATAAATAAAAATAACCCGCTTCGATTTCGCCAAGAAGAAAGAGAGATAAAATAAAAAAGAATAATAAGTTTGTAAAAGAACTATGCACGTTCTTATTTTATGATTGAAAAATATCTGGAAGTAGTCGAAGCTAAAAAAAATGTCCGTAGCGATATCGAATGGCCGTAAATATCCACAGAATTCAATCATAAATTATATATATCTACAAAAGCACCTACGCATTTAAAGTTGATAATTCTGTATTAAATCTAATTACTTTATTTTTAGTCAAACTATTTGTAGCTCAATTATAAATATACACTGTATATTGCAACGAGATTTATTGTAACTTAACTACAAAGTGGCATAAATCGAACCGTGGTAAGGTGACGCCTAACAATACTTAAATCTAACATAACCGAACAAGTGCAAAGCTTGATACTTTTTCGTAGCGAAGAATTAGAAATTGCAGTTAGCCATACGCCTGGCCATTATAGTTTCAAGCTCATCATTTCAAGAAGTGTACTATTTCTTATAGCTTCACCTCTATCTATTATCTGACACTATGTTACACACAAGGATGGATTCCTATCCAAAATACATATTGCCTGGTAAATATGTAGTGTTGCCACTTACCTAATGAAGCCTCCGGGTCAGAGAGATCCGACAGCGACGGGACCTTCTGCATCGCTCGGGGCTCCTCCGCTTCAGGAGGCTCGCTCTTGATACCATTCGCATTGCCACCACCTTCGTCGCACTGCAAATAAACAATAATATGTATTTAAGTCTTTAATTTGATTAAATCTATAAAATAAAATGTAATATGTGGTTTGTAAGCATGATAAGAATTAGAACAGTTCTACGTTGGATAGTAAATTAAAAGGCAATTTGTGAAAAAGGCATCAAGTTAGAAGTAATGAACATACAATGGTAACGTTGTTGCGAGGATTAGCCAAAAGGTGGCGGGTATACCCACTACTAAAGATGATAGGTACCTATGGAGGTAAGAACACTGAAGCCATCGTATAACACCGTTTAACGAGTTGTCCTTTGTGTTGTTAGCATAGAGAAAAGTAATACACAGTTGTTAGGTACAACCTATATAAACCTTATTTGAAGAGGGGAAAAGTCTCCCGGTTGTCTCAAGGTGACGGGTGTAGTGCAATTCGCGTTTCATTACAAAAATAAGAAGCTTTTCATAAAATAAAAAGTGAGATGGCGGTGAATACTCTTGAACTTTGGTCGTTCCTCGTAATTATCACTAAGTTTCGTTTGTTTTTTAAACATTTTGTTTGGCTTTTTACTAAAATTCGCCGTTATTTCTAGTAATGGATATCAAGTTATCAACTTTCTAATGCAGTAAAAGCGAAAATATAAATTTTAAGAAAAGGTTTTATTATCAGCGTTACGGTCAGCGTCGGTCATACTTCAAGATCTCTTCAACTTTATTACGCTTGATTTACTATCTGACATGACAATAGTGTCTTCATTCATACACGTTAAAAGTCCTTTATTTTTTAATAGCCGTGGCACCTGATCCCATCGTTGGGCCTACAAATACCCAAGTAATATTCGAGTCACACATCGAGCTCCGCTTCCGTTGGCTGTTCGGACATGAATCGCTTAAAAATACTTATTCACAATATGAACAATGCTCGCTTACCGTCTTTGATCTATCTTTAGACATGTTTCAAGAATAAAATCGTCTATCCAAGAAAAATATTTGAATAAGGCGTTCGGGATTGACGTGAAGGTCGATTTTGAAATGCGAATAAAAATTTTATGCAAATGCAGTAATGTACTAAGAGACAAGGAAAAACAGTAAATGCAGTAGAATTCACACATATTAGATATCTTGAACTAAACCTGCATGTAATATTTCTAAATATGACTAGAAGAACTAATCGCGTGCTAAGATAAAATTTCATTTACAAATTTTTAGAGCATAAACTTTTACACATCGAGCGACAAATAAACCCGCGTTTTTACGCACATGGTGCCTTACCATCGATAAGAGTGTAAAATTTGTTAAATTACTACATTGTTTCTAACTAAAGGTTTGGTGCTCTAAAAATTTTAATGAAAACATAAATCTAATTATTCTGTTTTCAAATGCAATATTTTATATATATTTCTTTTAAATACGTGTTGTCTCTATTTAAAAAAAACATTTAAACATGAAACAACAGACTTCAAGCATAAAATACTCATTATTAGGGATATCTCAAATACTTCTTTACACGTAAGATCTTACTGAAATTTGAATGGAACCACATGACAAGAATCAAAATCGGTACAAACTGTAAAGAGTTAAGAGGTAACACACAAAAAAATTTTTTAACAAAAAATGGAACCGACTTCAACACCCAAAAGTGTGAAATAACTTGTTGAAGTCGGTACCATGATGGTTCAAAAGTACCTATTATCACAATATTGTGGGCATGGTACCGACTTCGACAAGTTATTTCACACTTTTGGGTGTTGAAGTCGGTTCCATTTTTTGTTAAAAAAATTTTTTCAATCTTTTTAGTGTATCTCAAAAACGGCTTGACCGATTTTGATGAAATTTAAAATGCGACCTAACGACAAGCATCAGCTTTCAAACAAAAAAAGAATTTTCAAAATCGGTTCACCCAGTCAAGAGATCAGAGGTAACAAACATAAAAAAAAAAAAAAAAATACAGACGAACTGAGAACCTCCTCCTTTTTTGGAAGTCGGTTAAAAAAAACAGTCGAAATGAGTACCTCCTCCTTTTTTGATGTCGGTTAAAAAGCAAATTATAATTATTTTTTTTATTCTTCCTTTCTCGACGACTATCTCACCTGATGGTAAGTGATGATGCGGTCGAAGATGTTGTTCAGGCTAACCTAGAATTACTGGCTCTCAAGGACAGCTGTCGGAACACACTGTTAGGTGCTTGGCGACAGATTTTCTACTTGAGGGTGTTAGCTAGCCAGGCGGGCATTCGCAATATGCCCCACCACCATGCTATAACGACTGTCATCCTAAGACAACAACCGGGAGCGAAGACTTAACGTGTCCCAGAAGCATGGAAGCGCTCAGTAGTAATGTCACCAGCCATCACCCATCCAACTCCTGACAGAGGCGGACGTTGCTACACTTTGCTGATCGTTTCAGAATGGCTAAGCAAACTTCGCTACGAGCGCTTCAAAATTACCGACATTCAAATGTAACAATGACTTTATGAAGTCCGTGTCACAAGAACCTAATAAAACTCTCATGCTTACATGTTTGTCGCCCTGACCCTTCTTATTGAATGTCGTAACCCATGACACTGCTCCTAATCACAAAGTATATCAATATTACCCAATAAAAACGTCAAAATCGAATCAGCGTCCCCTCTTCGTCCAATCAGACACAATATGCCCAACAAATACGTTACACTACCGGGACCAAATTGTAGCACGACTGATATATACGCCTACGTTTATTATGAAATAATAGGTAATATAATTCGTCTAGGAAAAAACAAGTGATAAATTCAACGTTACTTTCAAGTTCTTTAAAATTAATACAGAAAGAAATACGTCACGAATTTTATTTTATTGTTATATCCGCGGCCGGATTCGAACCAAGGACCTGCTGCGCGGCAGTCCATAGCTAATGCCACTGAGCCATCACTGCTTCGAAACAAAATATGGTATAGGTATTTTTTCGGGCCTAGTTAGAATTGAGCTATATTATTTTGAAGATACTAGAATCGCAAGATGTCATGAAACCAAATAGTTCCGATTCGACATACGTGTCTCTAACCTTGAACTCTGAATTTAGTCAGCATTGCTCTCGAAAACGCTCAGCAAACTCTGTCGACAATTCGAGAAGAAACTAAACGCATCGAAGTGATTGTAAAGTAGGTACCTCGGTACCTATTAATTATTATTTAGTCAGCAACTAGGACTCGCGTTATATTTACCGGATATTTCAGATTCCTATTGTTGTAGAATAACAAACTTTGAAGGCCATGCTCTGGATGGTGGTGAACACAGTGGATTCTAGTACGAGGGTTAGATAACTAATATCTAACCCTGATACTAGAATCCACTGTGTTTGTCGTTATTATAATTTACTGTTAAGTACATACATAGGTTGAAAGTTTTAAATCGGAACTCTTTGAATAATCTTATAGGATAATAGAATTTTAACGTCATTTCACCATGGTCAAAAATATTGTGGTAGGATTATTGTCTGTAAATATATTTATAAACTTATTTCTTTTAAATATTGGTCTAAGAAAATAATAAATATCTTAGTAGTTGTACGTGAGAGACTAAAGTATCCTTGCATTATTAAAGTTTAATGCTGACATTTCCTATTACAAATATCATAAACATTTTATTACGTCCACCCAAGTTGATTATGAAAAGTATGAACTGTTTTATAAATTGTTTGAAAGTTTATCATGCCTAGGTATATAAACCGCAATTTCTAGAAACTATTCTTAGAGTCTATAAACTCAGCTTTCTTTACGCTTATAAAGTTTAATTAATAATAGGATGTATTAAACATTAAACTTCAACACAACATAATTTTACTCATTGAAGAAATGAAATCAAATGACACTAAAACGAAACGTAAAACTGTTGCATTAGAGACGCCATGCTAAGTGAATGATTTTTTTACACGTTGGTATTTCTTTAATTAAATTGTAGAGCTTTCCTATTAGCATTGCAGTCCGAACTCTGCTTATAGCTTGTTACTTAGCATATTAAGTTAACTATAAAGCTGAATAGGTTTCATTCAGTTGTGGTATGAATTAAAACAAGAAAATATTAGTTTTTAACCGTCTAATTTCGGTCCTGATAACTTTTCAGAACTCTAGTATATTTTTCCAACACAAGCAATGTAAGTATTGAAAAAAGCATTTGCGTGTTAGTTTATTCAGGTTTTAAAACTAGATTCTGGCGAAAGTCTCTTTGCTTATAACAACTAGATAGCCGTTATTGAGGAATAGATTAAAAACGACTTAATTAAAATATATAATCGCCGTAGCACACGGCAAAAGGTTTATCGCTTCATAAAACCAAATTGTCCGCAACCCTTTCCGTCACTAAATCTAAAATTACCAACCCGTTTGACAAATACGGTAACCTAATACATACGGCAGAATAATGAATTCCGTATTCACTGAGCCGTCAGTGATTAACCCGTAAACATCTCGGGGGTATTTTTGTCCCGCGAAGTGTGGGGTCGAGCTCACCCCTGACTATTTTGTCTTGGCACGTGATTATCGATATTGGGGGCACGAACCCAATTCACTTACACCTCTTATTACTGTAGCTGAAGATTGATAAATGTTGTCTTGTTCCTTTTTTTACTTATAGCATTCGTCACTTGGAGGTAATCTTTTAAGAATAGAATGCAATTAATTTTATATTCCAAGAAGACGTTCTGACTTAAATCAAATAGCAGGCAAAACACAACCAAAAGTAATGTCACTAGGATCTGATCATACTTTTTTTTTATTGCTGATAGGTAAGCCTTTAACCACAATCTCACCTGATAGTAAGTGATGATGTAGTCGAAGGCTTAACCTGGAATTACTGGCTCTCTAGGACAGCTGCCGGACCACACCGTTAGGTGCTTGGCGACAGATTTTCTACTTGAGGGTGGTCGCTAGCCAGGCGGGCATTCGCAAAATGCCCTTCCACCATGCGGAGAAGCTCAAGCTTGCGGCGGGATTCGAACCATGGACTTGCTGCGCGGCAGTCCATAGCCAATGCCACTGAGCCATCACCGCTTCAAAATACACGTCAATAAAATTTTGGTAGTGTAGCATATGCATATCAGTGCTAAGGTTCTAAAAGTTTCCTTTTAAAATAGCTGTTTGTGGAAACCTATCTTGTACTTACATATATATAAGGAAAGAATAAAAATATGCATGTAGAAAAACGTCACAAATTGAGAGCTTTCGAAACTTTATTACCCGGAAGGGGCCAGTGTGTAGAGGGTACTCGCCGGAGCATGAAGAGGGGACTATTTGACAATAAAGTTTTCAAGTGCCGTGATTGCTTGATGTCCCAGTCGGGTGAATACGGTACCCTACGGCGCGGAGCATCAACGGGTTAAAATTCATTATTAGCATTTTATGCTTTGCAATTTTGAACTAGTAGCTGAGCTAGAACATACTTGCTCGAAATATGAATCAGTAAGTATTATCGAATGACTTGATAAATGCTGAAGTAGATAGGTTTCTACTCAATCTACTATAACACCTTCTAAATAACATAATTCGTCTCGCGGTGTAAGGACATTATTGTACATAATACGCAAAGTGCCATGTACAATATACTTCGATAAAATATACCCATATTATATTTTATCGAAGACAATATACGACAGTACTACAGCTTTACATTGTTTGACGGTAAGCCTTCCCGAATTGTGATAGGTATATAATATAAGTAAATATAGCAATTGTAACATGGTAATTCAGTATTTTATTATTACATATGCAGTATCGTATTTTTGCTCAGACAAATAGGCGACATAATGGATGATAAATTGAACACGAACAAATTCAATCAACTCCAGCGGCTATTTGTAAAACGGTCAAATCAAGACGCAAGCGTCTTAGATTTATGTTTTATATTGTCGATCCACGTATCGCAGTTTAAAGCGCACCTTTAGCTCTATAACCACTTTACACATATGCACACCTATATTTTCATTTATCTTTTCTCTATTTTATTTTAGAGCTTGTAAAATCCATCAGGATGTGGGTAACAAATGAGGAGGCTAATTGTCGATTAGTTGCTACTTCGGTAGTGAATTGAGACGGTTCGAACTTGTCACAATATATCAAGCGTCTCTTTTTAAACGCTACAAGATTTATACGCTTGTTAATCTCAAGAGTGATATATATTGCTTCTTATAGTTTGTGATGGGGAAACTAAAGCTTTTTTACCAATTTTGGAGTATTACCTATGAGCCAAAAGTCAGTTACAAGAACTGCATCTCGTATGCGAGTCAATTACTTTTCTAACGTCGTTACAGTAAGTTTGTTGTAGTATTAATGATTTATATAACATTATATTAAATTGATATATATGTTATTACAAAATTTTATATAAAGATATATTCTTAAACTAAGGGGCCCTGTTTTAACGTTAAAAAAAGTTTTTTCTCTCTTCTTCTTCTTTATCTTTGGTTTCGTGACCGGTCCAGTTCGAGCCCCACCTGATGTTAAGCGCTCACCTCTGCCTATAACAGAAGCATTTCGTTACAAGTGACGAACAGCACCATGCCCGTCCCCCTGAGACAAACAGCTGTGAAGTCTCTTGCCTTGTGCCTTTAACTTTACTTGGACCTCAAGGACTGCTGCCGGAACACACTGTTAGATGCTTAGTGACAGATATTCTACTTGAGGGCGCCTAGCCAGGCGAGCATTCGCAAAATGCTCTTCCACCATGCGGCTTCCAGCTTCAGCTCAAGCAGACGGTGGGGATTGAACTATGGACCTGCGGCAAGGCAGTTCATGGCTATTACCTCTCGGCTATCATTGCTTTAATGTTAATCCACGTATGTATCTATATTGTTGTGCTTGAACAAGTTATTGCATTAGATTTTCAGTGCAAAATATTGAAATCGTCGCTCATTGGTGAACAGCAGTTTCAGAAATACTTAGTTTGTATTTCGTGCAGTTCAATATTTACAAAACAGTACCTACCCAAGAGCTGTTATCGGCATTATGTTCTGCTATTCCACGAGCTACTTAAGTAATATAACTTCTGGGTTAAGACTTTAAGAACCTACATAATTATCTCGAATTACAATTGAGAAACTTCATTGTGTTTAAATATAGTTTTCACTATAGAAGTCTTTAAGTCTTTCAAATTGTGTATTATTATCGTAAAGGTATATTCCGGCAGCTATTTTTAAGAATATAAGTATGTATAAATTTAGGTCTTGACTCCTCTTTGAGAACAATAGGAGACTCATGTCTTCTTCCATCATCATCATCTCTACGTAATCACATAAGAATGAGATACTAAGTGACTAAAGACTAGTCTTTCAGATAAACCATAAAGAGTCCATGTAAATGTGCCCGAGAAAACTTATCATAAAAAAACAAACAGTAAAGTCTAGATTTGACCAACCAATGTTAGATTACTTCGATTCAATGTTATGTTTCATTCAATGTTAGATCAAGTGGCGTTAAGGGCCGCTTCAGAATTTCGAACTTCTTGGTTCTATCCCAGGGTCGATTATAAGGTTTTATTATAAAGTATTCTATAGTTCAAGTTTTCAGTAGCATCCTGGAGCCTGAAACTAAACCCGTTGGATGGCCTCGCTCTCTATAGCATGGAACCAAAACATACCTAGCTACATTTGGGTACTCTAAGTATGTTGTGGGTGCTCATCCCTTTGGGGATTAAGATGTATAACTTGGCCTGGATGGAACAGAAACGAAGAGATCGTGGAGGCTCTTATCAAAACATCAAGGGCATCGGC
Organism: Plagodis dolabraria; assembly: GCA_963854805.1. Lineage (NCBI taxonomy): Eukaryota > Metazoa > Arthropoda > Insecta > Lepidoptera > Geometridae > Plagodis > Plagodis dolabraria. The sequence continues at coordinate 15,866,828 of OY978459.1, read as the reverse complement.
GGAATCTGTGGCCGGACCCTCAACGACATACTGAATAACGTAATATACTACTATACAAACTAGATATAAGGAGAAAATATACATATAAGCATGGACTCACTTTAGCTTTATGATATATATATATATATATAAATATATTTTATAACTAACATTAGGCTAACTTCCCTTCAGGAGGAATATTGATAAGCTGGAGAATGATGTAAAATTAAGAAATGTATTTAAGTGAAACAAAATCAAACAAGTGTACGGACCACGAGTCTGTAGTGTATAGAATGTGTATATAAAAAAAAAAAAAAAAAAAAACTTGTCCTGGATATAACTAAATTTCTGCCTAAGACTGGATTACTACTGCTTTGCAGTAAAATACGACTAAATGAACAATGGCGGCATAGGTTAAATACCTTTTTTTGTTCAATACAGCCGTTTTTCATTTACCCCTGTCTTACCGACATCAGGAAAGCAGAAATAAAATTATTATTAATTGATTCGTTACTTTGAACCTTAATTAAAACAGGTAGTTCTATATTCCTACCTTATAACAAGTCAGTGTTGGGCCTCGTTGAGGCAAATCATGAAGAGATGCTTTAATATTTTACTCACAATCCATCCATACAGCAATCCCCTCAACAAAATCATTCAAGTAATAACTAATTAGAAGAGCAAGTGACATGAAAAAATCCTAACAAATTTGATCTAACACGTAAACTATCGTCCCTTTATTATGAGCCGGAAACAGTACCATCCTAACGAGGCACGGTCGACTGACCCTTGCTATATCAATGACGCTACCTACGTTATTACGAGTATTATAAGAAACTGATATAAATGAATGAAAATTGAGTATGTAATAGTAAAATAATGATAATGTATTTAGGGCCTGTGTGAGTCCCAATATCTAAATAAGTTTAGAAGCAATGATGATCCAATGGCCTTTGGCTATGGACTCCCGTGCAGGGTTGCCGTGGTTCGAATAATGACTGGTGAGAAGGATATGTGTTGGAGCTGTGCAGGGAGATGACAAGTAACAGAAATAAAACAAGCAATTTTAACATAAAAACAACCGACTTCTATAACATAAAATACGCATTGTTAGGGATAACACAAATACTCGTACTATGCGTCAGATCTCACTCAAATTTAAATAAGACCACACGGCAAGTACCAGCTTACGGATATAAAAAATAAACATCAAAATCAGTACACCCTAAAGAGTTATGAGGTAACACTACACACAAAAAAAATACAGTCGAATTAAGAACCTCCTTTTTTGGAGTCGGATATAAATAAATATGGCGAAAAATACATGTCACTTATCGTACAGTAATGCGTTAGAATAACAGGAAAAAGAGATTCGAGAGAAAATTGGCGACAGCTTAATAATAGGGCGTTATCGTCTATACTATATGAATTTAAGGTGAGTACATTTTCGGTGCATGTTTTTTATGATTTTGTAAGGCAGCCAGAACGCTACCTACGTTTCAGTTAGCATTTCATGATGCACGTGCAACCGTCTTCTGGTTTATAGAATTTAAGCGTGTTCTTCTGAAGACAACATCAACATTATGCGCTTCATGATAAATCTAACAACAGAGTGACTTGCCAACAGATCTGTACAAGATTTACATTGGTATAAGTCACGTACAAAACATTTTATATTAATCAGTACTAATATTATAAATGCGAAAGTAACTCTGTCTGTCTGTCTGTCTGTCTGTTACGCTTTCACGCCAAAACTACTGGACCGATTTGAATGAAATTTGGTATGGAAATAGTTTGAGACCCGGGAAAAAACATAGGATAGTTTTTATCCAACTGCGCAAAAAGAGGTTAATGTTTTTGCGCGATAACCGACATACGCGCGGGCGGAGCCGCGCCCGGAAAGCTAGTATACTATATACTGACTTTACCTGACCTAAGCCCGAAGATTCTATAGCGTTTATTAGTGTCGGAAAATATTACCCAAATTCTATTATATAATTATATTTATATTCTTCGCGTTTATTAGTGCTTCAAACGCTGTATTTATTATTTTATTGGTTTGAAGCATAATGATTGAAGTATCGTTCATAATAATAATTATTAACGTTAATAATAATTGAAGCATCGTTCTAGTAGGCAAATCTAGCTTTCGTCTTAGAATATGAAAGTTAGATTTGCATACTAGAACGATTCTGATATCGAGACGCAATCTTAACGATTGTTGTATATTTTTAAAGAATTGCCAACAAAAATTAAGAAGGAAGAAGCTCTAGAATATGAAAAATTCAGTTACAGGATTATTATGTTTGCTTGGTTCTTTTGCAATAAGTATAGGATCACCACCCTTGTAGTAAGATCCCATAGAATCATGACAATGCTTCAGCACGCTCAGCCTAACGAAGTGGCTTAAAAAGCCCCCGTGAACGAGTAGACTCACTGTTTCTCTGGTGTTGAAGAGGAAGTAGTTGAAAAAGCAGACTATTATCTATGTATTAATTAAGTAATGTAGATACTGATAATAATTTGTAATAATCATGCTCCAACGTTTTATTAAGGTATCAAAGTAATATGTTTAAATAATCATCATGAGATGGAGGACATCCACTATTAAACTAATGGAAATAAAACAAATTTGGGGTTTGTATCACACTATCCCTCGACCCTTGGGGAGGTTTGCCATAAACGCATGGCAGGCGTTTTGGGGATTGAAGTATTAGATGGCTGTTCGTCATAAGGCGCTCCTGGCTACTTTATGGTATTTTTACCTTCGTTGTCTTTAACGACTCCTACAGAATATTACATAGTGGGTGTAATAATAACCCAGCACCCAACTGGGAGCATTAATACACGTATGTGGTATCAAGGCATTTGTTTTACATTATCAAAAAAAAGGCCGGACAAATTCTTTCACTATAAATAATCAAAGCGCAAAACAAAAGTTAATTTTGGAAGTACTTGTACATTATCATATTTATTTGCGTAAATAACTAGATAAGGTACAAAAATAGCTTACATTGTGATAATTTCAACAATTCCATAATACCTCACGCGTATATAATATGTAACTTTTGATTAAATAATTATATTATTAGTTCATTTCCTAATCATTTTGATAGATTAGATATGAAATAGATTTTAGTGATCTAGGATATGATTCGTATTATATCTACGAATTACTTATTCGTAGTACTATATACATAATTTATCTGTAGAAGTGGTGATGAAAAACCTCAATTTTTACCGTGAGTGCCGTAATTACGGCAAATCATAATTATACAAAAAGTCACTGCACTGTCAAGCGTGCTTGCCGTAATTATTACGGCGTAATATATTTTCTTGTTTTCAACTCCTATATAAAATAAAAATCGTGGGTGAACTGCAATAAAATTAAAGAATATGTGTATTTGTAAATAAATAAGTGGGTATGCTACTTTTTGCAATCAATGCTCTTGTTATTAATTTTAATATTTGTTAAGCAATTACTCCGCCAATTATGAACTGTTTTTGTTGGGTAGAGTACTTTCATGACTGTCCTATTTAAATTTCATCAAAATTAGTTTATTCATTTTTAAGTAACAGTCAATTAACTGAAAAATGTGTTTGCATTGTTGTTGTTTGATTATTCTGGTTTGTTTGATTTAATGGTAATTGCAATTCTTGTTGGTGAACAGTATTTAAGGAGAGTTAATAAACTTGTAAGCAGAATGCATCACTAAAAATCACTAAATCACTAAAAAGAACACACAGAATCACTATAAAGAGTATTTTTTTTAAGAATACGTATTCGACTCATATACTAAAAAGTATGATATAACTTCTGGAAATCGAAAAAGGATAATGTGGGGTCAGTGTTTTGAATCAGCATGGTACCGACTTCAACAAGTTATTTCATACTTTTAAGTGTTGAAAGTCGGATATTTTTATAGGTATATATTTTTTAATTGTAAGTATTACCTTGTTTGTTAAATATAATCTGAATACTCAGCGAATACATTAGGTATAAATATATAATAAACGGGTAAAAATAATAGACGGTTATTTTAACTGTATAGTTTGAAAACAGTTTAGGAACACGTAAATTTCTTAAAATTACATAGTGAATGCATCAGTTCCCCGCCCTTAACACAAATTCTCATGAGATTAAAATTAAAGTTAACCCATTCGTAAAAAGTCCCAAGACTTCTTCGTCGCAGTGAACTAATGTCTAAACTCATTAGTGCAGCTTAGCATCAGTGTCAATGGCAAGTTTAAAAATAAAAATAAATAGGAAGGCGCGGGATCTTTGAAATAAGAACTTGGCGTGTTTTATGTTTCAAGCAATGTGATGTGATGATTGAGTGATACCGCGCGGGCTCTATGCACAGATAATATAATACTACGTAAGTACGTACATACTCTATGTACCTCAATAAATACTACTTGATACTTCACTTTACTAGACTATTATAAAATAAGCAAAATACAAGAAAAGATTCTTGTTTCAAAAAGTTCTTCGTTGCAAAATTAGTCTTGTTTGTAGTACGACGTAAGTATGCAATACGATGGTTAAAAAGAACGATAGGAAAAATTAGAGTTATGAGTTCTTGTCATGTTAGCTCAGTCGGTCAGAGCATATCCAGGCTAAAGGGGTGGTTGACGTGGTTTCGAATCCCGCACATGATTATATTTTTTCCTCTTGTAATTTTGTAGGTAACAGTATCCCTAGTACGAGATTTTACACGATTCATTTACGTTACCATAAGGTTAACGTTTTCCGTCAGACATATTTTTAGTATGCATAATTTTCCGCTAGGAGCACTGCCTAACTACGTACGTTAACTTTTACGGTGACCGTAAAATTTCACGCACGTTTTAAAACTTAATAGTAACGTAAATTACTGGTATAAAACTCGTACAAGGAGTACCTTTTCTGGCAGCAGCTAGTACCAAGTATCACAATTGATACAAGAAACCTAAACAATGTTGCATGTCAAATAAGAACATAAAAGTAACAAAGACTGGCACGTCTGGGTGCCCAGGCGCACTTCCGGAGGGTGCCATCACCGCATCGTTCACCACACGACATGGGTTGTCCTGACCACATCAGTCCACTTGCGAACTTGTGGGATAGGTCATTTTGTCATCAAACTGTAAGCAGACAATAACTGTGGGACAAAATCTTTAATACACTTAGATTTGAGGCGTTGAGTTTCGTATTTGGACGTGTAACAATATCGTTAAGAAGTAAATGTATATGAATACGAACTGGACTTTTCAATGTATTTAATTTTGAAGCACTTGCTTAGCCTTTTTATGCTTGTCTCATATATAAGCATTTATAAAATGTATGTTATGTCCATTTTGTTAAATGTACTTAGCATTCTGGGATCTATTATTTCATTTGGTTAGTCGCATGCGTAAGGGCTTTTACTGATTTCCTTTGTCATGTTAATTTTATGTTTTGTATTTTTCGGAAATATCATCATGTCAAATGTAACGAAGTATTTTATTAAATATTATTTAGGATCAATATCAAGTAAAAGTAAGTAGATTACTTAATTTTACATGCCTATTTCTAAGTTGCATGAAGCGGTAGACCATGTTAGTAAAATACTTAGGCCAAAATTATCTGTCACAGAGTACACTAAATTTTAGGATTGAAACAATATTCTAGAAGACTAGAGAACTTCGGGCACATGAATAAATATACGGTGCTTTATTCATGGGCTTCAGAGCCGGTCAAAATTGCCAGAAATAGAAATTTGGGTGTTACGAAGATCGTAATTACCATTTATGGGCAAAGCGAATTCTACCTAACACCGCAATATCTTATCCATCTCAATATCTATTATACTGATTATAAGACGCCATCATTTGTAAATTATAAAATAATGTTTTATTCTTAGATAAGTAGATATATTCAAAATTAAAGAATAGCTTTGTTCGTTTGTTCTCTTCACGCACAAATCGCAGTTTATCTACTTTTATTTTTTGATACGTACTACAAAAGAAATGAATATATTGAGTTGCAACTAGACAGAAAATATTCCATAGCTACGATGAACTGGGTATGTACATTATTCTAATAGTCAAGAGAAAAATATGAGTGTCTATTTTAATAACTCTAGCCTCAAACTGTTTTCCAATTCTCGAATATTACATACTAGAAACATGGGAGCTACGACATTTAAAAATACAACGAAGTGTCCTGTGCTGTAACTTACAGTAAATGTGTCACTCCTGTCAGAATTTATGTTACTCAGCACGTACCTACGTATAACATGATTAGATAGTTTAATAAAAAATAATGTCTCGACTCGACTACATTTAATAAAAATATATTTAGGACTATATATAAATGAACACTATTTGAGTCGGAATGGAAATATCGGACACTCAGAATGAAAGAGTTTTATAATATTCACTCGATTTCTAAACATTAATACTGAGACTATTATTATCATGGAGCCTGGGGCCGAACTCCAACCAAGATACACTCTGAAAAGTTCAGGGGCCCAACTCCCACCCTTTAAAAACTATTCAGGAACACAAACGTCATTATTTCAAGTTTTAAATATTGATACTAAGAATCACAGGTACCGTAGCCGTCATGAAACAATTATGTTCAGATATCGCTACCTCTATCACACAAATGCCTTGATTCAATGCATGCGGCCCGCTCTCACGTTGAAGTACTAATGTAAGTTTACTATAATAGTATGTGGTAGTGCGAATTAAAATTGCAAATTTAAGGTTAAAATAAGGTTGAATTAAGATATGCCCCCTGGTCAGTGTAAAGTAAACTAGGCACGAGTGCTCGTTAATACTAACTATTCTCGTTTCTCGTTGAGCCTGTTATGAGCATAATTATTGTGAGTGACAAACTACTATTTCTATTCGAAACGATTATTTTGTCTTCAAGAGTAGAATGTCAACAATAATTGTAGAGTTTAAGCTCTTTGGTTCTAGTACACCTAGTAATAGTTCATGATAGTTATAATCAGTGAAAAGTGCTGGACCACTCTGTGACATTGTTGCTAAGTAACCAGCTTTAGAATAGAGCCAGACGATAATACTTAAGTATTATAAATCAGGTTACTGCTGGTACTATTGAAGTAACTAATATATTATAAAGAATCTATTATCATGTTAATATCATACCTAGCAAGACTAAATTGCTTCTCATAGCGTATAGATTTATAGGCAAAGTTGTAGTAGATTAGTCTTGTCATAATTAATTAGTAATAATACTTTTGCCCTATGGGGGGCCACCGTGGGGTTTCGGGTTAGAATTGCACCCCCCCCCCTATATCATCCCGTTGGTGTCGTAAGAGGCGACTAAGGGAAAAAATACTGGAAGGTGGGCAGCAGCGCCTTCTGAGGAACTGTAATCTTACACTGTGATCCCCAAGACGCCTGCCAAGCGTGGGGATTATGGCAAATACCCCCTATATAGGGGAGGCTGTGTTCAGCAGTGGACGATCGGCCTGATACAGAATACAGATGTGGGGCGTCAGGCTAGAATTTCATCCAATAACTTTTGTTGGGAGTTGTGAGCGATGACGATGGGAAAAATACCCCCTCACCTCCCACCTATCATGGGGGAGGATTTGTTGTACCATAAAGTTAAACGTTTTTTCCTGAGTCTTTACCGATTCGCATTATATATTTATATATAATACAACTAAGTTACATTTTATAATAGAATATAAAAATGACTTACCTATATATTCAAATAAATATTTACACTTACCTAAGTTCACCTTCTATGGGTAAAGTAGAAAACATTGTTTCGTCTTGAATGAATTAAAAATAGAAACGCATGAGGTATATTTCCAGTTATACCAGACAAACTTGCTCTTCTAGAAAATTACTAGTTACTGAATCAAGTACAGCTCAAGGTCTCTTCTTTGGTCCACGACGTAGGGCCCGGCCGGACTTCCTTTTATCGTTATAAACAACTTTGCTTATAGATACTAACTTTCTGTGGTAATCTCACCTAACGTTATTGTTCATGTGTTATCTTTTTGTTATAGTATAATCCGAGTTATATCATATACCTACAGTCACGTATATTAAGCCACTAAGATCTTCGACGCGCTTTGCATACAAACGTATTATTCACCATATTTTAAATATCAAATGTTATTTAAAACTCAGTGAAATTTTGCATGTATATCACTGAGACTAGTAATAGCTATGCTTCTGGTTTGCCAGTTTTTCGATTTATCATTTATCTTACTCTTAAATTTAATATATAAGAATTCCTATACAAAGCTTTTTGTTTAAATAATTATGAAAATAGTTAACAGTGAAATACTCCTTGAAAATTAATAGCCTAACGTGAATTTCTTATAAAAATTAAATAAAAAATCGTAAATAAAAAAATACGGTAATCAGAACATACTGTATGAAGGAGCACAGCTCTATAACGAGTTACCTAAAGATCTCAAAGACAGTAAAATTATATTATGTAAAAATAAACTAAAAAATATACATATAATTGATAATATCTTGTAAGATCGCTAGACTAACATATCATATAAAAACTTGGCTAATTAGATTAATTAGTTTTTAAGTTGAATAATTAACTGTATCTCATTATAAGTGAACTATGTTCTTTATGAGAAAATAAAAAAACGTTAAACATAAATAAGTTGATATAAAGGTAATTTCCAGTATTTTCTAAAAACAGTGCCTCGAAATATATCACCAGGTAAAACAGTTATAATTTTGTGGACTACGCCATAGATATCCAACCTACGTCTGTTACTATTTTGTGAGTCAAATAGGAATGTGTCCGATTGTAGCCATTCGATTTTGCTATTGAACATAACTTACTATTCCAGCATTTGCAACATTTCCTAGTGGAAAATCAATCCACCTATGATAAAAGTAAATGCGTATTTGTCTTAACCAATACTTGAGTACCTAAGGGTAATACAAGGGAACCATATTTATGAAATACCTAACAGAAATTAATAAACTATTATAATAATATTTTAAACAGTACATAACATTAACTTAAGACGGACAGAAGTTTTCAATATCAGGAGATCGAAATAAAAATCAGCTGAGTTTTTTAAAGTGGTCAATACTGCTACAGTAAACGAAACCTAAGTAATTAAAATATACTCGGCCTTTTCAGGTGATGTGAAATGATCTATCTCTGGTGACCACTACAATACTTAAGGGGATGTTCTAGGCATGAATTTTGACAAAGTGGCAGCATTTTATTACATATATGAGAATCTCCATTCTTCTTAGCTCTAGTCAATTCTCTATTTGCACTTAAACTATGTGACTAAACGCCAGTTAAAGGGAAAGAAGACACTAATACTCACCAGGTCGAGCCTTAGACTGAAGGAGACATGCTTGCGCGGTGGAGGCGCGATAGCCGGCGGACCCTCGTAGAAAGCTGCCTCTTCTAAGCCGTAGTCGGACTCGCTTTCCGCCCACTCCAGCTTCATGCTGGGGCTGTGGACAATGATTAGTACGCTCAGTTTATTGAATATTAGACTGCGATACAATATGATTCTTAAAGCATCACAAAAGATGTTCCCATAATTATATGTGATAAATCAGAATTTACCTATATGTAGAAAAATGCTTTGACGGTAGCTGTTTCAAGGCCGTGTTCCATCCACTTGATGCCACTATCGCTATTTTCGATAATTTTGTGCCTATGGTTATATTACATGTATGTAATTAAATGTAACATAGACCCAAATTCTGGTCAAAATTATCGAAAAAAAAGTTATTGGCGTCAAGTGGAACACGGCCAAAGTAGGTGCTGTAAAAACATTATTATGATAATGATTATGATTTTAAAACTGTCACGGTCATTTAAACTATAGTTATTATTAGATCCGGGATATTTAACGTGTTTTTTATTGTTTATGAACTCTCGATATTCCGGCACTATTGCAAGCACCATGATCACGAGTCACACTGAAGTCTATGCTCTACTCTCTATGGTCTATTCTCTATGGTCTACCCTCTTTCTTGTACCATTTTTCGGCAAGGCAATTGCTATTATTGTCACTGTCACTCACACAACTATTTAAATTTCGACATGCATAACTAACGATATCAGAACGTGAACTATTTCTAACACTTATTCGGTTCTTGCATAGGTTAACCACTGGATTCCATATTCTTGATAGTTGAAACCCATGCATCTTCCCTGTTGAAGTTTCGATATTTTGTTATTTCGATCGCTTCTCTTACCATTTTCGGTTTCAGTGGCGTTCTGTCGAGAGTACCTGTGGGTTGTGTAACTCAATCCAGTGGTTAGAACAAGACTCCAGAAGGTGTTCTGCTATGGCAGAATTTTCAATATAATTATTTTTGACTGCTCTTTTATGCTCCTTAAATTCGGCAACTGTGCCGAAATATCTAGAGCTCATAAACAATCAAAAACACGGTAAATATCCCGGTAATTTTGCAGGTTTCTCTGTGAGAGTACACCCGATCTTGGCTGTTTACAGTAATAGTTCTACACCAACCAATTATTTAACCAAAGTATTTAACTTTATAAAATGAATATTTATGGATAGATAATATGGTACAACTTGTCATGGACTAACTAGTCCAAGAGGTTGCAGGAGGGGTCCTTCACCTTAAGTATTATAGTTATAGTTAATAGGAAATAAAGGATAAATTTGAGCTATGACTACAACCCATACCCCCGGCACAAAGGACGGATGTTCGCGGGTTTGAATCCTGGCTGTTGTGAATTTGTAAAGTAAAAGGTGACTTTCAGCCCAACGCATCTTTGCATATATCATAATTATTGATAATGATAACAATTTAATCTCATTCAGAAATGCCCAAATTCGGGTGTGGGTTTACTAACGATTTTTTTATATAGTCTCTCTTCTAATAACGAAGAAGACATTCAACTTTAGGACCAAATTTCATGCATGACATTTACACGCTAACCCTAATTTAGGTTCCCAGCATTGAAATGTGACAAACTGATGAGCTTTACAGGGAATAAAAACTTGTATTACTCGTAAAGCAACCAGTACACAGTCAAGGACGAGTATCAGCAGTTATCTCTCACCATAATGCGAACATGCCCAGTAAAACAAAACAAAACTGATCCATTATTGAGTCTTGAGATATAAAATTAACAATAAGGCTTCGCTAACCGCAACCGGGAATCGGATCTATTCTGGCCAATCTCACTCCACGACAGCGCTGTCCATCTTTTTCACACATTATAGTCTAGAGAGGGACGGTGCGAACTGAAATAAAAAATCTCCTGCAAGCTTGAATAGGGTCTTGAACCTGTTCCTCATTTCTTGATACCTTTTGTTTTTTGTTGGGAAGCGGTTTCTTGCCTACAAAGTTTGTCATTCATTTTGATATTGAAAGGCTTCCATCAGGTTAACTTTTATGTAATATTCTCAGAAGTTTTAAAATCGTATTCTGAGAAGAAGTAGCTATTACGAGTAGTTTTGTAAATATTTCATTGTTTTGTAGAATACATATTTAGCTAAAGTATTTTTATTTTATTTTAGCGCATTGACTTCTTTCAGAAACAAATATGGGCGCTGCCGCCGCGGCTACTTCGGCGGAGCGACTCAAGCGCCGCAAGTATGCAATAGATAAGTAGGTATATTACTTTCTGCATGTATTAGACCTCTTCTCTACTACTTAGTAACATGTTAGCTATACAGTACTTAGGTAGACTAGAACAAATGCTTTATCTTATGCACTGTAGTAGGTGAAGATCATTCCGAAAGGCTGTTATGGCTTTTTATTTCTTTATTGTAATGCTTATTTATTATAAATTATAGCTTCAACTTCACTGCAAAGTGGTAAGGCATTTGATGATTAATGTTCACTTGGCTAACTACCACCTTCGGGTAGAAACACTGTCGTCGAGCAACTACAGTGTGTTTCGGCAGCTTTCTTCAAAAGCCAGAAGTTCTATGCAAATCTGATTACCATTATCAATTACATCATATCACACACCATACGAGGTGACTGGCGGTTAAAGACTCAGCTATAATATACAAAAGGTTAACTAACGTCTATCATCAGCCATCCGATTCCAGACACCAGTTTTATTAATTTCAGATAAAATTATTAAAATTAGATTCCAACAACCCTCAGCGTTACAAAGGGTGCAATACAAAGGAGTAAATCAAAAGCGTGACAATTAGGTGCTTATCATTAAACCACAAATCCTTTGACACCCCAAACTAATATCCATCAAAGCAATCGGAATTAGTTAACACTTTTGGAACTAAAGAGTTGATCCGCCGGAAGCTATCCCCGATGCCACGTGCCTCGACCATTCAATTTCTATCAGAAAAAATACCTGACGAGCTTACTTCGAAGAATACAAGGGTTAAATTTGAATGGCATGCTGTCAGAACATTGAAAAGTAATATTTGTTAATCAGAATGGCCAGAAGCGTCGCGATGCGGTAAAAGTGTCGTCAGCAGAAATCGGCGCTTCTGAAGCCGGGAGTGTGTCGTGTCGTTAAGGCTAATATCCGCCGGATGCGTCAGGCCGTTCGACACCATGCCACATTATTGTCTTGTAATTGAATCGGCGTGACGATTTGTAGCCCGTTTGGTGTGCCACCCCTACTCCTAGCTAAAGGGAATATCACCCCCAAAATCTCAGTTGACTATACAAACAATCACATCTAGAAATAGAAACTGAAAAAATATTCCGTCGCAAAATATACCAGTTTTGTTTTTTTTTTCTTTGATCTATCATAGAAACAGTAATAAATACAAGCATCAAACCTGATAAGATAATATGTTTTTTTATTAAAATCAATATTCATATCACAGTTTGTAAAAATATGTAGTCTGTACTTAAATTATAAATGCAAAAGTTTGTCCTTTACACTCAAACTGCTAAGCCGATATCGATGAAACTTGGTGATAGTTAAGGTCCTGGATGAACACAGGATATTTTTTATGAACATCATCATTAATATCGTCTTTGTCAATCGTCTTTGTAATATCGGGAGTGAACCGCGGGGCACAGCTAGTAGTAAAATCATAAACCAGCAAAGTACAATTTCAACTCGCGCGAAGTCTTCCGCTCTGAATGGAAAAATAAATAATTTTTGGATACTTAAATATATACAAAATATATTAGAGGTTGGTGAGAGCTCCTGTTGTGCACATACCTCTCAAACTTGGCCGGTTTTTTATAAATTTTAATTTGTATTTAGTCATTACCTCACACAACTTTCCATTCACAAAAGCAAACCAATCAAATTAGTCATGATTGATTGTGTTCTGATAAATATTTCATGACGTGATCAAGTTCTGCTACATTTTGGTAATATTTCATTGAATGAGAAACGAGTAGGTACAACGTATTGGTTATTTTCAATGTGCTGTAATTCTACATACATACATACATACATACATAAAATCACGCCTCTTTCCCATAGGGGTAGGCAGAGACCACAGATTTCCACTTGCTACGATCCTTACATATCTCTTTCGCTTCATCTACACTCATCAATCCTTTCATACATAAGCGTCGGTTTAGGGTACTCCTGACCTGGCCTTTTTTCAGAACATCTTCAATCTGATTTCGGAACGTTCGCCTAGGTCTTCCCCTTCCAACACTTCCGTTCACTTGTCCCACGTATACCTGTTTAGTCAATCTCATTTCATTCATTCTCTCTACGTGTCCAAACCATCTTAACATACCTTTCTCGATTTTGGTCACTACATCCTCATTCACACCACATCGTTCCCTTATCACACTATTCCTTATCCTGTCACTCCGTTTGACTCCAATCATGCTTCTCAATGCTCTCATCTCCACTGCATTTATTCTACTTTCATGCTTTTTCTGCCATACCTGTAATTCTGCAGGATATTAAATAATTCCACGCAAGTGTGAGCTTGTCTGAGATAAGTATTTATCGCCAAACAACCCAAAATAACAACAGTGTTCATCACTATCCACTATCATATCTAATCGGCGTGATAACTCCTATCATGAACGTAATAGGACTAAATGTGACTGTTCTGCGCAAATTGTAATTAAGTAATCAAATGTTAGGAATATTCGTATTCTTTTTCAATATCCGTAATTTTCCATTAATAATTACACGACCGTTAAAGAGATTGTTATGTTTTCAGGTTTCATGTATGTTTGTGAGTTTCTTTATTCCACCATCACTTCTAAACGGCTAACTTTTAGTTAAGTCTTGTTAGCGCAAGTGGAACTAGGCACCTAAATGAAAACAAAAAATAAACTGGCGGATTTTAGACATATTGTTAGAGAAAAAGAAATTCCTTGCAAACCCAAGCAAATAGGATATTGAAATGAAGGATTTTAAAAACGATTTCATAAATAAGTCTATATAACTTGCAGTTTTAATTTGAATAAAACACTTATTGAAAACCAATTATTTCGAGTCGGGTTTTTAACTCTTTTAAGTAATATATTACCTGTTTTATTATGTCCTTAAAAATACTCCTGACAATGATAATAGAGCAACTATGAACGATGTGCATAATTTGCAAATACATAATTCCATATACACCACCATCACTCAATGGTCATGTCTCTGCACAAGTTAAACATTTTCCCTTAACCTGACTTTATATATTAAAATCATTGTTTCCTTGACCCAAGGCAAGTTCTTTCCCAAGGCTGATACAAAAACGACAGTGAATTTTAAGTCGGTCATTTGTGTCTCAATTTTGGGTTCCCGTTCCCGACCTACGGAGCCCCTGATATAAGTTCCTCACGCAATTTTGCATGTGGGTGATCCTTCTATTGCATGACGACTAATCGATTTATTATGCCTGAATTCTTATAAAAGCCTTTCTCTTACGGATTGGGAAAATACCTGTGGTCCAGGCATTCAAGCTTATGTTTGAAGAGTTAATAAACGGTTAGTAAGAATACACGGTTTTAAAAACAAATGATTTTTTGTGAGACTGAATGTATAGCCATTAAACGGACAACGTTAAAATATATTTCGTATCAGTTGAAATGAAGTTAATTTTCATGTAAGATTTGTTAATTATAGTTTTTTCAGCCAAGTCACAATTAGTCATAACAACATAATGTTAAAGGTAGACTTCAATGATATTGTTAAATATCATCCATCTTCCTTCATCTATAATAGTTATATTAGATCACGTATTTAAAAATTCTTACCAGAGACGTTGGGTTCTTTAATGATTCGTATGTACTTTAAGCTTTTTAACTAGCGGGATTTCTTTAATAACAAAATACTACGAACTATAACACTACAGCTCTCACACTACAATGAAAGAATTTAGACTACCTACTTTTCCGCTAAATTACTTTTCTTTATGAACCTACTGCTATTGCAGACTCGCAGGCAGTCGAAATGCTCCAGCCCACTACCAGTTAGCAGCGTGCCCAGCATGCTGGCAACACTGCTTCAATGGATTGCAAAAAGTTTGCATACTTCAAACAAAAACCTTATTTGTACGGAAATTTGACATTATTACTGACGGCAACTAGACTTTGACATTTGCCAGAATAAATTGAGAATTTCTGTGAAATTTCCTCTTCCTAATTTATTTCTAAACGAAATATGCAACGATGAATAGTGAATAAATCTATGTAACGTCTATGCAAATGAAATAATAACAAAATAACTCTGAAAAAATGGCGGACAAAACAGCGATGAAAAGATTTTTAAAGCCATCAATTTCATGGCAAACTTTTGAAAGACTAGTGCCTCCAGAACAGAGAGGGAAGTTCCTAGCGTTCAAGGCGAAAAATGAGCTTTACCTGCGAAGGTAATAACTATAAATACATTTTCAATTGTTCGGGTAATTTTTGTACAAATGCAAGAATTCGATATAGGTCTTGCTTACTATTTCTTGAGGCTTAGAATTTCTATTTTTTTATTAACTCACATGATGTTTCTCAAAAACTAAGTAAATACTCGAAAAGAATCCATAGATCATACTTGTATTGTGAGACAATCTACTAAGTAACCTATACTGCTCAGTCAGTTTTTAGGGTTCCGTACGCAAAGGGTAAAAACGGGACCCTATTACTGCGACTTCGCTGTCCGTCCGTCCGTCTGTCACCAGGCTGTATCTCAAGAACGGTGATAGCTAGAGAGTTAAAATTTTTACAGATGATGTATTTCTATTGCCGCTATAACAACTAATACTAAAAATAAAATGAAATAAATATTGAAGGGGTGCTCCCATACAACAAACAAATTCTTCTTTTTTTACCATTTCTTGCTCGATACTAATAACGGTGACGGGTAGACGCTTTAACTATTCACGGAATATTTAGTTTAATGTTCTCTTTATATATCGTTAATTAAAATAAAATATATAATTAAGGGGCTCCCATACAATAAAAGAGGTATTGGCCGTTTATTTGCTAAAAATAATAATAATGAAAACAGGTAGAGACTTGAAATATTCACCGAATATTTAGTTTAAAAATAAACAATTAGTGGGATCGCTATTTAGGGTTCGTACCTACCTAGGATAGGACGTACTTACCTACCCAGCTAAATCGGACACCGCGAAAAGTGTTTGTAACTTGCAATATTAGGTCACAGAGTCCTACTCGCACTTGGCTGGTTTTATTATTTAACTGTAAGTAATCCGTGGTACTTATCGTATTATATTTTGCATGGTGGTAAGGTATTTTGCGAATATCCGCCCATAAGTGTAAAGTCTGGCGCCAAGCACCTAACGGTGTTTTCCGGCAACTGTTTTTGAGAGCCAGTTCCCATTCTTGCGTAAACCTGTTTACCACATTCAGCTGCATCATCACTTAGCAACATGTCATCATCATGTAGTCAAAGGCTATCGGCTACCATCGCTCCGGCTTAAAAACTTCACCGCATGGTGGAAGGGCATTATGCGAGTACTTACTCGCCTGGCTAGCTATCACCCTCAAGTAAAAAATCTGTCGCCAAGCACCTAACAATGTGTTTCGGCAGCAGCCCTTGAGTATTTATGAAATTACAGGTACATGGGACTTACTGTATGTCTCAGGGAGCAGCATATGTTATACGCAGAGATTACCGCTTAACATCGTGTGGACCTCATGCGTGCTCCGTCACAACCCCATAAAAATAAACCTTGCAGACGGTAATAGTCCAGATGATTCACCTGCTCTAAAGACCACGA
Source organism: Plagodis dolabraria (assembly GCA_963854805.1). NCBI lineage: Eukaryota > Metazoa > Arthropoda > Insecta > Lepidoptera > Geometridae > Plagodis > Plagodis dolabraria. The sequence goes on along the minus strand of OY978459.1, from coordinate 15,849,726 downwards.
AAGCGTTTACAATACTACATTCATTGGTATTTCCTATACAATTTCAGAGTACAAGCAAGTCCTGAAGCACCCCCAAAAATAGACTGGGACGCTTATAAAAAGTCGGTTCCAGTGGCAGGCCTTGTGGAAAAACTGAAGACTGCTTACGAGAAGTTCAACGTGCCGTATCCAGACGATACGCTGTCAGCCACGGTGGATGAACAGTGGACAGCGCTGCAGCCAGAGATTAAGGCCTACTGTGACGAACAACAAAAGATTATCGATAAGTGAGTTTCAATGTGTACTGATGAACAGACTTTTTAGAACAAAAGATAATAAGGGGTCTATGAAAGTTATTATTACGTAATTTTCATTATTGAGAAATAATTTTAACGTCACCGTGTTTCTTTGCATAGAAAACATTGCACAGGTACTCTTTTAAGGAACATATTATTTGTATGTAACGAAGCGCTTATAGAAGAGAGTAGGATAATCGTTTTTATTTCAACCGCATCTACAAACCCTGTAACTCATGAAGGCACTACCTCACTAGTTCAATCATTGAACTAGTGAAAGTTTTTTTCTCAGTAGTTCTCAGAATACAATTTTTTTTTAAGTTGAACATGTGGAATATTTTTCCCAGTAGTACGCGTTCAACGCATAATATCTTTTTCCTTTAGAGTAAAACTACTGGGATATGTACCCAGAAGTTGAGCTAGAAACATTAGATATGCTTTTACAAACTTACTACTGCACGGAAGAGCCAAAAATCTACTTTTACCATTTTGCTTTGTGCTTATATGTTTCATAATTAGAATTTGTACTTGAAGCCTGTTATCCACTCTGATAATACATTCCAAAGTTCAATATCCAATGCAACAATTCATTTATTCTGAAGTACCTCCTAGCTGTTCATTTGCGTTGTATTTTCCAGAGCTATTGAAGAAATAGAGAGGATAAAGGCTTTGCCAGACTTCGACGACATTACCATGGAAATGTTTTACGATATGTACCCTGACCTGGCTTTAGACCCCGTGAAGAGGCCCACATTTTGGCCTCACACCGAAGATGAGCAGATAGGATATGTGCCTCCAGAACAACAAATACAAAACAAGAAATAATTGAACTAGGCTATGTATGTATCGGTTGATTAATATTGACATGAATTTTTATTATGTAGTAAATTAGGTAGGTACCTAATTTTCAATTTTCAGTTCATTATCAGTCTAATTGATATTTTGTTATTGCATGCGTTGGCGATATTAAAGTTATGAATGGTTTCCGATAAGTGGATTTTTCATTTACTGATACGATATCGATGTATTTATCTAAAAAGAAACGATATTATCAAGCAAGAATTCGTAAACATATCTATTCTTATAATTCATTAAGGAAATTTTATTTCCTTATACTTATACGAAAGCCGTATAAATAAAATGCCCAAAAAAATGAACTCAAATTATTATTACCAAATATTAATATATTATCTATAAATTTACTAAACATATGTTAATAACTTCCAGCTATTCTACCTATTGACGTGAAAACTAACGTAGTACGGTCCGCTATCGGAGACCGCAACAAAGAAAAAAAAATTCGGATACATTTTGAATATAAACAAAGAGAACACAAAAAAAAATCTACTGTAATTTTGAAGTATATTTATAAATAAGGATAGGTATTATTCGCTTTATTTAAGTAAGTAGTCCAGAATATTTATACCTTATAACAGAACTCGTTTTGCATACTGATTAGTCCATAAAGAACTTCTGGCGACACCCTATTGCAATGTCAAATCTAACGAAATTCTTCGTGGCAACTCGTGAACTATCAACAATACGAGACATCTGACCGACCCGACACGAACGGCAGTTATCGGAGACGTAGGCATGCGCGAGAGTCCACGAGTCGCCGCGGGCCACGTCCAAACATCGCGTGAGTTATTGTCTCTGAGTGCAATACGAAGGGCTGTGCACTAAATATAGCCCGCTGAAGCACCACGTTCAGGGTCGGCTTGGGGACATACGCCAATGGCAAGCGGCAAATTATGATTGATGATTCCTATGTATTTTACGAGAAATTCGATTTTTTTCTCATTAGGCGATAATTTTAGGTTGAAACAAATGTCACGCGGTCTAGATTTTGAACCCGGCTTTAGTTTTCAAATCATTCCTAATTTTGAAGCAGTGAAAATTCACGTAGCGATATCTGTGAACTGCTGTGCATGGTATGGTATACTCTGAAGTATTTTGCAAATGCTTCAGAGTGGTCCCCCGTATAGAAAATCGTTCACCAGTACCTAATGGTGCATTCCCGCAGCTGTCTTGGGAGCCAGTCCCTATTAATGGGTTTATTATATCCACCACCCTCGACCACACATACTTAGATATAGGCGAGATAGGGGTCAAAGGCTAAACTATCATCTGTTTAAAATACGCTTGTTGACATTTCCGTAGATTATTGAATATAGTATTTTACAATTACCTAAATATTCAAGTACTGCTTCTTGTTACAAAAAGGAATTAGTTATATTTCCAGATCACCAGCAGCACAGATCAAATACCACACAGACTTCAATAAAACAGTGTCTGAAAAAGAACCCATGAAAAGGTCTTAGTCTGTAAGCTGATCTGAATAAACTTTGTCATTATGTGTCACGCGCAAGCCCGAGCCTATGGTAGTAACTGATATTGAATCTGTTGCGAGCGCAGTTTAATTCCGCCACATTTGGCGCATGTGCACTAACTGTAGATCCCAGACGCATCTCTTCCAAGAAACAGCTGCCCCGAGCTCCGGTTAGACAGTTCGCGCTAACCCGAGAACGGAGGTCTTTGAATCATTTCATGGAGCTATTTGATACAAGTTCGACGCCTGCAAATGGAGTTTGACAGGGATCAGGTTTAGTGTCTTGCTTCGATCTGTAGAGTTGGTTGGTTGTTTTACTTTTCAGTTGGAACTTGGAAGAGAACAAAATGTGTTCGAGTAGTTGAAGACTTTTCCGAGTGTTCCTAGTAGTAAATAACTTCGGCCCAGTTCTAAAATGTTTACAGTATTGTAAAAATATGGTAAATATGTCTCAATATCTAGCCAGTGGAACCGTGGAATCCCTTATCTACAGTAAAATACGAGAGAAACGTTATGCGTTCATTGTGCAGTTTGGGCTTCAGTGTGATGGCCAGCCATCGAACAGCCAACCAGCTAACGAAATCCCTCAATTTATATGCCCGCTACAAATAGTTTATTCCCGTAGCACCTTAGGGAGATCTGAAAGTACTGCTGAGATTGTTTTTAGTGTTAAGAAGTACTTTTGCAACATCTAAACAAAAAACAAAATCATTTATTGAATTTAGGCGTCAACGACGCTCTTATGAAACGTAAGTAATAAGGAGGCAGGTATAAGCCACTGAACGGTTTTTCTATGTAGGAAATTATAAGGCAATGACGACTACGTGTTGATTGCAGAGATAAAATATAGTACGTGACAGCTGTCAAAGTGACAGTTATCTAGAGTTTATTTTTCAATTTCGCTACAGCTGCTTGCTGAACTAATTTTGACCAACTTTATTTATAAATTTAACAGAGAATTAACAAAAAAGGTGCTTTCTTATCAACTAAGCAAATCCAGAAGCATGTAAATAATACTGGTTGCCATAGCGGGAAAAGTCAGAGGTAGGTACCTACTAGTGTTATAACTCCAATTTCTTATATTTTTCTTAATTTAGTTTATAGTTCTCAAGGGAGTGCGATGCTTATTTAAATTCCAGGCGGATGAAGAATGGAGCCACGGGCACCAGCAAGTAGGCAATGATCTATTAACGTCCGGCGTCGTCTAACCATTAGGAAAAATTGTCTGAACATGAATCAAGTTCCTTTCTCCTAAAATAACAAACAGTTCGAGTGTATCATTAGGATCGTTTAAAAAGTATCTCGACTATGGATAGTTAAAAATAAAGGAGTAACATCCCTTTCCGTTTCCGCGCTCTTAACGGGGGCGACACGGATAATTGCAGATCTATCGGCGGCCTGACGGATTTCCGATCATCCCGATATAAAGAAAATAAGCAAACCCATTTCGTTTTCAGATTAGATATCTATTATTTATTAAAACTGCTTTTAATTACGATGACAAAAGCTTTGTAATCGTCGAAATAATGGCCGATCAACACACATACGTGCCATAATAATTACATACATATATGAGTCCTAGCTCATGGCATCTGCTTTCTTTATCAAATTGACAAATTATTTCATCCAAGAATAGAACATTCCAATATCTGCTGGCCTTTTTACCTTACTCTACTTAGACAGAGATTTCGCAATACAGTTTTCAAAGAAAATTCCTATCAACGCAAAATAAATTAACTCGATCATTTGCATTATGCTAATACAATCAAGTCGGGAAATCGGCTGCGAAAGTCTCGCTTTCCTTATTCCACCATAACACAAGGCAATGTCTGTACTTCTACCTACATAACTACAAAATTCCCGAGACTTGCCTCCTGATTCTTAGAGCGTGGGTGGGGAAGGGTGTGCATAGACCACCTGTTGCTGACTCTCTATATTTAGCACGGACACCCTCCCCGCATCCGACCCTCACTCCCGTCAGCCATTCATAACTCTATGACTAATGGTAATGTGTGAAGCAAAACTTGAGAATTGCTGACTTGAAACTAGGGGGCACTGGTCACGTGCGAATTTGTTTTAAACTATGCGATAAGAGTTAAACCTGAGACTATGGCCTACTTTATACTATAAAATTGTAAAGTCAAAATCATTTATCCAATGTAGGCGTCTATGACGCTCTTATTAAGGTAAATTACAAATTTGAATATTTAAACATTCTACATAGTACCACCCTGCCACGTTCAGCGAAGAAAAAAATGTAGAGCCACTGTGAGAAGAACAAGCAAGAAACTCGGGGCCATTATTTTTAAACGTCTTCTAACAATGTGTTAAAAAAAATATTACAATATACCAACTTCTTTTAACTACGTAGGCGACAGGTGATAGCTTGACCGAGGCGAATAAGTAACTTAACATAGTTGTTATGAGCGAAACAGCTAGATATTCGTATATTTTTTTTCCCAATTAAATCTCTAAACATACATAATTGTTTGAGCTACCTTGCCATAACTGATCATGATCAATTGCTGCATTTAATATGAAAAGACTTCTGACCTTGTTACGGAAATAAGTTCAGTGTCTAGGGAAGTCTGAAATGCTAGCAGTAATTTCTATTCCACTTAAGTACCTACAACACTATGCTGCAAGAGTTCATAGTGTGCACCTTAGCAGCACCAGACATCTACTCCCAAGCAGTTATGTGACCTTTTCAACTGCTTGGCATGGTGTAAACGCAACGTAGAATTGGTTTATGAAAGACTGATATCTCTCAAGAAAAACAGTACGATTAACTGGGAGGTTTTTTAGCTCCGATCTGAGTTGCCTTGCAAAACAGGCGATGCTTAACATTTAGTATTGCCAAACAAATTGCTGTTCATTCTTTCTTTATTCCATAGTGTTTTACCACTATTTTACCCAAAGGCAGAGTTAGTGGTGGCCATTAGGAATAAGCCACATGACGTAGGCCGCGGATATTAATAAACAAGGTCTAGAATGAATACTGGGTGTCCGGAACTACTGCCAGAATATTTACTGAGTTCTTGAGTAAGTCTGACTTGAAAAATGTCCTTCCACAATGTGGTTAAGCTCAATCCGCTCAACGGAGGCATGTTACGAATTTGTGACCATCACTGAAAAACCACACGCTGGCTTCGAAATGGTAACAAAGCCATCAGGTAAAATACTAAGTAGACGGGTACTATACTTTACGTATTCCACAGATGAATCTCTGCACCTTCGTGGGCTCGCATGAATATTAGATACAAGCCTTGGCCTAGACGGTGATTGACCACCCACTTGAATACGCAACACTTATAATGTGTAGAGGAATGTCGATAGGTAAACATTATTTAGGTATATACGTACACCGCGATAATCGAATCGCGATTGATGTGGATATAAACAAAGCGTCTTTTGTATTTGTACGTGCTTAGTAATAGCCGTTTTCGCCGTAGGAAGTGCTTTTAGAGAGAATTATATTCGAACATTTTTGTGCTGAGTTGTTTCGTTCTTTCTGATCCTCTGAAGGTAGGTAATCTAGAACTTAAACAGGCTCGTATCTTTAATAAACGATGAAACCGTTGTGTACCATATTCAACTAAATTTTGACATTCAAAATTAGTTCTACTAAGACATAAGAAAAATATTCATCTGTTATGGTTGGTTAACAATAATAATTAAGTAGTCCGTTAGTAATAAACAAAAAATAATTCTGCAAAATAGACATGGCCACGTCGACGTCCTTACGTATTTTTATCTAGATATTGGCGAGATCATATGGAATGAAGTGAAATAGTTCTAAATAATATACTTGCATATCTACCTATATTCGTTATAGAGTTAGACAACATACCGCAACAACGCTTTGTAATTTGCTGCATATAATTTACTTCAGAATATTCTTTCGGGAAGTTTGTACTTTGTTGTGCGAAAAACTCTACAAATAATGTTATTTTCACGGTTGATAGGCCAGCCTTTCATAACAATCTCACCTGTTATGGGGTGATCAAAGGATTTAAATTAGAATTAGAATTGGCTATCAAGGGAAGCATTGGCTATCAAGGGAAGCAGCCCGAACCACTAGGATCAGGATCCACAATGAAGCTCAACAAACAATTCGGCGCTTGGCAACAGATTTTCTACTTGAGGGCTAACCGGCCGGACATTCGCCGAATGCCTAATAACCATCATGCAACAGAGAATAGACATACCACTAGACAATTTTTTGATGACCTCATATGAGTGGAACCTAATTGCCCTGCCTTATTTCTGCTGCTTTTGGTTACAAAATTATTCATATAATTGTGTGTGGGTTGAGTTGGGATGCTAATAGATACGATGTCGGGCAGGCAGAGCGTTTATATTTAATAATATTTATCGGAGAGTCGTCGACCTCAACCGACCACATATGTGCCAGTATTGCCAGTAGGTACAGTACAGGCACCGAACGCATATACAAATAGTTTCCTTACGTACTTGAACGACGCATTACTTTCCTGATTACTTGCACTTTTACTTACTACACCAATATTTTTCATACTAAAATAAATTCACTGATAAGCACTTTTGAAGCGCTCGTAGCCAAGTTTGCTTAGCCATTCTGAATCGATCAGCAAAGTTGGGGGGGATGGGTGACCGCTGCTGACATTACTACTGAGCGCTTCCGTGCTTCGGAGGGCACGTTAAGCCGTCGGTCCCGGTTGTTGTCTTAGGATGGCAGTCGTTACAGCATGGTGGTAGGGCACTTTGCGAATGCCCGCCTGGCTAGCTACCACCCTCAAGTTGAAAATCTGTCGCCAAGCACCTAACGGTGTGTTCCGGCAGCTGTCCTTGAGAGCCAGTAACTCTAGGTTAGCCTGAACAACATCCTCGACCACATCATCACTTACCATCAGGTGAGATAGTGGTCAAAGGCTAACCTATAAGGCATAAAAAAAAAGCACAGGCGACGACGTTTACTATCGTCTTGAATATATATATTGATCTATTCAATTTACCTATATTAATATTGTGACCTGAATAATTTTTATTCATAAAAAAAATAAATTGTAATAACTACCTATGTAAATTTAATGCAGTTTTATATGGTAATAAACTTTTAATATAGTAGCGTAAATATAGGTTTGAATGATCTAAGACGATTTAATTGCAACATTTGTCTTGTATAAATTAAATATCATATAAATTTGAACGTTTGTACCTAAGTAAATATATTTCCCAAAACAAGGAATACTAGTGGGAAGCCTATTAATATAAATTAATAATTGTAAAATGTCTTGTCTTGAGAAAAAAAATAATATTATGTAAGTATCTATATTATAATTATTTAACTAAATACAATTTAGCTACATTTTATTGAAAAATATATAAATTATAAGACCTTTTTCTGTTCCTGTCAGTATGTAACTGTTAATTTCACGAAACATTGGACTGGTCAGACCAATGACCATTTGAATATAACGAAAATGAGTAATCGGGATTAGGCAAGCTTATGTTGTTGATCGTTACTAATTAATTCATAATTAAAAATTCTGGTGCGCCCGCGCAGACGGCCGTTTCGACCAATTACTCTGCCCACACGGCACAATCTAATTTAAACCCTATTTTTAGTAACGTAGTGTTCATTTAAAGTCAAGTAAGGGTTGTTTTAAATGAAGGGCAGAGACAGTTGTTTTATTTTGTACTATATTTAGTGTCGGACTGAATTGTTACTGTGCCAGCTCTGAATGGAGCGCTGTGCTATTGGCATGCTTGATGAGCATGTCATTTTAATACAAATAGAGGATACTAGCTGGGATAGCTGGTTACTAACCAGTTTGTAATAAGGTTTCCATACGCAAACGTAGTTTTGTAATGCTTATTATAAATAGTTCAAGTCCAAGTGTTCAAGCTCGGTGAAATTTTGCACGCCAGTCCTTGATCCTAATTAACGATTAATTTAAAATAGAATAACCTATTTAACAATGTATGCTTCTTGTTTGTCAGTTTTTCGTTTGATTATTTATTTTACCTCTAAACGTGTATTTAAAATTAAACTAACTAAGTACGTTTGCATGAATACACTTCCCTGAACGGAGAAGTCATCAGTTGAGAAGAAGGGAGAAGTCATCAGACCATCCTAAGTCGCCTTGTGATGTACGAATGTGGCCAAAGAAAAATGAAAGAAGTATCCATTTGGCAGAGATGTGTATGTATTGGTAGGTAATAGAAAGAAAATGCGACAATAGGAATGAGAAGGTATATCAGAGAAAGACTTAAGGTATAGCACCAGGAATATAAAATTAGTAGAGTAATAAATTGGCGTGCCATGAGATTTCATAAGGAGGGAATAAAAATAAAAACGAAGTGTTGAATATGAATGTGGAAGATGACTGAAGATGAACACAGAACTGCGTGAAGAAGGATAGGAATGTGCCTAAAAGGTGCGAGTATTGAGATGACAAATGATATAACAGTATGGAAATAGAGTTCGTGTTGTGCCGATCCTACTTATCTTGGTGTAAGGAAGAAGAGATATTTCGGTAGATATACCCTGAGAAGAAGTTTTTCGTGGAGCTGTAAATGTATAATGTACATAACGGAATTACGGTACGTATATAATGTACTACGCATCCTTGATTATATCCGCGAAGGTCTTATTTACCTACATCTTCTTCTCTAGGAATAATTTCCTAGAAGTTTCAATGGCATTTTGCCTAGGTAAGAATACCTTCGATAAGAAATGTTAATCAAATGCCTTTGTATACCGATCAGATCGACAGATTTTGTGATCGTTTTGTAAGCCTAATAGCCACTGAAACAATTAAATCTACCTAATTGTAAAATGTACCTATCTATTGAAATTTTTACTTATTTCATTTTTTTAAGCTTACCCACAAATTTTCTATTACAGGATATCTAGAACACGTGGGGATTTAAAATGCGTCAAACAAAGAAGGTTTTTTTTATTATTATTATTTTTTTATTGCTGATAGGTAAGCCTTTGACCACAATCTCACGTGATGGTAAGTGATGATGTGGTCGAAGGTGTTAACAGGCTTAACCTAGAATTAGTAAATATAATAAAAGAGGAAACGTTATAGGTAGGTATGTACTTAATACTTTGTTTCTCTTTGTCTACATTGAATGGTCGCGAAGATGGTACTTAGAGCTAAACCTTTGGTCACTGTCACAGAATATTTGATATAGGTAGTATACTTATTACATACCAATGTTTGAAGAAAACTATGAGGAATTTATTCAAATGTTTTATCTGCGATTGCTAGATGTCTAGGTATGTAATAAGTTGATTATCTATCTAGGTACCTACGTTAGTCATCGATTGAACTTGTGCTCATCATGACAAAGAGTGAGCAATTAAACCACTGTGTCATAAGACTGTGTTTTCATTTCAGAAACATTTAATCTTGTTTGAAGATTTGGAACAATTGCAATTTCCAGATCCAAAATAGGTACGTGTGCGCTTGATAAGAAAAAAATATTTGTCAATATGTATGGGATTTTCTTAATTCGTCCGCAAGATATGTTTGATAATGTCACAGTTTGATTCAGAAAGTAAGTTTAACTGCTGACTACTCGGTCCACTCAAGAAATTTTTATAATGTACTTAATATAAAAAAATTGTGAAAACAATATAAAAAAAATATAGAACCTGTAAAAATATATTAATATTTTTTTATTCTTGAAATAAAATTGTACCTACTTAATTTTGATGTTCATAAATTCGATAGGGTACCAAGTTTTAGGGCGAGAATAGATGTATTCAACATGTGAGCGGTCTTGATAAATTTGTTTTCTACTATCGTTCAATAAGTGACAATAATAACGTATGCAACCTACAATAATTATATAAAATTTGTGTAAAGAGAGTTGGAGAGTAGAAAATTAATTAGGTATACTTCAGATATGCAGGAGTGAGTATTGACCATCAAAACACTTCTAGTATACATGTGAATCTTATTAGTAGGTGGTTATGAGTATAAAATAAAAGCCAGGATATTTATTAAGCCTCAGGTTCCTTAGGTCTGCAATTGCTGTTCTCGTATTTTCATCCATAATTTGATGGTATGGCGTGTTAAAAATCCATATTCGCTATCGAGAAAGTGAGATCCGTCCCAAATCATGTCAGCAGGCGACCGATGTTACTACCTGCTCGAGGGCCTCGGGGTCCCGTTGCGTGCAAGGTGTACTGCACCCTACACACACACATGCACATCCTAATGATCGTCACGCACACCAGCCAACCTGCGCGGACGCAGATGGCGGCCCCGCACGCCGCCCGCAACCCCGCGCGGCCCGATAGTGCACCGAACCTCAGCAGAGCTGTGACTCCGACTATTCCCCGCTCGTCAGATGTCGATCGACTGATTTTTTGTCAGATAAAACGAGAGCACAGGGATGCGAAGGAATAATGCCGTGCAAGGGTGGAATTAACTCGCCAATTGGCATTTCTGCTCCACCGGTCAAACGGGTGTTTAACTCACCGGTATAATTGACGCTAGAGGCAGTCCAGTTTGCAGATCTTCATTTAAAATTGAGATCCAATAATAATCCTAGGCAGAATGGGACCAAATTATACAGACTTTCAGAACGCAATTAAAGCCAAACGCAGCTTCTTATTTTAAATGCGGTGTCTGGATGTGAACCTGTTTTTCTGCAGAAGTTTTAGAGATAACGGTTAAATTTGTGTGCCTGCTCTTCTCTGTTCTCCATCGAGCTAAATTTATCTCGGTAACCTTCGTTTCGGTAGAATGCAAAATATTGAAGTTGGTACATTTGGCAGACGTTTGGAGTAGTCGTGTGACCTTCATGAGCTAGATAACATCGGGTAGGTGGCTGATAAAGTGATAATAGCGCAATGCGGAGTATAAGTGCTTTTTTCTATTGAATAAATGTATTTGAATAACATTGGCTATGGCGCACGGAAAAATACTCTATTCCACGTTGTTTGCAAGATATAAACAACCACACGCTATTTTAATTTCAACAGTACCTAACTAAATCGGTTTTCTGATTTATAGGGAGATCCAGATTGTGTTATTAGTAAGTACGATAAGAATTACAGCAACAAATATGTGACTGACCTATAATTGAAGCACATCGTAATGTTTTTGTTTACACTGGCTCTACATAACTAATTTCTGAAAGTAAAGATTCACTTAACACTTAAAAAAAAACGAATGAGTCAAAACACCATCACATTTAAAATGTCCTAAAATAGAAAATCCTTAGTCAAGGCGCGAGTTTTCAGACCTTAGTAATTCGATGATATTATGTTTGTACATATATGAAATCAAAGAAATAACAGTGTAAAGTATATCGTAGAAGCCAACTTCACGGCTGTGGCATCACGCGTTAGATATTTTTTATTTCACCAATAACCATTGCAGTTTTACGGCGTTGGTAGGTACAGAGTTCGTAACTATAATCGAAAAGCATACGGCGGATGACGACTTAGAATATTACGTTTAGAATGTTACGTTTGTATCCTTTTGCTCAATAAAATGTTGAAGATTGTGATGCAGACATCGACCACGTGTACCTGTGGTAGTAAAATGGTTGGTATTATTTGATTTATAAACAACTGACATATTTTAGATAGCCGAGCGGTAATAGCTATAGACTGCAGTGCCGCAAGTTCATGTTTCTATCCCTTGCGCCCCGGCTTGAGCTTCGCCGCATGGTGGAAGGCCATTTTACGAATACTCGTCATCTGGCTAGCGACTAGTCTCAAATAGATTCTTTGCTTTGCGCGTAATTTCTACTTTATAAGCAGAATGCTGACTAAAGACACCTTTAGGTGCTTGGCGCAGATTTTCTACTTTAGGATTTTATATTATTGTGACGGAACATGCTCGCGGCCCACCTGATGTTAATTAGGCTTAGGATAGTTAGTTAGGCACTGCCTAACTAACCTCTGCCTATAACAGATGCATTTCGTCACATGGTCACGAATTGTCACCTTGAGACATAGTGGTTAAGTCTTATGTGTCTGTAATTTCACTGGCTCTCAAGGACTGCTGCCGGATCACACCGTTAGGTGCTTGGCGACAGATTTTCTACTTGATACGATGGTATATGCCAGGCGAGCTTTCGCAAAACGCCCTTCCAACGTGTGAATATTATTATTAAATAAGTTAATTCCAAATAACTGATGGTGAACCGGTTTTGAAGAGACGCTGACTTCCAATTTAAAACGTGTGATGTAACTTAATGGTATTCATTCACTACCGTTACAAGTGAACCAAAATGTTCAATATTTTTAAATATCCGTGGGAATGTTATAATTTCGTTATTATTAATTAACAATCCCATCACACGTTCTCAGGTACTGTTGAGAGATTTTTTTTATGAAAGTAGAGTTCCCTGTACTGTACTGTAACTGCCGGATTGTCCACTGCTGAACACAGCCTCCCCTATTATGGAGAGGTTTGCCATAATCCTTACGCTTGGCAGGCGTCTTAGGGACCACAGTGTGAGATATGTCTCTCAGAAAGCGCTGCCCACCTTCTGGTGTGTTTCCCTTAGTCGCCTCTTACGTTACGACACCCACGGGTAGAGATGAGGGGGTGAGTGGGAACTGTTCCCAGCTTCGATATAGGTACTCCAGATGGAAGTCGTCGTAAATAAACTAGGCTCCTAACCTTCTTAGCGCACTGATTAAGTGATTACCCCAAGGTAATAAGGTAAAACTACCAACTAAAAATTTACAAGGTGGGTTGACGTCTGGTAGCCGACCGGCTATGAAACGAAATCCAAAACTTATTACAACTCATACACACTAACTTTATAATTATATAACACATAGAGATATAATGCTTTCTCTTTTCTGTGATATAAAATCAGGTGGTCCTCGTACTTATTCCGTCAAAACACATAAAAAAAAACAAAAAATATTAAAAAAAAATTATAATATATAAATATTTTTTTCAAATCCAAAATAAAATATTTAAATGTTAAGCAGAAGTTTACCCTAAGAGATTGTTAGCATTTTTACAATAACCCTGTATATAGAAAAAACATGTTTTGAGAGTGTGTATGTATGTTACTGCTTCAACTGAAACGGCTGAACCGATCTGGATGAAACGTGGTGTAGTTTAATTCCTGGATTATCCTCCTTACCCTCGAGCAAATATGTCGCCAAGCACGTACCTAACGGTGTGTTCCAGCAGCAGCCTTCAGAGGCAGACCTTTCAGAGTAAGCCAGTTTAACCTAACCTAAGTTTTTTACTATTCTCGACCATTTCATATCTTACATAAAAGTGACATAGGGTCAAAGGCAGTCAAAAGTGTCAAAAACGTGTCAGCTGTTAAAAAGGGACATAATGTACATACCCCACTTAGCTTTGAATATGGGCAAGAAGAAGAACAGTTAGATAATTAAACATGTAATCACATAGGTACTAGTTCTAGTAGCTACATACACAGATGTGGGAAAGTCACCGTTATAACACAATATGTAAGAAATTAAGATAACCGATAAAGGGTAAATTTACATATTTACCGACATCTTATTTGTTCACATAGTTATGACATGATAACGAATATCTGTGTCGTTTATCTTTGAGCAATAAACCATTTATTATATCTCATAATAATATCTACAGTTTTACCTGTATGAATGTATGTATTCACAGACATGTAAAAGACAAGCAGAAAACAGGCGATCTATAATACAAAACCAAAGGAACGACAATATTATGTGATCTAATAGATCTTTCTCGCACATTCTGCACAGAATTCTTACGTCTAACATATACCTTCTCCAGTCGTCGTATACTAGTTATTTGTATAGCAAGCCTATAAGGCTATATGAGACCTATTTCCTAGTAATTATTTAAACGTTTGCAATCCAAATTTGGAATCTGAATTGATAAATACGACATTTTGTGCCACATTGACATCTGTCACATCTAAGACGTATTTATATACCTAGTAATTTTTCGAAAATTTGCAATTGCAATCCAAATTTGGAACCTAAATTGAAATAGACGGCATTTTGTGCCACATTGACATCTGTCACATCTAAGACGTATTTATATACCTAGTAATATTTCGAAAATTTGCATTTGCAATCCAAATTTGGAACCTGAATTGAAATAGACGGCATTTTGTGCCACATTGACATCTGTCACATCTAAGATGTATTTATATACCTAGTGATTTTTCGAAAATTTGCATTTGCAATCCAAATTTGGAACCTGAATTGAAATAGACGGCATTTTGTGCCACATTGACATCTGTCACATCTAAGACGTATTTATATACCTAGTAATTTTTCGAAAATTTGCATTTGCAATCCAAATTTGGAACTTGAATTGAAATAGACGGCATTTTGTGCCACATTGACATCTGTCACATCTAAGACGTATTTATATACCTAGTAATTTTTCGAAAATTTGCATTTGCAATCCAAATTTGGAACCTGAATTGAAATAGACGGCATTTTGTGCCACATTGACATCTGTCACATCTAAGACGTATTTATATACCTAGTAATTTTTCGAAAATTTGCATTTGCAATCCAAATTTGGAACCTGAATTGAAATAGACGGCATTTTGTGCCACATTGACATCTGTCACATCAAAGACGTATTTATATACCTAGTAATTTTTCGAAAATTTGCATTTGCAATCCAAATTGGGAATCTGAATTGAAATATACGACATTTTGTGCCACATTGACATCTGTCACATATAAGACGTATACATACCTATTCCTAGTCATTTTTCGTTAATTTGCAACACATTATGTATCCTTCTATACGGTTCTTTATTCATGTGCTTCCACGTCTATACTTTTAAACTTGTTACCATTATGATATGCAATGGTGATATAATTCTCTATGTTCTTATATTATTGTGACAGTAGCTCTTCAGCCAGAGATCGTTTTACTGGGTGGTACCGCAGTGTCAGATATTTTGCCTCGAAGCAGTACCAAACACTACTGTGTTTAGAAGGTGTGAATGGCGCTGTAGTAAGTCAAATTATTTGATATAAACAAGTCAAGGACTAAGTTCTCGGAGTAACGTAGCGCAGTACAATGTCAAACAGATCGGATGGTGATACTGCATATGGCATGGGCAGGCGTGACCGCTTACCATCGGGCGGGCGATTTGTCCGTCAAGACATGATGGCTGAATCTATTTAACAAAACTTTCTAACGCTTTACCCCTTTAAGGTTCATTTTAAAATAATGCGAAACAAAGTTGTTTCATCATAAAATCATTAGTTGATTTATCTTCTATATATTGTTTCGATGACTATATTATATAATATCGAAAAACCCAGGGCATAAAAAAACTTTTGGCGTAGTTCACCGCCGCATTTGAATCCTTCAAGGGTTGATTTCTTTTCGTATCGTACTTATAGTTTGCCCAAAAGATTTCAAAGCATTAAAAAATCTTAATAATCGAGGGTGTATTATTAAAACGACATTAAAAATATTATCCCATAAAACAATTAGAGCCTATTTCACCACTTTAAGGGGTTGAATTGAACACGAAAAAATCCTTTTTATGTGGGTGTTTCCACAATAGAAACCTTTGGTTTTTTGTATACATTGCCTATTATGTATATGACCTATACTTGTATATTTCGACGCTTCCCATGAAATGCTAACAACTTCAAGCTTACTCTGAAATACACATTATCCATTTTAGTTACACTACACCGTACGCATTCCCATATCTGCCACATGCACTCTATAAGCAGTTTTTATTTTAGTCAAGCGTCTTGTCTGTAGCTTTTATAAATCTATTAGAAAAGCTAACAGCCTGATCACCAGTTTAGTGAGCTTATAGTTTATTTCAATAGTTCTACGAAAATTTCTTCGTATAATAATAACGTTATTATGTGATTAACATAGATAAAGAAGATTATGTTTTCAACAGAATTTTTAGGTTGTTACCTCCGTAGTTGATGGGTCACCTAGCTCTGATTCCATGGTCAACACAGTGCTCGTTATCTTATCACTCTGATGTTCCTTGTTATATCAAATACCTACTGTACTTGTGTACTTTCGGAATTAGACGATTTTTATCATATTGTGGACACAACAATATGAGACATATGATAATTTTTAAAACTTACGTCATTATGTATGTTAGTAAGCTATGAATAAATAATTCTCGTTATTAATGATAGAATTTGATTAGGTTTTTTTATGGGATTTTGACGGAACAAGCACGAGGCCCAGCTAATGTTAAGCGGATTAGCCTCTGCCTATAACAGATGAATTTCGTCAGGTATGACGAATTACACTGCGCCCGTCACATTGGGGCATACAGTAGTTAAGTCTCATGAGGCTGTAATTTTTCTGGCTGTCGGAACATACTGTTGCTTGGCGACTGATTTACTACTTGAGAGTGGTAGCTAGCCAGGCGGGCTTTCGCAAAATGCCCTTCCACCATGCAGTGAAGCTCAAGCCGGTGTGGCGGCTGTGGGAATCGTACCAGGTACCTGCGGCACAGCAGTCCATAGCTATAACCACTCGGCCATCTTTGCTTCAATTTGATTAGGTACAGTTGTATTAGAATATATGCGACTTATCACATTCCTACCCACATCCCACCGACGTGGTGTCGGTACAATATGTTTTCTTCAAACTAAGAAATTCTATTACCGGGTGGTAGGTCTCCTCAGCAAGAATCCTTCTTGGCGAGTACTATCGCAGTGTCAGATATTATGTTGGTGCAGTAGTGTGCACCATAGGCGGGTGGCTTGTTCATCGGGTTCTTGCGGGTGATCTCATCACTCAATAACGAAAAAAATGAATATTGTAGAAAATATTGACTGCGCTTTTATTGCCTGCAGTCTTGGTTAAAAAGAGTGTTATGATGGTGAAGTGCTTTGTTGTGAATCTAATTTGCTGCAACACTCTACTCACGTGGACTTAGGTAATTGCATGCTGTTCTTATTCGGCGTATACTTTCCCTTATTTGCCTTTTACGATATCCAAAATGGTATTTGGAACAGTTCTTAGCTATAAGCCTGGGACAGTACTCGTATGTAGTAGGTATACGACTTTATTGCTGAATGCATGTTTTTCAATATTGTAATTTTTTATTCATTTGTAAATCTTATCATTAGTAATTATGTAATAATATTCTGTAACCATTCTGTAGCCATACTAATTATGTAAATTAATAAATATAAGTGTGTAACAGTGGAAAATATCGCAGTAAGGAATTCAATGCAAACATAATCGTAAACTTTTGATTTATCGTCCTTTATCTCGCGTCATGCTTCCTACGAATGCGATTTACGATCAATTTAATTATTATTAAATTATAATTAATATAATATAGGTGTATAGTAGAAAGTCCGGTAAGTGCGGCGACCCCAGACAAAAGCCATCCCAGGTTATCATAGAACGGCAAGCGGTCGAGAGGTGTGGTATTGCAAGGCGCGATGCCATTACTGGAATCGACTTGCGGCGAGACGCGTACACTTGAGTCGAACTGCGGATAGCAGCCGCAGGTAGCAGGTACCGGGATAAAAACCCCACTCGAAATGGAGCGACGGCTCCGTCTCGCCTAGATAACACCGATCGACCGAGAAATAACTTAAAACACGAGCCTGGAAATGAATCTCTATGAATCAACACAAGTCATACCCAAAGCCCTATAACGAGACGCCCTAATCACCCATTCACATCACACGTACGCCGATAATAATATAAATAGACCCTAACGTCCAATGAATGAACTTATAACATGTAAATTCGTCGCTCACAAATCGCGACACAGCGGAGCGTGGGCGTCTGACTTCAATGAAAATAAACATAATACTGTATGATGCTCACCTCTCAATTTTTATATTATCCAGATTAGCGATATGGGCACGACACTCGGTAAAATTGTAATATGGTTTACACTGAACTAGTGGGCATGACACTATGGCGGTTGGATTGAAAGCGCGCGCGGCTTGGCTGGACTGAACGGCCGGCCGGATCGAGCGACACTGAGCGTAGGTGCGCCCGCGGCTCTCACACGCTTGTTCATTCAAATCAAGCCGAGCAGAGGAGGGGGGGACTCATGAATGGACGTAGTGAAGCCGTATAGATACCGCTGATAACATTACACTACAATCTACATGATACCTTACCTCGCAGCCGCGCGCCTCCAAACCGCTTCCAGTTAATTTCTAATCGCATCCGATTATGCGCGTCGGCGAAATTAGATCGAGTTTTTTTTTCGTCTCTATTACGAAACTTGACCGGGTCGCTCAATGTCAGTAACCTAGATAAACTAAAAACGTAATGTTTACGTTATCAGCTTTGTTTGTGATTGCGTCGATCTTTCATTGATCAAATGTATGACCGTGCAATCGACGCATACAATTTAAAATGAACGATCTCGAAATTATTTCGAAATCAAGAAACTAGATGAAGTAATTTTAAATGTGAAACAATAATTTTATAACATTTTATATAATTTTAATATTTAGAATACTGTAGCTTACTAATATACAAATCAGTAATAAATGAATGTACTTATCTTAGAGATAGGTAATAAAAATATAATAAATAGTAACATTTGCCATCATTTGCCTATGAGGCGAGTCCTTTTAGGAAGCCCGACAGTTTGTGACTCTTGTAGTCGGCCCGCAGTTGGATGAAGTTGAGAAGAATGGAATGGTCCAACTCGGCCTGTGAAAAGAAAATTTTATATACACAACTGTTTCAATAAAGTATCTAGAACATACCACCAGAAAGGCCTTATATGCCTATTATTTGCTGATACTGTAGTACTCTGAGTATGTCTTTTTATTCAGGCAGTATTTATTAAAAGACAAGTCTTAAGTCGATCGATCTGGTTGCTGACACAAATGGAATTAAAAATCCTTTAAATATATCGATTATTCCAGTTTTTCTTATCTTGAACAGGATACAGGCCGGCTGCTGGCCTTTAAAACCCTCAGTGATTTGTTACAATCCAGTTTTTTTTTATTGCCTTTGCCCACAATCTCACCTGATGGCAAGTGATGATGTGGTCGAAGGTGTTAACAGGCTTAACCTATAATTACTGGCTCTCAAGCACAGCTGCCGGAACACACCGTTAGGTGCTATAACAACATAACTATATATATTGGCGACAGATTTTCTACTTGAGGGTGGTAGCTAGCCAGGCGGGCATTCGCCAAAATGCCTTTCCACCATGCGGTGAAGTTCAAGCCCGCGGCGGGATTCAAATTAGGATCTATGGCAATCTAATGGCAATCCATAGCCAAAGCCACTGAGCTATCACTGCTTCATAATATATAGTATAAATATACAGCATAATGTTAAATATCAGATATATAATAACTCAAATATCCATCACCAAGTCTGGGTAAGTGAAGCCTCAGATCCTCTAGTAAATAATGTATTGAACGTTATGTATTCTCTAGGCTCTAGGCTCATTGACTAGTGAATTCAAGGTCCCCTGCGCGATGCACTACGAACAGCGGATAGGCAGAACCGATTTCTTTTCAATATGTGTAGGTTTCTTGAATCAATATATATAATTGTATCGACGACTCCATGTTTAAGGTGAGATAGGAATATGAGTTTAGGGTGAAGGGTTTATTGTAAGTATTTATATCACTTGTATTGTAACTATGAATTAGTCTGATAAAAATGAACCTTTTTTTATTGCTATGAGGCTAGACTTTGACCACCATCTCACATGATGGTAGGCGATCATGCGGTCAAAGATATTACTCAGGCTAACCTACAATTACTGGCTCTCAAGGACCGCTGCTGGAACACATAATTAGGTGCTTGGCGACATTCTTTTACTTGAGGGTGGTAGAATGGTTTTCGATGCGCTTCGATTCTACGCGGAGCATCTTCAGGTAGTATTACAGGACTCTTCGAGCGCACGATCTCGTATAGCGCTCATGGCTTTACATAAATACATGACATTACATAAATAATCATTGTATTTCGTAGCTACGCAGATACATCTAAACACGTGTCGCCAGGCATGTATTGGTCCCATTATAGAGAGTGAGCCTATTGCCATCTGCTGGGCACAGCTTAGGATTCCGGAATGATGCTGAACATTTGAATTAAAATCAAAAAACTAGCCCGTCCGGGGATTGAACCCAGGAATTTGTTTGGTATTAACATTTCAAATTATATCTGCAACAAGCGTACAGTAACCTTATATGTTTTTTTGTATATTCAAATAAATACTGCAACATAAATAAAAAAGACGTGTGGCACTCGGAGACTGCCGCGGTAAAGCTATTACATAGCATTTTTTGTCAACTTATAAATCTCGACACGTTAGTTGTCAAAACCTTTTTTTCTGCCAAAATTTAGTTCCTTTTACGCACTGTAGAGGCGCTGATCAAATATAGTATCACCGCTGTGCCGGTCGGAGTGGGGGGTGTTAGGTTATTTTCGTTACGAAATTTCTGGATTCGGTCTCCACGCTCAAGGCCCGTGATAGAAGCTATGCAATAGCTTAATAATACTGTTTACTAAGCATAACTAGTTGAGTAATACAGTGACATACATAGATTTTACACTGATATACTATTCCAAGCAATAAACACATATCGCTTTACTAAGCAATTGACGTGTCCTTGTTGACTCATTTAGCTCCCAATCATGACGAACGATACAAATGCTAAGATTAGTATTTGTTAAAATAAAACACCTGTAAAATTACGGACACATACGACTTAATAACTGTAGGTATGTCTGTGCAAATTGTCACTTGTGATGAAATGCATCTGTTATTGGTAGAATTTAGTCCACTTAACATTAGGTGGGAACCGCGCTTGTTCCGTCACAATAACATTTAAAAAAAATACCGAAAAATGGCCCCTCCTCAACACCCAAAAGTGAGAAATAAACTGTTGAAGACGGTCCCATGATAGTTCAAAAGTACCTATAGTCACAATATTGTGCGCATGGTACCGACTTCGACAAGTTATTTCACTGTTGGGTTATGAAGTCGGTTCCATTTTTTGGTAAATATTTTTTTAATTTTTTTAGTGACCCTTGCTACATACGGGATTGATTGTCATTTATTGTCAACGACTATATCATCAAGATACGTAAATATTTTTCAGTTATTGAAGTGTAACTCAAAAACGGCTTGAGCGATTTTGATAAAATTTAAATGGGATCAATCGCCAAGCACCAGCTTTCAAACAAAAAAAATAATTTTCTAAATCGGTTCACCCAGCCAAAAGTTCTGAGTTAAGAAAAAAACAGAAGAATTGAGAACCTCCTGCTTTTTTGAAAGTTGTTGATAAAAACCTTGTATGTTTGATTTAAAACTGACACCGAACAACATAAAAAACACTTGAAGTAACATCGCAAAGCCTCGTCTGTGCGTCCGTCCGAGCGACCTTTAAATGCCTGTAACTTGTAATGGAAATAGGTAGTCGATTGAAATTTTCACAGACTATTTTTTAGTGCGTTGGACAAATAACAATAAAATTATAAGTGGACTTATTTAGTTATGCTCTGAGCGAATTTACAAAAATTACATTAAATGTTGTGTGTTACAGAAATTAGACACCAAAATGTTATTTATAGCCACTATGTTGTATTGAGTGTGTACTTGTATATTATTATAATAAATAAATAATGAATAATAAAAATATGTTACATATATTTATACGAATTATTGTTTTAAATTTTTCAAGATAATACTATAATAGCAATATTATTTTAAACTCGTGAATTCCATGGGCATATATAATGTACCAAGTATATCTACACGCGCGATAAAAGTATTTTTATTATTTTTTCCGCCCTATTGTGAGATTCCTTAAGCTCCAAAGTCCGTATATAAGCCCGTAACCAAGTTTTTTATAACCTTTGTATAATCTCATTCGGTAATGAAATGAAATACAGACTTTTATTGGCATATTTTATTTACATACTTCTTTAAGAAAATAATTAAAAATTAAATTAAAGCATTATTCTCCTAACAAAACAATGTTTAGATTTTTTTTTTAATTATTTAAGTCCAATGACCAAGGAGGTTTCAATTCAATTTAAGTAAACATTATCTGTGGTGAGCGCGCTGCGCGCGCAACGCGTTGTTTATACTGTATTTTATTTAATGTAGCTATAAGTAAGCGCGCTGCGCGCGCAACGCGCTAGTTTTATATTGTATTTTATTTAACCTATAGCCATGAGATTAAATAAAGTAGTGTAAGCAACTGTATATAATGAGGTATTAAAACACTCGTGTAATCATAATTTGAAACTCTCCTGCGGCTCGTTTCACAAAACTACACTCATGTTTTAATACCCTCTATTATATGACAGTTGCATAAACTACTATTTCAGCACTACTATCACTTACACCGCAATAACTTCAAATATCACCTTTGTTCCCCTTTTGTTTTTTATGACCTGCAAGTTAGAACCACGCAGACTGATGGGAGGCTGTTACCGTCGTCACCTACAGACATTTACAACATTCGGGACGCTGCTCATACTGGCCAGGTGTTGCCTAATCAGAAGAATCTCTTTACTCTATAGTATTATTACTTCCTTGTTGGTGTAGTGGGGAAACCGGTTGTTCAGAATCTCGAGGTACTTGGTTCATTTATTGAGTTTTTCTGACAAATAAGTTCTCGGCAGCAGCCCTGCTACTGTGCACTTAAGACGCAAAACGCCTATTACTAAGGATCAAACAATATCGGCAATTTTAGAAATTGAATAAGCTAGCTTTTATCCACTCAGCTAATGCGGTCGAAGAAGATGTTTGACCTAAAATAAATCCTTGCTCTCAAATGTCTAGTGGGAGAACATACCCCTCCTAAAATTTGTTTTAAATTTTCATTTAGATCGAACTTTGATCTATGCACATCCGTAGATAATGAGAACAATAGAATTCAATTTCTAAAATGGACGATATCGTCCATGCGGATGCAAAGGGGCGCGAGCGCGCAGAGCATCGAACGATGGATGCGATGATCGTCAACAGAACTTCGTAAACTAGACAGGGACAGTTGCAACTCACCAGTGTCTCCCCCTCGCACACTTGGTGCAAGTTCTCCGGCTTCACCAGCAGCAGGTTACAGAGAGCGTGCAGAGCGTCGAACAATGCGTGCGCGGGCGGAGGAGCTGAGCGGGCGCCTCGACCGCAAACCGCAGACCGATATTCCTTCACGTCGCATATCGCTATCATTGCACCTGATGAAAAATATAAAAATTCAATGTTACATCTAGAAATCTGTTGTATATATTATATCGCCCACCTGGAAAACATACATATTACATCTTTCGGATTAAAATGATATATGACGGAATGTAAGAAATTGAGGATAAACCGCTCCACATCGGGTATTTGGCCAGGCCACCTTGATGTTCAACCATTCAAGCCATCAATCAAGTTACTCTAGGAGCAACAAGTGGGTAGCTGGAGAGTTTATTACAGAGGTGACAACACTAGAATTTTGCGGTTGGTACCCGGACAGTACGAACAAAGTGGGCAACAAGGCAAAGTTAAGAGAGAACGAGGCCTTTGTGGCATTTGAAGAACTATCACGAGATTGAGGTTTCGTATTCCCCGTTTTTTTCATCCAAAACTGATACTATTCAATATATTTTTTTTTAATTTTAAGAAAAAAGTTTCCTATTGTTTTCTTATACGTAACAAACATTTTTAATTTGTCTGGTGCATGGCAATAAAATCAGGGAATTTTCAGGGTCATATTTTCTTTAGTAATAATTTGTTGCTGAAACATAGGCAATAACATAAACGTGTATATAACAGGCCTACAATTAATGTAAGAATATTATTGCTCTAGAGAGAGGTGGCTAATCATTTAACGGTTAACATCGAATGTAGGAATTAATCATTCTCTAAATCGGTGCAATTGTGTAAACATAATATTATATAGTAGATTTATGATGAAATATATGCCACGATATGGGCACATGCCAGCTGTTTCTAGAACAGCAGGCTTTAAATACGACACCGTGAAACCTAATGATCGTGGCACAGTCATGAGATAACCAGTGATGTCCAAGAGCAGTAGTGGGATTAGTGGCTACGGACAGAGGCTATATGGGGATATGCAGGGAATCGAACCCGTTACACGAGAAAAGATTTCATTCGGTAGTTTTATCATACCGATCGAAAGATTTCATCGTAAGGATTATTTTTTGCTAAATAACACAGTGTCAGAAATAAAAGGAAAACCATGAATTTTAACATTTGAGTGAAATTTTGAATTATTTCTTTACAATCGCCAGCCAATATTCATGGTACTTTCCCTCCATATGGCATCGCCGTGGGACGCCCTGTATATACAAACCTGCAGATTACTTATAAAACAAGTGTTGTTATGATTTGTGTATCCTTTCCAAACACATACAGGGAAGTAATTCAAAAATCATTGAACAGTTTTTGGGTCTTTTTTAAATATTTTTAAGTTTGCAATAACAAAGGAAAAAATTTAGTCATGTGCGGGTCGAAATCCGCGTCCATTTGAGTTATGACTCAGTGTCATGTTAGCTCAATTGATCAGACCATACCCCGACTAAAGGGGTGGATGGACGCGGGTTCGAATCCCGCACATGACTTAATTTTTTCCTCGTGTAAATTTGTAATTTTGTATAGATGTTGGGTCTTTTATCACTTTATTATAGTAACAGGATATACAGTACACTTACCAGCGGAATTGAACTGGAAGTTCTGCAGATGTTCGTAGATAACTCTGTGCAGCCTGATGGCGAGCTCCAGCGTTACAGCTTGGAGATTGTCACCCTCAAGTCCGTTGTGGATCTTCTCCATCATAGTGTTCAAGTAGTTCACCACTGCTAAACATGCCTAAACAAAATATACATTTATTCAGCCATTACATTACGGGCTAAGAAATAGAGACTGTTCCACATGATAAGAGATAGTCTAAATAAGGATACAGAATTCTCAGCAGTACAAGTTCACGTTACCGTGTTATTAGTGTGTTCCTGCACATTGGGCGCACACGGTAATCCTGCCAATTTTCGACAACATCATCATTTAACAATATGGGACATAGTGGCGTAAGGCTATATGGAATATGAAAAAAATGTTGTATGAAGTATATTTATTTTAATAACTGAATAGCCTTGATTTTTTTTTTATATTATTATTTTTGCAATAACGCCTGCTCTTTAGATTACATTACAAAATTACAAATTTACGATTGGAAAAATATAGTAATTTGCGAGATTACTATAATTTGTAATTTCGAAGCCTTGAAATGTTTAATTAAACGCCCACATTCCGGCAAAAAATTTTAGTGCATATGTAACACTATGCTAGTCTATTGACATCTATCTAACACAAAGTTACTGAGTCTTCTTCGACCCAGGGGTCGAATCCAGGACCTAGCGACTTATTCATGCAGGAAGTTCATACACATCACCAACAAAAGCATACAATAAAAAGGTTGCAATATAACATTCTTTACATAGATGGTTCCAATCGGAAATGCGATCAATAACATAAACAGGAATGTGTTGTGTGGAAAATTTGAAACATTCCCACGAATCAGGTAAACATAAACAAAGGACTGAAGTCTGACTACAAGCGAGTAGTGCCTAACTGATGGTTTTATATTATGAATTATCAACCGACACAGAAGTCATCTTCGATGCTCTCTCATCCACGTTTAAGCTCAGCAACCCATTTCGTCACTGTGGAACATTACAGGGCAGATTCTTAATCAAAGTCAAAAACAAAATCATTTATTCAATTTATGCGTCTACGACACTCTTATGAAGGTCAATTACAAGTTTTAATATTTAAATATTCTACGAGTACATTGTACTGCCACGTTCAGCAAAAGAAAATGTATAGAGCCACTGCGAGAAGAACGGGCATCGTGAATACCAGTCTGTGTTCAATCTCTTTTTAAGCAAAAGACCGCGCGGTTTTTAATATTCTCCTTTTTTATATACCTGGTCTCACTTGTCTCGCTATACCATAAAAACTACAAAAGCCGTATTAAACGGTTCCTTAATAGTTTTATTTTTATCTATACTATTTTATAAAGATGAAAGATTTGTATTTTTGTGTGCAACGCATAAACTTAAAAACTACTGGACCGATTTGGATAAAATTTGTTATGGAAATAGTTTGAGACCTGGGGAAGGACATAGGATACTTTTGATCCAACTGCGCAAAAAGTGGTTAAAAGTTATGCGTGATAACCGACATTAGCGCGGGCGGAGCCGCAGCCGGAAAGCTAGTCCCTAATAATTTCATAATGTGAAACTTTGATTGACTTCGTATGCTTGCAGTTCTTCAAAGCCAAAACTACTGATTCAATTTTAAATTTGGCACATACAGCTTGCCTTTCGTACGATATTTGGCAATGCATTGGCCAACAATATGAATTAAACACGATAATTAGTAATAAAAAATATTAGATTAATATGACGGTTTAAGAAATACGATTGGAGTACGAAATTTCGGCGACACAGCCGTACCCCCGGTAGCTTAATAGATAAAGCATCCGGCGCGAAATCGGAAGGACGCGGGTTCAATTCCCGCCCGGGGCAAAACATTTTGTATTCCAATAATTTGTAAATTTATGATTTTCGCTTAGTACGCGGTAGTGCTTGTAATCATAATATATAGAAATATAGAAGGGTAGCGACATCATTCCGACAGTTAAGTGTTTGAAAAAACACTTCTTTCGGTCAGATGAAGTCTAGTAGTCTGGTTGATGGCCGCGCACCGTCCCCTATGACGGTTTAAAAAATACGATTGGAGTACGAAATTTCGGCAACACAGCTGTACCCCCGGTAGCTTAATAGATAAAGCATCCGGCGCGAAATCGGAAGGACGCGGGTTCAATTCCCGCCCGGGGCAAAACATTTTGTATTCCAATAATTTGTAAATTTATGATTTTCGCTTAGTACGCGGTAGTGCTTGTAATCATAATATATAGAAATATAAAAAATATTTCTAACATTGTATTTTTGGCATTAACGCGTGCTAAGCAATTAAGTTCGAATGCGCGACCATCCTCTCTAGAGCCGCGAAATGCTCAAATGTATCCTTTCGTTCCCACTGTGCAAAATTTTGAAATTTGGTATTTTATCGACTCCATAAAATGAATATTAATTATTCGAATAATCAGTGACCGACGGCAGGGCTATTGCAGAAGATTTGACAAGTAAAAAAATGCTGTTGGTACCTACTTTCACAAAATGTTACTAAGAACTGTTCATGACCTATTGATCAATAATGTATAAAAACGTAGTAGTAGTAAACTTGTAGTGACACTATCACCGCTTAATTTATAAATTTATCTGCCAAAGCAAATATATGTGTTTAGCAGCCCAATCAGCTATATTGCTGGTTTAGTCGCACAATCATACGTCACGCCTTCGTCTGAATAACAGCATAGATCTTTATAACACCAATAATAATTTCTTTCTTTTCATTGGGATACTTCCTTTACCAAAAAGCTCAAACCGTGACTACCCATAGCGTTAATTAGTTCGGCTTTTACATGCTTCTGTTTTGTATGCACTGATATTGTTATACTTACCGCTGAAGCTAACTATGGTTTAGATGTCGCCTATGCGTAAGTCGTCACTTTTCTTCAGTACAGTCGGCCAATGCTACCAATATAGCATATATCTCATTCGAGACCTGCATATTGTTTTTGTTCAAACAGCCCAGATATATTGCTTCTTTTTTTAATGTACTTATTTTGTCATACTTACTGGTGAAGCTAAAGTATCGATGTCACCCTCGGGTTTGAAGTCGGTTTTCTTCTGCTCAGTCTGTAAATGGAGCTTCACCCAACCATGTATGGCTGCGATAGCTCGTTCGAGACCTGCATCCAGTTTGTTTTCCAGCTGCTCGGTTATAGTGCTCCTTTTTTGGATGCACTCACTCTGCTTTGATGGGGAACTAAAACAAAAAGCAATTAAAAAAATTGATATATATAGCTTAACATGAAAATGCTATTCATATTTTTCTTACATAAGTAAACTGACCTTATACAAGGCAATACAGATTCTTGGAAGTGTTCTCCAAACATCCTTACAATCTTGTTCGCTTGATTCACTATATCGAAAAAGTATATCTGTAAACAAACAATACAACGTAACATTACTGACAGTTGTAACAATCAATTGTAAGATTACTGAGTTAATGACATAAGTTTTTTTCACTAAAGAGAGGATTCTTTCTGATAAAACAGCTGTAACATATTAAATAGCTTAAATAATATTCACACCGACCGCGTCCGCGCAAGTGCTTGCGCGGTCGCGGTCGGGAGCGCACGTACTCCATGACGAAGCGACTCTGAAAGTCGCAAAACCGGTCGAGATCTAGCTGCTCGACTGTATTAACGTAAGTCTGTGTGAATATTATTTAAATATGTGTAATACTTACGAAAGTTTTAATAAAATATTAAATAGCGTTTATTTTACATTATTGTTTATCCTGACCACATTTCACCTTGAAGTACTCGTGATCTAACAGTGAATTCTATTTGGTAGAATTATATTTGAGAACTAACAGTTACATTAAAATAGAGTTAAGTTAAATAAAATAGAAACAAATTACTGGCAAAATATACTAAACTAAGGGGCAGTTTAACAATCGTCAGATACAAAATATCAGACCGATACAATATTAAGCAAACAAATTTAAAACATTTGTTCTGAAGCAATGATAGCCGAAGGTTATAGCTATGGACTGCGGTGCAGCAGGTCCATGGTTCGGTCCCCGCCACGAAAGCTCACCTGTCTAGCTACCACTCTCAAGTCGAAAATCTGTCGCCAAGCACCTAACAGTGTGTTTCGGCAGCAGTCCTTGAGAGCCAGTAAAATTTACAGGCACACGAGACTGTCGCAGTGCAGTTAACTTGTTGCCACTGATCATGCTAGTGAAACTTAACTTAGGGCCTGTTTTCCAAACATCAAATAGATAATTCCTATGAATAATATGCACACAACCAATATAAAAATGATTAATGTTGTTTGTTTGTACAAGGCCCACCTGATGTTTAGCGGTAACCTGTGCATATAACAGATGCGATTTTGTTTAAAACTACGCACTGCACTGCACTGCACCCATCACCCCGAGACATACAGTTATAAGTCTCATGTGATAATTTTACTGGCTCTCAAGGACTGCAGCCGGGACACACTGTTAGTAGCTTGGTGCCAGATTTCCTACTTGAGGGTGGTAGCTAGTTAGGCGAGCATTCGCAAAATGCTCATCCACCATGCGGTGAACCACAACCCGTGGGTGTGTATCGAACCATGGCCGACCAAAACACAGCGCGGCAGCAGAACTATAAGAAAACCATTTTGCTACGAAACCTTAAAAGTAATATACCTGTGGCGGTGACTTGCTCTCTGCAATGGGTATAGACTGGAGGCCTAAATCGAGTGCGTAGTCCACGTGTTCTATGAGCAAGTGTTGTATCAACACGTCGAGAAGGGTTATTGCTGTACCAGGCAGCTCGTTAGAAGTGCATAACTGAAAATAAATGTGTTACAGATGTAGTCTAATATACTGTAGTCTGTTTGATGGCCGCAACATCATAATATATACATTTATGGAACCAGCTGCCAGGTGAAGTATTTCCGAACAGATACGACTTAGGAGCCTTCAAGAAGAGAGTATATTCCCACCTTAAAGATCAGCAAAGCATCCTCGAGACCTCTGTTGTTACGGACGTTTGCGGGCGACGGTGATCACTTACCACCGGATAGAGCAGCCTGCTCGTTTGCCCTCAAATACCAAAAAAAAAATAGAAGGGAATCGTTTACTCTATTCACAATAAACAAGTACTCAAAACCACATATCTATATTAGAATTTTTTTTTTTATTTTTTTTTTATGCCCGATAGGTTAGTCTTTGACCACTATCTCACCTGATGGTAAGTGATGATGTGGTCGAGGATGTTGTTCAGACTAACCTAGAGTTACTGGCTCTCAAGGACAGCTGCCGGAACACACCGTTAGGTGCTTGGCGACAGATTTTCAACTTGAGGGTGGTAGCTAGCCAGGCGGGCATTCGCAAAGTGCCCTACCACCATGCTGTAACGACTGCTATCCTAAGACAACAACCGGGACTGACGGCTTAACGTGCCCTCCGAAGCACGGAAGCGCTCAGTAGTAATGTCACCAGCGGTCACCCATCCAAGTTATGACCGCGGCGGACGTTGCTTAACTTTGCTGATCGATTCAGAATGGCTAAGGAAACTTGGCTACGAGCGCTTCATATTCGAATAGATTATGTAAGTGATTCAAACAGTGCTTCTTGTCTATGTAATTTTAATATTTGCAGTGCACTGATCATTCATTGTAAAAAAAGATTTCCTCCAATATTGAAAATATATACTAACACCCTTATGCATTAATAAGCTCGTCTAAGTAAATGCGTCTCAAAGTGGAGAATGATTTTAAGATATAGTTTTGACATTTAATGTATGGATCATCTGTCAAAAACTGCATCTTAATATCGATCTCAATTTTGAGATGATTATATTTATACAAGCTCTAGAGCACCATAATATGTTATTATATGAAAATTCATAAGCTGTAGGGTTAACCCTTACGATTTCACCAATGCACTCCTTCTCCGCTCAAGCCTCGTTTTTTCGGACATTTAAATGCTCGAAAACACCATATTATGTCATCACTATTCAGCTTGTAACTTATGTTACTTTATACTAGGAAAAATATAGGAAAAACAAACTTTCAAACATATTCTCGCAGCGGCCGAACTTAAGTTTTTCTTGACTATATCCACATGCCTGTTGATAAATGCTGATGCGGTTTGAAAACGGCAGCGAGTTACACCTAGAATGGTAACTGGGTTTTAAGAACAGGTGCCAGAACAAATGTTAAGAACCTTACCGTTTTACATCTCGTGAATGAAGTTTTAGCATCATTTAGAATCTTCTGTACAAGCGTTT
This sequence comes from Plagodis dolabraria, assembly GCA_963854805.1. Classification (NCBI taxonomy): domain Eukaryota; kingdom Metazoa; phylum Arthropoda; class Insecta; order Lepidoptera; family Geometridae; genus Plagodis; species Plagodis dolabraria. Next base: position 15,818,219 of record OY978459.1, on the reverse strand, counting down.
CACTAAGGAACGTCTCGCCGCCGTAGTTCTCGATTTGCGCTATATTGATGTTAGCACGTGTTCCTATCACGGCTTGGAGGTCGCGCCGCAGCTCTTGGAAACTGCAAAACGATATCAACCTCATGTAAAGGGTCCTCATGTTTTTTTTTATTGACCTATTATTAGAATATTTGTGCCGAGGGCAGGTCATCATTTGGTTATAATAATAAAAATATGTTTTATTCAGATATGGAATACACAAATAAAGTCTGAATGTAAACCTAAGCAGTGCTTACAATGGGCCCCAAACTAGGTAAAGGCTGTATGTATCTTTGGCGCACATATGTCACTAGTTACCTAGCTTTATAATTATTGTATAATTACAATGCGAATAACATATTTACTTCGAAACAAAAACATGAAATAGAGACAAAAATATATATAAGCTAAAGAGATGGGAGAGTAATCCAATATACGAGTATACTCTTGAGAGATATCAAAATTTTCAATTTTATGAAATAAAGTATTCAATTTTTTTTTATTGCTGATAGGTTAGCCTTTGACCACAATCTCACGTGATGGGAAGTGACGATGTGGTCGAAGGCGTTAACAGGCTTAACACTATAGGTTAAGCCTTTTAACTCTCAAGGACAGCTGCCGGAACATTGGCAACAGATTTTCTACTTGAAAGTGGTCGCTGGCCATCGCCAGGCGGGCATTTACAAAATGCCTTCCCACCATGCGGTGGAGCTCAAGCCGCGGCGGGATTCCAACCATGGACCTGCTGCGCGGCAGTCCATAGCCAATGCCACAGCCATCACTGCTTCGAAACAAAAATTATTTATAAAATTGTAACAAAAATCGTTTTTATTATTACATGATTAGTTGACACTTTCAGAAATAAATTGCAAGATTATTTGAATATGTGAGCCGAGAGCAGGCAACATCATTTAATTTTTAACCGACTTCAAAAAAAGGAGGGGGTTCTCAGTTCGTCTGTATTTTTTTTTTTTTTTTTTATGTTTGTTACCTCAGGTCTCTTGACTGGGTGAACCGATTTTGAAAATTATTTTTTTGTTTGAAAGCTGATGCTTGTCGTTTGGTCCCATTTTAAATTTCATCAAAATCGGTCAAGCCGTTTTTGAGTTACACTAAAAAGATTGAAAAAAAAATTTTAACAAAAAATGGAACCGACTTCGACACCCAAAACTTATATATATACCGACTTCAACAAGTTATTTCACACTTTTGGGTGTTGAAGTCGGTTCCATTTTTTGTTAAAATTTTGGTAAGACTATTTTATGCATAATAAGCATTGTATTTACCTAATATTATTAACTATACATCAAGCAAATCCTTTTTATCTTATCAAAATACTGATTGTACATCAAATCAAAAGTACTAACGGCATATCAAAATAATTTATTCCACATGTTCATGTTAACTTGCATCAGTCACTCATAAAATTACATTTAAAAACAGTTTCTGCGATTCGCTGCCAAAGCGCGCTCGCTTCAGTAGCTCGGCTCGCGCATTGCTGTTTTTTTTTTATTTCATCAAGTGCTTAGACGGACAAGTCACCTTCCTTATTGTAAGCGACGATTGGGTCTAGTACGCACAGTAATTTCACTTGGTACAGTGCCCTTCACGCCTCAATACTGTTTTTTTACACACTACTGCTTCGTGGCAGAATATCTAAGGTGATACCAACTAAGATGGACTCATGCTGAAGAGATCTACTACCTGAGATCACCAGTGTGTATTATAATTTAAAATATAGCTATAGCTAGCTATAGCTACCGCAATGGTCCTTGTAAAGTCTTTAAATTACCCATGATAAGCAAGAATCAATATTAACATTATGAATTCGTTTCCTGCACTATTTCCGAGTACTTATGATACTAATGAAATTGTGGGCATACTGTAACTCATAACAAAAGCGTGCAATTCGAGCCATATATTAAATGGATGCTAGGGAATCCCTAAGAGATCTTTTTAAAGAAATTGATATTTTAACTTTACCAAGTCTGTATATATTTGAAAATATTATGTGTGTTCGTAAAAATTTTAGCAAATTTAAATCAAACAGTGACAATCATGATTATAACACTAGGAATAAAAATAAAATAGCGGTGCCAGGCTTTAGATTAGCAAAGACAAATAAAAGGTCCTTTTTAGGCAATTGTGTGCGGTTTTATAATAAATTGCCCAAACATATTACAACGCTCACAGAACGAAAATTCAAGTTGCATGTGAAGAATATTTTGATAGAGAAATCTTACTACACAGTTTGTGATTACTTAAACGACAAAAATGCTTGGACTGGTTCGCATCTGCCAAGCTAGCGCCTGTCACCTACGTAATGTAAATTAAGTATTGTAATAATTTTACTATATAGTATGTACTTAACACATTGTTAAAAAAACGTTTAAAAGAATGGCCCCGAGTTTCTTGCTCGTTCTTCTCGCAGTGGTTCTATAATTTTTGTTTGCTGAATGTGGCAGTACAATGTAGTATATTTCAATATTAAATTTGTAATTGACCTTCATAAGAGCGTCGTCGACGCCTAAATTGAATAAATGTTTTTGACTTTGACTTGACTCCTATTATTTGTATTGTACGTTTTTTTACAAAGAAAAACATACACAAAATTCAGTTTACTGTCGTTCTTCTTCATCAATCGCTAGAAAAATTATTAGCCTTTTAGTAATTGATAATACATTATCATTATTATTCCTTATTAAGTCTTTCCTCATACATATGACATGGGGACTTCTAAAAAGGGGATTAACGGAGTCCTTAATACTGTCAATCTCAAATACAGTATTAATGGTGTTGCAGATATCTACAGTAGATGGTAGCCGCTTACCATCAGGCGGGATACATGCTTGTATGCCGCTTATCTCATTAAAAACCTATATGAAATCACCATTTTGTATGAATTCTGTAATCTTTGAGATACTATTTAAATTAGGGATGGGCCGAATATTCGTTTTATATTCGGTATTTGGCATATTCGGCAGGTTTGCCGAATATTCGTATTCGGCCGAATATTCGGTCAAATCACCGAATATTCGATAAAAGTGTAGGTACTCAAAGTTAATACGGTATTAAACCGATTGATCATGAGTTGAGTGTTAAATGTGTCCTATATTTTGTTTTTATGTGGTAAGTAATTTGCAGTATTTTTATGTAGACACATTAGTATGTAGAGTTTTATTTCCAATAACAGCAGATAAAAAATATGGTTATTAAAAACAATTTATAAGTATGTAGCTATTTTGGGGTTAAACTACTGTACGGTGCAACCGCATATTCGCCTGCGTAATCATTTTTGGCATCGTTCTAAGTAAATGACCAGTTCGTAATTAGCATCGATTTGATCGTATCTCACGCGGCTCACTATCATTAAATCACTATATTTATTTTACATATCAAATAAACATTTATATATTTATAACTAGCATATCAAGGATTTATTTCTCATTTTATATCATCTTTAGAATACGGTCTCGGACCGTACAACTACTGTGAACTCTTTATAATAAATAACGTTATTATAATCAGATCTTAATTGTGAGAAATAAAGTTTTTTTTATTTATAAATTTTAGATATAAACATTCCCATAACAAACTTACGCGGTGAAGTTTTACTGTTTACTAGATGATGCAATAATAACATCGGCAGTACAACGGGGGAGCGGGAGGGATTATCGCGCATTATTTAAGTAACGTAATCAATTGTGCCGAACATTCAGCCGAATATTCGGTTCGGTATGAGTTTTACCGAATATTCGGCCGAATGTTCGTATTCGGTGAAACCCATGTTCGGCCCATCTCTAATTTAAATACAGCAGAATGCCAAGTTCAGTCGTCAATTGCACGCGCACAACAAATAATAAATTCAATAAAATAAAAAAAACTTGCCATAATAGTTATGTTTAGTTATACCCTAATGGGTGAAGTAGCTCTCACAAACACAGAGAATCCTACGGTGAGAGCTAGAGTTATAAATTGTTATCTTGCTGAAACTTATAAATTGCAAACATTGTTAGTTTTAGAATAGTTTTTAAGATAATTAAGGCCAAAATTTTTTGTAACAAAGAAATAAATAAATTTTAAATTTGAATTGTAATTGAATTACAATTTGAATTGTAAATTAGTGCTCAAATTAAGAGACTTGATACCATGGTTTTTGCCATTGACATTTATTTTAATGCATTTTTTTTATAATTTAAATGCAACGAAGAATTAATTGTAATTTTTATTAATGATTTTTATTGTAGATGTATGTAAACTATTATTACTTATTATGTCGTATTTATTTTATAATTTGAGTAATATAAATCAAAATAATGCATGTACGTGATTGACTTGTAACTTGGGGTTATGAGTATAGTGCTGGTGACGCCGAATGCATCCAACTGCAAAATTTATTACATAGGTGGGTACATTCTGCGTCTTAATTCTATTGTCTTCACCATCATCATAATTACGTTTGTCATCATCATTATGATCATATTTGTATCATTCATAGCCTAATGTTTTGAATTGTATTAACATTAATAACTACTCAAAACGTTTACTTTATACATTTTGCTGTAACACGCAGGTATCTGAACTGCAATTCAGGTCTGATGCATTATATTGTTATATTATTTGTTTTTAACTGCTTTTTGTTCTGTGTGGAATAAATAAATAAATAAAGTTATAAATAAATTATTGTATTGCATGTCCACAGAGGCCAGTGTACAAAGATAATGCATTAATTGCAATAGTTGTATACAATAACTGTGTGTAAGGTCATCGGTTGATAACAATCATTGATAATTTTTTATGCTTTTATAATTAGAGATAAGAGCAGGCGTACAGCAATTTAATATATTCTTAAACTGCAAAGCCATTTTGCATTAAAATAATAATAATTTTATTTGGAACTGTGAACGTATCAATAATATATTTTATGGTAGGCAACACCGAGACAGCCATCTTGGTGTTCATGATGAATGCTTTGTTCCGTTGTCTATTTTATTGTACCGTGCTTCAGTTCTAATAAATACTTTCTTATATATAGTGATTTTCATTATAAAGTCCTAACAGGTTATCGGCCCAGTGCCTAATGACTTTGTTTAGGTGAAGAGTGCAGGAAGGAAAACTTATTTCGTCGCAAAAGTCGTTTTCACATGCGTGGCTTGGCGGCGTGGAGCGGCGTGGCGTAGGTTGTAATCTGGTTGCAATCGTCGTGCTTTGAGTGTCAACAAACGTGGTAGCGCGCGGAGTACGTAGTGCGCTTTGTAAAAGCATTTTCTGGAGGAGGTTGTACGGGGAAAAGTACAACACCGGAATCTTGCGGAGATTGTCATTGAAGTTGGCACATAAAAATGGAGGCACAAGTGATGACTTCACCTATCAAGTTAGAGGGGCAAAAGAATTGGAGTGTGTGGCGATTCCAAGTGGCAGTTACACTTAGAGGAGCTGATGTGTATACTGTGACAACAGGGGAGTTAAAAAAAACAGAAATAGAAGCTAGAGAGTGGTCCAAGAAAGATGCCAAAGCTCAGACTATCATTGTGTCAAGACTGAGTGAAGCAGCTATGGTACATATACTAACATGTGATACAGCTCATGAGATGTGGACAAAGCTCCATAGTATATATGAAGCTAAATCAGCTACTAGCACCATCATGTTACAACAGCGTTTCTTATCTCTCAAATTTGAAGGTGGAGAGCTTTCTGTATTCCTATCAAAGATGCAGGAGATGGTTTGTCAGCTCAAACAAGCTGGTGAAGAGATATCGGAGAAGTTTTTACTAACTAAGATTTTGATGTCACTGCCTGATTCATTCAAGCATTTTATATCAGCCTGGGAATCTGTAGATTCTTCAAAGCAAAATTATAATGACCTGGTGGCTCGGCTGATGGTAGAGGAAGAAAGAATAAAAGCAAATAGAGAAGAAGAAAATTCAGCATTCTATGTGAGAAAAAGATTCAACAATTTTAAGCAAGGGGATTCCAAATGTTATAAGTGTGGCAAAGGTGGACACTATGCAAAACAGTGCATTAATAATAATGTGGATAATCGAAAGTGCTTTATATGTGGTATTACAGGACATCTCAAATCTATGTGCCCAAATCGGAAAGGAAGTGCTAAAAACAGTGGTGGACATTCTTCTAAAAATACTGGTGAACATTCATCAAACAAAAAAAGTAATGCATTTACAGCAACCGAAACATTGGTGTCATTAGGAACAAACTCAAATCTGAACCGTAGACAGTCGCAGTGGTTAATTGACAGTGGTGCGAGTGAGCACATGAGTGGCGAACGAAACATTTTTATAAACTATACGTCAGTGTCAAATAGATCTGTCATTGTGGGAGATGGACGTTGTTTACCTGTTTTCGGAATTGGTCAAGTCAAAATTCATATATTTGATGGTGAAGATTACATAAAATCGTTATTGAGTAATGTGTTGTACATACCTGAACTCAAAATCAACCTATTTTCGGTAACTAGTGCCACCAAAAACGGTTATAAAGTGATAATGTGTGATGGTCAATGTTTGATCTACAAGAATAATATTCTATGTGCTACTGGGACTTTAGAGGGGAACTCTTATGTGTTGAATGTGGATCTTACAAAAAATTCATTAGCTACAGTTACTTTGAGTGAGTGGCATGAAAGGTTATGCCACCAAAACCTTGACTTTGTGCGAAATTTGTTAAAGAAACAAGACATTGAGTTTACATTAGATACAGAGCAGTGTACTTCATGTGTTGAAAATAAAATACATAAAATTCCTTTTGGCAAGAGTAACACATGCACTACTGAACCCCTACAGTTAGTGCATATTGATTTGTGTGGGCCAATGGAAGTTGAGAGTGTTGGAGGTTCAAGATATTTCATGTTAATTAAAGATGACTACACTAGATACAGAGTGGTAAATTTTTTAAAGAAAAAAAATGAAGCGGTGAAACAGATAAAGGGATTTATAAAATGGGCAGAGAGACTTACAGATAAGAAAGTAAAAATTATAAGATCTGACAATGGTAAAGAGTTTGTGAACGATGAAATGAAGGAATTTTGTAAAGACACGGGGATAGAGCACCAAACAACTGTGCCCTATACCCCCCAGCAAAATGGAAAAGCGGAGAGAGATATGAGAACTCTAGTGGAAGCTGCAAGAGCAATGTTAAATAAGAAAAAACTACCAAAAGAATTGTGGGCTGAAGCCATAAATAATACTGTGTATGTATTAAATAGAACATGCAATACTAAAGTTGATAAGAAGACTCCATATAATTTATTCCAAGGAAAAGACTATGATCTGTTAAAATTAGACAAAATCTTTGGTGCACAAGTTATGGTACACATACCTAAGCAGAAAAGGTTTAAGCTAGATGCTAAAGGAGATACAGGAATATTTGTCGGCTTTGATGGATCTAAGGGATATCGAATCTACTTTCCGGAGAAAAAGGAAGTACATACAAGGAGAGATATTATATTTATAAAGGAAACACAGATGAGTGGTACAGACGTGAAAGAAAAAGAACAAGAAAAAGTGATTTACTTAGATCTACCAGAAAATCAGGAAGAAGCAAACAGTGACTTATCACTTGATCAAGATGAAGAACAAAGTAAATCTGCGGAAGAGTGGGAAGATGCAGATATAAATGGGTCTGTGGAAGATGACAGTGCCGGTGGATCCATTATTCCAAGCAATGAACCTGTTGACATGGAACAACAAAGCTTAAGGAGAGAACAGAGGATAGTTAAAATACCAAATTACTTGGAAGACTATGATTTGAATTTTCTGGCACTCAAAGAGGAACCGGGCTATGAAGAAGCTATGAGGTCTTCCCATGCAGATAAATGGAGAGAGGCAATTAACACTGAGCTAGAGCAGCTCAAAGAAAATGAAACCTGGACGGAAGTTAAAAACATACCAGAAGGAAAAGAGGTAGTCACCTCAAAATGGGTGCTTAAACAAAAAAGTGATGGTTTATTTAAAGCGAGGTTAGTTGCAAGAGGGTTTGAACAACAATGTAATGATAAATTTGACTTGTATGCTCCTGTCGCAAAGCTAAATACATTCAGAATTATGATGTCTGTTGCAACTAAACTCAGCTTAGAGGTAAGGCAAATGGATGTATGTGGTGCATTTTTAAATGCCAAATTAAATGAAGATTTGTACTTAGAATTACCCAAGGGGACAAATATTAAATATGTCAAACTAAACAAATCAATTTACGGTCTAAAAAGGTCACCCAAATATTGGAATGATACTTTTAGGAATGTTATGTTATCTATGGGGTATAAGCAGTGTGATAAAGATAATTGTCTTTTCTTTAAATGTGTAAATGGTAAACGGGTTTATTTATTGCTGTATGTTGATGATTTTGGGAATTCTGATATTGAAATATTAAACTTAAAGGATACATTGTGTAAAACTTTTAAAATGAAGGATTTGGGGAAGATTAAAAAATGTTTGGGAATTGAAGTAGAACAAAATTTGAAAAATGGATGTAATAGTATTTCACAAAGGGACTATTTAGAGAAATTATTACAGATGTATAATATGAGTAATGCTAAAAATTTACTTTTACACATTGATAAGAATTTTAACTTTCATATTTTAAAGAGAGAATCTTCTGAAAGTCCTGAAATTGAACATAATTGTAGAAAATTAATTGGATGCTTAATTTATGCATCAATGGGTACAAGACCTGACATTTGTGCTGTTGTAAATTTTTTAAGTAGGTACCAAACATGTGCTTCTCAGTTATTATATAAACTATTATTGAATGTGTTAAGATATATTAAGGGAACAATGGACATGAAACTGGTCTATTTTAAAAATAGTACAGATATGGTAGAAGGTTATGTTGATAGTGACCTAGGAGGCTGTATTGACCGTAAGTCTACAACAGGCTGCATTTTTAAAGTATTTGGTTGTTCAGTTATTTGGTTTTGTAAAAAACAGCCAACTGTATCATTGTCTTCAACAGAAGCTGAGTTTATTGCATTATGTACAGCTTCTAGTGAGGCTTCTTGGCTTAAAGATGTTTTGTTAACTTTTGGGTTTGAGTTAGTTGTTGACATGTATGAAGACAATCAGTCTACCATTAAGTTAGCACAGATGGCCACTGGTGACACTAGAATCAAACATTTGTCAATTAAACAAGCTTTTGTAAAAGAAAGGATTGATATGAATATTTTAAGGTTGCATTATATAAACACCAGTGACCAGCTGGCTGATATTATGACTAAGGCATTGGGAGGAGTTGCATTTAAGCGCTTAAGGGAAAGAATTTTTATATATTAAAGGTAATAACAGTAATAGTTTGAAAAATATATCATTGAGGGGTGGTGTGAACGTATCAATAATATATTTTATGGTAGGCAACACCGAGACAGCCATCTTGGTGTTCATGATGAATGCTTTGTTCCGTTGTCTATTTTATTGTACCGTGCTTCAGTTCTAATAAATACTTTCTTATATATAGTGATTTTCATTATAAAGTCCTAACAGGAACTATAACAAGATTTAGTTATAAACATATCAGAATCAATGACACCTGTTGAAGTATATAACTGTGTCACAGATGTCAATGTCCTCCTCCAAAAGTAAGCTAATTAGATAGTTTCTTATAAACAAACAAATTACGTAAGTACAACTACTTAACAAAAATGTATGTATATAAGAATCGGGGGTATGTATGCGGTAGGGGTGTTTTATAAAGGTATTATAGGTATGGGTATGTGTATGTGTTGTAGGGTGTGTGTATTTGTGTGAGGGTGTGTCCGTATGTGTGACCGATTGTGGGTGCCGAAGTGAAATGAGGTGTTGAGTGACATTATTTAAAAATATATCACTCAGACTGTAAAGCAATTTTGCATTCAAAGATATCAATAGAAGCCTTACCCTCCACCTTGAATCTGTTTCTTGACATGTTGTTTCTCTGCATAGTATCCGTTCAATGCATTAGCTAGCACCGCCTTCAGTCTCCTAATCTCCAAAGCAGCGTAACCATCGTTAGCGCCAGCCATGGCCCCGTTGACGAGAGCTTCGCGTCTCAGGTCGCCAGTGGTCGTGTTACCCTCCGCTGATATTATACCAGCTACGACTAAATCGTCGCAAACGCGCTGCGTGCTGAAAGAAAAGTCCTTTATACTACACCTGCTCGGAAAGTACCTTGATACTTTATCAAATTTACGGTAGAAAGTACGTCATTGCATATCGAACAAATATGCGGGGAGAAAACGCATCTGAGCGGGAGAGAAAAGTGTATGAAAATCCATTTCTTACGTGGTTTTTCTTTTTTAATTTTGGGTAAGACTATGCGCTGGTAACCTAAATATCAAAAGCCAAAAAGTTTTTACAGTGAGTTTTTATCTCCAAGTTCGCAAAATGACACTGGCCACTAGCTGTGTGTTGGATGGTGTCAAACAATTTGAAAAAAGAACATGTGAATATTGCAGACGCCATTGGCGCCATTTTCAATTTGTGTTTGTTGTTTGAGAATTCAGTTTTCGTAGAAAAGTAAAATAAAAGGTAGGTGTAGTATAAAGCACTATGTATCACTCGAGAGAAAGTGCGATTCCTGATCTCGGGTGTTTTAAAGCACTCGCCTACGGCTCTGGCTTCAAACGACACCCTCGACGGTAATCGGTCACTTTCTCCTCTCGGTGAACAATGTACTATTTTAATGCAATGTTGGCCGAACAGTAGAAGCTATAGACTCGTCCATGGTTCTCCGCAAGGTGAAAGGGTATTTTGCGAATACTCGCCTGGCTAGCTACCACCCTCACGTATAAAATCAGTCGCCAAGCACCTAACAGTGTGTTCCAGCAGCAGTCTTTGAGAGCCAGTAAATTACAGGCACATGAGACTTAGCAACTGTATATCTCAGAGTGACGGGCACAGTGCAATTCATCACTTGTGATGAAAAGCATCTGTTATTTGCAGAGGTTAGTCCGCTTAAAATCAGGTGTGGGCTTCATACTCGTTCTGTCAGAATAACATAAAAAAGAAGACAAAAACTAAATGTTTACTGCAGTCACAACTTAGGTGGGTGAGGGCTAGTGGCATTTATAAGTTATAGTCTTAGAATGATAGGTAGGATAGGGTGTTTTGCGAATGCCAGCCTGGCATCTGTTTTCAATATTGGAACAATGTGTTCTGGACATTGTCTTTGAGAGTCAGTTCCCACTTTAGGTTAACCTGTTAAATCCATGCATTTTATAGATAATGACAACATGTATTCATAAATTCTCGAATTCGGAAACGTGTGATAGTAACAGGTAAAAACCATCCACAATATCATCACTTGCCATCAGATGAGTCTTCAGGGCTCCTTGGGAAAGCTCTCCTTGGCATATTCCCCCATAGCTTTCGAGGAATTTAGTTGATCACGTCATAAAGATAATAATATTGTGTGCTTAATGTGAAAATATCGTGAACACCTCACTGACATCACCATGAGTGGTAGCATGATGCCATTAGGCGCATTTTTCCTGTTGTCGCCTTTTACGACATCTCACAAGATGATATGGAACAGTTTTTATATTATTAAGCCGGAAACTATAATTAATTATTGAATAATGCAACTGAGTTTTATCTACCTTGTATACATCTCATATAAATTCCTCAAATACTTGTCTACATCATTCTTATCAGACAACTTAGTCTGGATATACTTCTGAAGCTTCAAATGGAAGATGTTCAGGACAAATTTGCTCATGACCTGCTCAGGGTTGGGGAACACATTGCTGATGATAGTGTAGTTCTTTTTGCATAGTGGCAGTACAGCTGAGAAAATGTCCTTCCCAAGTAATGAGTTCTGAAAAATTTATATAAACTATAAGGAAGGTGCATTCTTGTTGGTATGTACACAAGGAATTTATATCATAACAAGTTCTTATACTCCTAATAGATCCTTTAACTTACAACTCTGAAGCAAAGGTGGCTGAGCGGTAATAGCTATGGACTGCCGTGCTGCAAGTCAATGGTTTGATCCCCACCGCCGGCTTCAGCATCACCGCAGGGCGGAATGGCATTTTGCAAATGTCGCCAAGCACCTAACAGTGTTTTCCAAAAGCAGTCCTTGAGAGCAGTAAAATTACAGGCACATGAGACTTAACAACTGTATGTTGAGATGAGATATACACTATGTGTATAAGGGTGATGTGCGCAGTGCAATTTGTCACTTGTGACAAAAGTCTTAGTCGTGCTAGTTCTTTTAACTGGATAATCTCACATTACATCTGTCTTGACTAATGAATATGAAATACATACCATCTGACTAGTCTCAATATATGCATCAACACACTGAGAATAGCCCTTAAAGTTTGTCATAATATTTGCTATGTCTTTCATTCGAGCCATGTTGCCTTGGTTCTGAGCCTTCACAAACTCTTCAATAAGATTTTTCTCAATATCATCATATTTTGCTTCAATTTTCTTCTTGGCTACTTCAAACTTGTCAGGTGGGAGTTCTTGAGCTATTGTGTGCAGTTTCTGAATAACATCTGCTGCTTCATTCAGCTGGAAGATTATAGATAGATTTTAATTTCACTGGCACCCCATACATTTTTAAACAAAACACAGTAATGCAAACATTACTGCTTGGCGGTTGAAATAGGCACTTCGGATTTAAGTATTAATTTTATTCTTTCATTATGTCTCACAAATTCTAACATAGTAACATTTATATGCCTAATAAGCTTACAAAATTACCATCAACTCATCTCTATTATATTTTGTTCTTATTGTGAACAATATGTAACCCATCTTAGGGGGCAAAAAGACGTCTGCAGCCAAACTGAATTGAACTACAAACAAGACTAATTAGCGTTAAAATCATTTATGATAATTCAAACAAAGTAATTTTTGCATTAAAGCCTGCTAAGCAATTGTAATACTAATTTAAGTATATAGCGACGGATGGTCGCAGTTTCGGATCCAAAAACGCAGAAAATATTTTTTCTTTTGTTGTAATTTTGTAAGATCTCACAAATTGCTGGATAACGTTCAATTCTCAAGATTGTTATAAATTACTTTACTAGAAATTTAATTTAATGTTAAGTTAATTAAATGTTATTGCCTAAACACATGCAATAAAATCCCAGAGTCAAGTACTATGACCTCTATGTCCGTAAAAGTAGGACCACATCAAATTTAACTAGGCTGGGGAGTGAAAGCAAGCATTGATGTTCAATATTAAGATGTCCCTCTCCTCAACCTCATGGTTGCCAGTCCCAGGCATTACTACATTTTAGCCAACACCTGCATAGTGAATGCTAAATAGTTTGTATAGAAAACAATTCATACCTTGTTGGGATCATTAAATAGATCTGTAAGCACTGGTCCAGGGCTCAAGAAGTGGGCTAGATGGGACAATAAGTCCCTTGCTGCTGCAGCTCGTGCACGAGGTGCTCGGGCAGCTCCCAGTTTCTCTCCAACATCTAATGCACGCCCTCCACAGCGAGACATACGCTCATCTAATGAGCTAAACACATTGACACATTGCTGGAAATTGAAACAAAATCACTCTTTATATTTTTGAAACAGTGATGGCCCCTTGACAACATTTTTGGACTAGCCCAGAGATCAATGGCTTGAATCCCACTACGGGCTTGAGCTTCATGCATGGCGGTAGGGCATTTTACAAATTAAAGCTACCACTATAAAGTCAAAAACCTGTTGCCTAGCCCATAACATTATGTTCCGGCAGCTGGCCTTGAGATCCAGTACCTTTCTCTAGTTAAAGCTTGGTTACCATCCATGACCACATCATCAGCTACCAACAGTTAAGAAACAAAAAATGGTTTTAAAATAAAATCAGATTGATATCATAGAAAAATGGCATATCTGCTTCTGTGATTATAAATGTTAATTATTAACATTTTGTTGGTAACAAATTACATAAATGTCCATGAGGGCACAGATGATGGTATACTAGACTAGGAGCAGGAGACCTTATTTATCATGCACCACCCATATTGTCCAATTATAAATGAAATTCAATTGGTATCATTTTCAATGATGTGTGTGGATTAACCCAGCACAAAACACCACATCAAACTTAGTCCGAATGGAAATATTCTTATAGCCAAAGATACCCTGAAACAAATAATAAAACTAGAATGATAAGATTACCAAACCTGATTTATAAGTTTGTAAATTTAAACTTTTTTTCAATAAAGCATATGCATAAAAAGACTTACTTATATAGACATATGCCTGTGGGATGCTTTTGCTTGAATGCAACCCCCTATCTCTTCCCATCGGTGAGGATGGCATAAGAAGTGATTAATGATATTGGAAGGTGGAAAGTAGCTCCTTCTGAGAAACAGCTATGTTACTCTGCAATCCAGAAGAGGTACTTACCGTATGTTGGTCCATGATTTCAGCTAGTTTTGCGCCATAAAGTTTTTCTTCTTCTTGCACAGCTTGTTGTAGCCTAGTACACTTCCTTTCTTGACGTTCTTGCAAAACCTGCAAGATAATATTATTTTCATTTAAAGGTAGGGATTAAAAGAAAACCATTCTTATAAGCTATCAGTTGGCATATGAATGGAAAACAAACATTCATTCATAATAAATAATTTAATTGGAAGTAACATCCTATACCTGTGCAATGTGCATAGTTCTGTGAGATAAAATTGTTTTTCATATTTTTTGAGTGGTGGCAGTTTGAACTTTTTATTAGGTGCATGATTTGTTGCCTTCATTTGATTGTATAAATTGTTTGTGCAAGTGGCATATATGCCCATATTTAGCCTAAAAAGTTTGTTGGACAGATGGCAATCATTGTACTTATAAGTTGAATTTCTTTATTTAGGCTTTATCATAAAATAATGAACCCATTTACAGCAACCAATCATTATAAAGATCAAAATAGTTTCAGTAACAACTGTGTTAATAGATTCAGGCATTATTTTGCAGAAGGTATTTCAGCTTAAACCTAGTTGTTCGCTTATTATAATAAACATACCTAGTTATCATCCAAATTTGGCATAAGAATAGGAAGGTAATTTAATAAGTTGTGAGAATGCACTGCAATCTAATTATGATGTTGATTACTTTGCAGAGTCTGTATGTGACAGATATAAAGGGTTCTTTCTGGTGTGTTGTATAATGTCATTATGAGTAGAACCATCTTCATAACTTTTTATGGGATAGGTTCTTATTACAAGATATTATTTTGGACACCAATTCTCAACCTGCTACTTTAACCTCTGAAACATAATTTATCTATATCAAAGATATAACAGGTTAATATCCACCTTACCTTTAGATCTTGTATAGCTTGTGTGAATATGTCGTGAATCATTTCTGGATCAAACTGGTCGTCTTCTAGTCGAGATTCCTGCATGCTGCGCCTAACCATTCTCTCCACGAATTCGTCTGGATCAAAGGGATCCTAAAAAATAGATTAAATGTGTAAAATTTAATTTAGCCGCCGCAAAACTGTACAAATAAACGTAACTTACTTGTTCCAGCTCTTTCATGTATTGGTTCATCATCTTGTTAGTGTAACTTCTAATATAAAAGAGGAACGGGACAATAATTTGTTTACGCCTCCCTTTTTAGTCACAATCCAAGTTCCAAGAGTTGTGTTGTGATGTTGTGAATTTTTTAGATTTTTTCGCAAGTTTATCCTTCTGATCTGACATGACAGCAAAAGTACTTTTGATTTATCTGGTCATTGACAGTTGACACTGTCAAAGTCAATCAGACTTTTTTAAGGTGTCAATTTGACACCGCAAATGGTAGACATTCTAGGAGGAAGAATATCTATGATCCTCCTAGTAGACATTTGACCATAGATCAAATAGAATATATACTACATTTGACTATCAGAAAACGGCGTCAAATAATGACGACTAAAAACATCTTTGTTGAAAACTCTTTGTGCTTTCCTTTCATCTAATCCTATAAGGCGGCGTTTGGAAACGAGTTATTCCTCACCAATGTAATACTTGTCAGTACATTAAGGTTAAATGTCGAAAGTAACTCACAAGTAGTCCAGTGTGACCAGATTTAAATTGGACATTATGCTAGCTGCTCTCCTAAATTCTGCTAAAGTCTGCTAAGTTTATTTTTGATTGATGCCAAAACATTGCTACTGAATTATGTCCCAATTAAATGAATGATATGTACAAAAATAACAAATATTTTCTAATATATTTATGGTTGAGTAACACGAATTAACAATAACTCTATATAGTACATATGTACTTCTAATTTTCTGTGGTATCGATTTTAATATACAGAACCATCGAACTTTGAGAGTCTTTTATATATTTTTGACGGCGTAAAAAAAAATCAAAACAAA
Organism: Plagodis dolabraria; assembly: GCA_963854805.1. Classification (NCBI taxonomy): domain Eukaryota; kingdom Metazoa; phylum Arthropoda; class Insecta; order Lepidoptera; family Geometridae; genus Plagodis; species Plagodis dolabraria. The sequence goes on along the minus strand of OY978459.1, from coordinate 15,801,899 downwards.
TTTAATTAAAAATTCATCCACCCTGTTATTTTCTTGCATCTACATGTTGATTTTTTTAATTTGTCCCGCAGGTAAGTTATAATTTAGTATTCATTAGTGTGAGGTCAGCAGAACTTATCCCGATTCTACAATATCTGCCACTACTTTATCGAATTTAGGTATTATTTAGGTAGACAAGATTTTAGTGCAACGCAAAGTGCGATCCAAAATTCTGAGAATTCACCTAAACTGTATTTAAAGGAAAACTGCCAGAACAGTAAGAAGATTCTTTCGTACATTATTTATGAGTAGTAAAATTTTTAAATATTTCTAGCACCACTACCTAAATTGCTAATTCTTCTCCATCTTGCTGAACTTCTGCGTATATTATATAAAATTCTGCCAAAATCTGCTATATTTTGAGATCTGCGACACAATCTGCTAGATCCTAAATTGGAGATCAAATTATGCTATAATCGCAGAATTCTGCTAAATCTGGTCACACTGAAGTAGTCATAATCTAAATCTAAAATTCTAAACTAGGTATTACCATAGAACATTTAATCTCCTGACCAAAGCTCTGAAACTCCTCGACCAATTTGAAAAAATCTTTTACCATCAGAATCCTACACTATCCCTGATGAAAGTAAGCTAGGGTTAAGTTAGGGATCCGTATGAAAACTACAATAATGTAACCCAAAGTGCGAAAAAGATATCGCGTACGCGTATCTATATCCGTAAGTAATACTAACCACCATAACATTTATGTCACAAACACAATAGCTAACTACTGTTTTATGTGTTTGTTTAAATTTATAATTTTTGAAATTTTTGTTAAATACCCGTGTGAAGCCGGGGCGGACCGCTAGTCAATTATTATTGTCAATTTACTTATTTATTATTGTATTACAAAGTCAAAGTCAAAATCATTTATTCAATTTAGGCGTCAAAGAAGCTCTTATGAAGATCTATTACGTATCTTAAAATTGAAATATTTTACATTGTACTGCCACGTTTAGTACCTAAAAGAAATGTATAGAGCCACTGCGAGAAGAACGGACAAGAAATTCATTCTTGTAAACGTCTTACAATGTGTTACAACCTATATTATAAAATTATCAAAATATTTGTCTACATCACTATAGAGAAATGCCTACATATTTTATCTATGACATTACCTAGTTGACAGGCGATAGCTTAGCAGAGGCGGAACTGTCCAAGCATTTTTAAGTAATCACAAACTGTAGTAGGATTTCTTAATCAAAATGTTCTTTAAGTGCAACTTGAATTTTCCTTCTGTGTTGTAATATGTTTTGAAACCTTATCATAAAACCGCACTCTATTAGGTACCTAAGAAGGACTTTTCATTTGTCTTTGTTAACTGAAACCTGGCACCGCTATTTTATCTTTATTCATATATTAGTATTTTAATCGTGATTGTTACTGTTTAATTTAAATTTACTTAAATTTTGCGAACATGTTTATTTTCTAATATATACCTACCGACTAAGTAAAGTTAAATATCAATTTCTTTAAAAAGATTCCTCAGAGATTCCCTAGAATCCATTTCATATATGGGTCGAATTGCTTGCTTTTGTAATTGTATCTATCTCAGCAGCAGCTCACAACAGCAATACACTATACGATATAATACTGTAGAAGTACGCGAAGTAAACTAGCCCAGCAGTAACCACGTCTATTAACTGTCTTATCTTACGAACTACATATGCGGCAGAACTAAGTCTTCCGGATAGATCATGTATATGTAGATACCACTGTCAATATTGAATCCATTTTGATTTCTAGGAAGACTGTCGCATTGCCAATAGAGAGTTTATCTAGGCCAAGCTTAATGTTTGGGTCAACATATAACATTTGGTAAAGAAATCTTTAAACATTTGGTCTTTTTGAATTTAAGAGCAGATTATTAGTGGCGTAGGTACCTACCATTTATATATAACACATTGTGTACTTAAATTATTTCACTATATTTTCTATCTCTCATTAAAAATCAGAGAGGGATCGAAGCGAATAAATTTTTGACCATGCGGATTATTAGGTATACGTTAGAAACTGAAAAAGTCCTGAAATTGATCCTTGCAGTACTCCTATTCTTATCAAAGACTCGGAAGAAGTATTACTATTTATATATTAGTGTGAAAGTTTACTAATCAAAGTGCGATGCTCTACACAGTCGAATATAAAGACTGCATTGTAAAGATCACAAAATTAGCCAAAGCCATAATGTGAACTTTCCTAGGCTTCAAGTAGGTATATGTGACATCAATTGAACATCTGCATCTGTTGTGGATCTGCTCTTGTGAAACCAAACTGATTCTCATTCAATATATTATGCTTTTAAAAATTGGGAAATAAGTTGTTGAAGCATTTCTGCCATTCAGATCAAACAATAATCGATTCCTTGCATATCATTTTCAATGACAAATTTAATAACTGTAAACTTGTAAAGTGGTTTCCGAACCCGCCATAAGATGGATGGGTACGTTTTGAAGGAATTTGTACGGTACCTACAAGTCTACAACCAAGGTAAAACGAAATAAATGCACCAGTTTGTTTGGTATCGGAACTCAAGTACTAAACTTAAATTACTGCGAAAGGAAAAAAATAACCAAGAGCGGGAACCGAACCCGCGACAATCCATCCCTCGGGCCGGAACATGCTCTGCCAATTTGAGCTACCGTGGTTTCTATAATATGGTTCTTCGCTTAACTGGCGTTTAGGCAAAAATCCCAATTTCTATCTAAAACTGTTCCTACACTTGAACAATAAAATAAAATAAAAATATTAGGGTACACCAAAATCTTCATAATGTACCTATGCATGAATCCTCAAAGTTTTACTGACAAGCGTCTTGGATAAAAAGGTTTAATTCATGTTAAATGCTAGCTTGAAAAATATTGATTTAATTTTAGAAACAAAAGAAAAAGTCAATGTAGCAGAAACGTCGTTTGGAAGATTTCTTACTAGAGACAGCGTTTTTTAAAATCCAAATTCTTTGTGATGTCGTAATATTTATACAAAATTGTGTGCGTATACTTTATAACGTTTATTTAATTAATTATTTGACTCTCTCTATGAGAGGTGTGCTGAAAAGTTGTAATACTGAAGATTATAACATACTGACAGGTGGGACGCTGAAACCTAGCACATACGCGAGACGTGAGATGTCCAATGTATCCTAAACGGGTTAGAATAAAGTCGATAGAGCTCAATGGCTGAGCGCCTCAGCCCTCGAAGCTCCGAGGTCAATGCCTTGGAACAACGAGGATATCTCATCGGCAAAAAAATTGGACAAGGATCTTACGCCACCGTTCATCTGGCGGAATACTGCGATGCTTCCAGCCCCAAACGTATGCACCTTGCGTGCAAAATATTTGACAAAGAGAAAGCACCACGGGACTTCCTTGAAAAGTTTTTTCCTCGCGAACTCGATATTTTGACAAAAATAGAGAACCCACACATTATTCAAGTTCATAGTATTTTGCAACGAGGACCCAGAGTATTCATTTTCATGAGATATGCTGATAATGGAGATTTATTAGATTTTATCAAGCGCAACGGTGTTGTCCCAGAGAATCAAGCCAAACTCTGGTTCAGACAAATGGCAAGTGGCTTGCAATACCTTCATAGCAAAAATATTGCACACAGGGATTTAAAATGTGAAAATATACTTCTTTCTAGACGCTTCAATGTGAAATTAGCTGATTTCGGGTTCGCGAGGTTTTGCACAGATGGTGAAAACAGACGCGTGCTCAGCCAAACATACTGTGGATCTGCTGCGTACGCTGCTCCGGAAGTGGTGAGTGGCACACCGTACAACCCCAAGCTTGCAGATGTCTGGTCCCTGGGTATAATTCTCTTCATAATGCTGAACGCTTCCATGCCGTTTGATGATTCAAACCTACGCAAGCTTCTGAAAGACCAAATGTCACGCAGCTGGGTTTTTAGATCTAGGATCAGAGATACGGTATCTGCAGCTGCAAAATCGATCGTGCGGCATATTTTAGAACCTGACATCACACTGCGGCTTACTCTGGACCGTGTGTTATCTCATGAATGGACGAGGCCTCGCAAGGACAAGAGCGCGAGTCTAATGGGACGGCTGGTACAGTCGGCACCGTCGAGACCGCACTCTCCTGGTAAGCGTGAGCACGACGAGGCTGGTACTTCGGCGGGAGCACGCGTCTCCGGTGATCACAGGGAGATGGAGCGTGAGCGGCATGACGACATCAATATGCGCTCTCGCGACTGACAATAAGCATAACTACCAACCCAGTAATATTACGCAAAAGTGTATAAATCAAAAAACCTTTAGACCTTCATGTATTGGAAATTTCTTATAATATTTTTATTTTATTTTTTTACAATTGACGACTTAACTTTTGTTAGTCGACAATAGTGAAAATAAAATTTTCTATAAATACCAAAAAATATTTGTTTTTTCTTCTTGGTATTGAATATGTAGGAATAGTTTATTGGTATATTTGCAATTAACTATCCTTAAACGGTCTGTTTACCGCTTGGGCAACTCTACGAGAATTAAATCCTATTAATTTGCCCTTTGACTAAGATTCAGGCGGACGCCAGTTCCACATTTAATTTTGGTCTATTACCCTTCATTAGACCAAAACGAATGCCTATAACCGGTACTATAACTAATACCGGTAATATAACATTTAGGAATACAATATTTCTTTAAATAGGCCTTCCATTCCAGTATCAGCAGCTACATATATCATCACAATTTTTTGCACCAAGTTTAAAAGCGGTTCTTACTCACGACACTATTATAACAAGGGGTACAACCCAAAGTGTTATGGAGAATATTTTTGCCCTTCTACACCACCCACTGCCCAGTAGTGTCAGGGGTTGTATGGAATGTTACAATAGTATAAATTTTGCGAAAGTATAGAAAATGCTAATAAATCAATATGAACGGTGCCCATATATTACTTAATCATTACCCACAACACTAACAAATTTATGCGAACCACGTTTTAGTGCTCCAAAGTTTCTGAAATAGTTTTCTTCTTAATATAAGTATACATTAATGAACCATTTTAACATACCACGGAGGTCGAAGGCGAAATAAACTAAGAGTGCATTTCAAATATTTGTTTTATTACTGAAAAAGTCAGAGATAGATACTTAGGTATTACCTAACAGCCACTGTTAAACAAACTTTACGTTCTACAGATAGTATGTGCGAAGATAATATTTGAATCGCTCGTAGCGAAGTTTGCTTAACCATTCTGAATCGATCAGCAAAGTTAAGCAACGTCCGCCGCGGTCATGAGTTGGATGTGTGACCGCTGGTGACATTACTACTGAGCGCTTCCGTGCTTCGGAGGGCACGTTAAGCCGTCGGTCCCGGTTGTTGTCTTAGGATGGCAGTCGTTACAGGATGGTGGTAGGGCACTTTGCGAATGCCCGCCTGGCTAGCTACCACCCTCAAGTTGAAAATCTGTCGCCAAGCACCTAACGGTGTGTTCCGGCAGCTGTCCTTGAGAGCCAGTAATTCTAAGTTAGCCTGAACAACATCTTCGACCACATCATCACTTACCATCAGGTGAGATAGTGGTCAAAAGCTAACCTATCAAGCATACAAAAAAAAAAAAAAAAAAGAGAGAATATGTCCAGTGTAGTATTCATAGAAGTTGAACAAAAATTTATATTGATTATAATTTTTGTGTAGAGAAAATGTATGTGTGATTAGGTACTTAACTTTTTTCTTTTTCAATCTTGTAAAGCTAGGTATGTCAGATGTCTACTTTTTTTCAAATGATTTAAAGCATTCTGTTGTCGTTGCGATTTGTCCTTCGCGTACGAAACCCTAAAAACTACCCTGGCTGATGCAAAGACCTAAGTATTTATGTATGTAGGCACTTAAATAAAACGTACACATATACCTACCTATGTTAGTTAATCTTTTCATTTGGGGAGTGAGTAACCTATTATTCCAATAGGAGTATCAACGAACGGGAATTTGATGTGAAAAGTTAAAACCATTGCATCAGAATCAAAATCTACTTCCACATTTGAAATTAAGTTAGAGAATGACACCCTTATGTAGGTATAATTAGATTCCAAATGTGGCTTATCATGCTGCAAACAAAACATACATAGTTATAGTTATTAACATATTACAAAATTGAATTAGGTATATCTGTAGAGTTCATGAAACCAACTTATCTGTAGTTCTCAAGGGCACCACTGGTATTTAAATATTATTCGTTTATCTGCAACTCTTTAGATAAGTTGGCTAATTTCGGTGGGAAATAACCGGAAAATAAATGTGACAAATTTGATATCTAGTTATTTTCCAAAATAAGTAAGTAGGTATGTATGTGTTTCTTCAAATTTTTATTTTAAACGTCTAAATCACGTTAGCTTACATGTAAGCAAATATCTAAATAAAATATCTAGAAATGTCCTTTTTCGTGCTGGGTGCCAAAAATGAATACGCAATAATACTAAATCATAAAAATCTTTTATATTATAAAAGTTTTGTGAATGCGCTCAAATAAGTGTAGCTTAGGTTGTAGGGATATAAGAAATGTAACATTCTATTCTCGTCTAACATAAAAATGTTAGTATGCAATCATACATCATGCTACCTTCCTACTAACATGACTTAAATGACAAATACTTATTAATACGCCTTATAACTGTGATTTCTTTTATTCAAATTTAACAGAACGTATGTAGGGTCAGCAGGGGTAATGCCATTCCCTTATGGAAAAAGCCCTCAAAAATTGCAAATCTGCTTGTTTGCATATAGCACTAAACTTGAGATTCTTTGATTAAATACTTTAGTAAAAATCAACATTGGACAAGTAAACGAAAAAAATGAGTGTAACAACCTCAATATTGTTATTAGAAAATAATAAAACAATCCTTATTGTCATTTTGCCAGTTTAGACGGGAGGCTGTGGCAAGCTTTTAAAATGTATAGTAACGTTCCTTTAAAGGAAAGCTTGCTGTCGTATTTTTTTATTTAAGTAAATAATAAACCAAATATATATATATATATATATATATATTAAATAAATTAGTTTTGAAACAAAGCATACCGTTATATTCTTATTGTAGATGGGGTTAAAAGCATAAATAACACCGTTGTAAACATATGAAAGTTCTTCAAATTCACTATGGGTTCCTAAAATAAACACATTGAATGATCAAACGAACATGGTGATGACAATGTCGATGGTCACAGAAGTTACTACAATATATAGGTTTTTACATACATGGTGCTAGCAGGGTTTTTTGTGTGGTTGCCTAGCTAGCTAGGTACCCTATCAACCTCAAGGAGTGATTAGGAAACTCACCATAATCAACATATCTGATTTCTCCAATACTGTAACTAGTTTGAATGATGGATACAATTATATAAACAATTTTTATTCCAAGTTTACACATGATATTCATACGTTTGGTTATTTTAAGTCCTGTGTTATTTTTAAAACTAAATTACCTGAAATAAATCGGTCATTATTGTAAGAAAGTTAAACATAAAAATCGGAAAAAAATGTTTGCGTCACGCAGTCATCACAAAAATATAGTTAGGCACATATAGGAGTACATGGATTTAGTAACAATATTCCACACACCTGGTGAAGTTGCGTTGCAAAACAGTAAAATAGTACGTAAATTGTTTTATTGCAATTTTTATTATTGCATAGCAGAAAAACAGTACTTATATATATAAAATAAGAAATATAATTTTAATACACCATTTGAACTCCTTTCACAAGAATATGGTAAGTACAGAGCGTCACTTGTGTCCATGTGAATTTGATGGATATGGTCATCAACTGAGATTCGTAATCAACCTTCGGCGGAGAAAGTGATTTTACTGTGACTTTGATATACGTTATCATAGTATTTTGCGGAACCTGTTCAAAGAAAATTGTTTATGAAAATGCGACCAAACATCCAACAATAACGAGCAGATACATAGATTCGTACCAGCATATATATAACATATATTATAGGTACCACGAACGTCAAATATAGAGACTGTCCGCGTGCGTAGCGTATAAATCTACACTAATATTATAAGATGAAAGATTTGTATTTTAGGATTTTTGTACGCAACGAATAAACTTAAAAACGACTGGACCGATTTGGATGAAATTTGGTATGGAAATAGTTTGAGACCCGGGAAAGGATATAGGATTATTTTTGGCCAACTGCGTAAGAAGAGGTTAATTGTTTTACGCAATAACCAACATACGCGCGGGCGGAGCCGCGGCCGGAAAGCTAGTTTGATATATACGTATAACACAAGAACCGACAACCGTAGCCATTGTTGGTGACACGTGGATGCAATGGGTGTCAACGAGTATTGTACCAATGATAGCTCAGGGGCAATGGCTTTGGAATTCCACACAGGACTCCTTCAAATCTTGCGCTTATGCCTCAAGCAAGATATAGGACTATGGCATTTCGTGATTTTTTCCTGGCTAGCTACCACTCTCATATATAAAACCTGTTAGCCACTTAACGGTGTATTTCGGCAACATTATTTGTGATCACAATAAAAAGACTATTAACAATAAAAAGAAGATAACTTACTGGTATATCTACGTTTGTTTTGTATTGCAAAAGAGGTATGATACCATCTTTGACGTACACAACTTGGCCCTGATCGCTACCTTAAAGATAAATTAAATGTTAATTTAAGTATATAAAATAGACTTCAAACTCATAGATACATAATTACATTATATACAAAGAGCTCTCATGATTAGGAAAGGAAAAATGAAGTAGGTATGCTCGTGAAAGGAATTTGCTCCACAAAGGATGTAAAAAATTGGTTTAAATAAGTACCTGCTCAAATTTACAGTAAGTACCTACTTCCTCATCCTAGGCATAGAACATTGTCCTAGGTTCATTAGTTATAGTCATTCATACCTAGGTAAGTCCTAGTTACCTACTAGAGCGTATGTCTGAACTCACATTATTTCTTATGATAGTAGGTAACATCCTTATTTTCACACAGTTTAGCCGTAGGTGACTTTCTTACTTCTGTGTCTTCTTTTGATTTTAAACAAGCACACAACAATTTTGTTGCTTTCGTAGCGTAGTTTGCTTAGCCGTTCTGAACCGATCAGCAAAGTTAAGCAACGTCCACCGCGGTCATGAATTACGACTGTAGTTACTGAGCGCTTCCGTGCTTCGGAGGGCATGTTAAGCCGTCGGTCCCAGTTGTTGCCTTTGGATGGCAGTCGTTATAGCATGGTGGTAGAGCATTTTGCGAATGCCCACCTGGCTAGCTACCATCCTCAAGTAAAAAATCTTTCACCAAGCACCTAACGGTGTGTTCCGGCAGCTGTCCTTGAGAGCCAGTCATTCTAGGTTAGCCTGAACATCATCTTCGCCCAAATCATCACTTACCATCAGGTGAGATTGTGGTCAAAGGCTAACCTATCGAGCATAAAAAAACAATTAATATAATGGCATCTACAGCTTAAAACACTTCTAGGTAGGTACATACCAAACTCGTAAATCATTTCGGCAGCATGTGTAAATTCTATCAAAACTAAGCACAATATTATTAGGAAATATTTCATTTTGTCTGTGTAACGTTATGTGTAAGTTAAAATACAAAATAATCTTGAAATCCAATTTTACTCTATCATTAATTAAAATTCTGTGCCAAATGCTTTTGTTCTGCACTTCGTGGTTGTTATATTTACATAATGTTTAATCATTATTTGTAGAAATTAAAATAATTGTGTACCATAACTAAAAGATGAAAAATGAACAAGAAATCAGGTAAACCATTTAAACCATATATATGCCTATTAACCACTGAGGATCGGCTGTGAATATTGTTACGAGCTGGGGGTTCGGGATAAATAATGCAATACGTTTACGGCGCACTGACACCTTTATTCCACAGTTCTACAGTCACTTCCAACAACACTATAACACTGACTAATCGCACTTCACAGAACACTATTCACAAACTTCACTGTACTTCACTATTCGCGCTTGGAGCACTTGGTCCAAAGATAATCGCACTGTTGATCGTTTCGAACTCAAAGTAAGACTGACTGGTCGGCTTTGTTTGTTTAGGGAGGACAGAGATGCTGGCTACCGCCTGTGCGGTCGTCCAGCTCCACCGGGTTTTGGGCGAGGGCCTGGCCCTACAATAGCCCGGGAGGGAGAAGTGCCGAAGGCACTTCTCCCGAGACGGGCGTAGAAGGCGAAAAGCGCTTTCTACCTCCGTCTCCTGCGGACGCCGAAAACGTGCCGCTACTATAGGAGGGGTTGACAGCGAGCTCAAGGGCACCACTGTGGTTCGGACCTCGGCTTGTCTCGCTGTCGAGAGACATGGGGGGGATCGGAGCAAAATGCCTCTGTGCAACTGCAGTGTTGCACAATTGGGCCCTACTGAATAATACTCTTTGACTATTTGGAGAGCAATTTATCGTGACCTTGTTTTTGCCTCGAGCTCGCCGGCGGGCTCGGTGTTTGATTGTGTGACCTCTAATTACCTCACACCTGGGGATTTTACCTCGACGACTTGCGGATAACGCTAAAGCTGCCAATGTAATGGCTGCGATGGGGTCATCCGGGTCGTCTAATACCTGCCGTGGTCGGCGACGGGGGGGTTTGAAAAATGGGATAGAAGAGGCAGTCGAGTAGTTCGATGCCTGGACAACCAATGGGTTCGGGTGGTGGGGCGCTCGATCAAAGTATCGGCGGGCGCAGTCCTTATTGAACTGCGCTAGAGAGGGAAGGTTTAAGTCGCAATGCAACTCGGTGTTCCGGATATACCACGGGGCGCCGGTTGCATTACGAAGAAAACGGTTTTGGATGACTTGAAGTTTATGGAGGTGGGCCTCACTAGCATGACTAAACACTACTGATGCGTAAGTCATGATGGGGCGGATGCAGGCAGTGTAAAGTGTCTTCTTATTACTAAGAGACATTTTACTCTCTTTGCGAAGTAGGGGACCAAGGCGACCCATTACGAAGGCCGCTCTGTTACGGACGGTGGCCGCTCTGTTACGGACGGTGACTGGTCGGCCTGGACCCGACCTTATTTATACTCAAAAATCACATTTTCCAGAATGTTCACTAATAGTCTAGATAGAAAAACAATAAGGGCCATAAATGATCCTTTTAACGTAAACAACTTTTGAATGGAATTCCACGAACTAACTACTACTTATACTGTGGTTGTTTACTAGTTGCCTGAGGGCAAAGGCGACCCTTTTTTTATAACCTTTTGTGAAGAGTAGGTACATTCTTGATTTCTTTTACTTGTTTACTGACGTTGGATTATTCTAGATTGTTCGAGCCCTTGCGCCGTAACAATATATTCACAAAATAACAATAAATTTATATTGTTATGTAGGAACCTCGTGCTTAAATTCGGATTGGCTTTATTTTAAAACTAAAAAGATTTTTACCTAAATTTGTTTATAGTTCATATGCTTAGACCACTATGTCACCTTATGGTAAGTGATCTAAAATGTAGTTCAGAATAACCTAGAATTATTTGATCTCATGGATAGCTGCCAGAACACATCATTAGGTGCTTGGATTTCTACTAAAGGGTATATCTAGCCAGGCGCGGGTCATTTGCGAACGTTCTTGTCTGTGTGATAATTTCCTTTATGGATTTTCGCCCATGGGGATGATTATTGGGATATGTAGTACTCGACACTGACTACTCCCACAACAGCAAGAGGGACACAACTACAAACAAGGAGTTCCTCAAAAACCAATCAGTATACACAACTAATTGTTTTATAAGGTGTAAATATTCAATAATCTTTCCTGTGTGCACATAGTTATGTTTGTTCAAATTAATTTACCCATATACATAACTCTTAATATAGTAGCATTTGTATTTTTTATGATGTAGCCTGCTAGGCAAACGTTGTAGATGGCAGTAAAAAATTCAGTTCAAGTGAATGCCGGATTTCCCTTTTATTTCCGACGATACATCTGAGATTTAAAAGGGCTTGTGAATATATAACTTTCTATAGTTTGAAAACACTTTCACTACACTCTTATATTCCCGTGACGTTAGAAAAGCCACTTAGAAACTCAATCGGTCGCATAAAAGGGTTTGTCGCACTAACCCCAACGTACCTACGATATAATACCTGCGTTTCTAAGGTTTCGTGATGTATAATACACATATAAATTAAATATTTAAAAATAAATCCTAACCCTAAAAAACCGTTAGCGGGTTGAATAGTAGTGAGCGGTGACATATAGTTATATAGTATATAGTGACATATAATTATATATATAGTTATATGATAAATTCCGCCAAACCAGGGAGTAGGGACTGCGTGGTCGCGTCGGTCATCTATATTTGATCACATAATATAACAGACTTTGCAGTTTTGTCTAATTTTTTTTCCACAGAAGACTTATTCTTCATGTCGAGATAAATAACCCCTGTTTGAGCATGATAATTTCTTATAAAGCAATTTTTGATGCAGTGATAAGTTGATAACCGAGCGGTAATAGGTATGGACTGCCACGCTACAGGTCCTTGGTTCGTTCGGCACTCGAGCCGGGCGGCTTGAGGATCACCTCATGGTACAAGCGCATTTTGCAAATGCTCGCCTGAACAGCTACATCTAATAATAGAAAGTCTGTCGCCAAGCACCTGACAAATTGTTCCGGCAGCAGTCCTTGAGAGCCAGGAAAATTAAAGGTACATGAAACTTAACAATAACTGTACGTGTGACAGGCGCAACGCAATGCAGTTCGCACAAAATGCATTATGCAGCCTTTTTATTCTGTGCCTACAGAGGGGTTACCGCTTAACATCAGGTGGGCAAGATGATGGTTCCGTTACAATCCCATTAAAAAAATCGGCAAGTGCGAGTAGGACTCGCGCGTGTAGGGTTCCGTACAATTATCTATACAACATTACAAACTATATTATAACCCTTGGTACTGCGGACTGCATGGAACCCAAAAAATGATAGGTACCTACATACTTAACTCACGAGTTGTAAGATATCCCAAGACGTCGTCACGTGTCGTTGGCCGACTGGCCTTCTGTATGACTTCATATTGAATGCCAGTGCCAGTGTGCCCAAACAGTCAACTGCCAATGTTTTTACAGATTAAATACCTACTAGGTTAGTTAGATATATTTAGCGTGACATTCATGGACATGAAGTTCGTATCGTAACGTAACGTTATCTCCATCAGGTCCGGTCAGTGCGAGCATCATTTTCCTCGTACGCCTATTACCCTATCAAGTTTGAAGTTCCTCGGTGACAACATGGCAATGTACTCGTATTGTATTGTGTTAGTTTTTGCATTTGTGACTGTCTCGAACGGTTTATCAAAAAAACATTATTCACCTCCTCATTGCACACAAATAACGAAGGGTAAGAAGTTTTTTATGTAAATTTAGTGGCAGGATAAGGTTGAGTTGCTTGCTACGTATTAAAATAACAGTACCTAAAGGCAGAAAGATACTTTCATCTTGATTATACAATTCTTAGCATTAGGTATGTCGTAGAACAATGACTTTTCGTGGGTTCCCCCTCATGCCTGAGGGCTCTATTTATATATTACTTGCTCAGTGGCTCTAGTTACCGTGGGCCTGTGTGTGTGTCACCACGGTGAAGCGACTTTTTTTCCAGGCCCATGTAGAAGTTAACTAGCTTATCAGTTGTACATTAAAAAAAAAAATTTTTTTGTTGTTAAGCTCAATTTAAATTTTCCCTTTTACTTAAACTTTGACCACGATATTAAGTGATGATATGGACGGACGTGTTAACAGGCTCAACCTAGTCATATATGGGCGATGGCCCGTCCACCCACCTATCTACTTTTATTTATTACTTATATAAATTTCTGGAGAGTACAAGACAGTGGCGGGCATTTGTAAAATACCCACCACCAAGCGGTGAACTCAAACCCGCGCCCGCAGTGGGATTTGAACCATGGACTTTCATCGGGGCAGTCCATGCCCATTGCTACTGGGCCATCACTGCCTCATAATTATCATCTTTTCCTCTGGATCCATGTTTTTTCTTGCTCGGTCGCGTCACTTTTCACGGATTCTCCAGACGCCAGCGACGATAACTGCGGCAATTCATTTGAATGCGCGTGCACTTATCTCCTTGTGTTGTTAGAGTAGACTATATGTTGCTGGTACTTAGTACCCACAACGAAATTACAGTAAACGTCAGTTACATGCAAAACATAAAACGAGTACACCAACTCATGAATGCGAACATACGCAATCCACTGTAATTTACTGTCCAGTGTGGACCATGTAACGCTTTGCTTATGCGGCTCGTTATTTTATAAATATGTAATTATTGTACCAATTGTTTCAGATACCGATTACGTGTCTCATTATAAATTCACATACCCAGTTGCCTACCTCATACCCGGACAACGCATAGCATACCAAAAGGTACGTTCTTTTTTGTGGGATACGAGGGCATACGAGCAGGAGACTCACCTGGTGCTAAGTGATCACTGTCGCCCATGTACACCCAACAGCAGAGGTATCGAGTATGAGTTGTGGACTTCCAGACGTCGACATGAAATTGATGAAACAGTTCTATCGGGACGTCCGATGGTAAAATTCAGATGCAGGTAATAAACCGAACGGTTCCTAGGAATATTCCCCGTGATAGATACAGTAAAAAATGCAGAGTGATCCAACAACAAGAGGTGGGTCTTCAAAATGCAGGGTTACAACAAAGGGGTTTTAGCGGTATTAACGCACAGACTTCTTGGGTGCTCTTGGTGTTTAATTGGACTAAGTTCAATCGGCCCCACTTAGAGACATTTAACAACAGGGTCTCGACTTTTGGATTTGCAACGTTTTTCCAAGGTAGGGCCGGTATATGAGGCATTTCCGGTACAAATTCAAATATTCAATTTAGGCGTCTATGACGCTCTTATGAAGGTCAATTACAAATTTTAATATTTAAATATTCTACATTGTACTGCCACGTTCAGGTAAAAATTATAGAGCCACTACGAGAAGAACGGGCAAGAAACTCGGGGCCATTCTTTTAAACATCTTTTAACAATGTGTTATAAACAATATAATATTACAATATTTGTTGAAATTACGTAGGTGACAGGTGTTAGCTTGGCAGAGGCATACTTTTATCCACATAGCAATGAGTATCGCTGAGCTTCAACCGTCGGAGCCTGCACCGTCGACAACAACCTTGATTCCCAAATCTGGCAATAAACTTGAGATCTACTCGCAAAATTTGTAAGAGAAATATTTAAATTTAGTTCTATCATGTCTGTAATGTTAATAATTACTATGCTAATACAATACTTACTGTATAATATTTATTATATTGACATGCTACTCATAGGTGTCAATAGGTGCTGCCAGGCTATAATGTCAACTCTAAATCTCTTCCCGTTGGTGACTTAAGAGGCAACTAAGGGTAAAATACCGTAAGGTATTTGCTGGGTTATATAAGCAGCGCTTCTCGAGGGATTGCTATCTGACACTACGATCCCAAAGCCAACCGTGGCGATTATGATCCTCCTTTAAGAGGTAGGAGGCTATGTTCGGCAGTGGACAATCCGGCTGATACAGAACCAGTAAGTACCCAAATTGAACCACAAAAAGTTTATATCGAAGCGGGTTAAATATGGAATTATAAGATAAGTACCCAGCAGGCTAAATAAAAAAATAAATTCAAATATTTATTTGTAAATTCCAGCTGTTCTGCATTAACCCGGCGGCCGTCAATAAAGCGGTGACGGTGGTGTGTGACTGGGCAGCTCCACCGCAAGTCTCCTTCACTCTCGGAGATGACTTCGTGAGCATAACACGTGTGGACCCTTCTGGCATGTTCCAGAACAACGCGGTCATCACCACATATCAGCTATGCAGCCATCAGAACATCTCCAAATCTGACGATGTTGTTGTAACGAAGATATGAATTTAAATGTTTTATTAAATATAATATTATTTGATTGGTAAGCTCTTTGTGTATATGTCTCCAGCTTTCGTGTGTTGCGGTAAAAATAACCATTGACCTACCTCACCTATATAACCATACAACTAGCTAGATTAAGTATTAAGGTACGCACACCAGCTAGCGTATACTTCCATACAAATCTACTTTTTACATATTTATGAATATGGTTACCAGCATTATCGCATGCAAAGCGAAAATCACATTTACAATATTTTAACATGGTGTTAGGGCATTTTGCGAAGACCCGCCTGGCTGACTACTATGTACCTTCCAGTAGAAAACCTGTGGCCAAGCACCTAACGATATGTCCCCACTGTCCTTGATAGCCAGTAATTATAGGTTAGCCTGAACAACATCTTCAACCACATCGTCACTTACCATCAGGTGATGTAGTGGTCAAAGGCTAACCTATCAGGCATAAAAAAACGATTTAAAATGAGGAAGTTCTCAATATCAATTTTAATGTTTGGTATGCGATTACTTGTTTCTGACAGGTAAAGTTTTTTTTTATGATAGACTAGTACCAAGTTGGTCCCATTTGTCACATTTGGATTTCATGAAAATCGGTTGAGTGTTTTTTAACTTAAAATCAATTAACAGCACACCAGGCTGGATGATTAATGGTAATTATGATACTGAGATATAAGAAATGTAGCGAAGTCTTTCCACAATGTACCTATGTGCAGTTTTATCTAAAATACGGAATCTACAGCCGTAAAAATATTGTATAATATCTACAAAATAATGTTGAAGCGTATCAACAGGTTAGTAAGTTACAACATGTTATATATGTAGGTACTGATCTTGCCGTCGCGCGTCTGTCGGGTCCGTCAACAAGACTCAACATACGTAACCGATATAGTCAGATACCTACATGCTAGGAAGCAGTCCATGGATACATCAGTACTAATATTATAATACATAATATTTTACTTTTATACTTCATATTACTTTCATAGTAGAATTATCTCACTTCTATGATCTTAATGTTATTAATTGCAGCTCATAAAAGCCTTCAACTATAGTAAAATAGATATCCAAAAATAATGAGGGCTTCTCTTAACTTCAGGGAAGAGTATATAAAAAGTATAAACGAGTACATAACTGTTGCTAGTGGTAAGTACTTTAAATACCCTAGAACATACCCGACGACCACAAATAAACTGGAAACTTAGCGGTATAAATCCACCACAATAAGCTATTGTGGTGAACTTGTAGCAAGGGTAGTCTGACATTAATAAGCTATTGTTCCCTACCTTGGTAAGACTTTTTAGAGAGTGGCATTTTTATTTAACAAATGTCTTATGTGTAAAATATTTATATATTCCAGTACAGGTGGTGAATTTGAAACAGTTTCAAACGCCGCGCTGCTTTGATTCACGCATACATAGTTGTGTCCGCATAAAGAATGAAAATATATATGGAGACCATGTCGAAAATAAATTCAAATCAAACTCCATGAAATATTGTATACATGTCTTTTAGCTAAAATCTGAAGTTTGTCAGTTTTCGTTTTATTATTTATTTTATCTCTAAATATTTAATAAATATTCCAAAACTAAACTCCGGCCGCCGAGAGAATGCGTTTGACAGTACGTGTTTTTATTGGCGTTGTGGCTTGTAAATGGAGTAAAATAAAATATTTACCCTATTTTTATATACTTCGGTGCCTGACTAATATAATATTTGAACTGGGGAAAAAATATTCACAAAATGAACTGTCAAACGCATTCTCTCGCCGGCCGGAGTTTTTCTAATCATTTTAATAAAAATATAATTTTACGGAAAACTGGCAAACAATGCTGATATAGCTTTGGAATCTAAGTGACATGCGATCACGATCACGTCCACGGCCTGTACCACCTTCGCGTACTGTCTGGCTACGTTCACCTGTCTTTTAACTCAAATTGATAATTGGTAATGGCATGCTCTAGGTTGACTTTAATTTTTTCTATTTCAGAATACATATTTATATTTTTTTTAATACTTAAATAAATCCAAAAATGTACTATTATTATTCTTTATCAAATATTTGTTGTAAACTATTTCATCCACTTATTTACTGTAGTTTTTAGAGGTGCAGCCTTTAGAATAACTACTTATATCATGCATCAGCCTTTGTACACCTAGGTTGTATACGTGAACCTTAGTGCATACATAGATTGTAAATATTGTAATACAATGCGCATACATAAATCAGGAGCAACCTATAATAGTAAAGAGGTTTACCTTAGTATACGGGTGAGGCCGCCATTTTTTGCTGATGTGGCGCAGAAGTATTGTGTTGGTAGCGTAGACACTTCTACGCGTCGGTAACGTTGAATGGCGTATAAAAGTGACGAATAATTGTTAAGGCCCTTTTTTAGTCAATAAGTAGGCAAATTTAGAGTGCGAGAGTTGCGGGCTATTGACACTACGCAGCGCTGCGCTCTAGTCGCACAGCGCGCGTCAGGTCGCTCGCTCGATGTCCCCAGCCGCACGCTATTAGCGTCACAGAGTAACTAAAATAGTTGATCAACTTTAGGTATCTGCTACTAAATCCAGAACTGCATCTAAATAATTATTTTGTTCATGTTATCATTTTTATTCGCTGTTGGAATAAAATTATGCGTTTCACAATAAGTACCTATTTTATTAGATTTTGTTCGGATACATTGTTTTAGGGTTCTCAACCCAAAACGCAAAACGGAGACGTATTTATGAGTGCCCGATGTCTGTCTGTATGTCCGTCCGTAAGTCATTGGTCTTTAGCTCGTAAACGAAATAAGTAACAAACCTGAAATTTTGATATATTGTGTAGAACGTTTACCGAAACAAAAGACGAATAATGGACTAGACTTTATTTATTTTATTATTTTTACTACCAATACGTAGTAAGGTAGCTGAGAAATTGCATACTGGCATGTGGTCACCTATAGAGTAAATTAGTATTAGTTTGTATGAAATAACTTGCGGAAGTTGAAAATAGAATATTTTAGATGAGCATGGTACCGACTTTAACAAGTTATTGCATACTTTTCAATGATTTGTAACTTTAGTTCGGCATAGATATTCTGAAATACAACAAACTAATCGATGCTAATATTATAAAAAGGAATTATTTTATTTTGTTATTGTATATAATTGATAAATGGGTAAAAAAAAATCAACACTGTGCCCGTAGAAATACGATTCTGAAATGTTGGGTGAGCACATGTAAGCAGCCATGTAGACCTCTCAGCGCTGTCAAAGTCAAAGTTTTATAAAGGACTAGCTTTCCGGGCGCGGCTCCGTCCGCGCGTATGTCGGTTATCGCCCAAAACATTAACCTCTTTTTCGCAGTTGGATAAAAACTATCTTTTTTTTTCCCGGGTCTCAAACTATTTCCATACCAAATTTCATTCTAATCGGTCCAGTAGTTTTGGCGTGAAAACTTAACAGAGTTACTTTCGCATTTATAATATAAGTACTGATTTCGAGTTTTTATCTCGTACTTGCTGTAGCTAATAAATGTTTTTTTTTGACTTATGTCAAAGAAAATCAATGACACGTGGGCCCCAGACAAGGCTAGTTGTATCAGAAATATGTAGGTAAGTAGTAAACATACAATAATTTTACATACATGCTAATGTATTTATCTTGAATTAATATACTGGCTACAAAAACATGGAAGGTAAATAATTGATTATACGAGAGAGAAAGCCTATCACTTTTAGGCTGTCGTGCGTATCAAGACATTGCCATTAAATTAATGCGTATTGAGTCACCAATGGCCTTGAGCATCTGGGCCGATTCGAGCTTACTTTACCAGCGCATCACCGCCGGAAATCAAACAACCGTTAAGCACTCACTTCACTGCACAAATATAACGGTCAAAGAATATGCAGATGCGCGATACGCTCCGGTAACATGTCACTTTATATGCCTACTAAACGATTCTAGTGAGTATCCACAGTTGCAACTGCGACTGAGATCAGTACGAAAATTCAAACCTACCTAGGTTTTTCTGGACTTCTTTATTCCTGGAATTAATTTTTCGACGACGTCATCCAAGTGAATAAAGTTACTCCGATTTGACTGAAATTCAAAATCTAGGTTGTTCTTGACGTCTTTATTCCGAATTTATAATTTATTTTTTGATGACGTCTGCCTTGTTACTCCGATTTGGCTGAAAATCGACAGCTAGGTTTTTCTGGACGTCTGTATTACAAATTTGAATTTAATTTATAGTAATTAACATAGTAATTAAACAACTTTAAACGGTTTAAATCGCGTATATTATTCATTATGTATGTTGAAGTATGTTACTACGATTTACGGAGTAACTACTCCAATTTGGATGAAATCAAAAATCTAGGTTGTTCTGGACGTCATAATTCTGAATTTGAAATTAATTTTTCGAAGTCGTCTACCAAATGAAGAGAGTTAGTCCGATTTGGCTGAATATCGATATCTTGGTTAACCTGGGCGTCATTATTCCGGATTTGCATTTATTTTTAACGTCGTCTGCAAAGTAAAGAAAAAATTTCAACTTGACCGATTCAAATTTAGAATTTTAATTTTTCAGCCAAATCAGTTTTCAGCCAAATTGGAAGACCTTCTTTCAATTGGCAGTAGCCGAAAAACGAATTCCAAATTCAGAATAAAAACGTCCAGAGCAACCTAGATATCGATAATCAGCCATATTGGAGTAACTTTTTTACTTGGCAGACGTCATTAAAAAATAAATTCCAAATTTAGAATCATTGACCTACCGATTGGTAGCTACATCGATGTATCTTTCTTCACTTTGCAGACGTCATCGACGAATAAATTCCAAATTTAGAATACAGACGTCCAGAAAAACCTAGATATCGATTTTCAGCCAAATCGGAGTAACTCTATTCACTTGGCAGACGTCATCGAAAAATTAATTCCAATTTTGGCATAAGGACTTCCAGAAAAACCTAGGTATAAATTTTCAGCCAAATCAGAATTAACTTTATTCACTTGGCAGATGGTATTGAAAATATAAGATCATATTGGGAATAATGACGCCCAGCATAACCTTGATATCAAGTTTCAGCCGAATCAGAGTAACTTTCTTCTTTTGGCAGATTACATCGAAAAATAAATTACAAATTCGGAATAAAGACGTCAAGAACAACCTAGATTATGAATTTCAGCCAAGTCAGAGTAATTTTCTTCACTTGGCAGACGACATCGATAAATAAATTCCAAATACGGAATAAAGACGTCAAGAACAACTTTGATTATGAAGTTCAGCCAAATCGGAGTAACTTTCTTCACTTGGCAGGTGTCATCTAAATATTATTTCTAAATTTAGAAAACAGACGTCCAGAAAACCCTAAATATCGATTTTCAGCCAAATCGGAGTAACTTTATTCACTTGGCAGATGGTATTGAAAATATAAGTTCATTTTGGGAATAATGACGCCCAGTACAACCTCGATAACAAGTTTCAGCCGAATCGGAGTAACATTCTTCACTTGGCAGGCGTTACCAAAATAATGATTCTAAATTTAGAATACAGATGTCCAGAAAAACCTAGATATCGATTTTCAGCCAAATCGGAGTAACTTTATTCACTTGGCAGACGTCATCGAAAAGTGAATTCCAAATTTGGCATAAGGACTTCCAGAAAAACCTAATTATCTATTTTCAGCCAAATCAGAGTAACTTTCTTCACTTGGCAGGCGTCATCGAAATATTAATTCCAAATTTAGAATACAGACGTCCAGAAAAACCTAGATATCGATTTTCAGCCAAATCGGAGTAACTTTATTCACATGGCAGAAGTCATCGAAAAAAGAATTCCAAATTTGGCATAAGGACTTCCAGAAAAACCTAAGTATTAATTTTCAGCCAAATTAGAGTAACTTTCTTTACTTGGCAGATGACATCGAAAAATAAATTCCATATTCGGAATAAAGACGTCAAGAACAACTTTGATTATGAATTTCAGCCAAATCAGTTCAATTTCAAACCAAACTTTATTCAGTTGGCAGATGATATCGAAACAAGTATTGATTAATTTAAAAAGTAAAAAAACCCGACTGCAAGTTATTTATTTTCGTTAAGCGATTTATCGTTACATTGAAATTAAAACAGCAAAATATATATTTATGAAGTTGTTTTATGGATGGGTTTGGAAGAAAAATTTTTTTCGCTCACAATATTGGGTCTAAAATCCGCCAGTTTGATTTTAATTTTTTTTGATGTACCTAGTAACACTTGGGTTATCAAGAGGAACCTAACGATATCTCTTACATAAAAATCGATCAAGCCGTTTAGAAGTTATGGTGGAATAAAGAAACTCACAAACATACATAGTGTAAAAATAAGTCCATATTGGGAATAATGACGCCCAGCACAACCTTGATATCAATTTTCAGCCAAATCAGAGTAACTTTCTTCACAACATTTCTGGTTCTCAAGGACACATAGCGGTACACACTGTGATTTTCAACTTGAGCGTGGTAGATAGCCAGGCGCTCATTCGCAAGATGCCCTGCCACAATGCAAAATTACTGGTTCTTAAGGACAGATAGCGGTACACACCGATAAGTGCTTGGGGACAGATTTTCTTCTCGAGGGTGATATCTTACCAGGCCAAGTTTTATAATATATATTACAATAGGATATTTTGATTGAAATAATATTTCAAATTACGAAAATACCCAAACTTATCGGTTAATTTTATCATACGGGTAACCAAGCGGTAACCTTTATCAAGCGGCCTTCTAATGCTCTCGTGATCTCCCGATTCAGACAGCTATAATCTGTTTCCAAAACCATACTATACTTTTTTACTATGGCGCTTGAAAACAATGCCATCGAGAAAGTTTTTTTTTTTATTTAGGGAGAACATACATGTTGACTGCCGCTGTTGGCTGTTCAACTCCATCGTACTTTGAATTTCTAATTATTTTTTTAACTTATTTCTAGCACGTAATTGACCGGCAGAATTTTGTTGGAGAAAACGACACGCGTCCTACTTCCATGGCACCTAAGCGGGCACTAAACGGAGTGCGTGAGAGCTTGAATCGTTAGATTTGTAGTTTTTTTTTCTTGTTAAAAAACTATAGCTGAATTAGAAAATGTGGCTTCATACGATCCTAATAAATAACAAGCTCTATCTATTGGTATAATTTCCACATGGTTTGATGATAATATCTTTTAGTTCTAGTCATTTAAAAACCGAAATGGTGTCATGTTTGATAATTTTTTTTATCGAAGAAATTGTTCAAAATCACGTTTTCGGCTTCATACGTTCCTGGAGAGTATGTTCAACTTTGTGTAAATAATTTTATTTATTCTAAATTGTCAGTGTTATTTGAGTTACAGATTTTAAAAAATGTTTAAAATAACTACAACAGGGCACACATGTCAATTTATTTTATAATACACATCATACATACATAGGTAGATATTATACATATATTCTTTATATATATAGGAAGGAAACCCTTTCAATGAATACAATCTACTTTATTTAAATTAAATTCCTTTTTTGTTTTTGGCACATTTTCTTCAATCTTACTTCGCATTAATCATAAGCTTGGGTACGTACCACTAGTGATACCATTAGTACCTATCAGTGAAGTAACAAATGTCAGTTTTATTTTTGTTTAAGTATACTATTTCTGAATTTTTATACATTTTGTAAAAATATATTTTAAGGATATTTTACGAATTTAAGTATTTGTTACCTACATCACTAGTAGGTACTAATATAATAATAGTACAGTAATTACTCAATTTTTATGTTAAAATGTTTTAGATCGAAATTCCTCGTCTTTCAACACTCACTTTTATTTGGTGGCGTAGAGGAGATGACGAATATCTACGCTATCGGAGACGTTTAAGTACCAAAATAGTGGCGAAATTTTACTTCTACGCTACCGTCGCGTTGAGATAACCAAACATAACTCGTTAAACAACGCACGATTTAAGTTGAATTGTAGCTCCAAGCACGGATTAAACTTCTACTCACATGATGCACTAATAGCTTTTAGTAAAACAGTTACACTTACATTTCTATGCATAAAAATCTTCCATTGAAAAAACTATGTACACACATCGATTCTGACGTTTACATATCTACTGCTAAAAAAATAGCGGCCGCCAAGCCACTGTAAATGAACTATACAAACTCAGTGGTGCCAGCTTCTGATTTTAATCTCCCTGACTCTCAAGCTTAATAGACCTGGAGAATATTGGTGACGTTGACAGGATGGCGTAGAATTACAGTTTTTAACGACAATTACTGATTTGAAAAGTTTTCAAAGAAAGTCTATCAGAAGACGTTGCGTAATTTAAAGAATTAACAACCATTTATGTATCATATTATAAAAACTTACGCTCATATTTATATCTAATATATGAAAAACACGGGTGTTTGAGCGTGAACTTACTATGAGACGATATCGCTATCGACAATGTTTCGGCTTCTACCGGAAGCCTTCCTCAGGATTTTGAGTGTGGTACGTCCGCCGCGGTCGCGTCACGCTTCACACTGCGGGCGGCATCTCGCTGTGCTCGAGCCGACGGCGCTGGCGGAAAACTTTTCGTAATCTCGAATACAATTCACCGGTTTAACACGCATGAATTTAGGCACTACACTGTTTAAACGGCACTTTTTCAGAACAAAACGTAATAAACTCGAGTGCGGTTTAGAGTTCGTGAAAAAGTACCGTTTAAACAGTGTAGTGCCTAAATTCATGCGTGTTAAACCGGTGAATTGTATTCGAGATTACGAAAAGTTTTCCGCCAGCGCCGTCGGCTCGAGCCAACGAGATTTAAACCCCCGAGAGGGGAATTGATGGTTCGCCCGATCATGCAACTGGTGTGTGATTTCTAACACATCAAAGTCATAGCATGAGCGCACATAAACAGTACGCGACCAGAAGCTTGATCCGTACAGACGTGTTTGAAAATATTTTTATTTTTGACGATTGTAGGCACTCAGTGCAATAAAAATGACTACGTGCTCCATTAAATGGTGCGGGAAAAGTAGCAAAATATCCAATAATAAAACAGATGGAATTACCTTCCACAAGTAAGTAAAATTATTCAACTTACGTAATTTATCTACTTCGTGTTAATAGGTCAAGTTGAACTGGACAATCCAATAGACTCGTATGAATGCATTTCACTCCCACTTACTACATTCATCTATTGTCATCCTTGTGTTTCTGTAAACCGCGCCCTCTCCTAGTGTTGTGCTTATACAGTACGGTAATTTATCGTTATAGTGGAACTAAAATCGATATCGTAATACTCTGGCCCATAAATATATTTAGTCTTGGATGTAAAGAGGGTTTTATATGTTTGATATGAGTTTATAATACTAATAATTTATTTCACAATATACAGTTACATGTTGTTATTCTTAACTTTATTACAATCGGTACACTAAATTGTATTGATTTTTTGACAGTAAAATTACATGCAGATCCCGCACTAAGAAAAAAATCTTGGGTCATGGGAGTCTGCTTCCTTCAATAATACATTAATATTGAGGTTTGCTTATAAAATGATATGGCTGTATAAAATTTCGTATATGTTTGAGTAAATATAATATTATTGTGTATGTGAGTGTGTGACACAATGTGTGTGTGTTTGTGTGTATGCATGAAGTGCGATGAATATAAAGCTTTGTGTGAATATATAGTGTAAAACTTGAATTTTTATTAATCATACGATAACTTTAAGAAAATCTTCAGTTTCATCGTGGTTGAGAGACCTCAACTACTTGTTTATTTCGATTTTAGCTTGCCTAGTCGTGTGTATTCTCAGATTAGTGATGACTTTACTAGTTTTGTTATATACATTGAGCCAAGAAAACTCTGATGACAGTATGCCATTTTTGTGTTGAATTTCTGTCTAATAAACACCAAATCTTTATGTTTTTTACATGATATAAGTCTATCTTTATATAATCTTATGGTATATCAATATACGTTTATCGATTTCTAAATCATATTTTTGTATAAAACATATAAAGCTACCTTAAGTCATTCTATGGTAATATTAACAAACAAAATTGTTATTTTTTTTAATAGATTCCCTAATGAACCAAATCTTAAACAAAAATGCTAACAAGACGAGAAATTTGGTTTCCAGCATACTACAACAGGGTTTGTTCCCGTCACTTTTCAGACGATTGTTTTTATTTAATGAAAAGTGGCCGCCGACGTTTATTTCATACTGCGATTCCTACAAAACACTTGCCTGTTGTGGTAAGACATACAGGATATTTTTTCTAAATAATTATTTTTTTAATGTAAAATTTTCCCGACATATTTTAGTACGATACCTACAATCATATACTTAATATTTAGCATGTTATAAAATGTATAGCACATAACTTATGAACACCTACTATCACCTATGAACACCTACTTGTATATCACCTATTAACACCTACTTGTTTAATATATAACCGTTTATGGAAATAGTGCATATTTTCTAATGACGTACGCTCAAACATATATATATATATATATATGCTTGGATGTTGATTTATTGGCTAATTACTACAACAGATACCTACATATTTCTAAATATGATTACAAGCACTATTGCGTGCTGAGCAACTTACTAAATTACAAATATACGAGAGGAAAAATTTAAGTCATGTGCGGGATAAAATTTTTCCTCTCGTATATTAATTGTAATTTTGTAATGTAATCCGCAGAGCATGCGTTATTGCAAACATAAAAATATTAAAAGAGGTATTTAAATGTTTATCATTTTAGTACAGATATTTAAAGCAGAATTGTGGAATCACAACCATATCATTATTCTATATTTTATTATAACAAAACAGCTATACTCATACAAAATACCGCGCGAGGTATCTGCTGGGTATTATTGCCAACGCAAGTGGGAGAAAATATCACTTTAATCGAAATAGGTCGTCACGGAGGAATAAATTATACGATCAGCTTATATATGTTGTACGACGTATTGATATCGATTATATTTGCATAAGAATCATGTCCCATCACTATGGGACTCGAGTGTTTACCGCATGGAGGTGGCCTAGCCAATTAGAGCGCGTTTAGGTTAAACAGAGTTTGGCATCAATTCATCTCGAACAAACCAAATCTTATTGCATCTCTTAGTGTTATTTTCTCGATGGCTCGAGCACAGCGAGCTGCCGCCCGCAGTGTGAAGTGTGACGCGACCGCGGCGGACGTACCACACTCAAAATCCTGAGGAAGGCTTCCGGTAGAAGCCGAAACATTGTCGATAGTGATATCGACTCATAGTAAGTTCACGCTCAAACACCCGTGTTTTTCATATTATATTAGTTTCCATTTATGTAAGTATTCATCTCATATCAGCCGTGTCTGATAATCTATCATATTTTTTGCTACAGCGACAGTTAAAGTGCACCTCTACCTCAGTGGATAGGAATGTTTGTGTTATTTTCCTACCTTTTTTCAAGTTTCATTCCAAATATATTTTTAGTTAATTGAAAGAAATGAAACAATTGTTATTTCTTTTTGAGCCCTTTTGTTTTTTAATCCGACGCCGTTAACAAAAATTAGATAAAATAAATACTTTTCATAATACTGACCCCGGAGGAAAATGTTTGCGGAATCAGCAAAAAATGGCGGCCTCGCCCATACTACAAATGGTTCTCTCAATAACATCTTAAGCGTAAGGCTTGCCCAGGTTTATATACATATGTATAATATCCAGACTCTACATAGGCGTATGCAATATGAATTTATGAAAAATCCTTACTGATAGTAGGCTGTGGCAAAATTTACGTAGGCAACCTCCTTACTGTACGTCAGCTGATGCATGATACATGTATTGTAGGTAAGGATCATCCATACCATAAGTAGGCTGTACCAAGAAGAACGTAGTAAACAAACCTATTACTGTACGTTTTCCGATACATGACAAACGTAGGACTTATGACTAATACTAGTGACTTACTATATCTATAATCGATACTATATCGACAATCCTTACTTACCGTAAGGATTATCCTTACTATAAGTAGTCTGCACCATGATTCCCGTACGCAATCTCTTACTTACTGTACGTAGGTTGATACATGACAAAAGTAGGGAACATCCTTACCATAAGTAGGCTTTACCAAGATTGACGTAGGCAACCTTCTTATTGTATGTAGGTCGATATATGAAAAACGTAGGGCACATACTTACCATATGTGGGCTGCACCAATATAGGCGTAGGCAACCTCTTTACTTTACGAAATCCAATGCATGATAAAAGTAAGAAACATCCTTACCATACGTACGCTGCACCCAATTTGACGTACGATAACTACTTACTTTTCATAGGCCGATAGTGCCGATACATGACAAACGTATGGAACGTCCTTACCATAAGTAGGCTGCACCAAGATTGACGCAGAAAAAGGAGATCCTGACCAACGAGGGCTACGGAGCAGGCACGGGATCTCGTATCGTCACAATCCACGAAGCATAGGAACATACGATTCAGTAATCGCAATAAAAACCAAGAATGAAGCTGCCCGAGAGCATCCCACACGCAGTCGTCGCAGTCTCACGGCACACCGGGACTTTCTTCACCGGACGGGCGTACTACGCTGACGACGCAAATGATGCTATTAGAGAGTTCGTTCGGAGAGCAGTGGCTGCAAGGCGCAGAGACATCGCGATTATAACCTGAAAATGGCAATCAGAAATCGTAACAGCGTGGTGGTAGAGGCCCTTGTGAAAATGGACGTCGGAGAGTCAGACTAAGGAAATTTTAAAGGCGTATGAATGTAGTTTTTAATTATAGTTTTCCCCCCCTTTGACAAGCGAATTGGCGCGGGCATTCGGAATGGTCATGCTCACGAAAATGTGTAGGCAAGCGGCGGCATCGTGTGTCGGGCTTGTCACCATCTTCCCTCACAAATGGTTGAGGAGGATGCAAGCCATCGGCTTGCACGCGAGTCAAGTCGTGAACGAGTGCTGCTTGAGGACACTGGTCCGTTCAGAATGCCTGTGCAAACCTGTTTTTAATAGTATATATACTAGGTATAAATAGCAGACCTTATAACTGTGTTCCCCCCTAACTATGTAAGAATGCTCCCCATAGTAATGTAATTAATTAATAAATTTCTCAGTTAACTTAAGCAATTGCACGGACCCTGGAGACTGTGGAAAATCTACTAAATCTTATAATAAAGAAATAAAATAAAAAGTTTGACGCAAGCAACTTTCTTACTGTACGAATATGATAAACGTAGGAGACATGCTTATTGTAAGTAGGCTGCACCACGCACGACACGATGTACGTAAGTTACCTCCTTACTTTGTCAAGATGTTACATACTTATTTGCATGACAGTACCTACATCATTGAATGAATGAAGGAATTAAAGCTTCGCATAGATTCATTACAGCAAGATCTTTTTATAGAATACGTATGAGAAGGCTAAACTTACGTATGTCATGATTGTCATGAATATCATTACATAAAATCTCAGTGTACAGAACCAAATATCCGTATTAATTTGAATCTGCACTCATAAACAAGCAGTATTAATACAAAAATGACATTAGTCGTTCATTGTAACTAGACTAAAATACTGTGAGGGTTATATCATAAAGTAACTTTGTATCATGGAAGTAATAAGCACTACGAACAAACGTAGTACTTATTACTTCCATGCTTTGTATATACTGGGTTATATTGCCCCTCAACTGGGACTATGTGACTTTATTTTCATATGCAATTACATGACATTTTTCAATACTAATTTAGACAAACAAAATAAAATAAAAAACATGTTTTTTTTTGCGGGAGTATAGGCAGACATAGGAACACGTGTTCCTCATACAAGAGTATACCAATAATCCATTCAGAGATAGCACTCCCAGTTTGATCGAGCTATGAGAAAAAGCAAGAAATATGATATTTTCCATAAAAAATTCGGATAAGATATGTTGGTTCCTATTTTTTCAGCATTTTTGAGACGTTATCAGCATATATCATGGTGATCTCAATCTATTTACGGCAAAATATTTCGATTTCTATGAGTATGGCCCATTTTCAGATCACTGTGCGTCGTCTGACGCCGCGCCGAGAACTATTGAAGTGGAACTTGTGAGTGAGTTCACTCACTCCACTTCAAGCACAGTGAGAGAGCAGAGTCCAGTCAGTGATCAGACGCCACAATGGTGCCTCAGTGTGTAGTCGTGTGCCTAGCTCTGTTAGCTACCGCCGCCGCCACTGCAGTGGAAAAATGTCCAGATTCAGGTATGTATTTACATAAGTAACTACGTGTTCACACATCCTGCTTTTGTCTCGACATACGATCGCAAAAATCGTTGCATTACGCAACCAAGACCGCTAGCCGTGATTTGACTGTTCAGTTCAAGATAAAGCTTTTGTATCACTAAAAATGTTTGTGAAATCTTTGGTTGACTGATACCTATTATTCAATAATCATTAATCATAGTCGAGCAAACCATGTAAGAAATCAACGCTTAAGTTATAAAATGGTAAGCAACGTATAATAGGAGCTTTAAATAACTTATTCCACACTTTTGAGTGTTGAAGTCGGTTCCATTATTTGGTTAAAATTTTATTTTCACTCTTTTTAGTGACCCTTGCTACTTGCGGATCGATCGTAATTTACTGTCAACGACCTATATCTTCAAGATCGGAAAATATTTTTCAGTTATTGGAGCGTAACTCAAAAACGGCTGGGCCGATTTTGATGAAATTTAAATGGGACCAAACGACAAGCATCAGCTTTCATATAAAAAATAATTATTAAAAGTTCCGAGGTAACAAAAAATAAAAAAAAAAAAAAAACGCATTCACTATTTGTTATCTGTCCATCACAAGAAGTACTGCCCGGATCTAGAATTACTGGCTCTCAAGGACAGCTGTCGGAACACACCATTTGGTGCTTGGCGACAGATTTTCTAGTTGAGGGTGGTAGCTAGCCAGGCGGGCATTCGCTAAATGCCCTATAACACCATGCTACATGGGGCACACTAAAAGTTTTGCACTTCTTTCAACTAATCGGAACTATTCGAATTTTAAATGTTATATTTTTTGAAACGACTTTTTAGTAATAAAAAAAAGTTGGCGGGAAATCATTCGTCAAATGTTTTTTTTCACACATCAAAGTTCTGCGTACGCAACGAAAATGGAATTAAGCGAAAAGTTTTTAGAGCGATGATTTTAACAGTTCTCTCTCTCCTCAAGACTGTGTCACTGAAAATGCTTTTGGAAAAGAAGCACCTTGTATGAGCACCGTGAGGCGATGGTTTGCTGATTTTGAGAGAGGTCGGGTTTCTTTACATGACGAATTTCGTGAAGGGCTTCAACTGCCATCAACAAAAATAATGTGGCTACTGTTAAGCGACTAATTGAAGAAAACCCGCGGATTACCTATATATGAGACAATACGACGACTATTGGGGATTGGTATGAGCCAAATTCAGAAAATTTTACATAAAGAATTAAAAGTTCGGAAACTTTTTTGTCGTTGGACCCCTCATGAACTGACAGCGGAGCAGAAGAGGGCTCGCGTGGAATGATGCTCACGATGCTACTGAAGTACGACCACGGACATTCTAATGCTGTTTATGACATTGTCGCAGGAGACGAAACGTAGATTTATTGTTTTAAACCCGAAAAAGAACAGCAATCTTGTGAATAGGTGTTTGAAAATGAGAACAGGCCAACAAAAGTGAGGCAGGCGAGAAACGTTGGAAAAAAAACGATCGCGTCTTTTTTCTCAGCTACGGGTCCCATCTTCACAATTCCATTTGAAGATCAAAAGAGTGTTAATGCCGAGTGAGATAGATTCTACTAGAGGAAGAGGTATTCTACCATTGTTATATGGGTATTCTACCACCCAGGGTGTTAGAAAAAGTTCGCGAAATATGACCAAAAAGCCGCGTTCTCCTACATCATGACAACGCTTCTTCACACACGACCAACAAAGTAATTTTTAGTTTTGGAAAAAGTACAACTCCTCACCCATCCTACACATAGCCCCGATCATTATACCCTGTGATTTCTGTATTTTCCCCATAATCGAAGATTTGATGAGAGGTTTCACTTATACCAACTCCAAAAAGGCAGTGATAGCGTTCAATCATCACGTAGAAAACAAGCATACAGACCTGTGGTCCTCCTGATTTAAAAAATGGTTCGATCGCATGAAAAATAAGTTTAAAATGTAAAAAAGAGTATTTTGAAAGCAATAGTCATAATATTTTGTTTATAACATGTTGTTTTTTTTTTAAGTTACGCAAACCTACGTATAACGACTACCATCCAAAGACAACAACCGGGACCGACGGATTAACGTGCCCTCCGAAACACGGAAGCGCTCAGTAGTAAAGACACTAGCGGTCACTCATCCAACTCATCAATTCAGAACGGCTAAGCAAACGAGCTACGAGCGCTTCAAGCCTAGCATGTGCTCTTCGAGAAAATTTTGTCTACTCCTTATCTCGTGTAAAATAGACACTACTTTACATTGTACACAATTTTTATTATATCTTTTTATCTAAAAGTGATACGCAATAACAATGTTATTAATATAAATGGCTTCTCTCAAGCTGCATCTTTGAGAGCATTAATAAATCTCGTAGCTTAATTAGATTCACATTTACACGCGTTTTTCAATTTTAGTTTATATTTTTCTCGAGAGAGAGGCCGTATTGGCAAAAGTTATTTCCAACACTCGCTCGTAACGGGCCTTTAAATGCAGCGATTTTAGTGTCATAATATAGTCTCTTACGCACACGTGCTTTTTGTTTACTTTACCGCACTAGTGTTTTGTTGAAGTAACAATACACCACATAAATAATAGGTACATCCCAATTCAATGGAATCTTTAAATTATAGTTAGTTATACTATACAGAATAACTATTTTTGCTAGGGTGTCATTTTATTATTCGGATTTTTCAGACTAAATTTTTTGTGGATATTGATTATTTCTACATAATTTATAAATTAAGAATATATAATAGAATTATATTAATTGCCAATAATAATTACAGATATAAATTAGTCACAAATATTGCAGAATAATGGCCTGAAGCAATAATGGCCAAACGGTTAAAGCTATGGAATGCGGTGCCGCAGGTCCATGGCCAGCCACCGGCTTGAGCTTCAGTGCAAGGTGGAAGGGCATTTTGCGACTACCCGCCTGGCTAGCTACAAGCCTCAAGAAGAAATGTCGCCAAGCACCTAACAGTGCGTTCCGGCAGCAGTCCTTGAGAGCCAGAAAAATTACAGGCAAATAATTAGACTTACCAACTGTATCTCACGGGGTGACGGGCGAGTGTAGTTCGTTACTGCAGATGAAATGCATCTGTTATAGGCAGAGGATATCGCTTAACATCAGGGGGGGGGGGGGGGGGCGTCACGGTAATGTTATATAGATAACTGGCTAATAAATGGCCCCGTGCTTGTAGTTATATATAGTTGAAAATAGGGGTCAGCTCAGCACTGTACGGCATAGACCTTGTAGACCAAGCACGGATGGTTTTCAGCATACCCCCCTGCTCGAGATGATATTAATCGAGATAGAAAAGTAGTAAAGCAGGTAATTATATAAACAATATATTACAGCATAAAGATAGCCAGTTAGAAAGACTTTCTTGGAGATTGAATATTTCTATTATATACCAATAACTTATACTTACAATAAAAAAATATGGTGTATGGTGGTGGTGTTGGTATGCGTTATGTAAATTACAACTATGTTAGTTTAGCTAAATTTGTCTCGGCATCGACCAATCAAATTTTTTTCGTATTTGATTCGGTAAACGCAGAACTTAACTTTTTTATGCGCCAGAATCCATCTTTCTCGTCGTAGCGTGTCTTAGCTGAATAAAAAAAAAACATCTGAATGTCGATAATCGAATGTTTAAATTTTTTAAAAGAAGAACCTCATATGTACCACGTGAAAAAAGTTTCACTCTAAAATCATAAACCATGAAGATTCTATGTCAATTCGAAGTACCTATTAGGTACAATAAAACTTAAAAAAAAATATATACTCAGTCGCTGACTATGTATTGAAAATAATATTTTTTAAATAAAGAAAAATATTTATTTTATAGGTAAAAACAAATCTTTAATATAATAATAATAATAAAATTATTTAATCAGGTAACAAAACCCAGCCGTCAGTAATTACATAACAATGAAGTAATAATTAAAACTTAAAATTATGTTAGTAAGAATGACTATAAATTTAGACAATATATATTATCATACTACTTGATATTTTGCAGAATATTCATATGTACCTCATCTGTTCAATACATAGACGAAATGCCTATTTATTGAGGAGTTGAGACATTCTGATACCATCTGCAAAATAATGTTCGAGCTCCTCCCTAACCTATTTAAAAATAGTATGTTTATTTTTGTCTACTTTTGGCAGTAGGTATTTAATGGTCATATAAGTTAAAATTCAAGGTGATAAAAATTATTAAGTAACTTATTTTTAGGGATCCGTAATCAAATCGCAAAACGGAGCCCAAGTCATAAGATTCCTTTGTGTGTCTGTCCGTCCGTCTGTATGTCACGGGCTCTGGCTCTTACAAGGAATGATGAAACTGTGACGAAAGGCGACTGATGGACTAGAAATTCAATAAAATTTATTTAAACAACAGTTAAAATAGTTTAAGTAAATAATGTAGGTACCTAAGTTTTAAGTTATAAGTTTTAAATGTATTCTAGTAAGTATTAGTCAAAAATTGATAGATTAGTGTATTAAAATTTTAGGCATGTAAGGACTATAAAATAAACCCAGTTGACTACACGGTACGGCTTCTTCTCAGGCGCCTATTAGAAGTATATTTCAACTGCTAGACATTAGTGGACGTAGGATGTTCGATTCAGGTGCTTTGTATCAATATTCTGGATCGCAGTGGATTACCGTGTCTTAACACGATTTCCAAGTATGGATCCTATTGATTCGGATCGATTTTATGGATCGTCGCAGTATTGTATTAAGTATGTTTAATGTAAAACGTCTTTCATGGCATCAAAATTATTTTAGTCTAGAGACAATTTTGTTTTTGTACATTGGTCCATCTAATATTTTTAATAACTGCTCTGGATTTAGGGGACTATGTGTTGTTGGCTAACGAGAAAAGACGCGTTCGGAGGACACAGACGGTCCTACCACTGACAAATAACATATTCCTACCTATGATGCGTCTGTTGCGTTGGTTATTTTTTTTTTGGTGGAGTCAAAGATATCACAACATTTATATGTAACTTGTTGGCAGTTCAAGAGAGCAAAATATAATGCCTACTCAAAAAAATGAAAAGTTCTATCATCTCATGTAATCATGGCGAAATTGAAGGTATGTTGAAATATAAGATGCAATAACAACTGATTTAACAAAATCTACTGCAATAGAAACATTTATTATAGTGTCATATGAACCTTCGTAGTAGACCATACTTTGTATTTTAGGAACGCAGCATGCAATTCGGTTAACTTTTTTAGATTTATCTTCTACGTCTAGCCTTCACTGTACCAACTTCACTCTTCCGCTCTCTTCTCGTCCCAAATAGTATAACCATAGGTATATCACAAGAATATATTTAAATAATGTTTTCTCTAACAACGTAGGTATATTATGACGATGAACATATATTATATGACAAAAGAATAACAAATAAGCATTATTCGTTTTTAAGTTTTAGCAGCGGTTTTATGGCTGTCCACCTGTCTGATGCCTACTCTGCTTGGGAATGCTGTTGTCGGTAGTATTCAACTGCTACGTTTCAGTTAACAGAGCGGTAAGGCGTTAAAACGCTCTGCCTTGTCCCAAATATGCAGCAACACCCTATTCACGATGACATGACATGAGTAGTGGCATACAACGGGAGATTTTACAGTATACATACAGTTAAACTATCTAAACATAACAAATTGTGGCAATGGGAATGGGTTATATATGTACCTCAAAAATGTTTAATCACACTCCTTCAAACTTTGTTTGTCTCTAATTGTCATCTTGAGAATTTTGCGAACTAACAGTGTGAACATATCGACAGCTGTTGTCAATTTTTAATATTTTACGGCCATTAAAACTAGATAGCACTACTAGTTACCTTTTATTTCTTCCTTACACAATATGACTAAAATTTCAATACACTAATCTATCAATTTTTGACTAATACTTACTGGAATACATTTAAAACTTATAACTTAAAACTTAGGTAGGTACATTATTTACTTAAACTATTTTAACTGTTGTTTAAATAAATGTAAGGGCCGCCCGTTGCGGTAAAAGCCTCCTCCAATCTTTTCCATTTTTCCTGTTTCCTCGCATCTCTCGCCCATAATGCGCTCGTAGCGAAGTTTGCTTAGCCATTCTGAATCGATCAGCAAAGTTAAGCAACGTCCGCCGCGGTCATGAGTTGGATGGGTGACCGCTGGTGACATTACTACTGAGCGCTTCCGTGCTTCGGAGGGCACGTTAAGCCGTCGGTCCCGGTAGTTATCTCAGGATGGCAGTCGTTATAGCATGGTGGTAGGGCATTTTGCGAATGCCCGCCTGGCTAGCTACCACCCTGAAGTTGAAAATCTGTCGCCAAGCACCTAACGGTGTGTTCCGGCAGCCGTCCTTGAGAGCCAGTAATTCTAGGTTAGCCTGAACAACATCTTCGACCACATCATCACTTACCATCAGGTAAGATAGTGGTCAAAGGCTAACCTATCAGGCATAAAAAAAATTTAAAAAAATAATTTCCCGGTAACCTGTGCGATATCATCGTCCCACCTTTTATATGGCCTTCTTCCTCTTAGCCAAGTACCTACTCTTAAAAATAAGATTAGATACGGCAAAATTTATTTGCCTAATAATCATGAGTAGCGTAACAATATTTTCAACGTTCCACATGTTAAGCCTAATGAAATGAGGCGTGCTAATAAGTGAGAATTTAAATATATGTATTTGTAATTTGTTTCATTGTAAATAATAGATGTATAAATATAACTACTTGTAAGTAACGTAAGGACAAGCAAATATTATGAATAACGTTTGACAATGCCAGAGAAGAATAAATAAAAGACCGTACATACCAGCCGTAGTGTGGAACTCTTGAAAATAAATGACGAAGATTTAATTAACTAACTAGGTATAAGTTGAATCGGAATTTTTTCTGCGTCATGTATTTCATTTAATATTTATAGATAATTGTAATCTATCTGTTTTGGCATTTATGAATGCTATGTGGCGGACAGAGATAAATCGAACAACACTACATTTAAGAATTAAAATTGGCCAAATACGAGTCAGTTCTTGCTCTTTAAAGGTTTCGCGTTGAAACAGCTCGTAAGAGAAAACAACTTTTTTTGGTTTTTATCACTAAGTTTTTACTAGTGTTTAGGGTTCCTTACCCAAAGGGTAAAAACGGGACCCTATTACTGAGACTTCGCTGTCCTTCCGTCCGTCTGTCACGAGGCTGTATCTCAAGAACGGTGATAGCTAGACAGTTGAAATTTTCACAGATGATGTATTTCTATTGCCGCTATAACAACAAATACTAAAAATAAAATAAAATAAATATAGAAGGGGGGGCTCCCATATAACAAACTTGATTTTTTACTGTTTCTTGCTCGATACTAATATCCACAGAATATTTAGTTTTATGTTCTCTTTAAATATAATTAATTAAAATAAAATAAAATAACATAATTAAGGGGTGTCCCATACAATAAAAGAGATAACTTGCAAGATTAGGTTACAGATAATGGTACGGAACCCTTCGTGCGCGAGTCCCACTCGCACTTGGCCGGTTTTTATTAGTATTTCTTGGTTAAATATTGGATAAGATACATAATATACCCAAATTTCAGATTCCTAACTAGTTTAGTTTTTGAGATAGACCCCGTACAGTAAATGGCCTCAAATTGTTAACTTAGACAATTTAATCATATTATTTAGTTCTTTACATAATAATAAACTTTTTTTCTGTAGATAAATGAACTTCACATATTCATATGTGTATAACAAATTAATATGTAGTAAAAGTAGTAACGAATCTAAAATGGCGCCGAAAACCTCTGAGTGTTTATTACCTACCTCTGCAAGTGAGACGGAATGATTTTCGGCACCATTTTAAATTCGTTTCTTTAAACCGCGTCATACTCTCAACAAGCTTTATAAGGGGTGAAGGGGTGTTCCGAGTTATGCACATGCTAGGGTGCAAAAAATTTTTAACCCATTTATATTAAATTTTTATTGAATTTCTAGTCCATCAGTCGTCTTTCGTCACAGTTTTATCATACCGTGTAAGAGCCAGAGCCCGTGACATACAGACGGACGGACAGACACACAAAGGAATCTTATGACTTGGGCTCCGTTTTGCGATTTGATTACGGATCCCTAAAAATAAGTTACTTTATAATTTTTATCACCTTGAATTTTAACTGTGGCGAATCTCATGAATATTGATATGAACTTTAAATACCTACTGCCAAAAGTAGACAAAAAATAAACAGATATTTTAAAGATTTGTTTTTACCTACATAATAAATATTTTTCTTCTTTTAAAAATTATTAGGATGTGTAGCGTCACCGTGGCTGTTCAACTTATTCATGGATAATTGCTTGACAAACCTGAAAGACAGATGAACGAGTTACTCATCAAATGTCTTCTCTATGCTGATGACCAAGTGATACTTGCGTCGTCAGTAAAAGAGCTGCAGGAGATGGTAAATGTTATGCATGAGGCTTTAGACAGAAAGGGAATGAAAATAAACGTAAATAAGACGAAAGTTATGGTGTTTGAACGAGATGATGGAGTGACCGATTGCAATATTGTGATTGGAGGTGAAAAAGTGGAACAAGTGAAAGAGTTTGTATACTTGGGATCCATGTTTACAAAAAATGGAGATTGTGAAAGTGATATAGAAACGAGAGTGATTGCTGGAAACCTGGTTAACGGAGCATTGAACGCGTTTATGAACGGTCAGAAGGTGTCTAAGAAGGCTCGTCTGGCTGTTCATGGGGGAGTGTTGGTTCCGACACTAATGTGTGGGAGTGAAAGTTGGGTGTGGCAGAAAAAGCATGAAAGTAGAATAAATGCAGTGGAGGTGAGAGCATTGAGAAGCATGATTGGAGTCAAAAGGAGTGACAGGATAAGGAATAGTGTGATAAGGGAACGATGTGGTATGAATGAGGATGTAGTGACAAAAATCGAGAAAGGTATGTTAAGATGGTTTGGACATGTAGAGAGAATGAATGAAATGAGATTGACTAAACAGGTATACGTAGGACAAGTGAACGGAAGTTATGGAAGGGGAAGACCTAGGCGAACGTTCCGAAATCAGATTGAAGATGTTCTGAAAAAAGGCCAGGTCAGGAGTACCCTAAACCAACGCTTATGTATGAAAGGATTGATGAGTATAGACGAAGCGAAAGAGATATGTAAGGATTGTAGCAAGTGGAAATCCGTGGTCTCTGCCTACCCCTACGGGAAAGAGGCGTGATTGTATGTATGTATGTACGTAAAAATTATTATTTTCAGTACATAGTCAGCGACCGAGTATATATATTTTTTAAAGTTTTATTGTAATAGTTATTTCGAATTGACATAGAACCTTTATGGTTTGAAATTTTAGAGTGAAACTTTTTTCATGTGGTACATATGAGGTTCTTATTTTAAAATAATTTAAACATTCGATTATCGACATTCAGATGTTTTTTTTTATTCAGCTAAGACACGCTACGACGAGAAAGATGGATTCTGGCGCATAAAAAAGTTAAGTTCTGCGTTTACCGAATCAAATACGAAAAAAATTTGATTGGTCGATGCCGAGACAAATTTAGCTAAACTAACATAGTTGTAATTTACATAACGCATACCAACACCACCACCATACACCATATTTTTTTATTGTAAGTATAAGTTATTGGTATATAATAGAAATATTCAATCTCCAAGAAAGTTTTTCTAACTGGCTATGTTTATGCTGTAATATATTGTTTATATAATTACCTGCTTTACTACTTTTCTATCTCGATTAATATCATCTCGAGCAGTGGGGTATGCTGTAAACCATCCGTGCTTGGTCTACAAGGTCTATGCCGTACAGTGCTGAGCTGACCCCTATTTTCAACTCATTATTATATCGTATGTAGCCCTGTCATATCGGTATCTAATTCTTAACTATATAGTTATGTAGTGAATATATTCACAGCCGATCCTCAGCAGTTTTTTTTTATATTATTGTGATTCGCTCATGCTTGTTCTAAGCACGGGCCACGGTAATGTGGGGTGCCGGGTTAGAATTGCAACTCCCCATTTCTTCCCGTGTGGGTGTCGTAGAAGTCGACTAAGGGAAAAATACTAGAAGGTGGGCAGCAGCGCCTTCTATGACATCTTGCACTGCGATCCCCAAGCCACCTGCCAAGCGTGGGGATTATGGCATAGATCCACTACATAGGGGAGGCTGTATTCAGCAGTGGACGATCCGGCTGATACAGTCAAAATCTGGTAAGTACTAAAATTATTTTTAATTTTTAAGTCGTAAATAGTTACTTTATCATCAAATCTATACTTACCTATTAAGTTTAATTAAAGTAACAAAAAGTTGTGACATTTAGATATTAAAAAAACTGTTGCCAACAACCCCTATACACAGAATAAAAAAGACCCTAGGTATATTTTTCTAAACACATGGAATGCATATATAGGTAACAATCTGTTCAGTCAGAGATTTGAAGAAATACGATGTGTCGTAAACTTCGTCGGTTTTATATTATAACATATACTCGTACCTTAACCTACTCGTAGTTAGTTGAAACTCTTGTACTGTCCAAACTTAACTACGCAGATACTGTTTTTGGATCTAGGCTGCTTTCTCGGACTAAACGCTTAATTCAACGGG
Source organism: Plagodis dolabraria (assembly GCA_963854805.1). NCBI lineage: Eukaryota > Metazoa > Arthropoda > Insecta > Lepidoptera > Geometridae > Plagodis > Plagodis dolabraria. The sequence continues at coordinate 15,761,054 of OY978459.1, read as the reverse complement.
TTCAAAATGCGTGCGCTAGGTTTTGTTTTTCTATTCCTTCTCGTAGCCATGTGACACCATTTTTGAACAGACATTACACCTTGAAGATGAAGTCTCGTCGAAAACTTCATCTAGCGTGCCTTCTTTTCGGGGTTCTTAACTACAAAAATCCTCTTTATCTATTTAATAAGCTCAAATTTGTCTGCGACGATAACCAGCGCTCACGTAGACATGGATCTCTTCAACTGTCTATACCACGTCATCGCACAACGGGTTTCAAAGGTGGATTCCGTTATGCGGCGACAAAATGCTGGAATAACCTCCCACCACCAGTAAAAACCCAGAAAACTGTACAAACATTTAGGCTAAAGTTATAAAAATATCTAATAGATGAGCAGGTTAAACACGGTAATATTAATATAGATTTTTCTTTTATTTAGTTGCCATCACCAAACAGTCACCAAATTAATTTCAGTATGGATTTATTATTTTTACAGTTTTACCACAAACAAGTTGACAAATGTTGCTATCTGTTCTATTGCACTTTTCTTAATAGTTATCTGCTAACCCCAGAAAGTTGTCTATCGCTAAAAATAATTGTATGTAAATTTTTATTTCATTTGACGAAAAATATTTTCTATTTCTATACCTAGTATCGATACTGCCACAACGATTCAAGCTATAGTTAGTAAATATATACTTAAATAATGACATTGTTATATCCTCATTTATACCAATGTATAAATCTTATTTATTTTAATATATTTATTTGTATGATATGTATATATATATATATATATATATATATATATTAATTTATATTCTATCTATGTATTCCATATTATTATATTATTTATATAAATAATCTTTATGTAAGAAACTTACTAAGTACTATTGTTAGTGATATAATATTTAGTGTACATTTATTATTTTTGTTTGTTTGTATACTATTTAAGAAAATATTAATGTACACTTATTGTGAACGTCACCCGCTAGGTTTTGCCTGAAAATCAGCGTCGGGTGTCTTTAGACATCTGACACATGTGCTGAGGCAAGACCTTTTTGACCACTTTGTTTTTATTATTATGTACGTTTTATTTGTTATAATGTTGTGTCAAATAAATGGTTTTCTTTCTTTCTTCTTTCTTTCTTACCTAAGATCTGACACTTCACTGTACCTAATGCACTCAGAAAAATGAATAAGAAAGAGGGAGTCTAATGAAAATCAAAAATGAAGCATCGAAATTCGGCCAATTTTGTCCTCATTCACGATATGCCGTCGCACATTACACACGTCACACAACAGAATAAATAAACTAGAAATGCCCACTTGCGTATTAAAATACTGCCCAACATAACATATTCATTGAAGAAAAAGTTATCTGGAATTACTTTTCACACGTAAGTATTGAATTTAATGTACTTTCTTTAATATTATACTACGAAATTTAGGTTATAACTTCGAACCAAAATGTAAACAGTGCGATCGTAAAATATTGCCAGACATACATTTTAGGTTGTTTCTAAAAGTGTGCAGTTTTTAATAGTCGGTTCGTGTAAAAATTTTTTACTGTTTCTTTGCATTACATTTTTTCAAATAATATCAAACACGTATTCACGGAACAATTGAAGAATGTATTCGAAGGATACTGTTACTGTACAGGGATACTGTTCGGAACATTTTGTACCACTTTGATTCAAATAAATAGATTTTTATAATTTATTAACTTGTAATAGTTTTTTGGGTTCCAGAGTAGAGATCCGCGCCACGCCGGCGTGCCGCCGCCGCCGCCGGGTCGTGAACAAATTCGCACCGACTTCGAAAATTAATTAAAACTCGCCGCGAGAGACATGTTCTAAGCAACCATCCACACGTCGTTTGCATAGCAATCCACGCGTACCGTATGCATTGCTGTAGTGAGCAACCGCCGAGTTGTCTTCCTCGTGCTTACCGTCTTGCTTTGCGTGGGTGCGGTGTCTGGCGTTTGGTGCCCCTTACCGAGGCGTTCAATCGCAGTCTGCAATCATTTAGACTGGTCGTTGTGATGGGCTGATTTGCCCTGGCTTTCTTATCCGCTGTCTGTCGCCGGTCCATCAGGTGGCCACACCTGACGGACCGGCGACAGCCAGCGGACTTGGGGCAGACTGGGATTTTTGTATGGTCGTCTTCTTCGCTCTTGAGCTCTAGGTTGTCTTTTTGCCTTGGGATGTCTCTCGTAGGCGTTCGTAGTTTGATTGGTGAGTCTTTTCGAACATCCTTTTGGCCATCGTTGAGATATGCACATCCAGATTCACGATTCTGAGATCTCTCAGAATGATCGAGTTGCGTACATATCGCGGCGCGTCTGCGAGGTATCTCAGGGCCAAGTTTTGTTGTTTTCCTATTGCTGATACCTGTGAGTTTTGGTGGTGGTGGTGGGAGCGTGCGAGGCTGGCACGGCGTAGGTTGATTGGGGATGGATGTAAGTCAAGTTCAGGGCTCTCTTGATGCGTAGTGGAAGGGCTGATCTGAGTACTGGATTCAATAGTGCTCAAGTTGCCCTTTTGACTGTGACTTTGTTCTGGACATGCTATGCCACGGTGAGCATCCGTGCATCTTCAAGAATGATCTGATTGTAAGGTTTTTCTGAGCAGGCGTTTTTCTTTTATGAGATCTCTTATATAGCGGGGGACGGTGTGTAATCTCGATTCTTCTTAGGGGGTTTTTTGATTGTAGTGGTATGAACTGCCTTCTGCATGCATTGAGTGATCTATTCTGCAAGATTGTCCACTTCTGTTGGGGTTGTGACATGCCTTGAAGTTGAGGTCTCCCATGCGGTTTTCATAAACTTAGGCCAGTCGATTTTGGCCTTTCATGGAAGTCCGAGTATCGGTTGGTGGCAAGATCCTGTTTCTTCAATATTTTGACTAATTAATTTGAGTAGGCACTTACTTGTATGCAAGAAAATAAACATTTACCCTTTTATTATATACAGCAGATTTATTTTTCTTTTCCACCATTTAGGTAAAAAAAATAATATCACGCCGGCTACGCCGCGCCGCGCTGGGTACGTTTACCAGCGCGCCGCCGCCGACTTTCTTGACCGCGGCGCGGACCTCTATTCCAGAGTAAACTGTGAACCCTTAGAAATTCGAAGGTCATTGATCTTTTCCTAAAATAGATATTGTAATAAAATAAATTTTTTGAAAATTAAACCAACTTTAAAATATTCTAAGTACCCAAAAAGGGAGAAATAACACGAAAGGAATCAAAACTGGACGTCTACCTAAGTACGTACGTAAATTAACTCTTTTTTGAGGTTATTTCTCCCTTTTTAGTTATTAAGATTATAGTCGGTTTAGCGTTTTTTTTAATTACTTTTTACTAGTTATGTTTGCAACTAAAAAAAATATTCACAAATCTTCACTGGGTAATTCTTTTAATTTTCAAACACACTTCACTTCTATTGTAAGTGTAACATCCAATTTTTGCAGTATTAAGTTTGACATATCCTTTAATTACATAGTATAAGTGATTAACCTACCGAACTTTGTTCACATTCGCCAAATTGAATACTACTGAACCGATTTCGATAAAAATTACAGTAACTCCTAAGTTCTAAGTCTTTAAATGTTTAAATAAAATATCAATTTTTGCAATACAATTTCTAGTTTTTGCGAAATACGTGGACAAAAACATACATCTAACTACGTGGCGAGTAGTTTTCTTTTCAACTACGGCACCTGCGACCATATCGTATACGTACCCTAACACGCCTTTGGTCAATTATTTATTGTCCAAAAGTAAGTAAAGCCTAGAAAATCTTTAAAAAAAATTGCGAAACATATTAAACATTAATCTTGAAGATTGTGCAATATTGCACAATGTAAATAATATCATGTTATTGCGAAGTATTCTTACGATCAGATTTTGCTGTATATTTATTTCTTCAAAAATTTTTCTTCCGTAATTCCTACAATTTAGTTATTTTTGCTTTCATATGGCTACACTCCTATCGCACACATGTATAGAAGTGTGGCTTCAGTTTGATGTTTCACGACCCTCCGTCTTTTCTTCTATTTTGTCAGAGCTAATACATAATAAGTGATATACGTACTTACTTTCTATTATTACAAACGTTTACCGTAACTCTACCTAAGTAATATAATATTTACCCATAATGTACCTAATTCTATTACAGATGCAGACAAGAGCACTTTGGTGGATCTAAACTCCTGCAAAGGCCCACCCTGTGAGCTGAAAAGGGGCACCAATCCAAACATCAGTATTCAGTTCACACCTGGTAGGTAGGATGTTTTTTTTCCCGGTGGTACATGCCTTTATTTACGAAACACTATATATATATATATATATATATATATACTATATTCAACGGGTATATATATAATAATCAATATATAATATACCTACAATAGGACACGTACTGGCTAGTTGATTTGTCTTTTACCTATTGCTGGATGCCCACTAGGATTGCCAGACGTCCGGTCCCAGAATGGTGTGTCTTGTCCCGTGCCCAGTAATTTTGATCTGGTGTCCCGAAATTCACTTGGTTTTTTCACAAACATACGGACACCAATAATATGGTACGCACGGTGCAACCCATCCGTGTTTGTGATTTCAAAGTTAAAAGGCCTATGTAAGATCAAAATGTTGCAATTTTTTTGTTATATACCTAGTTGATCCCAAGTTTCAAAATTAGTAGTTAATAGTTAGCCGGTTGAGGTGCCACGTTTTGGAGAGTCAAACAAAACAATGTTTTGCTTCTAATGTATATTATAGTCCGGCCGGCTGACTGGGTAGCAGCGATTGCCGCGTCGTAGCGCATGTTACCTACCTACTTGAAATCTTGGAACGACTTCAACAAGAAATTATAAGCAACATAACATATGCAATGATTGTTGCCAAAAATGATGCAAGAATATTGCACATTGTGTTGCTCAGTATTTAACTAATAAATTATTTAACTGTTTTTTTTTTATATATATAGACTTGTTCTCGTAGGTAGGTACCTACATTAAGTGCTAATACCTGCTTGAAATCCAATAATCTTTGTCCATTATTTTTGTACCATGAAATCTAGAAAACGACGCCAATGTAACATGTGTAAAATATGGCGATTTTCTTAAGAAAGAGACTAGGGTTGATTTCTTCGTTAATATAACATATTGTAGCAGCACAGAAGCACTCAAGAAGTTTAGTGCGATTACCTTCAAATACCACAGTACAATCATACCATACCAATTAGCATATTACCAGTACCAGTACCAGGGATATTAAATAAAACGCACACACAATATATATTTTGTAATGTTGTCGTGTAACAGAAACAATAGATAAAGCCGCTCTGAAAAGAGCAACGTACTGTCGTAGTTTAGAAACAAGGAGGATGTCGTTCTGACAAGAACGGTTTGAGCTGAAGAAACACGAAGCACCATCACCGTTCTTCACCAGGCAACACAGCACGAATCTTCACCACTCGTCGTCGTCCATCACGCGCACGCACTGTCTCGGTGGAAAAGATGCACACGCACGCTCCGTGAGAGCGCCGCGAACCGCGCGAACGGTATGAGGGCGCAGACACGTGCCACCGTCTCAAATCAAACAGATGACGCGAGCGCCGGAGCGGGACAACTAGATGCGCGGAAAGATAATAGAGCGACATCACGCGACAACACGCCATGCGCCACTTCGACCTATTTCTAATTAATAATAATTATCCTTGTTTTTTTGTATATAATATTGGTGCGCTTCAAAATAAAATCAATCATCGTCCTTATCGATTACCATACACAACACTTACGAGTTTTATTCAGAGCTTCCCTCGACAGCAAAATTTATTATTAGGGATAAGAACCCTTATTCCCTAAAATATATTTTTTTCAGCAATTTCTTAACTATAGGAAGGAATAAAGTGGGACATCTATTTTAGGTCTCTTAAATATTCTCCCTACGGCAGAGAGAGCACCGTTAACTAACCCGACATAGACCCATAAATTTGACTTAAGTATCACCCAGCTGCCTACCTACAGCTAAAAGTATTACTTTTTCTAGTCCTTCTAGTACGTCCGTTTTTGCTGCCTTGGCGATCATGATTATCGTTATATTTGGCCACTCGCTTATCTAGAGTCTCCAGTGCAGCAATATTCTAGCATTTTAATATTGTTAAGTTTGCAATGACGCCTGCTAAGCGAATCACATTTAAAACCAATTGCAAAATTAGTCTTGTTTGTAGTACAACACAAGTTGAACTATAGGTGTCGCTCCATCCCCATACAATAGTTAAAGAACGAGAGGAAAAAATTGCGTTATGACTCATTGTCATGTCATCTTGTTTAGTTTTTTTAAAAAAAATCTCAGAACTGATTTTGAGAAAATTGGAACTGCGATAGATAGTCTGAAATACAAGGGTGATAAAATATTTTCATAGCTGTTTTAGAGGAATATAGATTTTAGTTTATGTAACTTCTGGAGACATTAAAATATATTGTAATATTATATATTTTATGTATACTGTACTCTATTCTATTTAATGAGCTCCACTTAGTACCCCTGCGCAGAAGCATTTCGCGGCTCCTATCCCCACCAATTGACTTTTATTACTACAGTAATACAGGTCTTATTTATTATCAAGGGCTGTAGCCCTACATAGTTGGGTACCTAATCATATTTCCTCTTCAAGTTAGTTATCCAGGGGTCAATGAAAGGCCTGATGTTATAGTCAGCGCAATATAATCGTTTCTTTGTACCTATACATTTCCATCTACCGTAGTTCTACACAGAGCGTTACATTCTCAGATCGACAACTGTCGCTTATAGCTACCGTTATTTCCATAATAGCAATAACTATAATATCTTATCACATTACATTAAAATAATACTTCGAAGGTTAACACATAAAATCGTATACATTCGTTCGGTAAAAAGCACTGGTGCTAAATTAATTTAAACCTAACATATAATATGGTAAACATTCAAAACAGGTTAACATAACGTAATCTATTGCAATAATATTCTGAGAAAATATAATTAAAACTCGAATAGTGACTTTTCAAACAGAGTATACCTGTAGTTCAACATACGTTGTTCTACAAACAAGACTAATTTTTCAATTAGTTTAAGGGCCTGTTTCAGAATGTTTGAGTAAGTTCCGGTTTTACTACCCAGAACATATTTAATAAATAAAACACTATCTTTGCGTTTCACAGTCATTGATTTAGCCTATCCATCGGTTACAGCTTGAAACGCACTGTACGTTAACTGTCATTTTTATCATTCAGTTATTTTATGTGTTGCATAGCAACACGAAACTTTATTAGGACATTCTGAAACGGGGCCTTAAAATTGTAAATGATGATGCAACATTATAATTTTAATATTTTTATTTTGTAAATAACGCATGCTCTGAGGATTACATTACCTTACTTTTACACTTTCTTTCCTACTTTACAGATGAAGACGTGTCCGATGTGAGAAACATGGTGAACATCGTAATCTTTGGTGTGGCCACGCCATTTGACGACGTCGATGGAAACTCCATCTGTGACAAAATATTTACCCTTTCCGGAGAAAAGGCATCCTGTCCACTGACGGGTGGCACAACATATACGTATAAGGATTCGTTCCACATTCAACACTCAAGTCCAAAGATTACATCCCAGTTACATTGGGAACTAAATTGTTATGCCGAAAATGTTAAAAATATAGCTTGCTTCGGAATAACAGCAAAATTTACAGACTAATTGTTAGTTATTTGTAATTTTTGCGGGTATTTCTAAGCGTTTTGTTTAACAATTATTGGTATAGGTACAGACACAATGTCCGTACGTTGTAAATATTTATTTCCCAATCCAAACAATATTGCTGACTAACCAAACAAAACTAATAACTTATTCGGTATTGGCAGCAATTCTGTTGTACACCTAAGATTTTTTTACCTGTAGATGCGTTGTATGTCCTCCATATTTACTAGACGAATTCTGGTTATTTACCAGTCACTACCAGTCATGCACTTCCAAGCGTCCAGTGAATACATCGCCGCTAATCGTGTTTTTTAGGAATAATCTGTGGACAATATGCCTTCCTTGTGTCTTCAGACTCTGCACCAATTATACAAGCAATGTGAGAGATAAGAAAACTGTTTCATTTCACGCGTAATTATTAATTTTATTGAGTAAATAGAAAATATCAACATTATGTTTTGTCTAAGGAACTATTCTCAATGAAATGGATGAGCGAGATATGCGTATCGTTTGGTGTGAGAGAGTGAAAGAGATCGCAGTGTAATGGTGATCGGAACGTCTCGTGGCGGTTCGGTGGTTACACGAATTGCATATATTTATCTCTTCCTTACAACAGGCCCGATTCTCTTAGCTATTGAACGGCGTTAACGCAACTTAATTGCATGAAAATTGTAGTTTTTGACAGTATCCGTAGTCTGCACGCTATTTAGGTTCGATCGCACGTCAGTGGCTTGCTATCAATAGTTTTTTCATCCCACCATCTCGGAAAGAGTATTTTTAATCTTCAATATCTGAGTGGAAAAGCCGTTTTTATTCTCTAGAGGATAAGGTAAATTGAATTTAGAACATCGTGTGCACTAAGTTTGTGAATTAAAAAAAAACATTAAACCTATTTACTACCTCTATGGTGCCGAATATATCATACAACTTTTTTTTAATTTGTTAAAAACTCAGACTCTGAACCTTCTTGGTGTTCTTTTTTCAATTTGCTTTGTACGCGGTTCTTAGTCATTTCCTCGCTGAGGTGGAATGAAAAGTTACGTGTTGCACTCGAGTGCAAAGATTTTTCACCTCGTGCTCTTTTGATTCCCTCGCTGACGCTCAGAATTCTAATTTTGAATCACTCGCTGGGAATTTGTGAAAACATTTCGTCTCGGGAAATCCGCATTGAGGGAAATAATTGACGTGGTGTTGCCGTTCATGCCAAAGGAAACAGGCGGGACGGGAATGGCCCTGAATTGAAGGTGATAAAGATGTGAATTTAATGGTTACCTATCAAATAACGCATCGTCGCCGCGTCGCGTCGTAACGATATTATGACTCAAACCAACTCTTCTAGGTAGTCATCGCGATGACATTTTATGCTTCTGGGTCCTATCAATCATTGGTAGGCCAAAGCGCATTCAACAATGTCTCACAGACTACTGTGTCGGGCAGTTCTACTGTGTACAGCCCTGGGTCGTCTCATTACTCCCATTTGTGGCATAGCCACCCACTTAACCAACATTTAATGGAGCTGAACAGAAATGGGGAGCAGGTGTTTTTGTTGGGTAGACATGAACAGTAAAATTCGTTAATTTAAAATCAACATATTTATGATCATTATACATACTTATAACTTATATATTAATCAGATTGGTAATTGTAAATTTGTATATTCTGTCAACAACAAACTTATTAACTTACTAGTTTTTCACAGCATCAAACTATTATAGCGTAATAAAATAACAAACCCATAAAAGTTTAATTTTATGACCAAAAAGACCAAGAGCATCAGAATAATCTTGTACTTATATTTAAATCAAAAAATAACAGCTAATTATAGTCTCCCCTAGATAATATACCTAGGTTTTATAAATTACTCCTACAATATTTAAATTCAAATGACATATTTTTTTCAGGAGATAGTTGTTATCCCTTGAGGACTACCATGATGACCCATGATTACATATTTGCTGTATGTATATATAAAAATGTTAATTGTAAAGAAGTATATATACTGCAGTAATGTGTGTAGTATGAATGTTTAATTACATATTTACTGTAAGTATGGTATAAAGGTTTAATTGTAAATATGTTAATTATAAGGTGTTTAGACTGCAGTTTGGCCTGGAATTTGTTTAATAAAACCTCATTAAATAATAAAGCCTGATTATGTTATGTTCCTTACACTTTGAATGGCAATAGAATCAGTGTGACCAGATTTAGCAGAATTCTGCGATTTTAGCATAATTTGATCTCCAATTTAGGATCTAGCAGATTGTGTCGCAGATCTCAAAATATAGCAGATTTTGGCAGAATTTTATATAATATACGCAGAAAATTAGCAAAATAGAGAAGAATTAGCAATTTAGGTAGTGGTGCTAGAAATATTTAAAAAATTTACAATTCATAAATAATGTACGAAAGATTTCTTCTTACTGTTCTGGCAGTTTTCCTTTAAATACAGTTTAGGCGAATTCTCAGAATTTTTGATCGCACTTTGCATTGAACTAAAATCTTGTCTACCGCTTGACCTATTTGAGCAAGTGCTATTTCTTGACCCACAAAACGTTGTGTACAAAGATTTTATAAGTTTGGTCATAACCGGTTCTCATTTTCTAAATCTGGTATACAAATCTAACATACAAGCAATTTACTCCGAAAATATTAACCTTAAATTCGATAAAGTAGTGGCAGATCTTGTAGAATCGGGAGAAGTACTGCTGACCTCACACTAATGAACACTAAATTATAACTTACCTGCTGGACAAATTTAAAAAATCAACATGTTGCTGTAATTCTACATGTAGATGCAAGAAAATAACAGAGTGGATGGATTTTTAATTAAATTTGTTTTGATCATTTTTTAAGCCGTCAAAAAAATATAAAAGACTCTCAAATTTCGATGGTTCTGTATATAAAAATTGACACCACAGAAAATTAGAAGTACATATGTACCATATAGTGTTATTGTTAATTCGTGTTACTAATTCATAAATATTTTAGAAAATATTTGTTTTTTTTGTACATATCATTCATTTAATTGGGACTTCATTCAGTAGCAATGTTTTGGCATCAATCAAAAATAAACTTTACAGACTTTAGCAGAATCAAAAATAAGCTTAGCAGACTTTAGCAGAATTTAGGGGAGCAGCTAGCATAATGTCCAATTTAAATCTGGTCACACTGAATAGAATAAACCCACATCCAGGGCAAGGCATACTGAAGTCTGGCACTGTGCCTGATAGAAGACAATAAGCTCATCCCCTATTTATACACACCTGCCATTCCTCCGAGTAATACAGGCATAACATGATTTTGTAAATACAAATTTGTTGTTACCTGCCTACAAAGCTATCTCTCGTTATGCTCAAATAGAAGAATAATCTTGAAGATAGAGTTGTTGAGAGAAGCAACCACATAGCCGTCATTTCTACTTACATAAAACTCAGAAAGCCGTAAATAAAATAAAACAGCCAAAATAAAATAATTGCAGAACATTACAGCTTTAGTCAACACCAATTTCGATGGTGATTAGTTGTAGGTTATTGGTCTATGGTTCCACCTGATCTGACTAAATTATGGTACAACAGAATAGCAAAACTGCACATTTTACTAAGTTTAGTCACTTTAATAATTTTAGAGTTAATTAACTATACTATGGCGCCAACAGAATAGGTAATGTTCGTTTGACATTTCTAAATCTAATTTTACTAAATTTTAGTTAGTTTGGTGTCAAGAGAATTGCCACTATGGTCACAATTCTCTAGTTAATTAGCTCTAAAATTATAAGTTACTAAACTTAGTAAAATGTGCAGTTTTGCTATTCTGTTGTAGGTACTATAATTTAGTCAGATTAGGTGGAACCATAGACCATTTAACCTAAAACTAATCACCATCGAAATTGGTGTTAACTAAAGCTGTAATGTTCCGCAATTATTTTATTTTCGCTGTTTTATCATAATTACGGCTTTCTCAGTTGTATGAAGTATCTTCGAGATTATTCTTCTATTTGAGCATAACTAGGGATAAAGCTTTGTAGGCAGGTAACAACAAACTTGGATTTACAAAATCATGCTATGCCTGTATTACTTGGAGAGATGGCAGGTGTGTTTATATAGGGGATGAGCTTATTGTCTTCTATCAGGCACAGTGCCCGACTTCAGTATGCCTTAAACCTGAATGCGGGTTTATTCCTTACCTAGGATTCTGTTTTTTTTTTACTTAAGCGTATATCTCACCTAACCTAATGACTAAATTAGCAGAAAGATAAAATAGATAATAATGCCATTCAAAGTGTAAGAACATAATCAGGCTGTAGTAATGCTGTGATGTAAACAAAGCCCTATAGATAAGAAACACGTGCCACAGACCAAAAAGTATTGTAAAACAACTTGAATGGTGCGCCATATAGCGTTAAGTAGCGGCAAAATGAATTCAATTCAGGATACCTAGATATTTCGCTATTTTAAATTTAGTTCGATGTCACAGCAAAATAACTTTTAGGAATCCTATACCTAAAACTAGATATTTTAAATCAGTTAGTATACCTAGTTAGTGAGTGTACAACAGATTTGCTGCCAATTTGTAATTAAATTGAAGGTAGGGACACTTTGCACGTTAATAATTAAAAAAAATGTTTAAAAGCATTGTTTTGTTCGGAGAATAATGCTTTAATTTAATTTTTTTATTTTCTTAAAGAAGTATGTATATAAAACATGCCAATAAAAGTCTGTATTTCATTTCATAATTACAATATTACCGAATGAGATTACATAAAATAAATTAAAGCATTATTCTCCTAACAAAACAATGCTTTAAAACATTTTTTTTATTATTAAACTACAATGTGTGCCGACCAAGGATTTTTTTTAAGGGAGGACATAGATGCTTGCTACCGACTGTTCGTACGTCCAGCTCCACCGGATTTTGGGCGAGGGAAGGTCCTACTATAGCCCAGGCCCTGACTAAGGATTTTTTTTACGGAGGACATAGATGCTGGCTACCGACTGTTCGGTCGTCCAGCTCTACCGGATTTTGGGCGAGGGAAGGCCCGACAATAGCTCGGGATTCTCCCGAGACGGGCGTAGAAGGCGAAAAGCGCCTTCCACCTCCGTTTCCTGCGGACGCCGAAGACGTGCCGCTATTAAAGGAGGGGTTGACAGCAAACTCAAGAGCAACACTGTGGTTCGGACATCGTAATATTTTGTTGGATAAAACTTAACTAGCAAAAATGTCAAGCAACACCGACGATACTGATGAAAATTTAACTCCATCTGACATTCTAGAAACAGCTACTAGACTGACGAATAGACTTTTGCCAGAAAAATCAAGAAAAGCGTATAGCCAATTAGCCATGAGATGAAATAAAGTAGTGTATGCAACTGCATATAATTTGGAATTAAAACACTCGTATAGTCTTATTTTGAAACTCGCCTGCGGCTACTTTCAAAAAACTACACTCATGATTTAAACTCTCTATTATATGACAGTTGCATAAACTACTATTATCTTTGCTTGTAATAACATCACCAATCACCATGCTTAACTACTCCGGTCGTAAGAAGGGATTATAGGAAAAATATTAGCGCTTTTTATTAATAAGTCTGGAGTTTTTATTTGACCTCGTAGGTACGACACCGGCGAAATTAACAAATAATTAACTAAATAAACTTAAAATAATAATTTTGACATTCCATAAGCACAAACTTAAACTGTGAATTCTTTTATTATGTAATCTTTAAGAGATTTCAGTTTTTCTATATTTAGAAACATTTCAGCATGATACAGTGCAGCTTTTTCAACTTCTAATTCAGCTGCAGTCACTGAAACAAACAAATAACTACATAGAGAAAAAGAGAAATGGGACGAAAGCACCCCAATCCTTAAGCAGGGTGTTCCATTCCACTTAACCATACAGCTCATCTAGCCCAGACTTCAACCCATTAGACTTTAAACTATGGTCAGTTTTAGATGACATGGCTTTCCTAAAGGACAAGGCGACGTTGACTCTCTTAAAAAATCTCTGGAAGCAGTGGCGAAATTTCCCATGGATACAGTGCGTATCTATATCCGATTCGTGGCCAGACTGGTCTGGTACTGGTCGTAAGCCAGCCTGTTCACCGTAATATCGATCTTATTTATAGTAGGTAGGTAGGTATGTAAGTTCATCCATCACACATATAGCGTCGTCGCTACGAACTCGCCTAGTGTTTTTCGTATGCTGATATAATTTAAATATTGTAAGTGATATGTTGCCCGTGGGGTGCCGGGTTAGAATTGCACCTCCCAATATCATCCCGTGGGTGTCGTAAGACGACTAAGGGAAAAATATTGGAAGGTGGGCAGCAGCGCCTTCTAAGGAACTGCCAACTTACACTGCGATCCCCAAGACGCCTGCCAAGCGTGGGGATTATGACAAATACCCCCTTAATAGGGGAGGCTGTGTGCAGCAGTGGACGATCCGGCTATACAGTAAGTGATGATGTGGTATGTACATGTACATTTTTATTAATTAGTTTATTATTGATCGAAAGGAGTAGGAACGCTAACATTCTTGCCGGAAAAATGAATATTAAATAAATCATTTTTTGATTTTGTAGCTAGCTCAGATAGGTACTATCTGTACACAGATACACACCCTCAAATACAACATAAAATACCATTATATTAATACTAAGTGTTTAATTTTGTCATCAAATTGAACTGTATATCGTTAGATTTATATATACATATGTCCGGCGGAGGCCATTGTTATACCATAACACAGGTCTCCTATTTTGGGTACCTATGTTTTCTTATCAATAAGAAAGTATTATGTACTGTAATTATATAATTGTCAATGAATTTTACGATTTTTGTGGAAATAGAATAAATGATTATTATTATTTGTATTTGATCATGTACCTAATACGCGAGATTTGGAGTTTTCTGTGAACATTTCGAATAATATTATATATTTACGAGTACAAGTAACGTATCTTTACTGGGTTTTAGGGTTCCTTAATAAAAACTGGACCCTTACACTAAGCCTCGGTTATACGTCCGTCTGCAAAACCTTTAAAAGGTATCTTTAGAACCGTTATGGTTAGCTGTTTGAAATGTTCATGAATATATCTACGAGTATTCACAGAATATTATATGTATGATTATTGAGTTGCTTAGTATATGTTAATAATAATATCAAAATGTTAAAATAGGTAAAAGGGAGTTCTCATACAAGAAACCGAGCGAGCGCGAAGCGTCTCGGTGTCAGCTTGGACAAATATGCTTTTGTATGTCTGTCCTGACCGGCTGTCTGTAGATCAACATCAAAGGCTCTCGCTACTGCCAATTTTTGGAGTAGTATAACTTAATAGGTGTTGTACTGTGGTAGTATTATAAACCATATATAGCTAGGTAGGTACGTATACTCACATCTTAATTGCATTGCAACTTCTATATCCTTTTTGATTCGCGCCAAGTCGAAATCAATTTCTATGTGTATTTTTTTGTACATGTCGGTGCTATTGACGTCAATAGATAATAGCTCTGGTTCTTTAGTAGGGTCCATCGCGTGAAGGGATTGTTATTAATATTTATAGTTCTAGTATGTAAAGATATCTTCACCAGTTGATTCAAATGGAGTGAAGAATGTAATGTAATTTCTCCGATTTGTGGAGTGGAGAACTGGAGATTAGTTGGAAATGAAAAACCAAAAAATTCAACTTCCCGCTTTAGGAAGAGTTTTTTTTTGCTTGTTATTACACTCGTATCATTTGTACTTTTCCATATGTTAGTAGGGGTACCTTATTAAGTTATTAAGCATCGCCTGAATACGAGCAGCTGTTAGACTATCATAAAACTTGTAAATATCCAAGGAACTTCTAAGAACTATATATACACCTGGATTGAGCTTGTATAGTTCTTAGAAGATCCTTTGATGAAGATTGTTGTCAGAAAAGTGTACCAAGCGAGAGGCTCTAACTGACCGCATTGTCTCTGTTCAGACAAACGTGACAATAACATGTATTGTATTTTCAAGAAATAACTTCTAGATGACAGCCCATCACTGAAAACTGACTCTGTGCGGCCAAGGTTGCGCATCGCTCGTCGTAGTCGGCTTATTATTCTTAATAAGCCGAGTTCAATGTTGGGCACCTGCTCTAATTCGTAGAAGTTTCGCACTTCGGGTCCGTTAGAAAGGTATCCGCAAAATACGTATTGGCTTACTTTTGTTTAAATTCGTATGTAGCATAGACTTGCAAGCTGTTGCCTAAGTAGAATTATTTCAATGTGTGTAGATTATGCTTAACATACTTTTTAAATCGGATTCGTATGATTTGTACATTTTCAAATATAAAATTATAATTTATTTGTTTATTTTTAGGTCAAACCTAGTCAAAGTCCAGTTTTAAATATGCAGAAAGAACACAAATACTAATGAGCATATACTCGTAAATACCTATACAGAACAAGGATATTGACGTAATTTTTAAATATATATTTTGTATGTATTTAAAACTTACGTCTCGTATATTTTTAGAACAGTAGCGACACCTCTCTTTGATCCATAACTACATAGGACTCTCAGACTCTTACCAAGTGATAATGTTTTTTAAAATCTCTCTTTTAAGACATAAAACTGATTGAGGCATAATAGCGTTCTCAGAGTAGTAATGGGAGATTCCATAGCGGGGCAAGATTTGAGATGAACTATGCGGTCTGACCATAGACTATATGAAACAACGAAATTCGTACCGCAAATTCGGTTATCGTTGTCTAAAGTCTCGCTCGTAACACGAAAAACGCAACTTCGTTGAATTGTAGTAGCGGCCCTGATGTTGTCAATTGAAAGTGTACAATTCATACGAACATATTTTATAACTAAAAAAAAAGCAATTTCAAGTTTAATCTCAGTTGTCATAAATGTCATGTTTCATCACGCTCCTTGAGAAAATGTAATTTACTCACACACACTTCGTTTTTCTTTTTGTTTTAGGGATGTCAATTCTTGGCAAATATTCTAATTCTTGAATCGATTCGAATCGAACTTGCAAAGATCGCAATTGTATTATATTGAACTAAAACGAATTCAGATTTTCATTCCAGCTAAAAGAACCAATGATCACACGTTTGGAACACTAATACATTTTTGTTTAAAACCATCTTAAAGAGATATGAACTGATTTTGTCAAAAAGACTGAGAAATAAAAATATTTTGACATTAATTATTAATTTATGTCTTTTACTGGTAAATGGCAAACGAGCATATTTTGGCCCGCCTGATGGTAAGCGGATACCTACGCCTATAGACATCTGTGGTACTATTAGTACTGTCAATGCGTTGCTGATCCTTAAGGATTGTAAGAATCCCATTATTATATGTCATATTTAAAAGAAAAGACCGAATAAGGAAGGGCGTTCCACATTTTAACGGAATGCGTCAAAAACGACCGCTTGAAACTAACGGTGGGGGACGTCCAAACCTGCAAAATGTGACGATGAGCATTAAGACTGTGTCAACGCGTAAAACAGATGTCTAGCCCAGCCTGATAGTTTCCAGATCAGAAATGCTAAGGTGCGTCAAATAAAGCAATTCAAGATAATTTTTATTTCGGTATGGAACGTAAACTTATGAGTCAGAAAATTACAATACCTACTACTTGTTATTCAATCTATAGTTACAGAGTAATAAGTATGTCTATAGTATAGAACATTTCTCATACGACAGAACGTTCCTAATTAGACCAATAATTCAAAATTCAAATTCAAATCATTTATTACGAGCAACAAGGGCTCATCCTCAAAACATTAACACATACAGACTAAAAATAACAATATAAAATAGAAATAAAAATAGCATGCTTAAATTATACAATATTAATTAATAAGAGTGAGAATCATTAATATTATTACACGTCATTCTAATTATTATATGTCTACAGAGATACGAGCATTAATCAGGAAAAAATTAAAAAAACCTACCACTTCCTAACCGGCATTGGGACTGCTAAATGCCTATTGCAACTATGCTGTATATAAATACAATCGAGCCTGTCGGCGAACATTGCCAGGACGGCATTGGGGCTGGCCCGCACCCGACGCACCAGCGCTTCGCTTGCGCATTGTTGCGTAGATACAAAGAATAATAATATCTAGTTAAAGATAATCGATCTCATGAATCGATACATTATTGACCCAAAAAATTGTTTCGCCTTTTAACCTGCAAAATGTGACGATGAGCATTATGACGGTGTCAAGGCGTAAAACAGATGTCTAGCCTAGCCTGATAGTTTCCGGATCAGAAATGCTAAGGTTTGTCAAATAAAGCAATTCAAGATAATTTTTATTTCAATATGGAACGTAAACTTATGCTTCTAAAAATTACAATACCTACTACTCGTATTTCAATCTATAGTTACAGAGTAATAAGTATGTATTATAAATAAAACATCTCTTACAGCACCACAGAACGTTCCTAATTAGACCAATATCTAGATACAAAGAATCGATCTCATGAATCGATACATTATTTTAGATCGACCCAAAAAATTGTTTCGCCAGGAACAATCGATTACCGGAACAATCGATTTTAAAATCGGCATGACTACTGTTTGTGTGTGTGACTTGTGTTGTGCGAATTTGCGATAAATAAATTTCTTTCTTTTCTACTATACTCAACTCAAAAGTTGCTAATGTTTTACTAGTTATTTCTAGGCGTTTTGGTTAAAAAGAGTCTTTAAAGATGATGAGCGACGACGATCGCGATATTGATATCGAGAGTGATGTGGGTGTTTTCCCTTGTTGATGGACATGTTACTCGATCCTTACACCTAAGATAATGATGCATGGTATTAAAATTTCAGGCCGAGAATGATTCCGATTCGCGTATGCACCCGAGAAATAGTTTAACAAATGGATTGTACTCGCAGGTTTGTTTGCAAAATGTGTTACATACATGATGTTAACCTTTTTGTTATGCTAATGATGAATTCATCTGCCAACATGTTATCTGTATGTTAGAGCAGTACTTTTAAGATGTATTTGTAATAAATGTTGCTAGGCCGAGAAACGAGCACACCACAATGCTCTGGAGAGGAAGCGGAGAGACCATATAAAGGATAGTTTTACATCATTGAGGGAATCTGTGCCAGCATTGCAGAACGAAAAAGTGGTATGTAGTGTTAGTATACTTTCATTTATTATGATATTTCTAGATATATTTTTATAAGTAGCTAATAGTCAATTACACTTAAAGTACTCCATATCTGCTGAGAAAGTATCCAAGGGTAATTGTTGGAGAGAACAATGCTATGGTACCCGATGGAAATAAAAAGGTATTGAAGTGACCAAACAAAAAGTGAATAGATGACAAATTAATTTTCAAATTTACATCTCGAAATGATTGACATGATGTGCCATTAACTACTACAGTTAATATTTAAAACAATTTCATCTATTGTTGCCCTATGGGTGTTGTTAGAGGCGACTTAACATAAATACTGGAAGGTCGGCAGCAGCGCCTTTTGAGGTCCTGCTAACTTAAACTGCGGTCCCTTAATGCCTGCCAAGTGTGCGGATTATACCAAATTCTCCCTTAATGGTGGAGTATGTGTTCAGCAGTGGACATTCCTTAACCTATTGTAATTCTGTGTGAATTTGCATTTGCAAATGATTAGCGGTTTTAATGAAACCTTCTAGATGTTAAATATTTTGTTAGAACAATATAAATTTTATGTTAAAAAATAGTGTAATGTGTTTGTGGCCATTTTATGAGAAATATACATTAAAATTTGTTTAGCAACCACTTTGTGTATCACTTGAAATATTTAGATACTCTGATAATGTTGAATTATAAATTTATTTGGAATCTTTTATTAATGTGGGATACTGGCTATGCTTTATTCTGTTCAAAAACAGTTAATATAATTTAGTAACAACAAATATAATGTTGTTGCTTCTTAACCATGACAGATTGAGTATTTATATAATTGAATGAATTGAATCCATTGTGCATTCTGTGCAAATTTGCATTCACCAATCTTTAGCTACTGACATCCAACTGCAGTTGGTGATTGTCACTAATTGCAATATAATAGTTTTGATGGTTGGTGATTGGTTTCTGAAGTAAAAAAAGCTTATGCAGTGTTCTTACAGCATTCTGCAACTTGTTTGGTGATAAATATATAAATTTGTGTTTGCATAGTGACAAAGACCAACAAGGCACTAAATACATTAAAAACTGAGAAGCCAAAACTTTGCTATCCTAATCATAATACAAGACAAAGAAAAAAAGTTACATTTGCAAAGATAGTACAAACACCAAGTTGGAATCTAAAAAACTCAGAAATAAATTTTTAAACACACAGTAATTTATATATTAGTATATTTCTCTAAAAAAAATTGCGTGTACTTGATAAACATAGAATTTAGCCCACGATAATACAAAAATAATGTAATTAAAGTGTTTACAGTTGGCAATCTGTTTACAATTTTTCAAATTACACACACATGAATACTCTAGGCACAAATATGTCAAATTAGATCAGGGTAGGTAGCATTAAGGCTAATACTTTGTGAAAATGTAGATAGATATGCTAATATGTAAAACTTTAATTAGAAGCTATGGAATCTGTTACCCTTTTTTTATGTGGAAGAATATGTAAGCTTTTTCCACAATCTCATCTGATGGATTTATAAGGTTGCAAACAGGCATAACCTAGAATACAAATATATAAATAGACTAACTCTCAAGTGAAACTGCTAGCAGTGGGTGCTATGACTGGCTGCTATATTCTGGTGGTGATCATTTGACTAGAAATGACCAGTGAATTTTTACCTTTGTTTGCATAGAAGTTAAGTATATAACTTTTATCTATTAGCACCATCCACCTAAGGCTATATATCCAAGATGAAATTCCAATAGGATCGCTGTATTCAGCAGGGCTAGACAAATGACTATCTTATGGGTGGATTTTTTCCATGCAAATTTTTGGTGGATTGCGGCCTAAAAGTGTGTTGCCTGACCTTGAGAGTTGTTTACCAATCTAGTTTTAGCTTGTCTACAACCTTGACCGCGTCAACAGTTTACCAACAGGTGAGATAGTGATGAAAGACCAGCCTAAAAATTATGCTCTTCTGAACAACTTGCAATTTAAGACTATTATTTTTAAAAACTTACGTGAGTTGTCATGATTGTTAACTAAATATACCGGCTATCACTCACGGTCAGTGTGCGTCAAGCAGCCCTCGAGGCTGCCCGCATTCCTTGAGAATGAACATCTTTACTGTTCGAACACCAGTTGGAGATTTCGACTAAACACTGAGTGCTAGCCGGTATATTTAGTTAATATTATTTTTAAACTCAACAATTTAGATAGGTGTGAAATAAGGCATGAACCTCAAAGAATTTTCATATAATTTCTAGGCAAGCAGAGCGCAAATATTAAAAAAAGCAGCAGAATACATCCAGTTTATGCGAAGGAAAAACAACTCTCACATGCAAGATATTGAAGACCTGAAAAGACAAAATAATCTTTTGGAAACACAAAGTAAGTGAAATCACTACATCGTAAAAAACAAAGTCACTTCCTGCTGCCTGTCTGTCTGTCCCTATGTATGCTTAGATCTTTAAAACTACACAATTGATTTTGATGTAGTAATTTTAATAGATAGTGATTCAAGAGGAAGGTTTATATGTATAATACAAGCATAATATAATGGAGAAACACTGATAATTTTAGAGGTTAAAAAATTCCAGAATGGTATATGTCTATCTTAAATAATCCACAATAACCATTTTTTATCCTTTACTTTTTACGACTTATTTACGAAGCAATTGTAAGCAGTACAGCATTATTCCTATCCAATTACCTTAAATTCATTGTGCATTTAATATAAATCAATATGGCTCTATGCAGCATGTTATTTCAATGAATATTTTCGAAGATATTATCAACTTCCTCCTTATAGTAAGCTTATAGCCATTATTGGTAAACATGCCAAGTAGTTGTAGTAGTTGATATATTTTTATTTGTATAAGTAATTTCTAGTGTGATGCTGATGAGAATCATGATTTTGTAATGTAGACTTGTATCGCCAGATGATAATCTTATAATCTAATTTATATATTTTTTAACATTGCTAAGCCTTTAACCACAATCTCACCTGTCCTGATGATGCAACTAAGTGATGATATGGTCCAAGGGGTTAGAAATAATAATCTAGAATTACTGGCTCTCAAGGACGGCTGTTGAAACACAGCTTTGGGTGCTTGGCGACAGATTTTCTACTAGAGATGCTACCACCATGCGATGAAGGCCAATCCCGCGGCGCCATTCGAACCATAGACCTCGGGCACAGCAGTCCATAATCAATGCACAAGGCTATCATTGTTCCTTTTTTGTTTTTTATGTGACTGTGACGGAACAAGTACGAAGCCTATCTGATGTTAAACGATAACCTCTGTCAAAGTTGCATCATAAGAGCAATCTCAACTTTGAGATGTATTTATTAATACAAGCCTAAGTGCCTGTAATTTGTGGCTCTCAAGGAGTACTACCGGAGCACGCTGTTAAGTGTTTGCTGCCAGATTTTCTACTTGAAGAGTGTTAACTAGCCAGGTGAGACCGGCGGCACCGCAGTGTATATCTATTATCGTTCGGCTATCATTTCTAAATAATAAAAAAAATATATATTGATTATTTTTAAATATTGTTACTGTTGTATGCATAAAATATTTAAAATAATTTTATTTTGTACTGGTGTTTACTGAGGAAACACCACTGTGGCATTTTGCTGCTGTTTGTCACTGCATTTAATTTGACATATGACAGAGATAGTCTTTAACCCATAAAAACATGTCATTATATCTTCCAAATTATGCCCTTATTGAAATAACAGGCGATTTTTAGTGTTATATGCTAGTATTTGACCACCATCTCACCTCATGGTGAGAGTTGTTGATTGGTAAACAGGTTGTACATGGGATTCCCAAAATGCCGTACCAGAGGGAAACGTTGTCGAGAGTCTGTACAAAATTGTGTCTGAAATCGAGATCATCTTGTAAGTTGTCTCGAATTGGGGCCAACTGAAGTTAGTCCAATTTAACCTGAAGGTGGCTGTTGTAGCTAGGTTTCGTTACCCTTCTACAAGAACATGGTTTTCGCGTATTTGAAAATAATATTACTCGTGTTATTTTTAACAGTTATAGGATACCAATGCACATGATTCCATTATTTACCATTAATACTGCCAAAAAAAATTAATTACGTTAAACCGTGACAAATGTAAATAATTCACTGTATTAAAATATGATTAGATTTTGTAAAAACTCTTCTCTGAATCTCGCGTTTTACTCCATCAGGTATAATAGTTACACGATCTAACAACAAAACCAAAATAATTTAAAAAAAAATGAATTACCCGCCAAAGCGTTAAGCGTTCGCCATAACAAGACACAAGTTTGTGCGTTTACGCTAAACTATCACCCCTCGTCGTATTCCTCGGTATTGAAGACTCCTTCTTGTTCCGCAATGAGTATCATATATAGTACTTGGCCTTGACATATCAAGCGCTGTTCATTTTACCGCTGTCACATGAAGAGAAGGCTTAATTAGCATCTAAGAAGCTTGGTGTGCTTGTAAAGTCGGGACGATACTTCGCGTCAGCCCATCGCCTACACCTTTATAAGGCTCAGGTCTGACATCGCACGTAGTACTACTCTCACCTCTGGTCCAGTACTAGCTTCTTCCTTTTGACCGCATTCAACGTTCATTGGACGTTGCGCCAAAGCAAAATGTTTCTTTAATTTCACGTTGACTTCTGGAAGTCCACAACCGTGCGATTCTGGCGGCTTTTTCTGCCTCCCACTGCCACTTTGTGGAACCACCTGCCACTTAAAGTATTTCTGCACCAATACGACTTAGTAGCCTTCAAGAAGAGAGCATATTCCCTCCTCAAAGGCCGGCAAAAATACCATTTGTAGTAGTTCAAAACAGTAGCAGCGTAAACTACGGATCTTCTGCATGCCATTGAATAGTAATTACTATGGAGAATCACTGGTTCAAATGTAATTAATTTAAGAGTAACTATCCAACCCCACATATACAAAGAAATGGGTAAACACTTAGTATTATATAAAATCATTTCTTTTTCAGTACGAGCATTGGAGAAGGCGCGACAGACCGGCAACTATGTGGACGCTCATGAGTTAGGCCTTGGCATCAAGTCAGAAGGCAGCTCACATGACACGGATAGCTCAGACGGAGAAGGCACCACCAGAAGGGTGAAGAAACTCAAAATTAATAGTGTTAATGTTTAAACAATAAAATGATTGACTGTTGTGAAATAATGATAATTCAGGTGTTACTTTGTGGATATACGAAAAACAATAGTTTGAAGGAAATGTGTAGTGATACTGTACCAATTAGTTACCGCTGAAAATTATGCCTTCTCTAAAAGTGTGAAGGTTTATCATAATTCCATTGATTGGTAGAGGCCTTGATCGCAGTGTAGGTATTATACAGGCTTCCCGAAGTTTCCGCAGCGTCTTCTACCAACATTTTACGTGATGTCTTGATAACTTACGCCCAAATATAAACATAAACAATGCGAATTAATATGAACCATACAAAATTACAACGAAAATATAAATTTTGTTGAATTCGAATACGAGACCAATCCGTCCCAGTGCGGCGCTAGGGACGAATGGTCTCGGCTCTGTCAATTGAACTATCGTCGTGAGTGAGTTATAAATAAAATTTATCTTTTCGATAATTCAAGAGTCACAATGTAAGAAGTGGTATTAACCCTTTTTGACATTTGTGCAGCTTCTAAATATCACCCTTCTGAAGGGGCTGACTTCTGAGTTGTTCACTCCAATCCCGATTCTGAGTCTCCGATTTCTGAATTGAAAATCCAACTCACATTTCTTGATGTTTCTTACTGCACCCAGATTTAGTTAATTTTAGAGAATTTCTTCGTCATATGTTTATCATCGATCCCCAAGACGCCTGCCAAGCGGCCAAGGCGATAGTGATTATGGCAAACCATGTCCTTGAGTATATTACCTATGCTCCTGGTTTGCCAGATTTCTGTTTTATTTTTGCCGGTTCATCGCGTTGCAGAGGAAGAAGCTCAAGTCTCAAGTACCTGGAACTTGCAACCCAGGGTTTAGGGTTGGGAGTCCCTTTCACTACACGAACCTCTTCGCCTAGTCCATTTAAAATGACGTAATTATGTTTGTATGGCAAGGGCTTCCATAATCAAATCAGACCAATTACATTATCTTAGCAGAATTATCACTGATTTAGTTTAAATTATTGTCTATGGCTGAAATTTGGAACATTCAATGCTATGGTTGTTACTTAAAATTGGCGCACTTATAGGTATGGAATCGTAATCAAATGATTTGCTCCATTAATATGAATCCAGTGGTCGTTATAACGAGTCTCCCAAATATGTATATATCGTAAATAATTATTACATTAGGGAGTGATATGCCCTGGATATTGTAGTTATTATTATACTGCTGAGATTTTGCTCTGATATTTTGCTTGGGGTTGTACATATCCACCAGCTTTATGAGGTTTTATCTCTTCTGTACATTTCTCACTCACACTTCTGAACCCTTCTATCAATTTAAGAAGGTGTACCTTTGACAAGTGGTGTCTCCTGACTATTAAGGAATATCTTATTCCTCTTAATATGAAGAGAAATTTCACTTTGATGATGAACATGATGGCCATGGAAAACATTAACCATTCTTAATTTATACAGAATACAATGTTCTGTTCCATGTTAATGTATCAAAATGGTTGACCCAGTTATGGCCACTTTATAAAATAAAATAAAAATAAAATAAAATAAATAAAATATGCTCATTTTGACAAATTTACTGTTGGGAAAGATTCAATTCTTTCAAAAATACTTGTTTGAAGTTAGTAACAAAAGGTGAGATTTTTTGTACTAAACTCTTCTGAACTCTATATTCAAAGACATGTTAAGTGAAATAATTGAACAGCAATTAATTATATTTTCATCAGAATAAAGTCATGGACACCTTTACGGCTGGTTCGTAATATATTAAAATTGACTTCTTTAGGAAATATCTGTTTCCAACGAAATGAAAAGTTGTGCTTAGTATACATTCAACAAGAAGGGAGTTCGGTAAAGATTTTTTGTAACGACCTCCCAAATTAGCTTTTTGAAATCGTAATACCTACATTTGGTAGGTTTACTGGTACGTCGCTAGGTGGCACTATTCATACGTTGGCGGTCAAAAAAACTGTTGGCGCATACAGTAGATTTTTATTGAAGAACAAGGCTGTGAAAAAGAAAACATTAAAAATACTATATGAATACGGAAAACCATCAATTGTGTCGAGTTCTTAGGCAAAATTATCTGCAGCCCCACAAATGGTTATTCTAACTCACTGTTAATCTTTTTAATTAGGTATTTTTCTTTTTTTTTAAGAAGATATCACAACGCACACTTTTACGTTACCTACAAGGAAGCTCTAAGGTCATATTTGATCAAAGCGTTAGTCTATGCTTTGATCAAATATTTTATAGTATATGAATGGATTTTTTAATGCAGCCAGAAGTTGTGGTTTTATTTCTATTTCTACTTGTTATTTTATTATCTATGGCTTGAGACTATATATTTCTTTCTAGAATTTGAATACCATTTCAAATTATATTGTACTTATATATTTACTTTCTAACTTATTCTACAATTTTATCGAGAGGTGCCGCATTGGGCGTTATAAACATAATATAAATTATAACTAACAAGTACATGCTATCACTACCACTTTTTGCTGTCATTCTGTTCATGATCCTTTTTCTATTAGAAAAGTGTGTTCAAAGTACATTCTACATATAGCGCCAGCTTTTTTATGTACCTTTGAAAAATATTGGATAACGCCAAAACTACTGTACTCATATTATAATATTTTTGTACATTAATATAAATAGATAAGCTATAAGCGATTAATATACATCGATTTTGTATATTAGGATTTTTTGTGAACACCATATATTTTTTTCTATTATGGTCGTTTAATTTCGTTTATCATTTCAATATTGATATGAATGTTGTGTTATAGTAAAGTCAATATAAGTACACTTTTAGATCTAATATTCTTGCATATCTCAATACGGACAAACGCAAAGTGAATCGTCCTCACTAAGTTTATTCAAGAGTATTAGATAAAAGAATTTATAGATATAAGTGTTAGTCTTCTTGAACAGATACAATTATATAAGAATATATTAGGTTTTGTTTCGGTAATACGTTTGTATTCTTTTATTTTCATAAAAATAGGAAACTATGTAGACATTTGAATTCAGAAAACTTGCTATAAGATTAATGTGCTGCGCTAGTATTTCTAATATTATTGACCATTATTTTTGGTAGAGATTTTTATGTACAAACATAAGCATAAGGCTGCATATCCCCAAAGGTGATGTGTGGGGGAAATGAGCAGTGTACTATTTAAAAATAGGGCGGAGGCGTTTGTTCAACAGTGGACGTCTTCCGGCTGATAGTGATGAGGTAAAAATAAACCAATCAGGTCACTGCGTTCAGCGAGTATAGGAAAATGAAGCGATCCCATTGGTGCATTTTTCCTCTTACACTTGATAAATTTTCATCGCACATCTTGAGGTGGATACGCAGCATAAGGCCTGGTTTAACAATCACCAGATAATTACTATTCATAAGACTATGTATTGACAACCATCTCACTAATATTAAAAGGCGAAAGATTGTGAGTGTGTTTGTATGTTCAAAGGCTAGACCAATTTTGTTGAATTTTGGTATGGAGTTAGATGAGATGCTGGATTAACACAGCATACTTTTTATCTCTATCATCATCCATCACCACGCGGGTGATGGATGATGATAGAGTAGTAACTAGTAACATATAATAAAGGACGAATGTTAGTTGCTTTGTACATTTTATTTGATTGAAATTGGATCTGTTAACATTATATACGTCTTATATTTTTGTATGCTGATGGAAAAAAACCGGCCAAGTGTGCGGTGAACTCCGAAATTGAGGGTTTCGTACCAACTAAAAATATAATAGAAAATTTTATTTGTTTCATACAGATCGAGAACCTTAGTGGGAGTCCGACCTGCATTTGGACGGTTTTTAGTATTCTTAGTTGCATATAGAAATTTGACTATAATCATACAAAGTTGAGGTTTGCGTGTTTTTAAGATATAACAAACAACCACATAAGGGTACTAAAAACACGTGTCTTGTACGGGGGTCCTGTTATTTTAAACCTTTTTCTATTATTATTATTATTTATTAAGCTATCCACCATGCCAACACGTGTTCTTTGAACCGGCTACCTATAACCGTTCCGAAAATCCCTGTATAGGTCGGACAGAAGAACATGCGAGACTTCATAATAGTGTTCCGTGTTCTAGTACGGAACCCTTAAAACACTAATGTTGGTATCGCTTATAAGAAAAGTGACGATGTCGCATATAAGAAAAGTTCATGTGTTAAATGTAGTCTTTTAACTTTTTTTTATGTGGTGATTGTAAAATCAGGCCCACATGCAATAGAGAACTAAACAATGCTAGAAGCATGTTTCAAACAACATTCCGTTTTGAAGTTTTGTTATAAAATATGCTTTAACTTCTTATTATACATTATTTTCTATGTGCAATATTATTTTTTTAACACCCGGTGTATGCGTTTTAATTGTAAGTAAGTATTGTTCTTTGTTCTGGAAGACTAAAATAGTTGTATAAATAATTATAAATACTCTGTTAAATTGGGGCTTTTTATTGTCAATAACCTATAAATCCTATTATGATTGATATTAACCTAAATTCTAGGTTAGCCTGAACAACATCTTCGAGCACATCATCATTACATAGCATCAGGTGAGACAGTGGTCAAAGGCTAGCCCATATGCAATATGCAAAAAAACATAAACTATTGACAATGATGTCGATTATATACAAAATCTCTTAACCTATAATTATTTCTAAATATACACTACAAACTATAAACAAAGTTACACTATAAATAAAGTACTCCACCTTTTTAAATCTTCCTAGTTCCCCAGTTCCTGCCAGTTAGGTATTGCTATGTATAATAGTTTCGCTCGAAAATATTGAAATCATAATGTCAAGAGACACCAAAGAGTCACAAAGGCCACCAATTGAATAAGATTACATACTCTTGCTTCACTTTTGAAAATGAAATGGACGTAGAGTATGTAGTAAATGAAAACGTCGATTTTAGTTTCCGTCCTCGGGATTTTATACAATTTTTATCGGATATGGCTCATGATTTTTAGGAAGAAAACTAAAAACTGGATCAACTACATGTTTCGTTATGGTTCATGTATACCTAATTAAAATTTAGTGCCATTTTACAACCTTCTATAATTGAGAAGCTAAAACAAATCTGACTGGCTTGTATTCGTTTTCGTCCAAGTGGACGAGAACTGACGTTTTCAAGACAACTTATCCTATTATGCATCTACTTAGAACGTATTAGAAAACGTTTAAAAACATACAACACATAAAATAATGACAAATATACGCGATTTAAACCGTTTAAAGTTGTTTAATTAGGTACTATGTGTAACAATCGCGAAAACCTAAGACAACATTATACAACACATAAGTTTCGTTAGGTCCATTACGTTTAAACCTAACAAACAATTCAGAGTGCAGAAAAGTGCTATCATCAATGACATATCTTACATTAGAGTTGCATAATATCTGCAACAATTTTTGGGTGATTGGCTCCGTCCACCCACTGAATTATTCCATTGGTGGGTGGACAGGGAATTCAAGTTTTCCTCTCCACACACTGCGCAGTTGTAAAGGGTCAGTTCCAGTTTTTTATTATGCCTGATAGTTAAGCCTTTGACCACTATCTCACCTAATGGTAAGTGACGATGTGGTTGAAGTTGTTGTTCAGGCTAACCTAAAATTACTGGCTCTCAAGGACAGCTGCCGGAACACACCGCTAGGTGCTTGGCGACTTATTTTCTACTGGAGGGTGGTAGCTAGCCAGGCGGGCATTCACTAAATGCCCTACCACCATGCCATAACGACTGCCATCCTAAGACAACAACCGGGGCCAACGGCTTAACGTGCCCTCCGAAGCACTTTGCTAGCGCTTCGAAATGATAATGCAGTTTTCAGTTTCGTATCTTGTTTGGGATTTTTATTTATGCAATTCCAACTGCGTTTAAATTTGTAATAAATGCGTCAACTGACGATAATTTTATTAGAGTTGCTTCTTATTTAGAAAGTAAATTGACATGAGTACGTGTTGGTTAGTTTGTTGGCGACTAACAAGTAGCAGCATGTTTTGTATATCTCGTCTAAAATTCTATTCTTAGCTTTATTCGTTTGAATTAAATCTGTCCAGTATTGGACGGTAACTATATATACCTACTTAGTGTTGTACGGGAACAGACATAATAAACTTATACCCTAAATTTGTAATGTATTGATAGCACCGTTGACCACATCATCACATGAACATACATTGGTATGTACAGGTACCTACTAAATCTGGCATCTGAGCCTAGTGCCTACGGATTTAGGAAGGGAGGACTCCATTCCTAAATCCGTGCTAGTGCCTAATACTATTAAATTCGTTTCTTATTTATAGGTATGGATTGTAAAACTGAGCTAATACTGCTATAGTTACTTATAAAAATTACGTGTCACTTTATTTGACCGGGATGGACTCCTAAACTACTGAACTGATTTTAAATTTGATTTGCACACCGTGTGCAATTTGATCCAAATTGAAAGATAGGATAGCTTACATCTCAATTTGTAGTCGCGATTACCCGTGCGTAGCCGGGGCGGGCCGCTAGTTCAAATATATTTTTAAAAGAGCAAGCAATTTATATAATGATATATACCTACCTACCAATTTCGCTCGTTAACAGACTGAACCGCTGTCGATATTTATTCCGATATTCTGTTCCGATATCCAATACTTCAAAGTTGCAATTCTTTGTTTGTACTTTACGATCATTTTGCTTATTGCGACCGTTTTGCTCGTTGGTGCTTGCACTCGCTGAACAGCAATTTCTATATTTCCACCTGCTGCCGTTATGTCGGGTCGGGCGTAAAATCGGGTTTAAATAAGCTTGAACTAAAGTAAACTGCTCAAAGTAAATAGGTACACTATTCTGTATTGGCTATTTAATGATTTATGTATTTATTGGCTATCATAGGTACCCAATTAATAGTTCGCCGCGAACCTATACTGAATTTTACTTATTGTAGCTAGGTAACAAAAAAAAAACTCTAATAATTAACTATTACAAAATTACAGTTAAAACAGAAAAAAATTAACTACGAGTGGGAATCGAACCTACGATTCTGAATTTAATGTATGGTATAATATAAATACTTTTATAATTTATAAAAAGTTGAAGTCTAATCTAACCAAATTTATAACAAAAACAAGGTAATATCTAAACATGGCCGCCGACTGCTATGCCGCAGGTGCATGGGTTCGATCCTTACCGCCCGCGCCGGCTTGAGCTTTATCGCATAGTGGAAGGGCATTTTGCGAATGCGCACCTGGGTAGCTACCACCTTCAAGTAGAATATCTGCTGCCAAGCACCTAACAGTGTGTTCTACAGCCGTCCTTGAGAGCCAGCGAAATTACAGGCACATGAGACTTAACAACTGTATCTCTCAGGGGTCACTCTGGGTGCAATGCAGTTTGTCACGAAATGCATCTGTTGTAGGCAGAAGTTATTGCTTAACATCAGATAAGCCACGTAGGTACTTGTTGCGTCCCCATAAAAAAAAAGATTATCACGCAAAGAAGATTATTGGTGACGAAGCGCTCGTGAAAGCTCCAGAGCGTTGAATACCTATCACAAAATGGCCACCTTATCTTTATTTTACGGATTTGATTTCAGAGCATGTATTTATCTACACAACCTTGCTCGTTGGTGCTTGCACTCGCTGAACAGCAATTTCTATATTTCCACCTGCTGCCGTTATGTCGGGTCGGGCTACATCGCCTCTTAATATGACATAATACAATCTCCAGTAAACGGCATCCTTAGGTACATGATTGTGTTTAGGCTAAAATATGGATTAGAATACAGGTACCGAATTAAATAAATCGCCCCATTCTTGTTAAAGTAAGAACCTAATTTGAGGCTTAAGAATAAAACAAGTTTCCGTTCGAGGTTAAACTAATAAACCAAGTTTTTTACCTGACTAACAATGAATAAACACATTCCCGGAATCGCAGACGAAAGTGAAGTGGTAATAAGTAAAGATATCTTTGTTCTAAGATTATTTGGGTACTAGTGGTAGTGCTCTTTATGTAGGTACTCTCTACAGAGATATCGACATCTGTGGTACCTACCTACTAGCTTAATGTGCTAATTACAAGGTTTCTAATGTTTTACCTTAACACATTAGACACCTTGTAATTATAATAGTATAATAGTACATTTCCAACACATTGTGCACTGCAAAGAGACAACTGAACGTGTTGAGAAGTGTTTTGAAGGTAGAAGGCTTTTGCGAATGCCCGCCTGGCTAGCTACCACCCTCAAGTAGAAAATCTGTCGCCAAGCACCTAACGGTGTGTTCGGGCAGCTATCCTTGATAGCCAGTAATTCTAGGTTAGCCTGAACAATATCTTTGACCCCATCATCACTTACCATCAGGTGAGATAGTGGTCAAAGGCTAACCTATCATGCATAACAAAAAAAAACTAACAATGTGCTAATTACAAGGTTTCTAATGACATTAGACACCTTCTAATTAGAATAGAATAATTACTAATTAGCACATTTCTAACACATTGTTCACTGCAAAGAGACAGCAAACTGAACGTGGCGTGTGGAGAAATGTTTTGAAGGTAGGTACATATCTTATCAGAATTCCGTATGGAATCGGTTCTCTGTTTAAATAGACTTTAATAATCGGGCTATACAATGTCTGCTGTTAGAAGTGAGATCTTTGTCCACATAATATAATGAGTAGTATCTAAACTTATATTTCCGAAAAGAGGTGTCAATATTACACCTGTAATGTCTTAAGATCTACGTAAAAAGAGGCAAGCATATTGTGTTCTAGCCTAATTTTTTTTACCTAGCGGGCTCAGTTCCAGTCTCATCTGAAAATTTTCCTATAGTATACCTATTGGGTTATTGAATCAATATACCAAAACTTCCAGACCTCAAAGCGACGTTGTAATACCAACCAACACCAACATAGCTAACTTATCAACCTAGGACCTCATTCGATTAGGCCTTTGACCTAAATTTATTAGGCCTATAACCTTTGAATAAAAATTGTGTAGCTGCTGGTATACGCAATCATAGAATTAATTATAAAAGATGTAGTAAAAAATTTAGTTTATTAAAATATTTATTTCTTACAGAAAATTCGAAACGAGCTTGTCAGCGTTTTAAAAAATAAGGTTACAATAATTATTCTTATGTTTTATACGAACGAAAATACAATGACTTACATATATATATTCTAAGTTTTAATTATAAGCTTACTCTAAAATATATAGGTACTTAGTATCCTAGTGGTATCACAAAGAAAGGTAAAGTCACCTAAATATCGAATTTTACATTGCACCTAGATTCTTAAAACGTTCATTTAGAAATAAGATAAGTAAAAAAAAATTTACTCTAAGTATAGACACAAGCATGTACATGTATAAATTCTTCATGCGGAAAAATATTCTTTTTATTTTACAAACATTTCCCAATATCACTGGAACCCTTTTGTATATTCAAATATTTTTTAAGGTAGGTACCTAACACAAAACGTACATAGTACTTATTTTATTAATGACTAACGCAC
Source organism: Plagodis dolabraria (assembly GCA_963854805.1). NCBI lineage: Eukaryota > Metazoa > Arthropoda > Insecta > Lepidoptera > Geometridae > Plagodis > Plagodis dolabraria. Next base: position 15,727,515 of record OY978459.1, on the reverse strand, counting down.
GATGGCTCCCATCTCTCTTCATTTTCACGGCACTGTGTAGTGCTATCCTTTTCTCGCATCAGACTCAGGCAAAGTTGCCAACTCATATAGTAAGACTAGTGTAATCACAAACAAATTAAAATTGCACGAACTGACTTAATCTAAATTGAAAGATGCCTATGATCAGCATTCAGACCCCGCTAGATAGTCGTCCAAATCTAGCGGCCAATTCAGTCTCGGTTCATTCTGTAAAGAAAAATAATTTATAGCTCAAGAATCTGCCATATGGGCAGCATAAAAGTATCCTTGGAAATGCTCTTGTTAGTAGAAGGTATTGTGGATAAATATTGTGTTTTTCATTTTTTCTGTTTTTTTGTCACAAATAAAGCTATGTCTATGTCTATGTCTATGATACAGAAAAAAAATAAACGTAATAAGTGTTTAATGACACCCTGCCCCTATATTTTGGAAGGTTGTTAAAACCGAAGCCAAAACTTTTTAAAATGCGCAGCTGGCCTTCGCATTCAGAGATCAAAAATATTCCAAAAAAAATCTTTGTTCCTCTTTTTTGTTGAACTTGTTGTTATACCTAATCTAAATTTAGCGAATGCCCACCACCCTCAAGTAGAAAATCTATCGCCAAGCACCTAACAGTGTGTTCCGGCGGCCGTCCTTGGGAGCCAGTAAAATTACAGGCACGTGAGACGTCTCAAGGTGGCGGAAGCAATGCAACTTGTCATTATTATTTGTTATATATTATCATCTGTTTATAGGCAGAGGTTAGCCCCCTTACCATCAGGTGAGTAACGTGCATATTCCGTCCCAATCACAAAAAAAATGTTTTATTACATTACAATGCATTACAGTGTTCTAGTTTGAAGGGTATGAAACTACACGACATGTGCAGTACCGTCAATCAAATAAAAATGTTTTTCATCCCACCATCTCGGAAAGAGTATTTTTAATCTTCAATATCTGAGTGGAAAAGCCGTTTTTATTCTCTAGAGGATAAAGTAAATTGAATTTAGAACATCGTGTGCACTAAGTTTGTGAATTAAAAAAAAACATTAAACATATTTACTGCTACCTCTATGGTGCCGAATATATCATACAACTTTTTTTTAATTTGTTAAAAACTCAGACTCCGAACCTTCTTGGTGTTCTTTTTTCAATTTGGCATTTAGTAATTTCCTCGCTGAGGTGGAATGAAAAGTTACGTGTTGCACTCGAGTGCAAAGATTTTTCACCTCGTGCTCTTTTGATTCGCTAACGCTCAGGATTCTTAATTTTGAAACACTCGCTGCGCTCGTGATTCAATTTTAGAATCCTTCGCTTGCTCGGTCATCAAAATTGAACACGCGGTTAAAAAGCAACTTTGCACTCTTGTATAACAAATAACTATTATTTTACATTGTACCTATAAATATTTTAAGAAAAACGTTAATAATAACTAGAATTTGTGAATTCACTTACTTCATTGTCATTTTCGAGCGCAATAAAATCGCGGCGACCAATACTTTTCAGTATTCCTTTCTCCCTGTCCGCTGCAGAATGAATGAATTCATGAATTACTTATCTACTTATCGAAATATGTAATACATAATGCTTAAAACTATTTGTGTATTTACATTTGAATCAGTGATGGCCCTGTGTTACGAACTGCCGCATGCCGTGCAGCAGATTCACGGTTCTATCGCCCGCCTGGCTATAGCTACCAACCTCAGCTAACAATTCCTAAAATCTGTCGCCAAGTACCTAACGGTGTGTTCCGGCGCCTGCCTTCGAGAGTTAGTATTTCTAGGTGCTTGTGAACACCGTCTACAACATCACCACTTACTATCAGAGCCGATTTAAGTAAAAGACTAACGTACCAATAACATTACATTAAAATTAATTAAGAAATGAATGCAGAATCTTAACTGTTTCAATCGAAGTTACAACGGTGTGCTACATCATAAAAAAACCTACAGATAACGCCTTGTAATAAAACTCTATGAAGGTATGTACTGAAATAATAATAAGGTGTTCTATTTAAATGTATTTTTTAACAAAGAGCTTCTATGAAAAATGCCGCGCGCGAGGTGCATTCATTGGTACAAATCTTGCGCCAAACACCTAATGGTGTGTTTCGGCGACTGTGCTTGAGAGCCAGTAATACCGTTCTCAACCACATCACAAAGGTTGTGGTCCAAAGCAAGATATGTAAAATAAGAGGTATCAAAAAATATTAAGCATATCAGAAATAAAAATAAACTGTAAATTGAATGAAGAAGAACTTACTAAAAGGATCCATGAAACTGGTGTTTGTAGTATTTTCACCATTAGGTTCCGTTTTGATCTGGTTTCCATCAGGGACCAATTGGAATTCCACTTTGACTTCTTGTTGGCTCATTACTTGTCCAGGTGCGTCTTGACTTGCGGCTATTGAGAAAAACTCACTTTTTATAGAATAATTTGGTATTCTTACAGAAGAGCTGTTTTGTATCGAAGCCTTTGAATCAGAGTGTGGTTGAAGTTCTTGTCCTGGCAAAGTCTTTCCCAAATGGTGCTGAGACCAAACGGAGTCTTGAGAATCGGAAGAAGATTGACTGCTGTTTTGAATAGTTGTGGCAGCTTTGCTATGCACCGTTCTCTTCTGTGTTGTCTTACGCTGGAAAATAAAGATAAATTATACACATGTACCTACCTATAACTATTTACTGTTGAAAATGCTACAGAAATATGAACAAATGATTTGTACTTAAGTTTATATAATAGCTTACGTATTTGGCTGGTCTACTATCATTTGAATTGCTATCAGAATCTGAACTGGAATCTGATTGTGATGATGTTGCATCATTGAAGGCTTCATCCACACTGTCGTATTTAAAATTATTGTCACTTTTTAGTCGATTTTCTAACACCGCAACTAGAAAATATAAACTTTTGATAGTTAATATATACTTGTCATAATTGATATTATAAAGATTATAAAGAATAGAACTGTAAGGATATAACTTACTCTGGGATTCCAAATTGTCATTGATACGTTTTAAATTCTCGATACTTTCAGATGGATTTCTAGCAGCTTCCTCTTGTAATCGGTTGATAACTGTGGCCAGCAGTTCGGGGTTCGTTATCTGATAAAATAATCATACATAGTAAAAAAAAAAAACAAGTTTTAAATATATAAGTATCTAATAATATGTACGTGACGTGCAATTTGTTGTGACATTAGATTATTTATTTATCTTCTTAGCCGTTTTTATCTGGGGTGGAGTCGGTACTTTAAGTAGGTACATATTTTATATACGTAACAATTTGAAAGGGTTTAGCTTCGCTTTTATGACCGGCCGTCTAAAGCTTTTACGATCATTCTACAGAAATATAACAGTCCTGGATTTTTAAGCCTGACTGTTTCTGCTTATCAGTAGATCAAATAAACTATTTTAGGTACCTATCTGTCTATCAGTTAACTTCTTAATAAATTATCAAACATATGATTAGAAAAACCTAGGTACCTATTATGCCTACGGTTAACGATAAAGGGCTTGTCAATTAAACATATAATTATGTAGTAAAAGAAACAATAATCACGAAAACTAACCTAAGGTACTTAATGAGATAGATTTTTACCTGAGGATCACAAGATGCAGCTTCAGCCAGCTGTGCCATAGCTTCTGCAGTCTCGTTTCTTCTCTCTCTTTCATATTGAGCATTACGGGCGCGTCTTTCCTCCTAAAATAATATTTTAATTCGCCCAAAGAGTTGCTCAATCATACTAGTTTGTAAAACTTACAATAAACCGTTATAATAAGGTTCAAATTAGCTAACGTTACAACGTGGCGAACAAACAAAAAGCACTCCATCCGAAAATATTACTCAAAAATTATTTAGGTAAGAAACAGAAAGAATTATATGTTAATACCTAGCTAAAGACAGACATATTTAGCTAGATATATGTACTAGGGGTATCAAATATTATCATGCAAGTTTTCTATCTGTTGGTTTATGAATCTATTAAATGGATTTATTACGGTGGCAGGTATCGTAAGACGGAGACCCAAAAGATGCTAGAACTTAATTTTAATTTCTACCTAATTGGAAAATAGGCTAAGAATAATATTTATATGTAAAAATGGGGTAATCATTTAAAAATTTTCAACACTAATATAAATCAATCCTTCAATATTTCTACACAATCTTATTTCAAAATAATTCAAATTGTTTCCAATGATTATGTACTTTAAAAATTAAATAAATTACTAGGTAATATAAAACGTAAATAAATTCCACTTAGATGAAGATGTATCTTTTTAAGGAGTATGTATATGTATGTATGTATCTTTCTGAGTTTTCTCCTTTTGCCCACAATATTTGTTGATATCTTATAATATTATTTCATTATGTTAGCTACGAATTATTTTTAAGTTTTTCTTGTGTATTGGTTGTCCTTGTTGTTTCTATCTATATATATATCTTTCTATTTGTGTGGCAATAAACTAATTTTGATTTGATTTTATTGTACCTATATTGATAGAATCCTGTAGATATTTAAATATCAAACGGTAAAAGAAACTTACAAGTGATAGTGGTACTCTATTTTTTCCAGACGGCCTGCCGCGTCTTCTGTCACTTTTATCCTTTGATGGCTTAGATTTCTCCTAAAGCAAAAACAAAACATTAAAAACTTCTGCACTTCCGTTAAACATTTAAAACATGACACATATACGCAATATTAACATACGCTTTTCTGCATTATTATAAAATATACTGACAAAACAAAAACACAATCACTTGATTTTTTATATGTCCAAAAAGTTTCTAACTGACCAGCACGTAGCACTTGCAATTGTTAAATAAAAAAAAAACTGTGATTGCACCCTTATATAGAATCGGTGTGTCGGTGTTTCGTACCCCTAAACGGAGGCGGGGCTGCTTGCATTGTCTTAGGGATTATGCACCTATATAAGTACGTAGCAATGTAACTCACCTCAGGTAGTCAATCTATTTGTAAACGTAACTTGAATCACAGATTAAATAATAGTTAACAACTTCCACAACACAGATTATGATTTTAAAACACATTCCAATGATTAAAAACATTATATATATCATTAATATAAAATAATTTAATGATATTTTAATACCAGTATAATCCTCTTCTTAGGTATACTTAGCATTAGTTTTAATCCCGATTACTTTGCAACAAGGAATATTCTACTATTTAACAATTTTATACTGATTGCATTTACCAGACAGGAGAGATGACAATTGATTATTTTTATCTACCGCCTATGATTTTTCAATTCGTAACATTCTATAATCAAGGTACCCACCTATAAGCGGGCGGCTTAGTAAAGTTGTGCTGATAGCCCACGGTGTCATGTCCAGAATGTCATACATTATTGCATTATATCCTTCGACACTTAGAGCAAGTCCAAGGAAGTATCTCCATAGCGGTTACCATAAAATATAGTTTAGTAATAATTTAAATATCATGCGTTCAAAATCGTGAAATTTTGCACGCATGTCTTTGAGCCTTATGCTACTGTTTTGCTTGTTTTCCGTAGAATGATTAATGTACAATTTTTTATAGGATTGTGACGGACAAACACTGGGTAAGACCGCACTAATCCTTATGTTAAGCGCTAACGTCTGCCTATAACAGATGCATTTCGTCACAAGTGACGAATCGCACTGCCGCCGTTACCCTGAAAAATACAGTTGTAGTCTCACGTGCCTGTAATTTAACTGGCTCTCAAAGACAGATACTGGAACACACTGTTAAGTGCTTGGCGATAGATTTTCTACTTGAGAAAAATGCCAGCCAGGCGAGCATTTGCAAAATGTCTTTCCACCATGCGGTAAACAACGTTGGAGATCGAACTATGGACGGCAGTGGATATATTACCGCTCAGCCACCATTGCATCCTAACGGACCAGCTGCTTAAGGTGAACATTGAACTCGAAGGAGTAAGTGGCCGTACTTAAAAAAAAAACATAAAAATTAAACTAATTAAACTCATCGCCATTCCGTGTTGGAGCCCCCATAGCATCGGTGAATTCATCATCTGAGCGTGTTGAGGCCGGTGCGTAAACTTGTATGACCTTCAGCGAATACTTACCGTTCTGTGATTTTGAGCTCTTTAACCTGTTTGACATACTTGATTTCCAGACGAGAAATCGAACACCATCCTGGATATTTTGGTGACCCTAATGCTGTCCTGTCCTGTCTGCGGACTTCCCATAACGTCTCAGTACTGCTTAGTTTTTTCTCCAGCTCGACAATATAGTGGTCCTCACTGAGCCTACGTTATGTGTTGCCAGGGCCAAGGATCATCATTTTTGAGTGCGCCACCCGGCTAACAGCCACAAAAATGCCGATGTGATTACGATAGCGTAAAAAAAACATAGGTAAAATGGAAAACATAGTGAAGGACAAACAACTGTATGTACCCCTGCTATTGCTCTGTGCGTAGCCTGGTGTCTCTTTAATCTGTGGCATATGCATGCGTAAATATTAATCTATGCATGGTATAAAGGGATTGAATCGAAAAAATAAAGTTCAGCTCCTCTTGTTAGACAGCATTCAGCCACAGTAGACAATATATTATATCCAGCTAACCTCAGATCAGAAACGAGAGGCTAATCAGGCATATACTACCTAACTACTGTCATCTCTTTAGCCCTTAATTAATATTTTTTTCTGTTAAATCGAAAGAGATGTTTATTAAAAAGTGGTAAAAATAGCAAAAAGCTGAGCTTCGTGAGGGCTCGCGTTTATTTAACAATCTGATTACGTATTATTACTATAATAATATGTTCTATGACCCTAGGAGGAAGATATATTATTCCTCCAAGTCTATGACCTGATTCTGTGGTGTCATCTAGTATTAAGTAGATTAACTACGATGTACTGAGTTAAATTGTTCTGCAGCGATGTTACCTCTTTGGTTTTCTTACAGATGGCGTTAGTAGTACAATAACATTATATCCAATCAATATCAAATAGTAAGTAAAAATGTTATTTTTTTTATGGTTATTAAATTATATTTTTTTAACAGATACATAACTCATCTGGATATAAAGTAAAATTGCATATGTTAAAGCACAAATCTATAAGCGTGATATATCTATAGGTTTTTCAGTAAAGTGTACGTGTAAGTGAACTACAAAATGCTTAGGTTGAGGAATAGTAAAAGGGCTCGCTTCGCTCGCTCTAATAATGTGTATATTTATAAAAATATCACTTTATTTTGAGGGGAAAAACGAATAAAATAAAAAAACCATTATTTATATTCAATTCAACCTTATGTGTTTTTCTTTACGCGATTACTACGCTAAGTATTAGTTTAAATCCCATTTAAATTTCATCAATATTGATTGAGTAGTTTTTTTGTCATAGAAAATTAACTGAAAATAGTTTTGCATACCTGGATGATCTAGGGCATTACCTAATACACGAGATGTAATTTGAATTTCGAATACATGTTGAATTGATTAAATTTGTTTGTAGTGAACTTGTTTTATTATATTTTTGACGATTTAGGGGTAACTTAAGGCTTCCTGTGTAATGCAAGATAATACGAATAGTATTTTTAACACACGAATAATAGTATTCGCGATTCACGCACGAGCGAGACTCATGTAGAATGATTAGCAAAACCAGCCACAAGCGCGATTATTCTGTTTAAATTTTGAATTTCTCGCTACAAACGCAAGTTTCCACCTTAACAGAGCTGGATAATCTCGTACCCGAGGTAACGAACAATAGCCCCCGGCGCCCTTAATAGAGATCCTGCCGTAAGACGGTTATTTTTCCATCGGTATCGGTTCGTTACCGGTACACACATACGAGCTATACCTACTGCCACAAGTTATAAGAGATTGACGAGTTGCGACCACATTGTATGTAATTAGAAAAACATTTGATGTTAGTAATAACATTTATTTTACAAATTTTTTATCGGAAGTTGGTAGAAAATAATAATAAAATAAAATGACAAGTGTCATTTATAGATATTTTCTTATGTCAGGATTCAATATAGGAATAAAAAAAATATCTAAGTACCTAATTAGGAATAAACAAAATAGGTTAATGAAGAATGCCAGAGAGTTCAATCAGTCTTTTTTTTCATTTGTCAAATTAAAACAAAAATGTTTGTTAATAAACGCATACCACTACCGGTATGCGTTTATTGACAAACATACTACGAACTATATACAATACTTCGGCTACTAAAATAAAAGCATTTAGATTTTCATTTTCGTTTTAATTTGACAAATGAAAAAAAGACTGATTGAACCCTCTGGCAGTTTATATCTCGTACCTACTGCTTTATCGTTACGGTACGAAGTATTAGATACGTAGTGCATCGCTCGCTAACAAGTCCCCGTGAGAGCACTCGAACTAAGCACATATTATTATTTTATTTATGTCGATGTGTATTTACAATAATGCCTGAATTTTCTGTAAATAATGCCGGGTTCGAACGCTCGAACATTTTTCTACGCGAGATCATGTCACTATACTCCCGACTAAACCAGTGTGAAGCTGCTAAGCAACTAGTGCGCAACAAGCCTTTCGATTTCTTATAAGGTATATTACCATCGAGATAGTACCAAGGAAGGCCCCGTCAGGTAAGCAGCTGAACGAAACCGCAACCAAACTGTTGCCGATATCAGGTGAGTTTGTGATCAAAGATATATTAAATTTCAAAAAAGATCTGCCCATATGTTATTTATATACCTATATTTTCATTAAGTTTGGATTAAATCTATCCATCTCCAAGATGCAGGCTATATGGACTGCTAAAGTTGTTTTTTGCGAGGAGAAGCATCCAACAGAATTTTAAGCACTTACATTTAGTACTTACATACAGTTGTCCTATAGTGAATAATACATTTTTTGAAGGCAACTTAGAGGTTGTGTATTTTGATTAGACAATATACAAAAAAAGATACGGGTCATTTTGATGAGCTGCTTTAATTTTTTAAGGTTCCGCAAATCCTTGTCGGATGTCTGTGAACCAAAAAAAAACCTTTAAAGATTTCTTTATCTATTTTAATCTTGCTCATTTACAGTGTTTAGCCAATCTACCAGCTGGAGATATTCTTGATTATTCTTCACGCAGTTTTTTCCCTCAGCCAAATAGAGCGTATTCAATAAGGCTTTAGTAAATTTGGATAACTCTTCCATTTGATTACTATTCTGAAATAGAACAATATAAAACATATTGGTAAATAGTTATAAAAAGTGAAAAAAATTAGGTAATTTTATAAAAAAAATTACAAAGGAAACAAATATAAATACTGAACAAAATAAAACCATATATACCTAGATAATTGTTTTGTCTAGTATTTAGTTGTATTTTAGGCAGTAGGTATATTTTATTAAGTATATAGAACAACACCAAATCCATTTTGAGTAAATCTTGTTTCAAAATCACGGGGTCAAGTTTGTTTGTTCGGAACTGCTACAAGCATTGAGGATATGCAGTTATTCTATTTCAATATATACATTTTTGATCATAGGTAATTAATTCATAATTTATATATTTTATGGATTATGAAGTTTACAGCTTACCAAATTTCTTATAGATAGGTAATTATTACTTACTTCGACAAAATATAAATATTCGAAGACTGCAGGAGTCATTATTTCAACAGGATCATTAAGCAAAATATTGACTGGCCAGATTTGCTTTCCACCAAATGTTTTTCGTTTACTGGGAAAACATGCACCAAGCGAATCATATAAACGAAAATATTAAAGTGCTCATGGCTGAATCTGAGAGTACTTTGTACTCAACAGCATCATTTCAAACCTATCCACCGATACCACGCCTAGTATCTATGAACACTTGGACTCTCACCGACCACGGCCTTACACCAACTTTACTGTCATTACTTCACTGGGACAACATGCGCTAAGTGAATCGCAAACTTTGATCTATATACGTAACTTACTATGTAAGTACTGACGGATGACTGCACGAGTCTCTTCAACAGCATCATCTCGCACCTATCCACGAGACCACTCATAGTGTCTATCAACAGTTGTACTGTCCGACCATCGCTTTCGACCAACTGTACTTTCATTCCTTCACTAGGGCAACATGCGCCGAGTGAATCGCAGACTTCCACCCAAACCAATGTTCCTGACGCTGTTGACAAAAAATAATAAAGACTACCTAATACTAGATGAAGAGATGATCTTTTTTATAAAAAATAACCGTTTTCAAACATAATATACCTACGCATTATTAGGCTCAAATACTAATCGTCAGATCTCTTGAATGCTCGCCTGGCTAGCTACCACCCTCAAGTAGAAAATATGTCGCCAAGCACCTGTGTGTTCCGACAGCTGTCCTTGAGAGCCAGTAATTCTAGGTTAGCCTGTACAACAACTTCGACCACATCATCACTTACCATCAGGTGAGATAGTGGTCAAAGGCTAACCTATAAAGCATAAAAAAAGATCTCAATCAAATTTAAATGAGACCACTTGACAAGCACAAGCTTTAGAATATAAAAAAGTTATCTAAATCGAAACACCCTGTGAAGAGTTATGAGGTAACACACACACAAAAAAAATACAGTTGCAATGAGAACTTCCTCCTTTTTTAATGTCAGTTGAAAAGAGCTTTAGGCCGCTGGCCATGAACAAAAACATCTTTTAGAACATCCCCGAGATATTTAATTTTAAGTCTCATTTGCCAGATGTCAACACTATATATATAATATTGGTTTACCTCGTGGTTTCACCCGCGTGGTAATTCAGCTTCAGATAATTTATTGCGTCATTAAATAGTACATACAAGTTGTTACATAAATTTGTGTATAAAGTCAAATTATGGACTCCGTCGGGCACAGAGAAGAGGCAGGAGGACGATGTCTAAATTTGGGATGACGTAAAAGGTAAAATAAAACGCTTTATAAACGTATCCTGTGCTGATTCTCATATATTCAATATTCTCACAAAAAGGTATTGAAAGACGGATAGAAACGCTTCCGTGCGCTAATTTTTCTACTGGCGCCATCTATCCATTATGGGTTGAACTAAATGTACCATAGGTCCATAGAGTAAGGTAACTGTCTGTTTGACAAACGATATGATTTTGCGCTCGAACAGACGTTATAATAATTTTGAATTTGAATTTATATTATGTATATAATAAATGTCATAAGGAAGTGGTCTTCATCTATTAGTTAACAATTTTTCATTTGACAATTCGTCAATTGAGTAAATACTTTTTTTTAATAAGAAGCTGTTTAATTAAAAAAAAAAGTTATCATTTTCTTCACGCAGTAAATCTCTTGGTAACTTGTTATATATGTTTACTGACGTAGGTAAAGTGCTAAAAGAGAGCATTTCCGGTCGCATCACAGGTAACAATAATAGCAATACGGTTTAAATGACGCAAACGCTGCTGTCACTGCATACATTACAAAAGCTTGGTTCATAACTGAAATACGAGAATATGCACTGTTTGCGCGCAAACGATGTGAACCGATATGTAGCCGCGCTTATAACATCTGCTAACTGTCAATTTGCTTTTTGGCAATTGAGCCAAAATAACCTTTACGTCGATTATTGATAATAGAAGTATTGCATTTCGAGGCATTCTTTTGTGAAAAGATGTTTGTACGATCAACATTCTAACCATAACAATAAAAATCTCCTCATCTATCTGTCAAGATTTGAGTTTGACGTTTGTGCATACATTGCACTACCACTTTTCTGTGAGCGTTGTTTGCGGCCGGAGATGACGTCAAAGACGACGTCATTATGCTATCGCGGTGTTCGTTTAGCAAGTTATGAACCGACCGTTTGCGTGCACACAGTGCAAATAGCGCATATTTGCGTGACTTGAACCACAGGGTAGGTTTCCATGACGAAGTGTGTAGTTTGTATTTAAATCTTGATTTTTTTTATAAAAGTAAAAAGGAGGAGGCTAAGGATTAATACGTACGAATTTGCATAATTCAAATACATACATTTTCTGAATAGTAAATACATCGCCAGCGGTTTGTAGAAGTAAAAAACACACACATACTTTCGCTTGTATAATATATGTGTTTTAGTGTTATTACACAAAGAAATATTGAAAGTTGTTGTAATTATTTTCTCTTACCTACATAGGGTAAGAATGTCTCAACAGTTAAATGTTCTAAATAGGTGCCCAACAGGATCGAGTCATTCCCAAGGCTGCAATAGAATGAGTAGCGCAGTGGTTTATCATTGTCTGAAGCTGCAGGGATACTTATTCGGAAGACTGTCTCCATTGCTGTACCACTCTCCGGCGACACCTTAAAAATAATAGTTAGTAATCTCTTGTATACCATTAACCTTTTGGAGCTACCGTTCAAACTGCCTCTGCGGTGGCTACATACACATCAGTGGTTTTTATTATGTACTATTTTTTTCATTTTTAATTTAATATCGGGAACGCTTGCAGTTCCTGTAAGGTAATGGAAGCCAACGAATTCCATTCAAAGTTGATTATAATTACGAAGTCCTAAATAAACATATCATACATTATAATATTATCAGGACTGTCTTATCCAAGAAAACGTCATCACTAATCATGTCACATAAAGTAAGTTTTGCAACCAGTAGCCATAAAAAAAGTTCATTGTTTTTAGACACTACTTAAATGTTATTATTGTAATACATAACATCGATAAATAAAAAACAAAATAAAGCTTTATAGTTCAGGAATTATTTATGGCGATATTAGTAAATTTTCAATTTAATATTAAGAGGCTAGAGATAGAAGTCAAACCTTGATATCAGCAACTTTGGGACTCTCATTAAGTTCAAAGTTTATGTCTGCATACACGATTCCTTCAGTTTCACAACTATAAGTGAGGGAGCATCCACATTTGGCAACGAAACGTGCTCTACCCGTCATGGCCTGCATTTCTGCTGTAACCTGTCTCCACTCAGTCTCGTTGGTGAAGTCTGTAAGCTCATTGAGGAAGCCCTCTTCTAGGGAAAATATCGTTAGGGTGTTTGATAGAGCTTCTCCATGCTATAAAATAATACAAATATGACTCAATTATTGCATACTTGAATTATTTTTATACGCCTATTTAGACGCCTACACCAGCAATAGAGATGGATAAATTTGCGGTTACTGGGTGCTACTATAGCTTACGGGTAAAGCGTCAAAGAACTGTACTCGCGAGTTCGAATTATTTTTCCATTTAACAAAATATTAAGCATGTATTACATCTTAAATTTTTCAATAGTATTAACAACATAATATCTTTATGTATAAAAATTACGTGTCACGTTGTTTGTCCGCGATGAATTTCTAAACTATTAAACCAATTTTATCTTTGATTTGCACACCGTGTGCAATTTGATCCAAATTGAAAGATAGGATAGCTTACATCAATTTATAGGCATAATTACCTGTGCGAAGCCGGGGCGGGCCGCTAGTAGAAATATATAATATAGCAGGGAAATGACATTGATACATCAAGCAGAGAGCTCCAAGATTTTTTGTAAAAAAATAGCTAGCAGCAGGATAGGTACATACTATATTTTTATTTAGATTATACTATAAGTGCCTCGGGAAGTTCTGTAGGTGCTTTATTTCGAAAACCACGCAGTAGATACATTAATTCGGTTGTAGAAATATGAGGGAGTAAAATTGTATCAATATGACGACGTACTGAGCAATCGGAAAAACTGCTCATTAAATATGATTAATAAAAGCGAACAAACATAAAGGACTTGGAAGCTAAGAGATTATTTCCATATTCAAAAATATGTTCTACCAACCTGACAATCTTCGGACATGTCTTCAAAGGTTAAATTGCCCAAATATGTATCGTTGGTGAAGTACCAAGTAAGACTGCAAGTGGGAACTACATTGGTAACATTGGCTATCAATGTTACAATGCTATGCTCGTTGACAATGCGAGGTACAGACTGGATCTGAAAGTTTCAATGCATCTGTTTTTGCAATTGACTGAGTCAACTCTGTCTCCTCTCTTTGCTGAAGTAGCACAGCCTCAAAATATTTGATATATAAATTAATTATTGTGTTTAAAAGATATCATATTATGTCCATATCTGTAATTTATGTGCCAAATCACATCAATACAATGTGGTACAAAAATCTCAATTGTTCTGTTTTGTACTGTATCAGCCGGATCGTCCACTGCTGAACAGTCTCCCCTATTTAGGGGGTATTTGCCATAATCCCCACGCTTGACAGGCGGCTTGGGGATCGCAGTGCAAGATGACATAGATCTTAAGAAGGCGCTGCTGCCCACCTTCCAGTATTTTTCCCTTCGTCGACTTTTACGACACCCACACGGGAAGAAATGGGGAGGTTCAGTTCTAGCCCGGCATCCCACGGGGGCATCTATTGTTATATTTTTACAATAATCATCCCCTTACTGCATTTATCAATAACCTGCATGAATCATAGTTTTGAGATAATTGACCTTTAAGGTTTGTATATTGAAATGTTTAATAGAAATTGCTACTAACCGGAATATTTTAGTATTATTAGTTAGATATTTTATTACAGAAGGGAGAAATTGACAACATTTTCGAACATAGTAAGATGAAATAATGTTTTAAAGGCCAGGGCAGTTCGTAACTAGTGACTAAATGCATGTAGGTATTATTGGCAGCTTATATTGCTTAAAGCCCGCCTAAGTGGGCCTCGTGCTTATTGCATCACAATCGCATAAAAAGGTTAGTCATAATCCATTATTAGAAAAAATATATGTCGACGCAGCATCATGGTTACGCGGTCTAAATCTTTAGCAGCAAAAATATAACCTAGATTATTTCTTGCTATTGTAACCTATTTTCCATTATACTAAGGTAAAGGTCATTACAATGAATATACACATTGATGGTAGTTACATTATATTTCACACAATTCAAACATTATTGTCAATAATACCATTTATTACATTTACATAATTAGCGTTAACAAAACCAATTAAAATAAACAGTAACGGTAACTTTCACTTACATAACAAACACTTCTGAGTCGCTGGTACACTTTTAGACGACTGTTCCACTCAACTGCGGACGAACAACTGACTGAATTCGTTTCCCTTTTACAAAGCGGAACAGTCCCCTCTACTGTCCACCAGCGAGTCAATTGACTGTGTTTATAAAACATAAATTGAAGAACTTTTGTAAAGATTACATAGAAATATACACATAACAAATTTAATTATTTTATGCTATAATTATTTTTAAATATTTTAAGTGTAACAATGCATTATTATAGATAATAATATAAACCTTAAATAAATAATTGTAATCAATACAATGTCACAATAACTTTCTGAGTGTATTATGATAACATTCGTCCATCCTGACAAAATAAGCGCGTCCTCGCGATTATGCCTATTAGTTCAAGTAAACCTAAGCTTATATAACAATATAAGTACAAAAATGTAATCAAAAACTTATTTTTTATAATAAAAAAAAATATGACTTTAATAGAACAATGTTCAACGATACAATACAATACAAAATTCTTTATTCATCAACAATCTTAAGGAAAACAATAAAATTATTACAAACAAATTAATTATTAAATAGATCAAGCCTTCTCTTCTTAACCTTATGATTATTCATTAATATCATCATAAGAAATTGTTTAGTTTGATTTAAATAACATCCAAGGATAAATTTTATCAACAATAAAATCCCAGTATTTTAAATTACTTTCTAGTGTTTCTTCAATTTCATGTCTATCATTTTGACATCACTTTGGTGATACGATAGGATCTTAGTATTTGGCTAATTTATATTTATATACAACATCACTTTAACTTGAACTTTATTAGACAGACATAAATTTAGCAGGAGCTTTTTCTTTGTTTTTATATTTTGTTTTATTAAGTATATTATTTCCCCCACTACTACAAATAAATGTTTATTTCCAAGAATCACTGATATCACAAGAGTTATTGGCGCATCAAGTACGGTCCTATTAAAATTCCACATGTATTATTTATTTTCACTAGCGGTTGTTTTTTCTTTGTATTTGTCACTGTTTAGTATATGGGCTTCTCTCAAAAACTATTTTCTAATAGGAACACTGCACCGGGCAAAATTATTATTGAATACATATATGATAGTTATAGTTTTTAGTGTTCTAGACTACCTTGAGGGTAGTGAAATTATTTAAGCCGCCTATATTAGCCAATATATATTATTAATTTGATTGCATTAGGTTCTTACATATAAATTTGATATATTTTGTACAAATACTGAATTCTCTAAGATATTGTCCGCTTAGGCAACAGGATTGGATCTTCTAAAATGTACACGGATTCGTGCATCTTTTAGAGACGTGACCCAGCGTCGCAGGTCGTGCTAGTATTCTCGTGTGGCAATCTGGTCTAGGCTATGACATTTTTAAATACTGATGAGTAATCTAATAGATACATCCGATTTTCGTCCCTCTATTAACTTACGCTTCGGTATCTATTCCTAGTGTGGAAAGTATTGTACTGCAGTTAGTCAACTTGCCATGGCCTTTCTTTCTCTGGAGGTGCTGGTAGAATTCCTCTCCACACCATGTCATCCCCCGGGCAAGAGCCCTGGCGACAAGTAGCGTAAAATGTTGCAGATATTTTCGAATCCAATGGCTTAACGCGTGATGATGATGATAATGTAAAGTTCCGTGGAAGTTAGGGCGGCCATTAGCATAGGATACTACGTACGTTGACACCTTAGCACCGTCACATCTCTCTGAAAAATCGTGCTGGTTGGCGCCGCGCTGACCTCCACGGAGCGATTCAAGTGGCATACGCAAGCATACTTACCTCTGTAGTGTTTTATTAATAACGCTAAAAATACATATTAATTGACTCTCCATTCACACCAAATGGGTGGTCCATAGTGATCTGTATTCACATTGTTATCGCTGAAAGGTCTGTATCGCTATATGTCACGTTGACAGTTAATTTCCAAAATTATCCTTGTTCACACCTACTGACCAGTCTGATCGAAGCATGGCGTCTCAGTGGCTGCTGTTACTTTGCCTTCGTGTATTTTTATATAATTTCAACTACACATATGTGAGCTTCCAGTGCTATATATAGGAACAATGTCAGAATATTCGCTAACTTTATTATTACACTAAATTTAATACATTATCAGGTGTTGGACGAAATATGAAGAACAACTCTTTAACGATTCGGAGGCAAATACTACTACAAGGATTTAATAGATTTTCTAATTTAACCTACTTAGGTTGGCTTATGATGATTTAACTCATTATTTTTGTCATAACTATGTAACCACCGTAAGTGCGTCCCGAAGTTCATGATTTTAGTGATTATTCATAGTGTGGTAAGTTCCAGGATGATATTTTAAACCTGATATTTTTCATTGAACAGTCCATCTCAAAATAATACCTAATTTTGTAGCTTAATCCGTATTTTATTTCAAAGGATCACAAAACTAATTCATATACTCAACATTTAAACTATATATGCTAAGATACTTATGTTTCACACATTTTACTTTGCATGCAAATATAGTTGCTTGAAGTTTATGCATACCGGAGTTTTTCAAAAATAAAATTACACCACCATTTGGACACAACCTAAGTTGTTTAATAAATGAAACTGGGTTTATATTCATAAGTCTTGCATATTATAAACTACATTGAAAACCTCCTTGTCGTCTAAGAGACTTTACGTGGAATTTCACAATTAACTATTTGAAAGTTGTAAGACATTTCAGTTTTTATTTGAAAGATGTACCTACATTTTCGAAAGGAGATTATAGATTTAGACTTTAACCCATGTAATATACGGCGAGGATATTGCCGTATACAGGGTTCCAGATTTCACATAAACAGATTCCAGATATACTTGATTTTTCTTCAGTAATCACACATATATTGAAAATGCGAAATATTGGGATATAAGTATGCGTGTAACTACGTCACATTAAAACGGTTAAACCGATTGAATAATCTTGGAGTATAGACAGTCTAGGTCCTTGGATTTATTCACGGGATATTTTTCATCACTGTAGTATTCACTTTACATCACTATAACTTATTCGTGAAGCAGTACGAAGTAGAACCATGAAGCATATAATCGTTCCTTACTTTGACTCCTAATAGGCAAGTCAACAAAAGGCATCAAGTTCTGACACCCCAGCAAATAGGCTGATTTTTATGTCTCTAGTAGGATTTCATGTCGAACCTAGTGTGTAAGTGCACATACAAATATGAAATGTAGTGTTGCTGTATTCGTAATGGAGAGATGGCGTTTTCATATTTGGCCGTATAGTAAGAACTCGTATAAATGTACAACTGTATATGTATCGGTTACTGAATGAGATATAGTACTGCGTAGACTATATAGTCGTTATGACCAGGGGCAGTAGCTATATATCAAGCAAGGCACCTAATTGATATAACACTACCAACGCATGTTTCTTCTCTTTTTCTAGCTAGGGGTTTTCCATCAGCTGGGTGGTTTTGACTACAAAGGGGTACTATCTTCTATTATAAATATAATGCACTCAAATGCCCGTTTTGATTATATGTGGAATCTTTTTTTTGTAAGGCTACTTACTCATTCGTAATAAAACATCAACGGATCCTCAACGCTAGGTTGGCTAGAAAATATTAGCTGTAGTTTTCACTGGTCATCTGTTGGCGGCTTTAGCGACGCACGGTAAAGCCCACGTGGTTGAGGTAAGACACGGAGAAGCCCTCACGGTTTTACGCTCAGCGAAGCCCTACGCGGCTTTTGACGTACGGAGAAGCCCTCGTGGCTTAACGCTCGGCGAAGCCCTACGCGGCTTTTGACGCATGGAGAAGCCCTCGCGGCTTTACGCTTGGCGAAGCCCTACGCGGCTTTTGACGCATGGAGAAGCCCTCGCGGCTTTACGCTCGGTGAAGCCCTACGCGGCTTCTGATGCACGGAAAAGCCCTCGCGGCTTTTAACACATCGTCGAAGCCCTTCGCGACTATTTACACATCGTCGAAGCCTTTCGCGACTTTTCACATATCTTTTCTTTAAACTTTCGTGAACCAAGTATACTCATGTTTCTAAATTACTGACGGGTCTATCCACGCACGAATAAACATCAAAATAATAATATTTTGACTAACCTCGACGTTTCGATCAAGTTGCAATGACCGTGGTCACGAGTAGACTGAAGAAGCGGGTGTCGTCGTCTTGAGGAGCGGTGGGAGCGATTTAAATCTACGCCCGTTAGGTTTTCGTTAATGTCTTTATCACTGTCACCTCGACACACTACACTAACAGTATCAGAACTTGCACGCGGCGGCAAATTACGACTCGAGCACTTTCTAATTACAGGATTCCACGATGTAGACAACTTAAATCCATCCTCCCGATTGAAATTTTTGTACTTCTTAATTTCAACCGCTTCACGTACAATTCTAGAGTAATAATGCCGTTCAGTGGAGAGAATTTTTGGGTCATGTAGCTCGATCCAGTGGTCAGGTCCCGACTCCAGTAAGTGCTCAGCTATCGCAGATTTATGCGTGTCACGATTCTTCACAGCTGCGATATGCTCTTTGACCCTTTCTGCAATAGTGCGTTTAGTCTGTCCAAAATATGAGCTACCGCATCTGCAGTCAATCTTGTAGACACCAGGTGTTTGGTATGGAATTACATCCTTTGCTGTTCTCACATGGCGTGATAATTTTCACATATCGTCGAAGCCCTTCGCGGCTTTTCACACATTGTCGAAGCACTACGCGGCTTTTCGCACATCGTCGAAGCCCTTCGCGGCTTTTCACACATCGTCGAAGCCCTACGTGGCTTCACACATCGTCGAAGCCCTACGCGGCTTTTCGCACATCGTTGAAGCCCTTCGCGGCTTTTCACATATCGTCGAAGCCCTCCGCGGCTTTTCACACATCGTCGAAGCCCTTCGCGGCTTTTCACACATCGTCGAAGCCCTACGCGGCTTTTTACACATCGTCGAAGCCCTTCGCGGCTTTTCACACATCGTCGAAGCCCTTCGTGGCTTCACACATCGTCGAAGCCCTACGCGGCTTTTCGCACATCGTTGAAGCCCTTCGCGGCTTTTCACATATCGTCGAAGCCCTCCGCGGCTTTTCACATATCGTCGAAGCCCTTCGCGGCTTTTCACACATCGTCGAAGCCCTCGGTGGCTGTAGTGGTGATCAGAGCCCTCGCGGCTATCACGGCATCGCAGAGCCCTCGTAGCAACGACGTTGCATACATGATACATCATGCGTCCGCGGCTCAACAAAGGTTACTTCAATGGATTTCACTCTTCATTCTGTAAAAGATAAACTCAAGCAGACTAAAATGCTCTCTCTAAGCATATTAAAATTTCTGGTTTTGGTTATTGAATTTTATTACGTGGGACAAC
Organism: Plagodis dolabraria; assembly: GCA_963854805.1. Lineage (NCBI taxonomy): Eukaryota > Metazoa > Arthropoda > Insecta > Lepidoptera > Geometridae > Plagodis > Plagodis dolabraria. The sequence continues at coordinate 15,707,162 of OY978459.1, read as the reverse complement.
CCAATTCTGATTTGTAACCTATTTTCCATTATACTAAGGTAAAGGTCATTACAATGAATATACACATTGATGGTAGTTACATTATATTTCACACAATTCAAACATTATTGTCAATAATACCATTTATTACATTTACATAATTAGCGTTAACAAAACCAATTAAAATAAACAGTAACGGTAACTTTCACTTACATAACAAACACTTCTGAGTCGCTGGTACACTTTTAGACGACTGTTCCACTCAACTGCGGACGAACAACTGACTGAATTCGTTTCCCTTTTACAAAGCGGAACAGTCCCCTCTACTGTCCACCAGCGAGTCAATTGACTGTGTTTATAAAACATAAATTGAAGAACTTTTGTAAAGATTACATAGAAATATACACATAACAAATTTAATTATTTTATGCTATAATTATTTTTAAATATTTTAAGTGTAACAATGCATTATTATAGATAATAATATAAACCTTAAATAAATAATTGTAATCAATACAATGTCACAATAACTTTCTGAGTGTATTATGATAACACTATGTACCTTTTAATGTAACCGCTTATACCTAAGTCAATAAAGTGGTTAAGCCATAAACATAAATCTGCTAGGTAAATTAGGGTCATAAATTCCAATATCCAGGCTCTACCTTACCTGTTGCCAGCTGTTGGATTAGTTTTATGACAGTAGTTTGTTATCTTCTAATAATTTGGTGAAAACCTGTCTGATTTCATTGTTAAAGTGTTACGAGATAAACACCGGGAGGTGTACAGGCACACCATTGATTACTTAACCAATAGGAAAATATTGTGCTTATACTACAGAATATTTTTTTTTACCAAAAAATGGAACCGACTTTATCACCCAAGAGTGTGAAATAACTTGTGGACGTCGGTAACGTGATAGTTCAAATGTACCTATTATCACAATATTGTGTTATATTTTAAATTTTTTTTAGTGACCATTTTTACTTACAGGATCGATATTCATTCATTGTCAACGACTATATCATCAAAATAGGGGAATATTTTTCAGTTATTGGAGTGTAACTCAAAAACGGCTGAACCGATTTTGATAAAATTTAACATGGGACCAAACGACAAGCGTCAGCTTTCAAACAAAAAGAACAATTTTCGAAATCGGTTCATTTAGTCAAGAGTTCTGAGGTAACAAACATTAAAAAAAATACAGACGAATTGAGAACCTCCTCCTTTTTTGGAAGTCAGTTAAAAAGGACCATAAGGATCACTCCGCAAAGCCATTCCAATAAATAAGTGACTACGACGAAGCGCTAAAGCTCTTCAGCTCGCGAAGCACGGAGTACCTAATGAAATATTCACCTACAAGGCCTCTTTCTACCGCATAACCTCTTTCTACCGCATAACCTCTTTCTATCGCATAACTACGCTCTGATCTCTTTTGACGCGGCACGCACCGTAGAATAAGCCCATCCGGACGGACACGCTGATGTATCTGTAGCTTTGTACCTGCGGAGTACGCCAGGCCTGCTTATACCTATCGTATTACTGCAAGTAGGGTACCGGGGTAAAATTTAATCTTCTGCTTTCATTTCTGAGGGAGTCGTGATAGGCGTCGAAGAGAAAAATATCAGAAGGTGGGCAGCTGCACCTATTTTTAAGGGAGGAAAAGGATGTTGCTTGCAGAGAGAGACTAAACAACTCCACAAGACTTTGGGCGGGGGAAAGCCCTTCTTCTTAAGAACGTCCACTTCAAGCACGAATACGATCGCTGCGCTCGGCGACGATAAGAAAATGAAGATTTTTCTCTTAGACCGCTCATCTTGCTCGCACATCTCTGGTGCCTTCTACACATCCTTCCCCAAAACGCTCGCCATGCGTGGGGATTATTGCAAATAGCTCTTATAAGGGGGAGAAATTTGTTCAACGGTGAACGTCTTCCGGCGGTTGATGTAATTGTTAGAACGTGCCTAAAAACATGTATTTGTGGATAAATAAACTAGCACAGTCAAATGTTGTTTGTTATTTCAAGAGCATGATACCGTAGTATATACACTTAGCCGTTCTTTACTAATCAGCTAAGTTAAGCAACGTCCACTGCGGTCATGAGGATGGGTGACCGCTAGTGGAATTACTAATGAGAGCTTCCGTGCTTCGGAGGGCACGTTAAAGCGTCGGTCACGGTAGTTATCTTAGGATGGCAGTTGTTATAGTGTGGTGTTAGGGCATTTTGCAAATACCCGCCTGGCTAGCTACCACCCTTCAGTAGAAAATCTGTCGCCTAGCACCTAACGGCCTCTCAACGTTCTCAACAGCTCAGTACATCTGCGTTGTTCTAGTTTCGTATTTGAAACATATTAGAAAACAATGGTTTGAAATATTAGAAAAGAAGATTTTCTTAGAAGTGAGAAATACCAATAGTGGACGGAATTTGATAAAATTTTCTTACCTGAATGACAGGTAGGGTACGTTCGACAACGTTTATAGTAACATTGCTCGATTCTTGCTGGTCATGTACAGTTACAATTACCGTAATTACATATCTGTGAAAAGAAAAAAGTTAGTTTTTATGTAAGGTATTGCGAAAGACCTATGTTCAATAAAGAACATATTTTGGCTGGTGATGGCTGCGAGTGATTTAAGTGCAGAAAATCAATTGAATTCTATTGATGATAGATTTTCAACATAAGGGAAGTGTATTCATAGCGTGTTCCATACAAACAAACACTTCAATTAATAAGTGACATAAGTTGAAAATATACCACCGAGTCTAACGGCGTATTTCAAAACTTGCGGAAGCTCTATTGTAAGTCGGCGGTATGTACCTATTTCTCGGTGCAATGCCGGGCTAGAATGTTACCCATCAACTCAACCCGTGGGTGTCGTAAGTGTCGACTAAGGGCAACACACGAGAAAGTGGGCGTAGGCGCTTTTTGAGGTACTGATATCTCACACTGTGATTCCTAAGATGACTGCAAAGCGTGGGAATTATGGTAAATCCACCCATAATGGGGGAGGCTGTGTTCAGCAGACAATCCGGCAGATACAGTTCGGTACAGTACATGTATCCCTCCTAAGCCTAGAATTCAGATTCTACCTTTGACTTAGCACTAATGTACTGTAATAATTATTATCTAATTAAAACATGCTTTATGGCCAGCTGCATTTCTAGACAATTATGCAACAAGCCCATACTAGCGTACTATAATAGCATGTGATAGTGCTTGAAATAATATTTAGAACAGTAATTTCTAATAAAAAAATACTAAGTATGAGTAGATTTAAAAACGTTGATGGAAACGTTCGTATGTGACAGGTGTCATTGTAGTTTATTAGTTTTGATTTCAATTTTTTTAGCTACAATTAACCCAAAATCTATCCAATGGTACCTTATTATGGTACTTATAGTGATTTGTTTAATTTTGGTGTTTGCACAAGACTCGATCACCACGGGTCCAGAAGAGCACAATCTCCAAATTTGACGATGATACAACAAAAAAGTCTTTGAAATTCAGTCATCGAATATTTAGCTCATATTAGTACGTGTTAAAATTTAGAAGCGACATTGTGCTATTATAATTTCGTTGGGTGCTGGAAGTCAAACAAAATCACTTAAACTTGTATATGATGCACACATACTGGCCCAAGCTTGGAAGTCCACCTAAGAATGAGTAGGTTACAACATTCACGTTGTCGAAGTTCTCACAAGGCTGGTTTTCGAAAACGCAATTCCATTCGAACTGAAATAATAAAGGAAACGAGATACATAAATTACATTTTCCGGAGGCAAACAGGCCCGTAAAAAACTATCAAACATTGTGATGTCCATCAACACTCATATACTTAATGTCCACTGTTAAGACATAAGATAAGGCCAGTTTTGTGCATTAAGCGGCTTCTGCGCCATCTATGGAGCAAGAAGTGCACGAGTTCGAATCAATAAATAAACGGCACGCTGTCATTATATTCTATTAGTAAATATTTTAGAAAAACGACAATATTTTACTCTCCTCATATTTTAAATGAAAAGTAGTGTTTAATACGGATATAAGTCATTGATTCCTACTTGGACATAGCCACATTAATTTTAAATAGGCATTATACTCATGTTATTACATTCAAAATAAATATTTGAAAAAACGACTATTTTTATATTTTCCTTTTACTTGTAGTGAATAGCAGAGTGTTCAATTCTTATCTAGACTATTCTCCTTTACTGGACTATTCCTAGCCGCCCGTAAATATTCCAATCTAAATTTTACTTAAAATATCACAAATAGTTTTTAGTTCTAACCTCTCAATCAATTTTCCATATGTTAATGTTATTTCAATGGTTTTTTTATAAATACGAAAATTTTTACTTTCCTTAAATTTGAAATTAAAAGTAGAGTGCTTAACACGGGTGAAAGACATTAATGCCTACTAGGACTATAGCTACCCTTGCTACGCTCGGGTGTCCAAATACCTCGTATGGGAATTGATTCCTTTCGACCCTTGGCCTTGTATAACAATCTACTATTACTCTTATAATCCTTAAATTTACTTTTCTTCCTGTTCCACAAAAACATTCGTACGAACTTAAGGAATAAATGAACCAAGCTTGGTACCAAACGAATTTGCTACAACTCTAAAAATATTTACCGAAAACTCGGTACTTCAATTTTCAATTCTATCCTACTAAAAGTAACAAAATGCATTTGAAACCTGTATAACAAACTTCAAGATACGAGATACAGGGTATATTTATTTCAAATCTTAAAACGCATTATTTCCGCCAGGAAACTTGCTTAATAACATGCGTTTTTGTGTTTTCCCCTTACCATTCGTCTTAAACAAACCTCCCCCATTAAATTAAGTGGGGTTTACGAAATCAAATGCTTAACGGCTGTTTCCTGGGAATCAAAATGGATTCAACTTTACGGCGGCGGCATCTTCAAAAACATGATCTATCTTGGAAATTTAGTTCTAGTGCATATGCTGTTCGGAAAATAAAACAAGTAATGTATTTTATCTAGTTTATTTCGCCACGCCTGGCAGACATTTTGGGGATCGCAAAAAAGTATGCCATGTGCGAGTCGGGCCTTGACTATGTAATATTCTATTGTTCCGTATCGCAACAAACCTATGAAAGAATTTTTTTTTTTGATCATTTTTTTTTACAAGCGGTATGCCTTTGTTAATGAAATACTAGGAACACTACAGGTACCAAAATGAAAGCATTTAGACAACCTACAAGGCATTGCAGACTCACAGGCAGTCTAAAAGCTCCAGCCCACTACCAGTTGGCAGGGTGCCCAGCTTCCTAGCAGCCTTGTCCCGCAAGGCTTATTCGTTGCAGTGCCAGAATATTGATCACACGTCGCATCGATTAATTTAAAAACCACATCATAAAGTCACATTTTAAGTATTTGTGGTTAGACTTGCTGACAAAATTGTCTAAAAATGTGTGTTAAGCTTAAAGTTGAATAAAATGCATCTAACTCTTAATTTATGATTAAGAAAAAAAACGTAGATTTGTGCAACTGTTTTGCCGGAAGGCGCTGTGATGCTACTAGAAACTTCTGGAGGATATACCTCAACCAACTCAAATCATTGATGTAGTAAGATTTTGGTTAGTTTTCCGCTGTTTCAATTAACATTCTAGTTTCTTTACCATGTGTTAGGCCCCTCGAACTGCCTGTATTACACCCATTGACATCCGCATGGACGATATCGTCTATTTTATGAATGAAATTATATTGTTCTCATTATGAATGGATGCGTAAGGATTTCCGCGCGAAGGCACTTAAACAGCAAGGGAAATTACTGAGTAAACGAGACCCAAGAACTGACGTCTTGGAGCAACAGTGCATTGTCAAGAAGGACAAGGATAGTGTCACTGTATTAATAATGGACAGGTGTGATCACGCACCATCAAGTAGGTGCCTTACCCGTCTCGTGACTTCATAATATAAAAAATACAATGCTCACTCAAAGTTATTACTTACTTCAGGATCTTCTCCATAATAGTCTTGATTCTGCACAAGTGCGTTGACATCAAACTGACTGTTTACAGTCACGGCCAAGGCGTCTATATTGAGGCTCACTTTCAACCCTCTAAAGAGAACTTGGAAATGTAGGCCGGTCTGGAAGCATAATCGATGTTAAGAGAATATATCTAAGAGGCAAGCTGATTATGAAACATGACTAGATTTATAACAGCACATTAGTAACTAAGGTATCCGTGGTGCATAGTAAGTACCAATGTGTTTTGTTTTGTCAAAACTCGCTTGAAGGGATATTTTATTGACTTGGCTCCTATAATATGCTTCACATCAAAGTTGAGATCGATGTTAAGATACACTTTTGACGTTTAATGTATGGAACACCTGTCAAAAGCTGTTTCTTAAGTCGTTCTCAAGTTTAAGATACATTTATTACTATGAGCCTTAGTAACCGAGGCATTTTATATGTGGTGCATGCACAGTAACAACCAAGGAGTTTTGCTGTCAGAACTCGCTTGAGGTGATGTTTTATTGCCTTAGCTCGTATGTTCATCTCAAAGTTGACATCGTTCTTAATATTTAGTTTGAACGTTTAACATATAAAACATCTGTCAAAAACTGCATCTTAAGATTGATCTCAACTTTGTGATGCATTTATTGATACAAGCTTAAATGTCTGCTTCCTGGTACTCCACCGAAAACCAGGCTGTAAGCGTGTCCAAGCTGACTTTAAATGTCTACACACATGACTAAAACTGGACACGTGCGTGTTTATGGCCAAAACTAAGGCTTCCGTACAAACACAGAATAAACCAAAATATCGTTGTAATAGTTTATATGGTCTTATCGCTAAGCCAATATACGTTTGGATTTAAAGAATCATGCCCACATCCCATACATGCCGCGACCTGTCATTCTAATTTTTATGTTGGCTTTGTATAATGATGGTTATGGTTCTAAATTAAACTTCAGTTATTCTTATAACACCTGTGTAGATATTTTTCAATTTGTAGGTAAAGAAAATATGTTATTAGTGAAAACAAGTTTTGAGGTTATGTAACTGTCAAAATGATATAAACGGTCCTAGAATCACTGAACAAGTAATATTTGAGAATATCAGATTACAAAAGAACAGTGCATGAACCAAGTTTTACGTCACTAAGTGCATATCTTATCACACTTACGCGGGGTTGGTAGGTAAATATAATGTCTTCACTGACAATACCAGAAGATAACAAGTTTACACTAACAATAAATAAATTGTATGAAGTTTTGTCTTATATTTTATGAATGGGCCGGCTTGAGCTTCACCGCATGGTGGAAGGGCATTTTGCGTATGCTGCCCTGGCTAGTTAACATCTTCAAGTAGAAAATCTATGAAGCACCTAAAAGTGTGTTCCGGCAGCGTCCTTGAGAGAGAAAAAATGCAGTCATGTGCTTGATTATTGATTGCAACGAAAATAAATAGGACGCCATTTGTTTGACAGTTGCAGCGGCTGACATTGACATACAACAAAAAAAACGTTTCATTTTTCGTGAACACAGCATCTAATGAGATAATTGTATGCGAAAATTCCCATTTAACACTTGAGTTATACCAAAACATATTTAATTCAGTCTGTAAAATAATTGTGAATGTAATTTCCGAAACAATGAATCAATTCGGTATGGGAAAACCAATTAATTGTAGCAGAAAACGAAACGTTCGTAACTTGTATTGTAATGGCTGCGTCCTGAGTGATGTAACTGACAGATTTATGTAATAACTTAAAATATCAATATCTTTTTATTCAGATTACCGATTTTGATTTAAGTTCGTGATAAATAATAACGAAAAAATAAACATTCTTTTTACTTAACCTTTATCAATATACACGACACGAACTGTCAAAATGTTTGACAGGTCAAATGTTGACATGATTCTTTGTGCATTCGTTCTTAACCATCGTATGGGGGCGACATATATAGTTAAAAAAAGGAAGACATTTTTTTCTTGTGTGTGTTACCTCATAACTCTTTGCAGGGTGTACCGATTTTGATGATATTTTGCATTCGAAAGCTGGTGACTGTCACAATCTTTGTATCAAAAACTCGTTATTTTTTTGCACACTTTGATAGTTTGACTTTAGTGGAAATCCGACCCGCATATTCTTATTATTTGCTGTTATTTGTAAGATATTGGGCTATTATCATACCAAGTTTTTGTTATCATTTGTAAGATAGAGCAAAACTTAAAAACGTTTATATAAACACGTTAATTATATGGGGATTTATACCTATATTAAGTATTATTTATTAACTTTTATTTATTTAATTTTTTATTATTATTTGATAAGCAATCTACTATACTATCATATATGTAAAATTTTAAACCAGCTACCTATTACAGTTCCAGAAATACAGCCATTTTAAGATCGGATGGACGGAAAGCCTAGCCTTAGTAAAAAAGTCCTATTTTCTAGCACGGTACCCTAAAAAGTAAGGAAAACGCAGACCTTGACTCATTCGCCGATTCTTACGACTGCTCGCGAACTTGTACTAAATCACATAACGACTTTTTTTTTTAATTTTTTTTTTATACCACTAAGGTGGCAAACAAGCATACGGCCCGCCTGATGGTAAGCAGTTACCGTAGCCTATGGACGCTTGCTACACCAGGGGTATCACTCGCGCGTTGCCGACCCTGAAGAAATCTCTTCACGCCCTTTTTGAAGAACCCCATGCTATACTCCATCGGGAACACCGCGGCAGGGAGCTCATTCCACAATCGAAGCGTCCGCGGAAGGAAACCCCTTTGAGCCCGCACAGTTCGATACCGTTCTGGTTCCAATGAGTGAGGTTGGACTCCCCGTCGATGGCGAGAGTTGCGATGGTGGAAGGTAGCCGTGGGCATCAAGTCGAACAATTCCTTAGAACACTCTCCGTTGTACAGACGGTAGAACACGCATAAGGAGGCAAAGTCTCTCCTCAGACTAAGGGGCTCTAAACCGCTTGTGAGCTCGGGATCGTCGACAATTCTGATGGCACGTCGCTGAACCGAGTCTGAAGGCCCAAGCTGGTATCCAGGTGCTCCCGCCCACAGGTGACAGCAGTACTCCATATGAGGCCGGACCTGCGACTTATAAAGTTGCAGCCTTTGCCCCGATGTGAAGTACTGCCTCGCTCTGTTGAGCACTCCAAGCTTTTTGGAAGCCAGCTTCACCTTGTCTTCCAAGTGACCTCGGAACAAAACGTCGCTGGAAATGTCGACGCCAAGGATCCCGATGCTTTGATGACTTTATTGATTAGTGAAATTTGCATGGAGTTTCAAACAATGATCGCTAAACAGCTTGAGTTTAGGCTATATCTATAAGGTTATGAGTGAACTGCGCGCAAACAATTAACATGAAATTGAAGACATGTATATTGCCAACCAAGGCTTCAAAAATTATATTCACAGTTGTAACAAAGGCTTCCAAATTATGATTAATAACTGTGTACTAATAGCAACAGAAATCATTGTGAACGAGCTCGTCTAGGGAAGTATTGACTGACTTTTTTTGGTGTAGAAAAAGGTATATGTACCTAACATATACCTTTTTCTGCTCCAAAAAAGTCAGTCAGTACAGAAGCAGTAATAATCTGTTATAATACAGACTTGCAACCTAGTAAATATGTGTCAGCCGTAACAGTATCCAATATTTGTTTTTATGTTGTTGTGACGGGACAAGCTCGAGGCCCAGCGGACTTACCTCTGCCTATAACAGATGCATTTCGTCACAAGTCACGATTTGCATTGCGCCCGTCACCTTGAGACATATTTGTTAAGTCTGATATGCCAGTTATTTCACTGGCTTTTAAGGAGTCCTGCCAGAACACACCGTTAGGTGCTCAGCGACAGATTTTCTACTTGAGGGTGGTCGCTAGCCAGGCGGGCAGTCGCAAAATGCCCTTCCACTATGCATCATTCCTGTATAACTCCTATTCAGCAGTTTCCATTTAGAAGTAGTAATATAGTCATACATGAGTAGCCCAGTTCAGCTCCATCTTCCGTCGTGACCACATCTCACATCTACCGACTTTCTGTTTCCGTGTGATTTCTGAACTATTTTCCTAAATAATTTTTCGATATTCCTAAATAAGATTTCGTATTGTGAGAGTTTAGTATTTTTTGATGTCCCGTGTAACAGTTCGTATTATTGTGTTACAGTTTTAAGGGTATGGGTTCCGGTGTGAGGCAGTGCAGTTTGTCACTTATGACGAATCTGTTATAGGCAGAGGTTACCGCTTAACAACAGGTGATTCGCCACAATTCTAAAAGAACTTTAAAAATAAACTTTATTAGAGCAAATCTTCACATTGATATTTCACAGCTGCAACCGAAGCTTTTATATTGATGCTCACTGTCAGTTCTCCATAGAAAAGTTTGAAAGGCAGGGTAGACTGAAAACATTGTTCCAGGCAACGGCCCTATCCACGGGTTCGTTAGCAAACTTTCAATTGATCAAGTTTGGTTAACGAGCTATTTTAGAGGGAAAAGTTTGATGAGTATTGAACAATGGGACAAGACAGATAAGATATTAGCTGTGTAATGTAAATTAACACTTTAGTTAAGATTGTTTGGTGAGTCGAATCGATTTAACATCTAATTATTTGACTGAATCGGCTGTTGAAATTTGTTTATTAATTTAGAAGAGGTTTCAAGTGCCCGTTCATGCATGCTCGTCGTTACTACGCTTAAAACGCAAATATTCTAATTATTCATGGTACTTCAACAAGTTATTTCACACTTTTAAGTGTTGAAGTCGGTTCCATTTTGAGGTAAAGAGAAAAAAAAGGGAGCGCGGCGCGATCCTGTATTGCCGCGGCGGGCGCTCTTGGCTCGGAGTAGGCATTGTCTCTTACTACGACACATAAAACAACAAGTTTTTCTAGTACTGTCTGAAACTTTTATGTTTCGTTTTCTCAGTAATTTGACTTCCTATAGTGCCCTTCACACCAAAACACAATTGTGTGCAAACGCACATACAGCTTATACAGCTGCGAGGCATAGTATCTCACTGTGGTGGTGTCAGTTTACGAAGCAAGAAGCTCTGACCCGAAGACCTCATGGTAACTACGACTTGGGCTCGCACTTTCCAGTTTTTTATTGTAAATACATAACATCACGCTGATCATATCCGATTTACAGAGAAATAGTTGGACATGTTTGTTTAAAAAATAAGCATGATTAAATTTTGTTAGAAAAGCCGACATCGTGATTTCATGTAAGACCTGTATGAATGTCATCAGATATTTAGATCAATAAATAACACCACAATTTTAGGGTCAAAAGGGAGCCCAATTACATGGGATTCCACTGTCTGTCTGTCCATCTATGAATCTATGTCTTTAGCGCGGAATAAGTTACAAATATCATATTTTGTGTAAAACGTAGCTCAACGACGAATTAAGGTCGACTCACATTTGCCCATTATATTTCTTTGAATATAATTGACGGTCAAAAGAACACAAAACCTAAACAAAATATAGCTTATCACCTTGCATGATAAGCGTCAATCGATTACAGCAGAAATATGGCGATACTTCATCAAATATGCAATCGATACTCACTTTAATAAGTACAAACTTGCTATGAATACTCATGCAAGGACACAACACACCTCACGTAGTTGCGGACGTAGAAGAAGTGGGCCGTGTAGGTTAGCAGAGTTAAGAGGGATATGCATCGTAGACCACCACTTGGCATCCGCGTGGACGATATCGTCCATTTATGAATTAATTTCTATGGTATTTTTTATTTATTCTATTATCTTAGATGCCAAAAGATTAAGGTGAAATGAGTATCAAAAAGGTAAATTTATTTGTTTTTTTTTTCCGTCAATTTAATTTAATTTAAAGGCGATATCTTCCACGCATTTGCCAAGGCATAAACCTATTTTAATTTGTTGCCAGTACTTTAAATCTACACAGCAGGGTTCCAAGTATTTGAATGAAATAAATTCAAACAATAAGTGTTGCCTGTGAAAATGTCGGCACAAAAGTTACCAACAAAACCACCGCAAGTAAAATATGGACCTAATACTACGAAGGAAAAACAACTGAGCGGATACTCATCAAACATTCAATCGATACCTGTGTAACAAACTCGCCGCTATTTCTGTACACGGCACAGCTGACATAGTACCCTGAGCCGGCTTGCAGAGAATAAGGGGGTATTTGCAGTCTGGATCCCAACGTGTTGGACAGATTTAATGTATTTCCTGATGTATTGCGGACACTCCATACAAACTGAAACAATGGATTAACAGTCACTATCAACATCTTCCTACCCTTTCTCCCACTCAAGAGTGGTCGGTACATTAAATTCTTCAGAACACGACACACTGGCTGGCAGTCGTTATAGCATGGTGGTAGGGCATTTTGTGAATGCCTGGCTAGCTACCACCCTCAAGTAGAAAAATCTGTCGCCTATCACCTAATGGTATGTTATGGTTGCTGTCCTTGAGAGCCAGTAATTCTAGGTTAGCCTGAACAACACCTCCGACCATATCATCACTTACCATCCGGTGAGATAGTGGTCAAAGGCTATCCTATAAGGCATACAAAATACATTATCATATTGTAAAAACGTTTTCCCTAACAACACAACGGGTACCCCTAAAAAACGAATACAGGAAATGATCGTCATTATTTCAAGCCTAAAATATCAATGCTGAGATTGGCACCATGGCCGTCATGATGCAATAATGTTAATTTTCATATAGTGATATCTCTTTTTCACGTATTATAACTTCAATAATGTAAGTTTCCTTACATTTAAAAATGACGGAGTTAAGAGATGGTAGCTGGGCTCCAGAATTTTATATATAAAGTTCGAAATTAGCTTCGCCCTTGGTTCAGTCCTTCGTTTCCGCAGGTTTCATTGATACAAGTACTCGCGCCACACAGATAATTAATATGTGACTCGTGCCAAGTAATCACTTTGCACCTTTGCAGAACAAATAACTATAAGATATTTATTTTGTTTAAAATGTTCAATTCATTAATCTTATGGCAGAGATGGGAATGTTAAAGTGGATGTATCGTGTATGTTACTAGAAACTTGATAGCAACAGAAAAGATAACGATTAATATAATATAATGCATGGTACAATAATATTCTTAGACCATGATATAATGTATTAATATATGTATGGTACATGTCAGGAGGAGGAGCGAACAATATAGAAAAGTCTAGAGACTATATAGAGGTAGTGGAAGGTCAAAGAAGGTAGGAATAGATTGCGTGAAAAAGGATAAGTTTGCGTAATAGGTCGTGAGATGACATGCAACAGAAAAGAGTAAAGAAAAATACATGGTGAATTTTTGTATTGTATTGTTTCCTTTATCGTAGGGCTAGACTAGACTGGCTAGACTGGCATAAAAAGATTGTCATCCAGAATTCCATTACTATAATTTGAATTATTCCTTGAACACTTACATAATAATCCTGAATAGGAAAGCACATGGTGACCACTGCTTCCATCACATATTCCATATCAGAATACACCGTCTCTACTCCAATTAATAGAACCGAAAACTTATCCGATCGACCTTCCATCATGACAGTGAGGTCTCCTTTGATATTGTCTATGGCGAAGGATTTCGTTGTAACATTCTCGAAGTCAGGCTGCGATCCAGTTACGCTGAAGACGTATTCAACTCCTTGGAGTAGCTGAAATAAGTATTCAATCAGATATTGTCATAATCTAAAAGCATTTTGGGAAATTTGGATATATGTATTGCGAAGGAACAACTAAAAATACAATACGGAAAAAATATATCCTATTGTATTTCAAGAAGTTATCAATTTTAGGTATTTGCCCTCAAGTAGAAATTGCCAAGCTACTAACAGTGTTTCAACAGCTGTTCCTTATTTCTACCTTCACCTTCCACCTTGTTATTGCATCTTCTAGGTTAAGGCTGTTAGGCATCATCAGGTTCATCATCACTGAACAACAGGTGACATGGTAGTCAATGTCTGTCAGCGTGATTCAGCGCATTTAGCTTGGCTTTTAAGTATTCAATGTAATTTTTTTTATGCCTGATAGGTTAGCCTTTGACCACTATCTCACCTGATGGTAAGTGATGATGCGGTCGGAGATGTTGTTCAGGCTAACCTAGAATTACTGGCTCTCAAAAACTGCTGTCGGAACACACTGTTAAGTGCTTGGCGACAGATTTTCTATTTGAGGGCGGTAGCTAGCCAGGAGGGCATTCGCAAAATGCCCTACCACCATGCTATAACGTTTGCCATCCTAAGGCAACAACCGGGAACGACGGCTTAATGTGCCCTCCGAAAAGCGGAAGCTCTCAGTAGTAATGACACTAACGGTCACCCATCCAACTCCTGACCGAGGCGGACGTTGCTTAACTTTGCTGATCGTTTCAGAATGGCTAAGCAAACTTCGCCACGAACGCTTCAAATGTCATTTAATTTAGGTACTAAAATAAGTACACATAACTTAGCATTGTAAGTTTCTACATTGTACTGCCATGATACTGTTCTGTCCGCCAGATGAGTAACATGAATCTTTGCAAAGTTCCATCTAGTTGTGACCAGCACACATTCCAGTATAGTTATATTGCTTGTCAGCTTCAACTTCTTTGAGTGGCTTCTGTGATGTTGCCACAATTTAGCCAATGTCGACTCGCACGGATAGACTGGGAAACAAACGAAAGAAAATATCGGTAGTACCTAAAAAAAGTGATTGGTATCTTGATTTTTGATTCAGGATATCTTTTATCAGAAAATAGGACAACACATGACATAGAACAAAACTAATATATATATAACTACATAATAAATACGTATGGCATACACGCCATCAGGTTATTCATAATTTTTACTACCTACTTCAGTATTTTCAATGACGTAAACGAAAGGTTCAGGCTGCGGCGCATTCAACTTGGCTTCTAATGCTCGTACAGTTCGCCAAAGGAGTAGCGTGAACCTCTGAGATGGTCTATCGAGGTGTGACCAGCGCACAATCCAGTGAAGTTGGAGGTCCATAGCCTCAGTTCTGATACTTGAAAAAAATATTAGATTTTAGGCGATGCTAGATTATCAATCATATATATCAGTATTTAAAAGCATTCTGTACAACACGTTCAAAACAAACAGTATAGCATATTTTATGTCGTTCACATATCACACCTTTCCTCATTTAGCACGTAGAGAACTAAGTTTATCAACATTTGTTGGTATGTGAAGTAATAACATTTAAACAGCCGGTATATTATTAAATAATTTATATGATCTTCTTCAAAAAAAAAAAACAATTAAAACGTTTTAAGAGCGTCTCAGCAGCTATTATATTTTTTGAATAATATTCCACTTAGAAAACCCACGCACACGTAGTTGTCTTCATAGCGGAATTCACTACGATGTACAATTAAATGCTATACATATTTATTTTTGGTATAATATCTGTAAACGGTTATTGATTAGTTGGTAGAATAGATAATAGATATTTCACAAATTTCTCACTAACGAAATTTTTCATTGTTGTGTTTCTATAATAAATTAGTAAGTCAGATAATAGTCGGCTGTAACATCTCGACGGTGGCATAGCTTAAAACCAGCGCGCTGCATATACAATGCAGTAGTTATATGTTGAACTAGGTATGTAATTTATTTAATTAAAACATACAACAAAAACATTGTGTTAGTACAGAACCCTCACCTTACTGACATTTTTGCCTATACCCATAGAGATATAAAATACTATTTTCTCTTTTCTGTGCCTATACCTAACTACACAAATCCTGACACTTATTTGCAGCAGCGTCAAATAAGTGTCCGGGACAAGGTAGCCATTAACCATTGATAACATTTTTGTAGCAATTCCTAAAAGGTTTTCTCAGTTTTGCAACACACCTTATTTTACCCACGTAACTGTAGTATAAATACAAGTTATAGTTGATATTCGGTTACTACATTGAATAGATATACGAACCCAGATAATAAATGAGCGATGCGGCCTGCGAACACGCGCGTCTTTTCCCAGAGGGAGGGTTTGGTATAGATTGCGTTCTTTCCATTAGTTGGGCGGGAAATGAAACTGTTTTCTTTCATCAAATAAGTGAATTTATTGAATTCCGCTGTTTCTCTTTCTTTGATTGAAGAATAATGTTTACGTCATTTTACGAATCAGTCAAATGAACGGTGTGTCATTGTGTATTTTCGAAACTATCCACTCTAAGCCGCAATAGATGTTATACTTCGACACTTCTTCTTGCCTTTATCCTACCTTAGGTAGGGTCAGCACAAATCTATTTTTATTCTAACCCCATCCTTCAACTGTCGTCTTGGAACTTACATCTTTCATACATATCCCAGCCACTCAGAATATTTTGCAATCATTATAGACGGCAATCACATTATGTAAACAATAGTGTGCAATTGAGTACTTAGTTAATTGCAATAACGATTATCTGTGCCATTTTTGGTACGTTTATTTATTAAACCGTAATGTGTAATATGTAACAATCGTTCGTTATAAATCTATCTAATAAATAAAATCATTTACGATGAAAAATTGAAAAGTTCCAATTTCAAATTAGGTACCCTCCACCACAGAAAAGAGAAAGCAATAGAAAGGTGAAGGGGGCGTAGCCCGCGAGCCTAGCATACTCCTAACCAGGAGTATTTACGTCAACGGACTATAATGCTACTGACAGTCGACCCACGGCTAACGCGCCGCATGCATCTCCGTCAATTTATATTAAAATGCCGCATTGTGCTGTTATAAGTTGCAGATTTAATAGCGATGTCACAAATGTAAAGAGAGTAGGAATATCCTATCACCGGAAAACTTAATAAACTGTTCCTAAAAGTTTTATATTTCGCTGATGAACAAAGTCGGTGCAATCTGACATAGTGATTCATGATTTTTTTTATCGTCAAATTTTATCGATAAATTGTTAGTCACTAAATGTCACCTCATTCCAATATCTGATTTGAAGCTTTCTTGTTAGACCTACAAAAGCAAACACCATCTGTCCCACTGCTTTTATCGCATATAGAACTTTTATCTGGACGTAAAAATGCACGTGTAGGTCAGAAGGTTAGCATCAATTAAATTAACAAATTATGCAAATATTTTCAAGAACACTCAATTTTTCAAGGTAAAGATTTCAATTCTTGTTTTGTGGCTTCTGTGGGTACCACTACAATTTCACCAATGTCACGTAGTTAGATGGACCATCAGACGAAGTGGATTTTTTAGTTTTAATGAGTTATGTCCGGTGAGAACTGTCTAAGCCAAATTTGGTGCTGAAACATTAGATGTTAGTTCATCTAACTACTGGACGAACACAAATGTATACACACACACACACTCACACACAAATAAATTATATATAGGGGAAATATAGAACACCTGGAAACAACTTTTGGTTAAGTTATTTAGTATAAGAACAGTTAATTTACAGCTTTCTTTGAATATGGACTAAATACTAAGGACAGGATACATTTGAGGGAGAAAGGACGAGGGATATCTATAGGGATAATATTGTAGAGAGAAGAGTTTATTTTGGGACAACACAAGAATATGTGTTTCACATTTCCTTCGTCCAAACCACATTCACAATAGGAGTTATAAGTTTGGCCAGGAAGACTGGGTTACAGCAATAGTTTTGACTCGGACGGCATAGAGGTTGTCACTTTATCAGCGTTTTGGAATATTGAGAACCAGAGTTTATTTATTGGGCATCTCAGGTTGAATGTTAACATAGAATTTACCTTGAAAATATTCTAGAAATTTGCCATTTCTGGTTCCAAGGTTTTTTAAAGATGGTTTTAAAGTCGAACAGGTATATTGATCTTGATATTCGTTGCCCACTATACCGGCGTGACCAGGAATCCAGGCTAGGATCACATTTATGCCGTGAGAGCTACAATCGAAAAGGGCATTTCTTATTTGTAAAACAATTGGGAACCAAGATTTGGACCGAAAAGGGTTAGCTAGAATAGATTGGAAGCAGCTTTTGAAGTCTGAAAATATGTATAGTTTTGTTCAGATTGTGTGATATTAAAAAAAGGATGGCTTTCAGAATTGCGATGGCTTCTCCTGAAAAGACGGAAGTGGCAGGAGGACATTTATAATTGAAAATTATTCTCGTAGATGGGATCCAAACTACAACACCAATCGGACTATCTGGATTTTTAGAAGCATCTGCATGGCAGTCCAGCCCTTGTATTCTGTGTAGAATTTATTTATGAAAACCTTATTAGCTTCTAATGTGTTTTTATCATTACCATTGAGGCGGACGATATCCAGATTTATAGAATCACCCTGAGACTTGTGTAATCTGATTCTCATAATCAGGTTTTTGAAAGCAACTATCATTGGCTAACTAGAATAAAAATTTATTTCTCTTCTATAACGGAAATTATTTATAACCAAAAAATTAATTTTAGAGACTTTAAATAACTTATCTGTTAAATTTATTTTAACACTTTTTTTCTATAATTGTTATTTCACTTGGTTTCAGATTTCATAAAAAGATTTAAATCTCACATAAAAAGGGCTTGATCGTATTATTATGTTGAGAAATGTAAAGTTTTCTTAAGTAAAAGCGCTCAATGTGCTATGCAAATGATCTCACTTATGTCAAGGTTAGCAGGGTGAATTGGCACAAACCCCTTTATTTGACACGAATATATCACCAGTAGGCTGTACTTCCGCACCCACCCACTATAATAAGGCACTTTTTTTTTATATCAAATTAATTTTGCGCTAACCTGCGGCTTCGTCCGCTATAATAATATCAAAACAAAAATTAAAAGTATAGTTAGATTCTACGTGGTAAAATTTGTCTTGACAATTTACATTGACTGACAACATGTATATTTACTTGAACTCATCTGCAATTTACCTCTTGTTATATGTACCATGACTTCGGCCTTAACCTCGTCTTTTATTTTTATGAATCCCTATCTGTGCTTATCTCTAATACCACCCTTTACGCTAATTTAATGTGTTTGTAATAATTTTACTAGAAATAAGCAAGCCTATAACATATTATATCGAAATCAAGGTGTGCTTCGCAGTAATAGCTTTATTTTATTTTTATCGTCATTTTCTTATTCAGCATCTTCACTGCTGAAGGTCGTGTCTATAAATCGTTTAAGTCAATGGAAAAAAATATCGATAAAAATGTACTGCATCACTGGCTAGGATACCACTTTTTGTTCCGAATAAATAAATTAAAAAAGGTAAAATTTTACTAGCTATCCCAATAATTATTTTCTCGTAATCAATAATTGTGCAGTTATTTGTGAACTAATTTTAAATTGTCTATGCTCAGATTTTACCAAGGAACGATTTTAAAATTGAATTTTTCTTGACTGAGAGACTGCATAATTACTGTACAGATATTGTCGACTAGCAACTTTCACCAGATATTAGGGGAATTACTATATATCTTACTCTCTCACTGAAAGGGATAGCTTGACAAAGTTCACAAGAAATTTAATCTTACCACTCTTTAGATAAGGTGTATTTTCAACTGTTTTAAATTGGCTTATTAAACGTTTAAATTGGGTAAAAATGGGACTAATCAGGGAATCGGATTGTTTGTAGTGAAAAATAAAGATGTAATGTCAAGTATCATTTACATGTGTTGAACTGGCTACGCTCGTTTTCTAAGAAAACTGACATGGCTGCCACTCTAAATAGTATTTTTATCTCTATGCCCTCCACAATTTATTACGAACTTAATATAACTATCGTGTCTCACTAAGACTTAAAATAGATTTGTCTTGAGAATATTTTCACGCGATGATATTTATTTAAAACGTGGCCTTAAAACGGAATATTTTTGTAATGCATTTCTAATTGCATTTGTGGATGAAGGCCCTTGTAAGGCAACTGTTGAGATCGGCCAACTTTGGCCAATAACGTTGTAGTCGCCCTTTGACGTTTGTTACAGAATAAAACATATCGATTGAGAGATTGAATTAAGAAGCGTTCTCTTGAATTTACAAGACTGCACAACCGTATTTTAAGAATCATCAGGAGCAATCGTGGAACGGTGCCACGGAATGATGCGATCGAAAAGCGCAAGGAAGACGTTGTTCATTCGTTTTTTCACTAAGATAGGGCATCACCTTTACGTGATCAAAGTAGCATTAATGTCGATTGCATTACTAACGAATGCTTGCCAGAAGCGTTCCCTGCTGAGTGCAGCAAACACCTGGCTCCGATGGCTGCTGCTTCACTACGAAAACCCACCCGCGTTCTCTGCACTTGAAACGAGGGATTTACTGACGACGCAGTCAAATTTCTGGGTAATCCTCCTTAAAGCCTGAATTGGCACCGTGTGACTTCTATTTATTCCCTTATCAAATATCAACTCTAAACTCGCCGGAAAATGCGCTAGCTAAATTAGTCTTGTTTGTAGTACAACGTACTCGTAAGTTGAACTATAGATGTCGCTCCATCGCAATACGATGGTTAAAATAACGATAGGAAAAATTTGAGTTATGGACTCATTGTCATGTTAGCTCAATTGTATTAGAGCATACCCCGGCTTAAGGGGTGGATGGACGCGGGTTCGAATCCCGCACATGACTTAAATTTTTTCTCTCGTAAATTTGTAATTTTGTGATGCACTAGCTACGTTGGAGCAGTCTGAGGCGAACCGGAAAAAGTGTTTGGAAAGTTGGTTCAGACGCATGAAACTACATAAATATAGAGGTGCGAAAATCAATTATATAATTTTATATAAAAACGCTCGGTAAAATTGTTTCTTTTTAGTTCCTTTAAAAATTCAGATTGTCCATAGTATAATAAATATCTTTCTTCTAGCAGTCAGTACTTTCTTTCTCCGTAATTAATATAATTTTCATTCCTAGTACTAAGGCCCCTGTACCCTAAATGTAAGTGTCCACATTCATACTCAACACTAGTGGCTAAATTTCGGTAACTTTGTCTTACAATTTTTATTTTAATGTTTAACTTCATATGTTTCTTTACTAAACATAATAATTGTAATGTTAATTATAAAGAGTTGTTTTACATACGTTATAACTGTGTTATCCGGCTTTTCTATCAAGGCTCCCGCATCATTTGGACATACAAACTCTGGAGCTAGAACTCGGAAGACGGGTGCATCTCCAACCTGTACATATTTTTCAAATTAAGACAGTATCTCAATATAAATTACCTATATGTCATTGTGATCTCAACAGAAACGTGTCCTGACAGAGTTCACACGATGCGACTATGGGAAATATCAGGCATGTGAAATATATACCAGTATGTATACTATGTATAGTATAGGTACTATTATATAAATAATAGTACCTATACTATCATTCAATTTATTATCACAATTAGTTAGCTATTTCTTAGTTTTTTTTTATAGTTTTCTAAATTAACTATAAACATAATTTCATTAATACTCACCACTTTCCGGCAAAACGTGACATAAATAAAAAGTGCAACGACTTTAGTTGTGAATAACATTTTTCTGCGATTCTCTACTATTAAATCACCATCCGATTATTTTGCGCTTTCACAAAAAGCTGCCTGCTCGAATTTTTACAAGAGAATAAATAAATTGAAAAGCTTTGTGTTGTGCAGTATTTCACGATAGCATGACAAATATATTGTAGCTATGAACAGTGTACGGAATGTCAACAGACATAGAATGCGGGGCGCTAATACAAATTATGTTAAAAATTCAGTTTAAACAACTTTAGTTTCATATGAGCTCGTGACTGACAAAGTTACGTACAACAATTTCTACGTGTATCTATGCTTATATTATTTACACACGCTCGTCAGATCGTTCATGTAAAAGTTTATAGTCGGTGCCCCATTTCATTTATTGCGTTTTTTTGTTTTTACAATGTCTATGCGTAAACATTTGTATTTGGTCGCTACTTCTTTTGTATGTAGAATAGCTAGCATGTATGCGCAGGCCACGCATGCCACAAAAACAAAGTCGACACAGACTAGTGGCCTGAGTCTGTATGACCTGTCCTCGTTGTATCGTTACATTTCATATCATTAAACTGCATAAGTGTTGTGTGTTCTGTGCCGCACACATCTCGGCAAACCGCAGTCATAAGACAGCACATTTGCTTCGCACATACGCAGGTCTGTGCTTGTGTTACTGTTCATTTCAAAGAGTTCTCTGCCCTACTGCTTCTGTCTCAGAAAACGTTTGTCTTCTAGCCTAAAACACCAATATCCGCCATAAAAAGTACCCTGATTTTAATAAAACGCTTCCTTTTTTCTTGTTTGAAATTATAAAAACTTATGTACTCGTACTTCCTTTTTTAAAACCTTAGTCATGTCACGTGAGTAGGGTGTTGGTAATAAATCCTTGCGCAACATAGATAATGATAACAATTGAATTTCATTCATAAATAGACGATATCGGCTTCGCGTGATAGGTAGAAATAATAACACTCCTGGCTTCGATGAAAAATATCATAGTACGGTCAGTTATTGGACTTTTTCCGACTAAGGAATTCAGTAGATGTACGAAGTCTGGAACTGTATTGGGTATCTGACAATCCTCTTATGACATAAGGCCAAAACAAATCTGGCTACATTTGGATGCTTAAACAACATACCCCTTGGGAATATCAAGGTGTGAAGGTATTATGTGTTTTGAAATGTGAAATATCGTAACAGGAAAAGGTAACCGAGGTCGCATAAAGCAATGGCGTGAAGTCCTTGACACTTACGAGGAGGAATGGCCCCAACTCACGGAAGATGTAGATGAATGGGGAGCGAGTGGGGTCTAACCCGAAGCGAGAAAATAAATATGGGTTAGAAAGAAACGTTCTGTTTCATTAAGTGAAGCCCCCATTCCTTTTTGTTATTATTATCATTTATTAGGTAATTCGCCATACATCACTATACTATACTACATACCTATAGCGATCTGGATGGACGGACAGCCGAGGCTTAATAAGGTCCATTTTCTAGGACGGAACCCTAAAAAGCGTTTTTTTATGCTTGATAGGTTAGCCTTTATCATTATCTCACCTGATGGTAAGTGATAATGTTGTTCAGGCTAACCTAGAATGGCCGGAAACACCGTTAAGTGCTTGGCGACAGATTTTCTACTTGAGGGTGGTAGCTAGCCAGGCGGGCATTCGCAAAATGTCCTACCACCATGTCATAACCACTATCATTCTAAGAGAACAACCGGGACCGACAGCTTAACGTACCCTCCGAAGCACGGAAGCGCTCAGTAGTAATGTCACTAGCGGTCACCCATCCAACTCACCGACCGCGGCGGACGTTGCTTAACTTTGCTGATCGGTTAGGAATAGCTAAGCAAACTTTGCTACGAGCGCTTCTATAGAGCGTATATAAATAAAAAAGTTATGATATGGTCAACATACACCTTTATGCTTACGTTCAGAATATACCTATGGTACTGCGACGGCACTCACTAATACAAGGCGGTAGTCCCCAGTTCAAAAGTTATAGGTCTTAGTAACGTAAACTTAAAGAAACGTCTCAGTAGAAAAATATTTGGTTCGAATGAGGAAATAATTGCTCGAACAAATGGTTATATAACTCGAGCTGTCACTAACGTTGGGATATGTCAAGCACAAAATATATTTTTATATAAAATACCGTGTATATCTGCAAAATAGCCTCTTGCGCTTTACACTATTCGCTTTCCTGAGTGCTACGATCATACTTGTAGTCTTATATACTACAAATACTACAAAACGATAGCTTGTTTACTACGAGCAAAGCGTCACCAGTGCTACGAGTCTACGGCACGGAATAATAATTAATTGTACTACGCACGCATGTCTACGGTACGAGTGCTTTAAGTCCAAGGACAAACTATATAGGTATTGTGGGTGCTTACTCTACCTACCTACCTACAAATAATTTCTTGTACGACGAAACTTTCTCTCGTAGCATGTAGTAGAGTTACATAGTTCACAATAGATTCAATGTATGGTTTGCATGGATTGTTCAAAAAGTTTTACCTTCTAATTCTATGTACTATATTTATATCTTTACAACGAAATTATTCCAAAAGAATTATGCCCGTTTAACTAAATAATTTTCGAAGTTTTGTAAGCAACAAAACGCTAAAGTTAACCACATGATTAAAAAGTTTAATTTTCATCAGACAACAGGATTCATGATGAATAAATTAATTTAATCGGCGTAATTTAATTTCACGCACAGGATAGTGAAAAAATCACTATTCGGCTCCTTCCCGAACCGGACAGCTATAGAAATTAATGCATTTTCTCCAATGCAGAAATTACTCGTTATAGCATAAAACTATCTATATAAAATTATAGCTATTAATAATTAAGTTTTGAAGCAGTAATTCGCCTTTAACGCCGGAATGATATATATTTGAAGCAGACATTATCCACCTTCGATTCTATTCAATATAAAAATACAATACCAAAACGTACCATTGCTAAAAAGCCCTACTTGCCTACTAATAAACCAATTCTGTAAGCAAGTTATACATCGATCAACTAATATTAATCCCGGCTTCCCTCGTCGCCTCCAGCGCAATTAAGCCCGTAAATTGCTTTAAAACCCAATAAATTGTACACAGGGTGTTCGCTTCACGACCTAATAAACTGCGTGAGCTGGGTGCAGTGTTACTATTCGAAAGATCTCAGCTTTTATTTGGCGGCAAGCCTTGAGGATAAATGCTTTTGTTTATTTGAGAATCTGGATTCGTAAAGATTTACTTACTTTTAATATACGAGTAAATACTTACTTAAGGTCCTTAGAGTCCTCAAATTAGAAATTGATCTACATTTTAAGCGATCTATTGAAGCAATGATGGCCGAACAGCTCTATGAATTGCCGAGCCGCAGATCCATGGTTCCACCGTGGCTGGCTTGAGCTTCATGGTAGAAGGGCAATTAGTGAATGCTCGTCTGGCTAGGTGACAGATTTTCTACTCGAGAGCTATTGCTCTCGAAAACTCAAACACAGTGTGTTCCGGCAGAAGTCCTTGCGATAACAGGCCCATGAGACTAAGTTGTATGTCTCATAGTGACAGGCACAGTGCTTTTCGTCACTTGTGTCGAAATGCATTCGTTATAGGCAGGGGTTAGTTAGCTTAACATCAGGTGGGCATCGTGCTTGTTCCGTCACAATCTTTTAAAAATACCCATTCAGGCATGCAGTTGTTAAGTCTCCTGTGCCTGTAATTTTACTGGCTGTTAGATGTTTGGCGACCAATTTTCTACTTGAGGGTGGTAGCTAGCCAGGCGAGCATTAATCACACGGTGTAGCCCAAGCCGGTGTTAGGGATCGATATTGGGTTCGTTGCGAGCAAAGGAATACAAATATAATCTAGTTCCTATGTTCTCCTATTATATTAGATGTATAATATTTTGAGAAGTCAAAGTTGTTTCTGATTTAGACGAAAAACTTAATAAAATAATATTTATGTAATGATTTTTAATCATCCAGTAGTAATCCCTGTATGTGTGCATTAAAAGTATACGCATTATTGTTAAGGTTTATGCATACATACATACAAAACGTCACGAGTCTTTCTCGTAAGGGTAGGCAGAGACCACAGATTTCCACTTGCTATGATCCTAGCATATTTCTTTCGCTCCATCTACAATCATCAATCCTTTAATACATGAGCGTCGGTTTAGGCTACTCCTGACCTGGCGTTTCTTCGGAACGTCTTCAATTTGATTTAAGAACGTTTGCCTAGGTCTTCGCCTTCCAACACTTCCGTTCACTTATCCCCTGTATATCTATTTAGTCAGTCTCATTTCATTCATTCTCTCTACATCTTAACATACGTCTCCCGATTTCTGTCACGACATCCTCATTCTCACCGCATCGTTCCCTTATCACACTGTTCCTTATCTTGTCACTCCGTTTGACTCCAATCATGCTATTCAATAATGTTGTCTTAGGTTTTCGCGATTGTTGCACATAGTAATTAAACAACTTTAAACGGTTTAAATCACGTATATTTTTCATTATTTTATCCCGACGTTTCAAACACTTTGCAGTGATCGTGGTCACGGGGTGACTAATTGGTTTTATTTGTCACATAAGTTATTGAGTATGCTTCTCAATACTCTCATCTCCACTGAATTTATTCTACTTTCATGCTTTTTCTGTCATATCCAACTTTCACTACCTACATTATTTATATTTGAATGTATGACTAAAATTTGTCAACTATAAACGCTTCGCTAGTTGTAAACTGATGGAAAAACTAATGTTAAAGAAATAATAAATGATTCATAAATAATTGGAATCCGAATTGAAATAGACTAGTTATATTTTATTTTAGTCTAAATAATTTGCCAAAGTATACTTACCTCGTTTTTTATCCAATACAGAATATCGCGTGTTGGAGCGTAATCCTCACCGCTATGGGCCCATAGATTTGTATTAAAGTGTGCAAAGCCTGCATTTTAAACCTTCAATAACAGTCACGGTAGAATTACCTCGACTATTTTTTAATGAAATTGTATTTTATTGTATCGATGCTTCGAACAACAGCAGTGTTCCATTTTAATACTAAGTTATAAATATGGAATCACATTACAAGTAATATTATTTAACAACAGTTAGTCCTGTATTCCCGAAGCTGTAGGCAGAGGTGTCTAAACACCCATGTTTCAGTACCATGTAATCGGCGACAAGCCTATTGACACTTACCAGGCACAATTCTAGACTTCGGGCTGCTACGACTTTTGTTTGGCCCATATTACACTGTCATAATATCATGGTTAAAGCTGTGTCCCCATGAAATAAAATGTGCAACTTCAAAAATCTCCACCAAACAAGAATTGGAATTACACACGGAAATTACAATTTTTACGTTTCCATTACGTACTTGCACTTCCCAGCTTTTTCAGAAACATTGTTTTATCTTTTGTTGGTGAAGACACAAGTATAGCTATGATCCTTATATTATAATGAAATGAATGCGATACTTAGATGGGCACCTAGAGGCATATCTTACACCGACGCCTCCTAACAATCTTTTATATTATTAAGCCTGCATCGAGGCAGCGATACGTAATTGTGGTTCGTTTAATCCCTTGCTGTATCTTTATTTCTTAATTTTGAGTTATATTATTAATATATATTATATTTAAGGATTCATTCTATAAATTATACACTTTGGAAACACGATTACTTAAAATGTTCTCGATAGAAAAAAAAAACCAAAGTTACATCTAAAAAACGAAATAAACCGTAAATACTTAACGGAGAGTCATCCGTATTTTAATAATAAATAAATCAACATGTTTTCTATAACGTATACACATTACATTTTTCAAATAGGTATTTGTTTTTATTATACGAAGGAAATACTCAAATTCACGTATGTTCCGCCCATTTTAGTCAGAGCCGCGATGCTTTGTCCCTATCCGCTTTAGTAATTCTTCGGCCGTCGGACGGGGACGGATGCTGTTGGCGTGCCTTACTTACGCACACATGTATACGCGGCGCGCCCAAAAAGCTCGGTGCGCCCTTAACGAGCTTTATTGGGTCTGCCTTAGATCTATACCTTATAAAAAACAAATTGTATGAGTATTTTGTTGTAACTATATGATGACCAATTAGTATGCTACCTACCTATTATTAAGAATCATGTGCTCATGGCAAGCTCATCATCAAGGAAGTGACGTATGTTTTTTTTTTTACTCCTTACTGCGTAGCACTTGACCACTATCTCACCTGATGTTAAGTGATGATGCGATCGATGATGGAGCGCACTTACCCAGAAGATACCTATTCACTCGCTTCTTGAAGACCCCCATATTGTACTTAACCGGAAACACAGCCTTAGGCAGAGTATAATTATATATCTGTCTTTGAATTAGGATAAATGTATTCAAACCTAAAGTCTTAAAAGGGCTTTAGAAAAACCGAATAACTTGCATAATACTATAAGCCCGATATTCAAATGCACCGCTTTTAGCAGATAGTCAATGAAATTCTATGATATAATATAATACATAATGTATTACAACTTGCTGTTCATTAGGCGCAACCCGGTAGTGATCTCAAGACCTGTGCGGAATGTTTCCCTGGACAAAATGTATTTAATTTAACAAATCTATCTTTATTGCATATCACATAACAATTACGGTATTAAACATACCATTGTAGTTCCTGCGATACCCCGTACAGTGCAACTTACGAGAGAGTTTCTTTTAAAATTTAATCTTAATCATATATAAGTTATATCTATAAAAAGTGTGTTTGTGTACCTAGATATGTGCTATTTTATTTTAGCTAATTACTAGTATCGTGTAGTAGAGTAGTAAAGATGAAACCTAGCCAGAATATTGAATTACAAATTCAACCAATTATATTTTCAGGGAGGCTCCTGAAGAAGAAGCAATATAAAATCTCGCTCAAGCATTTGGGTTGTCATTGTCTAGAGCTAAGCTAGTAACATGGCGCGTGATATACGTGAAGGCACTAAAAACTACCCTCCTTTTTAACCGACTTCCAAAAAAGGAGGAGGTTCTCGTTAGAACGAGTTTTTTTTATGTTTGTTATCTCAGAACTTTTGATTGAGTGAACTGATTTTGAAAATTCTTTTTTGTTTAAAAGCTGATGCTTGTCGTTTGGTCCCATTTCAATTTGATCAAGATCGGTCCAGCCGTTTTTGAGTTATAGCAAGGGTCACTAAAAAGAGAGAAAACATTTTTTTTACCAAAAAATGGAACCGCCTTCTTCATCCAAAAGTGTGAAATAACTTGTCGAAGTCGGTACCATGCGCACAATATTGTGGTAATAGGTACATTTGAACTGTCATCGTACCGACTTCAACAAGTTATTTCACACTTTTGAGTGTTGGAGTCGGTTCCATTTTTGGTACAAAAAAAATTTGTCATACACGCACTCAAGCACACATAAGTACGAAAACCAACCTCCTCGCTATTTAGGTCGGGACGCCACGCCACTGTGAACATAGTGACACAAAAAACTAACAATGTCTTCCTGTGTACTTTTTTTTTTTTATTTACGTGTGAAAAAGCATTTACGCATTCCCATCCACCTCGGGGAAGGTGGCCAGGATATGTCAGGCTCGACACCAACTACTCCCACAGCAGCAAGTGCCCCTGCCGACTAAATAACACACAGTGTTCCAACTCTACCACTTCTCGGCGGGCCGCAGGGACGCTTTAGCTCTCGACCACGAACCCGCCACGACGGTTGTCCGTTGCCGGACCCCTCCTGGGGTGCTACTCCTCACGACGCACCAGAACACATGTCAGTAGCAGTAAAGTAAACAAGTATACATTTATTAAATATAAAAAACCCAACGGCAAATTATTTATTTTCGTTGGAGATTTATCGTTCCATTGAAATTTACACTAAAATTGTATAAATTTATGGAATCTTTTCTTAAAGCCCTTCATTTTGATACACAACTCGATGAAGGGCATTTTGTGCATGCCCGCCTGGCTAGCGACCACCCTCAAGTAGAAAATCTGTCGCCAAGCACCTACGGTGTGTTCCAGCAGCTGACCTTGATAGCCTAATTCTAGGTTAAGCCTGTTAACACCTTCAACAACATCATCACTATCTCCAGGTGAGCTTTTGGTCAAAGGCTTACCTACCAGAAATAATATATATATATATATATAGTATAGCTAAACGTCGGTTCTCGCTGAACGCCAAGTCAAAAGTGAGCTGCACTGATAGCGTAAACATATTATTTCCTGGACGGATATTACGGTAATTAAATTGTCATAGAGAAAGTCTATCGGAAACAAGTCATTAACGCTACCTATAGTGGTAGTTTAGAACCAAATCCATACTTTTTAAGTTTTTCTACGTCCCAAAGTGTCAGATAGATGGCAGTAGTAATGCCGTTTTACTTTGTAATATTAGAGATGGTCATAGGTGGCGACAACAATGAAGTGGAATTGCCGCATTTTTTTCATTTCAATTGTTTTGTGGACACTAAGAATTTAAATGGTTATAGCTTGTATGATTCGTAAATAATCATGTAACATACGACACTTACAAAATAGTAGTATTTTAATGGGTTTTACACTGACGTCTATGGCAAGAAATTTAAAAGTTTTTGTTGTTATGTTATGTTGTATTTCTTCCAAATATTTGTATTTGGTAATGTAATACGCGACTTCCAGCGAATATTTTCCACGTTTTTCCTTCTTCATATTTATGAAATTAATCATATAAATATCCACAAAAACATTAAAAACTAAAATGACGAGTTATAAATGTAAACAGTTTTAGTTATTAGTTAATATTTAAAAATATTCTCTGGGTCTCGCAAAACTTATAACTATTAAAGTAGATATGTACTCTGCGCTGAAAAATAGTCGTCATAAAATATGTTGAATAAAGTGTTTTGATCACCATTTCACTTAATACAGTTAAATAAACAGCGACTCGTACCTAACACAAAAACATACGACGGGTAGCTGAGAACGGGACCCTAAAAACGTGCTAAACGAAAATTAGACTGCTCCTTTTTGTAAAATTATACTTATTATCAATGGCAGTTGCCCTCGAGGCTAGTAATTCTAGGTTAGTCTGAACAACATCTTCGACCACATCATCACAACATCAGGCCAGACGGTGGTCAAAAGCTAGCCTATTAATTAGGCTAGGCTATCATCTATAAATAAATAAATAACACGTTATTGAGTTGTGGAACGGATGCCTCAGTCACGTGAATTTTTATTCATGTGCCTCGGTGCCGAGTCCAACTCAAACTTCTTCGGTTTTATTCGTTTTAGTTCTGAAAATCAGGTGTGTTATATACTTACGTATGTGAATGAACTCTATATCTTTTTTTATTGATAATGCAATGATTCCGGCAGTGTGTACCTAATATATCAACAAAAATATATATATAGGGTAGCGGTACGAAACCCTCTGTTTTCAAGTCCGTCTCGAATTTGGTTGATACTTTCTTTAAAGGCACTTCTAAATTTCCATGATAGTCCCTGTTTTTATCATGAGTCTTAAAGCTCTATATAATTATTATAAATATATAGGTAATTCAAGCTCTATACAAACGTAATTAAATTTTCGGCAACATTCAATACCTACACAGATTAGGTACACCAAAACAGGATTAGAGCAGTCATGAGATTAATTCAAACGAGCAACATAACAGATAAAGGAAATAAGTAAATAAGTCGGTACCTAACAAAGTATCAGCCTCCTGAATTCAGGGGCCGATTGATCCCAATACGTGACTCGCATCAATGCCTAATGAACTCACACATGAGGTCCGCAGTTACGCAGGAGTTAAGAGTTAATAAAAAGGCCTCAATAAGTAAGTCGGTACTCGGTATAGGTATACGTCAAGTGAAGTCTTAATTTTGAAATAAGTATTGTTGATCCATAGTAGATCTATAGAAAGAGAATAAAGAAATGGACATTTTATGTAATGTGACGGAACAAGATCGAGGCCCACCTGAAGTTAAGCGGACTAACCTCTGCCTATAACAGATGCATTTGGTCACAAGTCACGAATTGCACAGCGCCCGTCACCTTGAGACTTACCCTACGGTTCAAATCACGCAAATATGCGCTATTTGCACTATATGCACGCAAACGGTCGGTTCATAACTTGCTAAACAGACACCACGATAGCATAATGACGTCATCTTTAACGTCACCTCCGGCCGCAAACAATGTTCACAGAAAAGTGGTAGTGCAATGTATGCACAAACGTCAAACTCAAATCTTGACAGATAGATGAGGAGATTTTTATTGCTGTGGTTAGAATGTTGAACGTACAAACATCTGTTCACAAAAGAATGCCTTAAAAAGCAATACTTCTATTATCAAAAATTGATGTGAAGGTTATTTTGGGTCAATTGCGAAAAAGCTAATTGACAGTTAGCAGATGTTATAAGCGCGGCTACATATCGGTTCACATCGTTTGCGCGCAAACAGTGAATATTTTCGTATTTCAGTTATGAACCGAGCTTTTGCAATGTATGCAGTGACAGCAGTGTTTGCGTGATTTAAACCGTAGTGTTAGTAGATTAGTCTCATGCCTGTAATTTCACTGGCTCTCTAGGACTGCTGCCGGAACACACCGTTAGTTGCTTGGCGACAGATTTTCTACTTGAGGGTGGTCGCTAGCCAGGCGGGCAATCGCAAAATAACCTTCCACCATGCGGTGAAGCTCAAGCCCGCGGCGGGATTCGAACCATGGACCTGCTGCATGGCAGTCCATAGCTTATGCCACTGAGCCTAATTGACATACTTATAACTATAGTTATAGCCTTGTCATATTAAACAACTATTTGCGTTTTAATTCGCGTATACCATTAAGTACTTTATCCTCACGCCAATTGATTTTATTAGGTTTATGCCAAGAATATAGTGTGCGAGGCATTGAAATCAAAGATTACCTACCTACATTTCAATAGCGATGAATGATAGCTAAGTCAAATACAACCAGCTTGAGATGCTGTTATCAATTAAATCCAATTGCTAACACAAATCTGCAAGATATCGTGTCTGCGTAGGGAACGTTATGATTAATAATAATAAACTTTCTGGCGGTAGTAAGTAACTTGAATGATATTGATATATCAAACCGATTAGTAACCCCGTGACCCGTGACCATCATCACCGCAGTGTTTGAAACATCAGGGTAAAAATAATGGTAGGTAAATACACGCGATTTAAATTTGCGAAAACCAAAGACAACATGCATTCCTGCCATTTTAGAAGTGAAGCCACTTTTTCATACATTTGTGCTGTTGAAAGTGGCTATCACATGTGCTATCGCGTGTTTACATTATTTATAGGAAAAAGTCACTGGTCAATATATGTGATAGCTATCTAAGTAACAATAAACGTCGATTAAAATAGACCTCAATGCGCAAAAGTTAGCTCACCTACTCAAAATAAGAAGGTTAAGTATTCTATATTATTTTTCTTTCTATAGACATATTATAATTAATCTCTACACGACTTACACCATTCAATCAAATCTGTTATTTACCTCATATAGGTATCTATTTTTTCCATTTTAAGGCTGATTGGAAAAGAGCGCTTTTAGCGATAAATCCTCCCGTTGTAAGGTACAACGAAATTTTAAAAAAACTAAAAATTTTTAAAAAGTCTTCAAAAAATCTCTTAGTGTGTTATGTAATATTTGTGATGTACTATAATACATTTTTGTATTGTATTTTAATTGTTATGTGGGGTACCAATGCTAAGGATTTGTCATTTAAATTAGATATCTTTTTTTAATTTTATTTGCAAAGCAATATGAAAGTGGATGTAATAACTAACTAAAGACTAACTAAAGTAGAATTTAATGTTATTCGTGTGAAATTTATTTTATTTGAAACGTGTTATACATAAATAAATGGCGGACCGTTAAAGTTGTAAATTTAAGGACATTTTTATTACTGGTTCTATTTAAAAAAATATATTAGTTAGGAATCTGGAATGTCAGTATGTTATGAAAAAAAACATATTTTTTACCAACAAATACTGAAAACGCCGATTTTTATAAGTACAGCTGGCCCAGCAACATCGTAATCGTTACCCTAGCCTAAGGTACTGTACTTACGCGTGTAAGTATGCATTTTCACTGGATATCATAGAAATATAAATTGCTGCTTCAAGGCTGATTTATGGACATAACGGAGGTGTGTGTACAGTGTCTCGTGCTCTGCAACAACATGTGTTCTCAAGGAATCAAGGAATACTACTGCACCTGTACACAAATTATTATATACAATTCAGTGTCGATTCTCTAGTTTTAAACGTTCCCATGAAAACGAAAAAAACATGAGAAATTGTTAACTTAACTTTAATAAATAAAACTGACTTCAAACAGAAAATATTCATAAACAATAAAGGCACAAATAAGTAAATAAACCAAAACATCGTATACAGTTTTTCTGTTCATTTTACATCGACAAGTGAATATTAGAACATCATCAATGTAATCGAAGCAGATAAAATACGCATTATTAGGGATAACTCTAATACTACTCGTCAGATCTCAAATTTAAATAGGACCAAATGTTAAGCACGAGTTTCCGCATGTAAAAAAAATTATTAATACACCCCGTAAATAGTTATGAGGTAACACCAAAAAATACAGTTTAATTGAGAACCACCTCCTTTTTAAAGTTGGTCATAAAGTGTTTGGATTTAATATAAGTAAATGTTAAGACCGGCTTCAGACAGTCGGTATGCAACTTTGAATACAAGAGAAAGAAACTCCAATCACTCTCCTAAAGCTCGTTGAGCGGCTCTGAGCTTCCGAAGAGAAAAATACCTATATACCTACCTATACTTAATCGAAAAAAAAACAGTTTTAGTTGATTGTGATTGTATGCAATTCCGGTCTTTCTGAAATATATACATTCAAATTATGAATTCAGAGAGGTATTCAGTCTATACTAGGCTACCTAATAGGTTGGTATTCGAGCTATTTCCTTCCTTAAAACGTTAATCCATAAAAAGCTTTTGAATTTAGAATAACATTTTAAATACACTGCTGATTTAATTTTTGATTATCTACCTTTAAAGGTACCTTTGAAGGCAAAGGGTCCCAATGGAAATGAACCAGCCTCTTTGCCAATATTACTTACTAAGAAAACGAATCTAAAAGAAAACCGTAATAAAAGAACCTCGTTAGTAGTATTTGCTCAAGCAAGCGGGTCCAGGCTTCAAGTGCCCTTACGTTAATGTACCTATCGTTTGCCGCTTACTTCACCATTCGAAGGACGTCTCATGCTTAAAAAGCGGCAATGAATACGGTACATGGCATAGCTCAACCGCAATCATTGCCCTCTACCATGTTTAGACTTCGAACAAAGACAAATTAAAATATAAGTTTAACTTACGACACAAACCGATGTTTAAAGGTTAAAAAACGAATACGACAGTCATACCTATTCGAAATAATACGAGGTAGGCTGTGAGTATTATAAATAAAAGTCAGTAAACATGATATTACGTCAGAAAAATCGAAGTAGAGCTTCACGCATGTGCCCTCAAACACAGACGTGAAGTTCGCGAGAGCCCGTCTGTCTGGCGGTAATGCTCTCCGCGCCATGCGCAACGATCGGCGACGGAAACACCCGAACAGTAACGAACCGGCCACTTGGAGGGATTCACGTCAGCCGGGCCGAAGAATATTATTGACCTTTTCCTGCGATAATTGTACTATACAACCAGCCTGCCCGTAAAAACTGCCCGCTAAATTATATACACAGTGAACGAACAGTGATAAAGTGACAAATAACGTTAAAATAATATATTTGCACGTATTGTGTAACTCAGACTATTATGTTTATAATAAGTGTAGTAGAATCGCTAGCAACGACTAATGTATCACGTTAATTAACATAAATAAAAGAGAACTTGCGACTGCCGGCGTCCCTTTGTGAGAAGTTAACAGGGAGTCGTTAATTAGTGGAAAAGTGTGCAGCTAGTCGCATTAATGAGAACACCTTTCAGCGGATTTGTGAGAAAAATGCCAACAACTGTACAAGAAAACATAGCCCTACTCAACATGATGTCTTCAGACAATTTAGAAGATGACCTCAAAAGCGTCCAGCTTCATTTCCCGTCTGAGCGTCGACTACAGAGTGACGGCGCATGCGTAGAGGAGAGGGTGAGGACCTCCCGCGGGGACATCCTGGTAGCCGTGCGGGGAGACCGCTCCAACCGTGCCATCATCACGTACCATGACCTTGGCCTCAACTATGCCTCTAACTTTCAAGCATTCCTCAACTTTGTCGACATGCGAGCCATTTTAGATAAATTCTGCATCTATCATGTCAACGCACCCGGTCAGGAGGAGGGGGCGGCCACCCTCCCGGAAGATTACACCTACCCGACCATGGACGCATTGGCCTCCCAAATCGATTTCGTCCTTGGCCACTTCGGAATAAGGTCTTTCATCGGCTTTGGAGTGGGAGCGGGGGCAAATATATTGGCGCGCTATGCGATCGCGAGCCCTCAAAAAGTTGACGCACTTGCTTTGATAAATTGTACGTCTACACAAGCTGGTTGGACCGAATGGCTCTACCAGAAAATTAACACTAGACAGCTGCGGTCCAGTGGCATGACCCAAGGTGCTTTAGACTACCTAATGTGGCATCACTTCGGACGAAGCACTGAAGACCGTAACCACGACTTGGCGCACGTTTACAAGGAATGTTTTTCCCACGTGAATCCTGTCAACTTGTCGATGTTTATCGATTCTTACTTGCGGCGCAGTGACTTGGATATTGCGCGGGAAACCCACTCAATCAAAGTGCCGGTTTTGAATATCACTGGCGCTTTGTCTCCGCATGTTGACGATACTGTAACATTCAACGGGCGGCTCGAGCCTTCCAAGACTTCGTGGCTGAACATTTCTGACTGCGGGATGGTGCTGGAAGAGCAGCCCAGTAAGATCGCAGAAGCATTCCGGCTGTTCCTCCAAGGCGAGGGGTACTGCAGGTAGTCGTGCTGCCTGGACCCGACAGAATGTTGCAGCTGCCCTTAGAATACACACTTTGCTTTCACGCGAGCTTTAACACTGTTGTAGACACATTGTAAATGTAGACGGAAAGATGTTGTTTTAGATGGAAATAAATTTATTTTGAGGCTTTAACTGGCTTTTTCTGATCCACAACCACAATGTATAAGGCATACGCAAGAGTTAAATGTATTAGCGTGTCGTGCATACATCTTTGTACATAATAAAAGCAGTTGGCTTCTATAATGTTCATGTAAAAAAAGAGTAGGTTTCTAGTCGCTCAAATTATTATTTAGCTTAAACTCTACGAACACTTTTTAACCTTGTAATATATATTTCTAAAATAAGGCAGTTTATATGCACCTTAAAATGTTAAGCACGCCGAGCATACCGACCGTAGTATAGTGGCAGAGTTGTGAAGAGTAGATAGATAGCTATACTAATACGAAAAGGCTCAAACAAACTCTACAGAGTAATTTTAATAATTCTGAATTTATTAAACCTCCGCGGAAGTTGAAACAAAGGATGTTTCCATATTAAATTAAATCTGAATTGAGCCCGCAATAATCTTGATTGAATTACCTCTGGACATACCTAAACGGTATGCACGATTACAATGTGGAAGCACAAATTCAAATAGTTACTTTGTTATGTTTATAATATCGCTCAGTGAAAAGCGAGTTTTGTTAATAATACATTTAATAAAAAAATATATTGGTAGTTCAATTAAAGAAAATGGCAAATTATAATAATGTTAATAATTCATTGGATCCATACTAAAAGTAATACATAATTTATCATATGCACAAAGAGAATTTAAATCTAAGGTAGGTAGGCACAAACAAAATTTCTTAATAAACTAGTAATTAGTACATTGTATTCAATTTTATTGCAATATCAGTACTCAGTACTAATATTATAAATGTGAAAGTAACTCTGTCTGTCTGTCTGTTACGCTTTCACGCCAAAACTACTGGACCGATTTGAATGAAATTTGGTATGAAGATAGTCTGAGACCTGGGAAAAAACACAGGATAGTTTTTATCCGACTGCGCAAAAAGAGGTTAATGTTTTCGCGCGATAACCGACAAACGCGCGGGCGGAGCCGCGCCCGGAAAGCTAGTAAGTAATAAGTTGTTATTATCGTATAATTAGTTTACTTATCTATAAAATTATTTAGTTCCCTAGCCTTAATTACGCTGACCTTGATTTTCTCTGTTGTTCCAGTAGGTATAAAAAGTTCTGAAATTATTACACCCTCTAATTGGATTAAGTTTAGATAAGATTTTTGAATTAACTTGTAAGATTTGGAAAAAAAATAACTAACAAAAAGGCAAAAATTCCCTTATATATGAATGATATAGAAATAATTTTTCTTTTAACTTCCACTACCTCGTCTCCAGCCCTCAACTTAATGATCTGAGCGGTCGTCGCTTAGGTATGTACCGAAACGGAGAAGTGATGAGCGGTTTCCAATTAGAGAAGACTTACGAACCCATCAAAATTAATCTGTTTTTCCTTTTAGAGTAAAATATTTCACTTATTTAGAAAGAAGTTATGCAAATCTCAATCAGCTAATCCAACCATGGTTCGAAATTCTTTACTATGGTTAAACTACAACTTAGCTTCTCAAAATTACATTGTTTCTGGATAAGATAATCCTACTAATACGACTAATTGATTGTAATATTTTATTATTCTCAAGAAGTGATATCCGAGAGCGATAATGGCTTTGGATTGTCGTGCCGCAAGTCCGTGGTTTGATTTCCACCGATGGCTTAAGTTTGACTGCATGGCGGAAGGACGAATGCTCGCCTGGCTACCACCATCAAGTAGCAAATCAGTCGCCAAGCACCTCAAAATGTGTTCCGACAGCAGTTCATGAGAGCCAGTAAAATTACAAGCACATTAGAGTTAAAAACTGTATGTCGCAGTGCAGTTCTTTACTTGTACGAAATGCATATGTGATGATGTGATGAAGGGCAGAGGTTACCGCTTGACATCGGGCTGAGTCCGTTCTTTTACTTTTGTTCTGTCACAATAGCATAAAAAATTAAAAAATATGAAAAGTATTGTCTATATTTTATACCAAATATCATGATATGAGGCTAGTAACTCATTCTGTTAACGAATTAAAGACCCCGTGATATATGGACGCTCGGAGACAAACAGTCTGAACTCTAAAAAGAACATGAAAACATGTCTTGCATTAAATCTTCAAAGAAGCATTCAATATAACGACATACTTAGTAGGTAAAGTCATATAGAGTTCTTAGAAGCTTCGTTAAAACTTAAGCAAGCTCAAGTACTTAACGATTTCTGCTGCTGTTCCAGTAGAAATAATAAAAGGAATGCAATTACCGCTACCCGAGAATTTTTAAACACCACTCCACGACGACTCCACAAGTGCTGTTTCATATTTAATTTCGCCGTGTTTCTTTTAAAGTGTAGGTAGCTTTAGGAAATATTTTGCTAAGCTGGACTCACCTGGTTTATAATTATTTTCCTGTTACAAGTAGAATTTTTTACACACATAACATGATGTACAAATTATTATATACCTATCCTAGTAAATGCGAACATTAACTTACGTCGAGGCCTACAGAAATATACATCTGGCAAAATTATAGTGCTTACGAATTTAAATAATTGGAATTATAATATATTTTTTTTCAGTTTTCTTACACATTTTAAGGAAATTTAAAATCTGTGTCAACTGTATCGGAAACCTAATATATTGGCCACTGTGTAAAGTCTTAGTGCATCATATAACTACATAATACACCTCTTAATATGTCACACTAGTGCTGGTTGGCTAAATCATAGTAACTTAACCTTGAATATTCATTTAATCGTTAGAAGAATATTGATATGTTCCGGCATCCACACTTACATTGCTGTATTTCTAAATAAGATTACAAACACTATCATGTGTTTAGCAAAATTTACATTTACAAATTATTGGAACATATTTTTGTTTGTTCCATACAGGAATCGAACCCGCTTCCTCCGATTTTGCGCCGGATGTCTATTCCTCTCAGCCACCGAAACCTTACTCTTTCGTGCCGAAACTTCTCGCTACAATTGTATTACCGTAACCATCATAGCGGATGTTCGGGATGATACGAGGTTGCAGAGGTTGAAAATAAATGTTTAATCACTAATTTATTGTTATAATGTTCTTAAAATAAAATTGTTATGAAAATGTTAAATGTTAATGAATGCTACCGCATGCCGCGAAGACCAAACGTGCACTGATTTGTAAATAGTTGGTTTGAGTAATTAGGTGTTTGCGACACACGGCGGATTGTGCCGTGTCAGGAAAATGTTTGGTATTTTACCAAACAGGGGACGGTGCGCGGTCATGAACACTTAATTTGATGGAAAGAAGTGCTTTTTCAGACATTTCTCTCTCGCTACCCTTCTTTATTTATAAATATGATTACAAGCACTATCGCGTGCTGAGTGAAAATCACATTTACAATTGATTGAAACAACATTTTATGTTCCGGACGGGAATCAACCCGCGACCCGCGTTCTCCGATTTCACGCATAACTTTCCTATCTTAAAAAAATGTGTTTCAACAATTGGAAAATGTTAAATTGATGTGTTCAGACTTACCAATTGTTTCATACCTTACTGTTTCTGATGTCGGTTTCCTTATTTTATTTTCATCAGACTTGCACGTAAACAATATCTAAACATGCAGGTTAACTTGACCGTAATGTCCCATATAAAACCCTAGAGCTTTCTTTTTGTAATGAAACCCAAGGTCGGTAAATAAACTTTTTAAATTTTTAACACAGTACACAGATCATTCAAGATCAAGCAAGGAGTTTAAATACGCAATTGAAAAATGGTTTTAAAATGTTATCTAAACAGGAATTTCATTGCAATCTCGCCACATGTTACTTAAACACTCAACTAATGTTTTAATAATCGATTTTAATAGTTTTTTGTATCAAAACGTCAAAATTATTTTATTTTTTACACTCCATGACTGTATAAGTATTTGCAATTAAAGTTTCTGAACGAAACATTTGTATAGTCTATGGTAAGGATAAAAAACCCGCCATCCGCTTAAAAAAAGTACACATAATTAAAGCTATAATTAATCATTATTTACTCGCAAATGTGATGAAAACCATTGTATGTTTCACGGCAGTATGGGAATTACGAACCTCGACTCAGAAAGCCCTCAGTCTTCGAGTTCGAGCTTCTGCTAGAGCCTCGATACACAACGTACTAATACTTTCCGCACCAACACAAATGTAATATATTTATTGTAGCCACTTTATTTTTTATTTAGGGAGGACATAGATGCTGGCTACCGCCTGTGCGGTCGTCCAGCTCCACCGGGTTTTGGGCGAGGGCCTGGCCCTACAATAGCCCGGGAGGGAGAAGTGCCGAAGGCACTTCTCCCGAGACGGGCGTAGAAGGCGAAAAGCGCTTTCTACCTCCGTCTCCTGCGGACGCCGAAAACGTACCGCTACTATAGGAGGGGTTGACAGCGAGCTCAAGGGCACCACTGTGGTTCGGACCTCGGCTTGTCTCGCTGTCGAGAGACATGGGGGGGATCGGAGCAAAATGCCTCTGTGCAACTGCAGTGTTGCACAATTGGGCCCTACTGAATAATACTCTTTGACTATTTGGAGAGCAATTTATCGTGACCTTGTTTTTGCCTCGAGCTCGCCGGCGAGCTCGGTGTTTGATTGTGTGACCTCTGATTACCTCACACCTGGGGATTTTACCTCGACGACTTGCGGATAACGCTAAAGCTGCCAACGTAATGGCTGCGATGGGGTCATCCGGGTCGTCTAATACCTGCCGTGGTCGGCGACGGGGGGGTTTGAAAAATGGGATAGAAGAGGCAGTCGAGTAGTTCGATGCCTGGACAACCAATGGGTTCGGGTGGTGGGGCGCTCGATCAAAGTATCGGCGGGCGCAGTCCTTATTGAACTGCGCTAGAGAGGGAAGGTTTAAGTCGCAATGCAACTCGGTGTTCCGGATATACCACGGGGCGCCGGTTGCATTACGAAGAAAACGGTTTTGGATGACTTGAAGTTTATGAAGGTGGGCCTCACTAGCATGACTAAACACTACTGATGCGTAAGTCATGATGGGGCGGATGCAGGCAGTGTAAAGTGTCTTCTTATTACTAAGAGACATTTTACTCTCTTTGCGAAGTAGGGGACCAAGGCGACCCATTATGAAGGCCGCTCTGTTACGGACGGTTGTTATGTGATCGTTAAAGGTGAGATGACGATCAAGGGTGACTCCGAGGTATTTTGTTCTAGGAACCCAGGGAATGGGTTCGTCGAACAAAATAAGCGGTTTCGGGTAAGGGGAGCGTGTCTTCTCAGTAAAGCACATAGCTGTGCTTTTAGCTGGGTTGACCGCGATGCGCCATTTTCGGAACCAGTCACCGATCTCGGTGATGGCCCGTTGCATGACGAAATAGGACTGTCTGTTGATATGCCACCCAGTGGTGTAAATGGCGGTATCATCCGCATATTGGGCTAGGAATACTTTGGGCTGAGAGCGTGGGATGTCACTGGTATACAGTGCAAAGAGAATAGGTGATAGCACGGAGCCCTGAGGGACTCCGGCTCTGACTGGGTGGGGGGAGGAGAGGGTGCCTTCCACGCGATAGCGAAAGCTTCTGGCTTTAAGGAAGTCTTGTAGGATGAGCACAAGACGTTCTGGCACGCCAAATTGGTATAGCTTGTAGATCAAGCCGTTGTGCCAGACTTTGTCAAAAGCTTTCGCTACGTCGAGGAAGACTGCTAGCGTAGTCTGGGGTTTGGGGTACTTATTGAAGCCCTCAATGATGTGCTCCGTGAGGCGGTGCACCTGTTGGACGCATGAGTGTCCGGGTCTGAAGCCAAACTGCTCATCTGGGATAAGGTGGTGTTCCTTAGCATGGGACTGGAGACGGTTTGCAAGTAACCGCTCGTAAAGTTTGCCTAAGGCACTGAGGAGGCTGATGGGGCGGTAACTGGTGGGGTCAGATGAGCTTTTGCCTGGTTTGTGAATGCCAATGACATTTGCACATTTCCAGGTGTCTGGGAATAAGCAGTGGCTCATAGCAGCATTGAAGATGCTGACTAAGAGATGGATGAGAGGAGGAGAGAGGGTTTTAAGAACCCTGTTGGAGATGCCATCGGCACCGGGGGATTTGCGCGGTCGGAGGGCCTTGATCAGTCTCTCCACCTCAGCGTAAGTCGCTAAGGTGATTGGTGGGAGTTCAGAGGTGACCACAGAGCTTTTACGTTCGACTTCAGCATCCACCGAATCGAGGTGAGCTTGGTCAACGTGATCTACGTTAGGGGAACACTGAGCCTCTAGGCTATCAGCTAGGCACTCAGCTTTGTCTTCGTCAAAGAACGCTGGGACTAGTGGGACTGGTCTGTATAAGGGAGGCATGTCGTTATGGTTACTTCCTTTCAAGCCTCGCGCCAAGTCCCAGTAAGCATGGTGGCTTGGCACGAGGTTTGAAAGTTTATCGCCCCATTGTTGATCACGCAACTCAGACATGCGACTTTGAACCATGCGTTCAAAGTGGCGTTTCCTAGTTTTGTTCTCTTTACTGGGGTAAGAGTCGTAATGTCGGGTCACTGCTTTACTCTCCGTCACCAATCGTCTCACATCCGCTGGAATGACAAGGCGCCGGTCGTCCGGCACTATGACCTCCTTTGCGGATGCACCTACTACGGTGGAGAGGTGATTGGTGAACGAATCGATCGCAAGGGTTACGTCATCTTTTGTCAGGATGTCGTCAGGGATCTTGTCTAGGTCCGGTGAACTGATAGCCTTTAGGGCATCGCCTACTTGCTTCCAGTTCACTATCGTCTTAGTGGGGCGGGGGAGGTCAGTCGTTGGGTCGGGACCTAGTCGCAGTATAATGGGTCGGTGGTCAGAGTGAAGCTCGTGAACCACTTCTATGGAGCGTACCCGGAGTGTTACGCCTCTGAA
Organism: Plagodis dolabraria; assembly: GCA_963854805.1. Classification (NCBI taxonomy): domain Eukaryota; kingdom Metazoa; phylum Arthropoda; class Insecta; order Lepidoptera; family Geometridae; genus Plagodis; species Plagodis dolabraria. The sequence continues at coordinate 15,663,740 of OY978459.1, read as the reverse complement.
TAGTGCCATGTCAAGCAAGTCAGATCGGTGGTCTTCCATATAAGGGTAGTGAGTGGGCTCAGTGGGCGCAATTATGTCAAAGTTAAGTTCTGCGATTAGGTTTTCAAGTGCAATACCTCTGGGATTGTTGACGTTACAATTCCATAGGATGTGCTTACTGTTGAAGTCGCCAATCAGAATGACGGCGCTTCCTAATGAGAATAGGGCTTCTAAGTCAGCTCGGACGATCGGCTTTTTGCATGCTTGGTAACAGGATGCTATGACTATAGGTTGATGACCAGTCATAGCTAGGAGGCAACAAGATGCTTCCATATTAACAAGAGTCGGGGTAGGTAGGGGAATGCAGTGCAGGGACCTTTTGTAATAGATAAGAGTGCCTCCCCCACGGGAGTTCACTCTATCATTACGTACCGTTCTGTAATTGGCAAACCTAGGGTTCGCCTTCCCCGGTTTTAGAAAGGTTTCCTGCACGCATATGATATCGATAAGGTGGGTACAACAAAAGTCGTGGACGAGGTCACGTTGTCTGAAGAGGCCGTCAGCGTTAAATGACGCTAACGAAACTGAGTACGGTTTCGTGCGTTCGGTTGTACTACCCATAGTGGTTGTACTGGGGAGGGGCCTGGGGAACGAAGCGCTTAAGGGCGCTAAGTAAATTCGCGTGTTCCAATGTGTATTGGATCACGTCCGCTGGGGATTGAGCGTATTGCATCTTGTGGAATAGCTCTTGTACCTCATTGATGTCAACCGACATAGCCAGATCGCTGACTAGGTTGATTGCCTCTTGAAGAGGGGCAGCCATCAATGGCATAGGTGGAGCTTGTGGCCGGGAAGCGGCGCGGGGAGGTGCGCGAATGGTGTTGGCGACGGGTGCCGGGAGCGCGGGGCGAGCCGGGGCCGGTGCGCGGGCAGGGGCCGCGGCGCGGGCGGGTGCGGGTGCGGGCGCGGGTGCGGGCACGCGGGCCGGGGCGCGGGCGGTAGCGACGGTCTTAACCATACTGGGTGGTTTAGACCATGCGTTACGGGCTGGGAGCGGCGCGGGTATTACCTGTGAGGCAGGTACTACCGTTAGTTTAGGGCTTACCCGTTGGTAACGGTCGTAAGAGGGACGGGTCGGCCTATGCCTTGCCACCCTGTGGTTCACTCGTGGTGCTTTAGGGCAACCACGGTAATTCGCGGTATGCCCTTGAGCACCGCATAAAACACAGCTGGGTGGGTCCGGTGAATCCCGGGTGCGAGTGCACGCTGCTGTCGCGTGATCGCCTAGGCACTTAACGCACCTAGCGCGAGCGAAGCAGAAACGGGAGGCGTGCCCGTATAGTTGGCAGTTATGGCACTGCGAGGGACTCCCATTTTTGTATGGGGCTTGGACATCGAGTCCTGAGAGGCCACAGACCTTTTTTAAATTAAAAATGGCCTTGCCCTCTGGTGTACGGTCTAGTACTACGAGTACTAGGTCATATGGACTGCGGTCCTTCCCGCTGTACATGCGGTGAACCGCATGCACAGGGAAGTCTTGTGCTTTAAGGTCGTCACATACCGCATCGGTATGTATCTCCTTAGGCACACCGCGAATCACAACGCGAAGGACTTTCTCCTCTTCGAGCGCATAAGTATGAAAACTTATGCTCTCTTTACGGAGGAGCTTTGTTAGCGCTCTGTGGTCGCTACTGGTGGGCACTTGGACTTTAATGCCCTGCTGCGTGGAGCGGGCATTAGTGTAATGGATCCCACGATCCGAAACTAAACGGGACAGCATGTCCCATTTGGTTTTGTCCTGAATGAACAGGGGTGGAGGCGGTTTTTCGCGGCGCGCGCTCGCGTCCTGAGGGGACGCGGCAGTAGTGGCCGGAGCGGAGGGAGGAGACGCGGGGCGCGGGGCGGGGGTCGGCTTCTTGCCGGAGGCGGGGGCCTTAGCGGGTGCCTTGGCGGGAGGGGCGGAAGTTGCGCAACTAGCGGCTTTAGGAGCACGCTTGCGTTTGCGGTCAACGACGGTATAGCCGTCGTTATCGGAGTCCGAGTCAGTGCGTAAGGCGCGACTCGGATCTACTTCCATCTCCGTTTCGGAGTCCGAAGTGGGCTCGACAACGGCGATGGAGGGACGGGTGCTCGCTGGCCTCCCGATCGGTGAGCGCGAGCGAGACCTCTCACGGGGAGGGGCTGCCACCGTGCGTCTATTGTCCGGGCCCGGGGCGGGCGAAAGCGGGCTGTCCTCTGAGAAGGACCGGGTCAGAGGAGGGACGTTGGCCTCCGGGATTGAAGTCCCGGAGGGAGCAATAAGAGTGTCCGTGAGGCGGGCACTCGCTTCCTCTTCTAGGAGTTGCATATGAGCAACATACAGATCGGGGTGGCGGAGGGCGAAGGTCTGAAGGACCTGCACCTCACCGTTAGAGGGACGGGACTGCATCCTGAGGGGAATACTCAGGACGCCCTATCAAGGGTTTGAATTCCCTCACACACCTTGTGAGCTCACTGTGTGAGAGGGAGTGTGTACCTAGGGTGTGCCCTAGTTGTGTACCCTCTCCGAGCTTTTTTCTCGGCGGAGAGGGGTGCTCCTAAGCGCTACTCCGGGGTTGACTAGGGGCGACCCCAAGGCCAGTAATCCCGGAGCCCAGCTTGCTTCGGCTGACCCGTGAAGCGGGAAAGGCCACGGTGCAAGGTTAAACCAAAACAACAACAGTGGCCGTTGTCACCGTAGGGTGTCACACTGCGACCGCAGCAAATGGCGGATTTGATCGTTCAGACGGGTTTGGCTGACGCTACCCCACGCCTGAACGACGTCGCTTAACAGCACAAAGTGTGTTGTTACGCGACTGTTACTATGTTGTGTCGGGTAGTAAAGTGGTGAAATGCGCACCGAAAAGTGCGGTCAAAACAAGACCACCAGCCCGATATGATGTTGTTCGTCCGAAACAAGGGACTTGGGTAGGTGGTAATGCCTGACGTCTTAGAGCGCCTCTGCGCGACGGCACGGCGAGCTCGTAGCTCGCGTTGCTCGGCGTTCGGCGGCTGCTCAGCTTCTGCACACAAAACAAAAACTTCGTCAGGACTGCGTATTCCAAGGCACTGGTCTGCAACTAGCGTCGGAACGATGACCCGAGTGAGACGGCAATAGTGCGGGGACTATTGCGGTCTCACTGGGAGATACTGGCGGAGCTGTAGACAGGTGTGCACGGCGTGGCGGCACAGGTCGGAATGTGTATTGTAGCCACATATGTACGTATGTAATATATATATTTATGTTAATAAGTGCTGAGACGGACAAGCCGGCCCACTACATGTATAGTGTCACCATTGTGGGTGACAATGCACTGTGTTCGACACTCCGAGACATTCGTGTTTTGCTGGTTTGTTACCTGATTGGCACCACCCGGGTACCGCGTGTGACTCAGCCCATAAAATTTATTTAGTCTTACAAAATAACAAATTTACGAGAGTAAAAATTATAGCCAAGAACCCGCATCATCCACCCCTATAGCCGGGATATGCTTTGACCAACTGAGCTAACATGACAATAAGTCATAACTCTAATTTTTCCTATCGTTCTTTAACCATCGTATGGAGCGAATGACGCCGAATCCCGCAGATGACTAATAAGTTTGTAATATTGTAATGTACCCCGCAGAGCATGCGTTATTGCAATAAAAAAAAGATTATAATTTATTTGGACTGTTCGGGATCCTCAACGCGTACACAGCATAAAGGCGAGTCCAACTTACAGTTTTTATTATTTGTATTTTATTTACTTAAGAGTTAATATTTTTATATATATTACATATCGTCCAGTATTTCTCTAAGGGGTAGATATCTAAAGACCAACGCTTCGACAGACATGTTGTTGTCCTATACCACCTTATTGCTATTTACTGGGCATAGATCCACTCTCGGAACCAATAAAAATTAAATTCATTTTGTTCAAAATTTTGAATTTAAATCTATATTCCGATATTCAATATTGAAACATATTATATATGGTAGAGAAGACGTGAAAGATCGACCTTCACTGATCAGATAACTTGATGACAGATATTTTTTTATCAAATATAATTTATTAACAAACATGCCTTTGATAACTTACCTATCGAAAAGTTTTCATGGCTATTTTTAATTGAATTAATTTGTAGAACAATCTACTACTTTAACTCACACTGGCTCTCTCTATCATAACTAGAATAAGTGACACGCCTAAAATTTGCATTTTTAAACATTGCACTAATTTAAGAAAGTCACTTTATAAACTAACTAAAAAGCTAAAAAATACTTTTAGCCTTTTTTTGTGGTGCGAGCCATGTCACCGCTAATCCGTGCCCGCCGCCATCTCAATGAGCTCCTTGCCGCCAACACTGATTGTGATATTATGTTTGATAACTGGAAAACCATTGTGGCTGTTTCTATGACATACTGTTTTTATGCATTATTTATGCTTTGATTATTTTTTGATTTCATTGTATTGACATTGTTTAATTTGAATTATTGATAATTTTATTTTCATGAACATTTTAATTGTTTGGTATTGTATCAACATATTCATTATATCTTTTAATTGATCATCATACATTTTAAAATGTCATAGTAAACAGATTATGAATTTGGAAATTCAATAATATTGTTGATGGATATAATTTGTAATGTATTACCTTTTTTTTCTGTTTTTGTATTGTGAGATAAATGTAATTGAACCTGTGTCGTTTTTATCTCAATAAATAAATAAATAAATTTACATAAACACAAACGAAGTAGTGTTTAATACAGCAGAGTCATAGAACATATAATAATACGGCAGAGTACCGAAATAGGTTACAATGTACTTGGCCATAAATCTTGTTTACAACAATGGTTACCATGGTTACACGTATATATGTTATGCCAGCAGTGTAGCTGATTACAAACCAATTTTCAATACATTCCCGACCTAGAGAGGGAACATGGGACTTTCCTGCCCTATAGTGGAGAGCAGCGTGTTCCACCTGCTACACAGATGAAACAACCTCAACTTTCTCGATTTGAGATATAAGTTATGATGAGTTATGATACTCCGAGACATAGTTATTTTTCTCGTTCGCTCAGTAATTTTACTTCCTTCAGCACTCTTCAGGCCAAAATACGTTAGTGTTTGCACACTACTGCTACAAGGGATACTATCTGAAACTACGGTAGTACCCACCACGGCGGACACAGCCCATAAAAACTAGCTTTGAAGCGCTCGTAGCGAAGTTTGCTTTGCCATTCTGAACCGATCAGCAAAGTTAAGCAACGTACGCCGCGGTCATGAGTTGGATGGGTGACCCGCTTTTGACATTACTACTGAGCGTTTCCGTGCTTCGGAGGGCACGTTAAGCGGTCGGTCCCGGTTGTTGTCTTAGGATGGCAGTCGTTATAGCATGGTGGTAGGGCATTTTGCGAATGCCCGCCTGGCTAGCTACCACCCTCAAGTAGAAAATCTGTTGCCAAGCACCTAACGGTTTGATCCGGCAGCTGTCCTTGAGAGCCAGTAATTCTAGTTTAGCCTGAACAGTATCTTCGACTACATCACCACTTACCATCAGGTGAGATAGTGGTCAAAGGCTAACCTATCAGGCATAAAAAAAAAAGATTGGTGATTCAATTAATTTTGTAAAGTTTTGTACCATGATACAGCGACGCACATCAGAGAGATTAATATAAAAAAAAAAGAAAACGTGTCCAAGCTGTAATTAATTTTCGATTCGCGTTGAACGCTCAATGTTTTTTTTGTTCGCGTTTTCCCGTTTTTGCTGTACAGTACAAACGTGAACGGACACCACCTCACCCCCTCGGAAAAGGGGTTGCTAGTAAAATGGACTCGATGCAAGTGTTGAGCCACCAACTACCACCCCTCTCACACCCTCCGCTGACCGCTGGATGAACGGATTATGAAATATTTCATCAGAAATCTGAAAAAATAAAGCGACGGCTCTAGAGGTGAGGCTATATAGGGCTAGTTAGTTACTTTCAATTATATCTGCAGAGTGGATCGGAGTAGTTCAAAAGCTTTGCGTGGTGAGGATGCCACTAGTTAATTAGCAGTCTCTTCGAAGATACGAACTTGGTAATGACGTAGATTGGTACCAAGTTTTACTCGTAATTAGAACACTCGCAAAGGCACCGCATTGTTTAAAATCCTACCTGCAACAACGAAAGTTTAAAGACTCGTTTATATTTGGAGCTAGGTTATATAGGCTAGGCTAATAATTTTTGAGTCGGTTGCAGTCAAATACGGAAATCAAAATAGCGAAAATTAAAGAAGTACAATTAGTGTAAAAGTGTAACCCTACCAATAGTATCTATATAATATAAGGGTGAGTGTATCTATATAATATAAGAGTGGCCTATGTAAACTCTTTTGCAAAAAAAACGGGCACTTTAGATTTTTTTCTCTACTTCAATGAAGATGAACAAGAAATAGGTTTTGTTAATTTGACGATGTATTGGCATGTTTTTTGAAGCATACTGGCATGATTCATTACGTTCCAAATTTAAAATTTGAAATTATTAAAAGAAAAATAATGATTATTGTGGATTATTCTAAACTTGCTCTACTAATGGCGCGAATTGCTGAAACGATTTTTAACTGATTACGATATTTTAAAACTTTTTGGATATTTTCTGCAAATTAAACAATTTAATTTTTCTTTTTACATTAAATACTACTTTTTGATATGAGTGATATAAAGCGATAAGGGCCGGTAAAATTATAGCCCTACTTGAAGAAGGTTGTTCGCAAACTTACGTGTCTCAGCGGCTAAATGTGAGTCGTTCAACTGTCCAGAGGACTTGGCAACGGTATCAAGAGACTGGTTCGGTCAAAAGAAGACCCGGTTCGGGAAGAAAACTATGCGCTGAACCAAGAGATGACCGCTTTTTGGTGAGTCAGGCGTTGCGTAATCGTAAAGCGTCAAGTGTGGTCCTGAAGCAGAGCCTTGAAGAAGTAAGAGGAGTAGAAGTTAGCTTGTGGACGGTCTGGAGGAGGCTTTTGGCTGCCAATATCAAGAGTTACCGCCCAGTTCGGGGCCCTAAATTACTCCGTGAGCACCGTGTTGCTCGACTTCAGTTTGCTCGGAACTATGCTTCATGGACTCTGGAGGACTGGAATAAAGTATTGTTTTCTGATGAAGCTGGAATCTTTTTGTGTTGAGAGGACCAACGCCGGCGAGTGCTGCGAAGACCACGGGAACGCTATGCGGAAGTGTGTTTCGAAGAAATCACTCCTTATGGCGGAGGCTCCGTTATGTTTTGGGCAGCAATTAATTCGACGGAGCGTACGGAGTTATTTTTCATAGAAAATGGAACATTAAATGCACACCGGTACATAATGGAAGTCCTAATTCCATATGCACAACCCACATTGACTGCACTTGGGAAAGATTCCATTTTATGGACGATAATGCTCGCCCGCACCGTTCTGGTGACGTGGAAGCGTACATGCAAGAAGTTGGGATCCGTCGTTTAGATTGGCTCGAAGTCCTGACCCCAATCCAATTGAGCATGTGTGGGATGTTCTAAAGAGACGGGTAAGATCAGTGCAACCTGCTCCACAAAACATCAGGGAGCTAAAAAGAGTCATTGCAGAAGAGTGGGAACGTATTCCTCAAAACGTTATTAAAACATCGTGGAAAGCATGCCCAGAAGGATTCAAGCTGTGATTTTGGCAAGAGGAGGTCACACTCGTTATTAGGTTTTTACATTTGTAACTTTATTTAATTAAAAAAAGTAAAAAAAAAACTTGTCTTTATTGCCGACCACTTCTTATTGTTTGGGCGTGTACATCGATTTTAAAGAATCCATCGTTTTTTTTCTTTTAATTGCTCGAATTCACTTCACACGCATTAATTTACACGATTATAAGTATACAGACTACGACAAAGAAATAAATTTCATTTAATGAACTAAAATCGACCTTAGAACATAAATTTCCTTAGGTGCCCGTTTTTTTGCAAAAGAGTTTAATAGGGTATAATAAATATATAAGGGATAAAAAAAGAAATCGTCAAAGATACGAATGTTTTTTTGCTGACCGTATACTTATATACCTAAACACCAATTTACTAACTGCACATTTTACAAATTCTCTTTTTGAAAAATCCACACTGATCTTTTTCAGTTAATATTCCTAAGTTATACGCACTGATTACACGTGTTATTTACGAATAATTATTTTTTCCTACTTGTGGGACGTAGATGGTTACCGCGTGGTAATCATTGTGATATCATTTATAATCTTTGATAAACATTTTGTATAAGTTAAAAAAAAGAGTTGACACCTGGAATGTGAATGGCGAAACCTGGAAGTGGGAAAGTAAAGGGCATGAAACATTAATATCATGCCAGCATGCTGGGCATGCTGCCAACTGGTACTGGGCTGGAGCATTTAGACTGCCTATGAGTCTGCTATGACTTATAGGTTGTAGTAGCTGTAGTGTTGTACATAGTTCGTAGTATTTTGTTTAATAAAGGCATACCGACGGTAAAAAAAAATATACGCCGTTATATCCCTGTATGTATTCTAAATACTCACGTATCTATATAGTTTATACTAGAGAGGTATCATTCCCATGTAAAAGAGGGCGAAGTCATTGACATCTACCGTGCATAGGTCCTTCACATAGTCTGAGTTAAATATTGCCTCTAAACGGTATGAATGTATGAGAACTATGTTGCCAATTTTACCATCTTGTTTCAGTACGTTCTATATATTCTATAAAAATAAATATACTTGAATTTAAATATGACGATAAGGGTACACTAAGGGCCTGTTTCAGAATGTTCGACTAAGTTCCGGTTTTACTACCCAGAACATATTTAATAAATAAAACACTATCTTTGCGTTTCACAGTCATCGATTTAGCCTATCCATCGGTTAAAGTTTGAAACTCGCTGCATGTCAACTGTTATTTTTATCATTGAGTTATTTTATGTGTTGCATAGCAACCCGAAACTTTATTAGGACATTCTGTAACGGGCCCTAAGTTAACCATAGATATATTAATCATATTATTCTTCTATGGTCAGACTGAGAAAAAAAAACATATTATAAATTCACTTTTTTAATACAATGTATATAATATATATATATATCCATATTTTTTATACCACACCCACTCAGTAAGTGTCTCATAGGGCGTTCAAAAACATGTTACATAGTTCGTCATATCTCCCTTATAAATGTGCGGCGGGAAAAGTCATATGGAATTTCTTCCCTGCCCTCCGTAGCACTGAAGGCATGTTGTATGAAAATTGCAGTGCTAGCGTTCTTTTGTTTTTTTAGCTGCAAACATAAAAAAATACAAACGTCAAATCTCAAAATGGTTTTATGTCAAAGAATAGAAAAAAGAGGTGTTTTTTTGGTACTAGATTTTCAATGAAAGGAGGTTGGCAACCTTTTTGTACACTACGAACCGTCTTAAAAAAAGGAGATGGTTTGTATTTTTTATATTTGCTATCTCAGAACTTTTGGGTTACTGGGTAAACCAATTTTGATAATTATTTTTTTATTTGAAAGCTTGTGCTTGTCGTTTGGTCCCATTAAAATTTTAATTTCATCAAAATCAGTCGAGCCGTTTTTAGTTACATTCCAATGACTGAAAAATATTTTCCTATCTTGATGATATTGTCGTTCACAGTAAATGACAATCGATCCCGTAAGTAGCAAGGTTCACTAAAAATCATTCATTCCTTGTTCATTTTGGAAAATTATTTGGAATAATTAAAAGCTAAAAATAATATCTATTTAGTAAAACAATGTTTAACCAATAAATACACAGAGCTTTGAAATCCATGCGTGTCACCCTGGGGGGGCGCGCGCGGGGGCGATGTGGCCCGATCGTTGTTCTGTGAATAAATAGAACCGACTTCAACACTCAAAAGCGTGAAATAACTAGTCGAAGTCGGTACCATGCGCACAATATTGTAATAATAGGTAGGTACTTTTGAATTATCATAGTACCGCATTCAACAAGTTATTTCATACTTTTGAGTGTTGAAGTCGGTTCCACTTTGTGATTAAACTTTTTTCTACTGAATATCTATTCAAATAATATCTATTATTTTTCGCTTTTAATTATTCCAAAAAAATTTCCAAAATGTCATGTGATAGTGAAAGTGACGATTTTATAATTATTATTATAACGCAACCAGAAATAAAAAAATACAGCTCAAGAAGTCAAGAACTTACTTCAAGAAAGTTTTTATATCAAATAATTAGAAAATGAGGTGGGTTTTTTTTGTACTCCATTTTTTACGAAAGGAGGTTGCAACCTTCTTCTGCAATACGAACAAAAAACCCCGCCAAATTGGTTTATATAGGTATAACGAAGTTCGGAGGCAACAAACATAAAAATATAAGCGAATTCAGTACCTCCTTTTCATGAATACGGTTTTCAATTGAAAGTACCAGGCAAACATAGGTATTTAGAATGCTACCCATTTGTCAGCATAGTAATTTTGAAGGCGTAGGTACGAGTATCATACTCCGCTTGCACACTACATTTCGTAGCAGTTGTCGATTATTGCAGATGATTTTTTAACATGTTCAACTAATATGTATGGATGCTTTCATATTAATACCTGATACAATCAATTTCTAACGTCAGAAACTATATTAATCATTAATTAAGGTCAACGATAGAACCAACGACCTGCTTTTAAATATTAGACTAAAAAGCAAGTTCCCGGAATCTCTAGGATTCCTGCCGGGGCAATATTGGGGCCCGCCGGGATTCCGTTCCGGGGGTGCGTTCCGGGAATGCTTTATATTGAAGTTTGCAATCTAAAGATAGCGTTTGACTGTTGTCACAACATTGCATTTTTCTTGAGAAACTTGGAAGTTGGGAGTTTTGCTGTGTACACGACATCAATCCATTTTTGAAGTTGATAATAATTCCTTCCGGTAACAATATCCTTTTCAAATTGACTGCCTATAAACTTAACTATATTGTTCGAGTTTACAGACTCTTTACCAAACTCTTTTTTATGTTATTGTGATGGTACAAGCTCGGGGCCCACCTGATGTTAAGCGGACTTAACTCTGCCTATAACAGATGCATTTCATCACAAGTCACGAATTGCACTGCGCCCATCACCTTGAGACATAGGTGTTAAGTCTCTTGTGCCTGTAATTTCACTGGCTCTTAAGGACTGCTGCCGGAACACACCGTTAGGTGCTTGGCGACAGATTTTGTACTTGAGGGTGGTCGCTAGCCAGGTGGGCATGCGAAAAATGCCCTTCCACCATGCGGTGAAGCTCAAGCACGCGGCGAGATTCAAACCATGGACCAGCTACGCGGCAGTCCATAGCCAACACCACTGAGCCATCACTGCTTCAAATACATTTCTTGTAACCTATTTTTGTTATAATAAAAAGTGCTCAAACATATCTTTAGATATATGTTTTCTGAGTTAAGCTTGGTGTTACAATAGAGTTTATACCTCTATCATTTATGACAGTATTATCTATTTAATCTCTTGTTGTGGTCAAAGACCAGCCCAGATGAAAAAAACATTTGGCCCCATCGAATTCAATAAATAAAAAGATAGGGACTCTGATACCACTACAATATAATGGGGGAAAATTTAAAAATAACATATAATGCACTCAGAGCGCAACACTTCCATTGTATACAATACGTTTTGACAGGAAGACAAGAATGCAGTACACGCACACTACTGAGTGCAGTTTCTGCCGTATTTTATAAGTTCAATTGGCTATAGAACAAGCAGTGATAGCCCAGCGGTAATAGCTATGGAATGCCATGCCGCAAGTCCATGATTCGGTCCCGACCGCTGGCTGAATGCACCGGCAAACCGTTGTACAGTTCTGGTTCCAAAGTAATACACAAATTATTCAACACGCCACCAAATTCATTAAAAAGTGAAGAAAAGGACTCGACTTTGGTCAATACCTTAAAAAAACTCTTACTTAATAAATGTTATTATACCTTAAATGAATTCTTTGGTAACAAATTTAAACGATGTGAAAAAGATCAGTCGCTCTACTACTAATATATATGTTGCTATACCCAAAATGGGTCATTAGTCGTTAACTTCATAAAAAAGTATTTAAGATCTGCATGTACACCACATAATTATGATGCAATAAAGAATTGAGAATTGAATGATCACCATGATCGCAAGTTGGATATCAATAAAAAAATCTATCGCCAAGCACGTAACAATGTGTTTCGGTAGCACTCCTTGAGAGCCTACCGTTTACCATCCTCCATAGTGGCCCTATAAAATATTTATACTAATGGTTGTGAATGCAAACCTCATTTATGAAAAAAGGCGGAGTTTCATAAAAACGATCTTCGCAATAAAAACAGCAAAAAGAAAAATAAGCGGGATTAACTATCGTCTCTGTGGGTACCAATCACGGTAATCAGGTGCATACCGTAAATATATGAAATCATTTTGTTCATTCTAGGAATAATTCGACAGTAACTTGGGAAGTAAAACACATACATTTTGCGTAAGATATTTATTATATAACACCACAGACTCACATCAAATGGCTTTCGACATATTTACACATACAATTATATTGTCATTAAAAACATTCAATAAAAATTGACTAGAGTTCGTACGTTATCTACAAAATGTATTTACAAATGTAAGCTCCGAATTAACATAGATATTACATATCAGTCCGACTAAAGTTAAATATTTACATTAATATGTATGATTGATCAAGTTTATTCGACTTAACTAGCTAATTTTACACAGATATTGACGTAGTTAAATGTTCTGATAACTCTCTCTACTTCACCTACTCAATTATGAATAAAATAATACATTATCTTAGACGTTAACTTCATAAAGAAAAAGAGAATCGGCTATGTACTTGACAGAAAAATTTAAACCTGACTCCAAGTTTTCGTTCTTTTTCCTGTAGCGCAGGTCCTTCACAGAACCTGAATATTTCTTTTGATTCCACTGTTATAAGTGTGATTTAACATCCGCGAATGCTTAGAAAATAAGTTCCCGAAAAACGAAGACACAGTTAGCAATACCAACGACGCTATTCATTATCATTATCAATAATTTTCATTAGCGTAATAGAGAAAATCATGAGCTTTCCATATAAACGTTGTTTTGTTCAAACACGGTGGAATTTTGCATACATGTCCTTTGACTAACCTACAGGTTTTTCTGATTGCGGATAGGCTAGCCACAATCGCACCTGATGGTATGTGGCCGATGATGATAAATAGGCAATGGCCTCTGTGATAGTCTACTATGCTCAATTTACAATGAATAGCAACTAACGTAATTATTATAGTATTCCAGTGTATCAACAACAAACAATCTGTAAAATTTAAATTTGAAATTGAAAATCAACGCTGAGTAGTGTAAGTAGAGAGTGTTTTAAATAATTTTAAACAATAATTTTACTAGCTTTTTAACAACGGTATTTCATTGTGAGTAGATAATGACTATATTTTTCAAAGATTTGCTGTCTCATGAATTAACAATGGAATTCTAATCGCTATGAATAATATTGATTCATTGGACTTACAAAGGTGTTTCGCACACCCCAGAAACTTTGTTCCCAATTTGTCACCAGAATAATAAGTATTAAATTTATAGCCAATGCTAATTCCACGGAACTATTTCTAGAACCGAATTCAAAGAAAATCAAGACTAGTTCTAGAAACAATCAGTTAGAACCCCTATAATTTTCAACCGATCCAATGAACAGTAGAGTTAAAATTATTTACGGTATATATTATACGGTCTACTTACAGCGTCTTCGAGCATTTACCGACATTTATATCAAAACTGATCACTTGTATTGATGAAATCTGCAGTTGGGAAAACGGCCCACGGAGAGTTCGGCCAGCAATTGGGCCTAAAAAGTCTGAAATATGCCAACAGCCTTAAGCTTTTGTTACATTATTACTTTAAGACAGTATTGACTGGAATTGTTTTCTTATATTTATAATACATAATTAAACATGTAAGTACGTTATTTGGAGGTCTATATATAATGGCAGTAAATTACCTTAGATTACTAGGATAATGTAACTTTAAACAACTTTAGATACAATTTTATTTTGAGTATGAGTTTCTGTGGACAGATTTTGGCACTATTTCGTGAAAGGTGGTCTCTAGTTCTTACATAGGTAGGTTGGGATAACAGAATACATTAATGTTAGGTGAAAAACAAAACCACCTACGTGAAACCAAACAATGTTCCAATAAGGGAATTTGCTTTACAGACAAGAAAAACAAAAAAGACGTTAGATAGACACTAATTCGTAAAAGGAGACTACATCACATAGTTAGGTTGTGATAACAGAATACATTAACATTTGGTAAAAACAAAACCACCCACACAAAACCAAACAACGCAACGTTCTAAAAAGGGAATTTGCTGTAGGTACAGTCAAGAAAAACAAAAGAGACGTTAAATAGATTTCCCAATGAGCTAGAAAAGACATTATCACGAAACCTGCGAACAAGTAGGTATGTCATACTGTATAAATACCTATACATATAATACCTACGAGTTAAAGCCCGTAGTTGTACGGCTTCTTGGTGTTGACGAAGGAAAAATAAACAAGTGGACGTAAACAATACAGGTGGCTCGCGAAGGATTGCACCGGATATGACTGGACACAACACGGTACTAAATTAGTTCAGTGAAAACAGTAAGGACCTATCCTGTTTATTATTTTCAAACTCAATTTACAATTTCAACTTAAATGTAACGCAGCAACTTCGAGAACTTGTCGAATATATTAAAATCGACAGAACAACGTTTACTGAAAAAAAGCGCAATATTATGATGTACGACATAAAGCCTAAGCGAGCCAACAAAAGGAAACATTAAAATATATATACTAAACTCAAGTCAGGATAATATAATAGCCTTATCAATAACTAATTTCCATGACACACTTTTAGTTTTTTTGTAAGGCTTGAATATTACGTTTGGCTAACTTAATACAATGCTCACTATACCAGATAAACTTTGTTATCAACGGTCTTGGTTTTAAAATTCAGCTAGCAAATTGGTTTATATATTTTTATTGTTTAATAGTAGACAGAAAGGCAGGAGGCCCACCTGATGGCAAGTGGTCACCGTCGCCTATGAATGTTTGTAACATCTATCTGTGGATTAAAAACGCGTAGAAGCGGTAAAAGAAAGAACGAAAATATTCCAGACAGAACTGCGGACGATAGTATTATAAACAGAGATAGATTAAAACTCAATTTGTAATGTTATGTAAACAACATTATAAATTAATAGTACTAGTGCTGTAATATGCAGTGCTGTCAGAAAAGGCCTGGGCACAGCATAGCACTGTTTACTAATCGCTGAAAACCAGCGCTGGGGCTTTAGTGACACACAGACATACAAAATAAAATATGTTTACAAAGAAGAAAAACTTACATGAAAATATAAAATGTATGTAGCTCAAAATTAGAAGCTTTAATATACTTAAATTATGTTAATATTATTTTTTATTATAAAAAGAAAACAACTTAATATTAAAAACATAATATATAATACATAATAAAAGAAGGTAGTGGCTAGAGTCTCCTTACTGTTAGTTTGTTCTGGAACGAATAGCCCTGACCGGTGACACGCAAGGAATGAGGCTCGGTCGCTAAATAACTCTCTAGGGGATGACGACAGACCAAGGTGAGCTTTCGAACTAGGAGCGTAAACAAATAATGACTAGACGAGGTCGGCGTAAAATGCCATAGTAAACGTTTCGTGTTTTGGTCGACAGTCTTTATTTTAAATGTTAATTGAAAAAGCAATAAGTAGTTCTTTTAAGCTCCAATAGGATAAGTACAATTAACCTGCAATAAATAAATGAAACTTACAACCACTATTTCCTCGTCATAGTTTTGTAAACTAATGACAGTAACGCGAGTCCTTTAACACCTGTGACGTGTCCCTGATGAAAAAAATAGATGTCAAACCAGATTTGGCACTTGAATAACTACTAGATGCAGCTTTTACTTTGCTACATGCTTTCAATTTCTCCCTTTTGCCATCATCTACAAGTTCAACTGCATGAAAACGTCAGATGATTCTATATATAATTTGTTTTTGTCTCACAGTCATCAGCCAAAGTAGGACAAGTTAGTTTACCCTTATAAGGTCATATGTATTACACACACAAACATGTTAAATAAGAACTGCATGTGCAATAAATAATTGAGTATTGAGTATTATTCTAGTGATTTCTGTCGAGAGAGTGGGATTTGAGTGGGAAGAAAAGGCCAAATAATTTTATTAAATTAGTTTTAGACGACGCTTTCTTCTTCTTCAGCCAGCGTACGATAGGCTAGTCTGGTTCGCCGCTAGCTGTGCTCGTGATGTGTCCGGGACGAGAGCGATCCGGGACCGGACTCGGCGCTCGAGTCTCCGGCGTACACTTCGGAGAAGGCACCGCCACTGCCGCCGCCGCCACCGCTACCGCCACCGCCACCTAACGAAACAATACAAGAGAGACGAATTACTTAGCATTCCATGGATTCACCGTGCGGGTACCGGGTCCATAGCGTTGCAGAGGAAGAGGCTCGAGGGGCCTGGGGCTTGCAACCCAGGTGCAGGGTTAAGAGGCCTCTTTATGATATATCAACGCTCCCCTTCCCGCCTTAGATACACTTTCTAAGATGGAAGTTACGGTTGTTCTTGGCAGGCCAATGTTTTTGAGTAGGTTATTATATAGGGATTTTGCTGGTATACCCCTTGCTCCAACTTCTACAGCATATAAATTGACCGCATAACCGTTTTTGGTTAATTCATTTGTTAGGTCATAATATTTGTTTGTATTTACTGTGTGGTCTTTAGGTATGTTTGTTTCCCACGGCACAGTAAGTTTTATAAGGACTATGCGTTTAAGATTAATTTAATTGTATGAATACTTGCATGAGGCTTTGGTAATCATATAAAATTATTATACATTCACGAGCATTAAAATGTATTTTTTTATGTAATTGTGACAGAACAATGCGAGTCCCACCTGATGTTAAGTGGACTATAACCTCCGCCTATAACAGATACACTTCAAGGCAAGTAACGAATTGCACTGCGCCCGTCACACGCGCTTGGTGACACATTTTCTAACTCAGGGTGGTAGCTAGTAAATAACAAGGACTATTTTTTATTTATGTATGTATAAGTATCATTAACCAAATGAAAAAGTAAGTAGGTATAATGTTAAATAATTGATCGTTACGGCCGATTTTATCCTTAGAAATACATTATCTCTTACAGACATTTTTTGTTGAGAACAAATGTTAAAACCCATAAAAAAGTCACTGTATAAATTTTTAGGATCTTATCTTAGTAATTACTTTGTTCTTATATATTTTTATACTTCGTAACAGAGTCACTATAGATTTTCTGGTTGGAAAAAATAAAACGACAAAAAATATCGTCGCTCTTGTATTCCCCGAAGGATAAGCAGATGAGTTTTGCCATACATGTTTTTTAATCTCATTTAGTAGGAGGCGAGCCTATTTCCTACCAGATCTACCAGACGCAAATCCTGATTCCGGATCGATGATAAAAATGGCTAAACAAAATAAATTAGTACCTAGCACAAATTTACAAGAACAAAAAAAGATAGTCATGCGTGGGAATCGAACCCGCGTTCATCAATCCCTATAGCCATGATATAGTGTAATGTAATCCGCAGAGCAGGCGTTATTGCAAACATAACAATATTAAAATAGTGCTTACCTAAGTATAGTATTAAAAAATTACAAATTTACGAGAGGAAAAGTTTAAGTCATGTGTGGGATTCGACCCCGCGTCCATCCACCCCTTTAGCCGGGCTATGCTCTAATCGAATTGAGCTAACATGACAATGATTCATAACTTAATTTTTTCGTATGGTTCTTTAACCATCGTATTGGGATGGAGGTATGGTTATATTAGCTCAGGATGGATGAGAAGGAGGCCTTGACACTAAGAGGGGTCCTCAGCTAAAAAATAAATATACATTAAATACTTAGATTTAAATACTCAATTATAAATTCAGTTCTGTAAGATTCTCTTTTAAAAATATTGTAAATGAGCAATTAAGAGGCTTTATTGCATGCGTTATTGCAAACATAAAAATATTAAAATAGCATCTATAAGTAGTAAATAATATAGAAGTAGTTTTACCATGATGTGAGAGTGGTACACAGTAGGAGGTGCCGGCGCAGTGCCGCGGGCGCACCTTCTCGTAGCGGCTCAACTGCTGCAGCTCGCAGTCTGAGTGGTGCTTCTCCACTGTACATAACAATGGACTAATTAAGTACACAGATCTACACCCGAAAGGCTAAGACTGTAACCATTATCTAGAACGTAAGAAAGCTTATAGCACGATGGTATTCACTATATATAGTACCTATGGTAGGGTTAGTACCGAACGAAATCAGCTGACTATACTGATACAAGGCGTTTATTACACTATTTTTAAGAATAATTGCCGTAACAAAATGTGTAGCGATGATAGTTCTGGTGTATTTTCTTACGTACGCAGCCTGTATCCCCCAGAGATGTATACATTGTACAAGAAATAATCCACCAATACGTAATTTAGTTTACAAGTTTTCTTTAAAAAAGGGTATAGACTTTAGAAAAAACGCCATTGCCCTATTGGTATATAGGGAAGGGTTGTCACTAAGAGGAAGAATAGAAAGGTACAATGTTTCATACTGAGCTGAAATTTGTCACGATTTTCAAATCTGCTATAGAAACTGCAGGATACGGGCTATCGTCATAATGGCTGCTAAGGTCAAGATGCCTATTTGACAACCCAACTGGTATATAAATACCAATAGGGTTGTCGCTAAGAGGAAGATAAGAAAGGTAAAATGTTTCATACTGAGCTGAAATTTGTCACGATTTTCAAATGTGCTAGAGAAACTGGAGGATACGCGCTATCGTCAAAACGGCTGCTAAATACAAGATGCCTATAAGTTGTGGAATGTTACTAGGAGACAAGTTGATTACCGTCAGGTCTGTCCCGATGCCGTTGCGGGTGTTTCCTGCAGGGTCGATGCGGAGGAGCATCGTTATCGCGATGTCCGAACGTGCGGAACTGAAGCGTATGGTCCAGTGTAGCCGCCGTTGCTTCTCCACCAACCGCGAAAGTTGCATAAGGACTTATCTCGTATACATCTGTCAAACAAATTGTATCTGTTCATTAAATTATACAACGTCATAATCCACGAATGTGAAGGTGGTGAGGTATAAGGTCAAATGCAACCTGAAGCATGGGTTTGTAATACTTACATTCAAGCCTAATATATAACTCTTATAATATATATTATAATGTAAACATTTTATTGTTGAACTACTCACACATAGATCAACCAAAATAAGGTGTTTTCCGGTTGAGTAGAAAACATTACAAGAGCCAAACATGAGTAACCAATAACATTATTTGATATTGTTCTGCGAAAAGATGATTAATAGAATTAAATCGTTCTTAAGCGTAAGTACATTATATTCGTAATTTAAAAAAAAGTATATTATCTAATTTTACTTCGTTTAAAATTTGTTTTACCTATAAAAAGTAATGTTATTTTCACATAAATTAAACAAAGGTATTCGAATGTGAAACTTCTTAACCAAGAGGTCAAAACAGTTTGACCCATGAGTGGCTTTCGTACCCGCTGTCATTCATCCCTGGGGCTGAACAATCTGGACATACCTTGCCAATCTGAGTTGACGAGGTCATACAGTGATATAGTGATTCAGTATATGACAGACATCACTATATTCCAGACGATCATATAGTGATTCTTGTCTAATTGAATTTATAAGCCTATTCTTTTGAGCAAGTGTTAATGCACAAAATAGCTTTTATGAATTATGATTTCAGCAAATTAGTGCAACCGAAATATATGCTCATCTCCAGTAGAATTTAAGCATTTAGGCATTCCTTACAGCAAACAAATAAACAATCTTGGATTAATAATTGACCAGTCCTTGTCATGGGGCCCTCAGTTGGAAGCAGTTAGTCGCAATACGTTTGCCTCTGCGGGCTCTCTAAAGCGGCTTCGCAATTTTCTTCCGACTGCTACCAAAGTTGCCCTTGCTCAATCTCTTTTACTTCCAATTTTAGACTATGCCGATGTCTGTTACCTAGATCTTAGGGAGGATCAGCTAAACAGACTTGAGCGTCTCCAAAATTTCTCAATCAGGTTCATATTTGGCTTACGCAAATATGACCACGTTTCCAAATTTCGTCATAAGCTCAAGTGGCTTCCCATTCGTCTTCGCCGGAATACTCATATTCTTTCCCTTCTCTTTAATATACTGTTTAATCCATTTTCCCCACGCTATCTTAAGGAACGCTTTTCGTTTCTTGATTCGGCTCATGCCTTGACATTGAGGTCATCAGAAAATCTTATGCTTAAAGTGCCGCCGCACAGTACATCGCTCTATGATGCTTCGTTCTCAGTACAGGCTGTTCGACTCTGGAACAGTCTGCCAGTCTCCGTTCGAAAGTCGCCGTCATTATACATATTCAAAAATAGAGTCAAAGAATTTTATTTGTCCACTCTTAGCTAATCTTTTCCTTCCATATCATAAAATTTTATATTTATATTTATGTAGTATGTCTATATATATTTTATTGTGTATGTATTTAGATCGTTTCGGTATGTTAGTATATATGTAAGTATATGTATGTATTTATTTAGTGTTTGTATGTACGTTTATTTAGATAATATATAATGTCAGTATGTATGTATATGTATTTATTTAAATAGGTGTAAAAGTGTAAATACTTAGTTGGGTAATTATTATATAAGTAGTGTTATTTTGTTAACTGCCATCCTGGCTAATTTTGCGAGTTTTTCTTTTTCTCAGATCGGTTGTCTGGAAGAAATTGCTTTAAGCAATAAGACCGCCCATACGTTTATTTGTTGTTTTTTTTTGTAATGTTATTTTTAAGGTATGCAAATAAAGAATTTTCTATCTATCTATCTATCTAAAGGCAGTTTAGGAAAAGTTAAAAGATATCGATAGTTGGTAAATATCTTGTGTTTGAAACGTCTGGATAATATTGACAATAAATATATATAGGCGATTTGAACCTATTAGCTGTTTAATTACTATGTGTAGGTATTAATAGTGAAAACCTAAGAAAGCCTTTTCCACAGTTGAAATGATTTATATCATGATGTATAGTATACAGTGTTTGTGTAATATCTACATGGTATTTCTGAAATACTAATAACATAATTTTTAAGGTTTTTGTAAATTAAACACGATATAAAGAATTCAGTAGAAATTCTCTATAAAAATATCTAGGTATTTAATACCCGTTTCATGCCAGCCATGTCTTGAACCTTTTTAATAGGGTGCGAGCCTATTGCCATCTACCACGCACAGTTTAAATTACAATATAATTTAACTTATTCGCAGCAATAATATTTTTTCTAAGTTATATTAATGTTTATAGTAGTTGCGCTTATTTCAATATAGTGAATTGAAACCAACTAATTTGGCAACGATCACATGCCTAAATAGCCGTGATTTAATTTTAACTATATTGATAAACACGACTGAGTATTCATAAATATAACAAAATGTAATTAGGTACTCGGAAAAATTATACATAGTTACAATAAAGCTTTGTGACGAGCGCTTTTAATTGATGGCTTTGCGCTCGTAGTTTTGAATAGCACTTGGACCGATAAAAAAGCTCCCGGCTTTAAAAACTACCACGTCTACACTTACAGGAAAAGTCAATCTATTACAAAATAAAAAATAACCCGCGTTAAAAAGCTTAGGACGCCCTTGTACCAACGTACTTACTAAACTTCGTTTGTCACTGCTGATCTAAAAATAGCTGAACTGATATAATATTTTTACCAAAACTAAAAGGGCACACAGCTCCTAAAAACTTATCATAATAATAGCATCATTACTCAACGTACAAAAGAGTTATCCAAATGTTAATAATACAAGCCATTATAAATAACTGTCAGCCATTAGGGCCGAAGGGAGACGGCCGCGCCGCAACGCATCAATCAAGTATATGTATGATGTTGGACTATACATAACTATACTTTTAACATAGGTATGTGATACAAATACCGCCTACCTAATTTCAAATTGATTTTCATACATGGGGTGCCGGAATGTCACCTAACCATTTCTTCCCTTAGGTGAAAAAGTGTGCCAAATGAGCAGCATGCCCCTTCTCACGTAGATGTGAGTAGGCTGTGTGCATTGGACGCACAATAGGGCTGTATACCATTTTATTGCCCTGCCAGGGTTTCATACAATATGTTCTTGTGTTCCTTTCTTATATGTTGTTAGCGTAAACATATTATACGTAATATGTTCTTTTGTTTCGTCCTGTGTGTTAGAGTGTGCCCGGTGAATGGCAATAGGTTTGCCCCTATTACATGGGATCAAAGAAATTAACTATTTATGTCTTTTGCACCACATTTCTAGCTAGAAGTTAAACAAAATAATGGCCTTCCGTAGTCTAATTAGGCCTGGGTTGTATTAAGGCTTATAGTTGTTTTCAGCTGTACATAAAACCATGATAACATTATGAATGTATTGTAAATGCATTTACTGCAAATACTCATCAATCTGTACATAGTTAAGTATATATATCACACCTGCAAGAATTTACTTTTGCAACAAAATTTACATATAATAATGAACAGGCTTTATAATGCGATGCATAGGCATTATATACATAACTTTTTAATATGTTTAATATTGTAAGATATAATAAAGATACAGTTTAAAGTGAATTGCTCTTAGCCGTGAATCTTTATTCATTATGTCCTCTATAATAACCAAAGCATTGATACTATGGTACGCCTATTACTTTTAAGGAAGGTAAAACGCGTTTGGTGCGTTTTACCTTCCTTAGGACCTGTGGATGCTGTCAGTGTTGAGTGTCAGGACCATATATCTCTGAATCAAATGCGGGTAGTTGAAGAAAATACCCGCCCTTCAAGACGTTGACACCCGCCTCTTCAGTCCGCTCGTGACCACGACCAATGCAACTTGGTCGAAACGTCGAGGTAAATAAATTTATACATGTTTTATCGCGATTAAGTCCCGTTAAATACTTAAGTATAACTATGTGCTCAAGTCGCAAAGGTCTTAAAGTTTCCATTAATTTTGCTACAGGCCTTATTATGTCCTAAGCTTTACTTGTATCACGTACCTTATAGGTATTAGGTACACTTTATATAGACGTCTAGGAAAATGTAGACGTTCCAGAATCTAGACACATTTCATTCATAAAATAAAAAGGATAATAAATCTGGTGTCGGATAAAGGACGGAGTGAATTTGTTATGTCAAATTGCTTGGAGTAAGTCAGAACGATTTTATATAACAATGGTAAATTATTCGTGTCTATTATGGATTGGCGTTCGTAAACAATTCGTGAAGCGCTTGTAGCGAAGTTTGCTTAGTCGTTTTGAAACGATCAGCAAAGTTAAGTAACGTCCGCCGCGGTCATGACTTGGATGGGTTACCGCTGGTGACATTACTTCTGAGCGCTTCCGTGCTTCGGAGGGCACGTTAAGCCTTCGGTCCCTGTTGTTGTCTTAGGATGACAGTCTTAGCTGATTCATTAAGTGAAATGGCTAGGGTACTCTGCTAAATGTTGCTTAATGTATTTAATTCATTTTAGTGTTAAATATTATTGTAATTCTTAAGTCTCAAAGCGGCAAGTCTAAAAAAAAATTGTCTACTTTTTTTTTTTTTTAATGCCTGATAGGTTAGTCTTTGACCACTATCTCACCTGATGGTAAGTGATAATGTGGTCGAAGATGTTGTTCAGGCTAACCTAGAATTACTGGCTCTCAAGGACAGCTGCCGGAACACACTGTTAGGTGCTTGGCGACAGATTTTCAACTTGAGGGTGTATATATGTGTATATATTTACATCCTAGAAGCTTTTTGGCGTCATGCACGTGGTGCATTATTACGACGTCCTCCAGTTCCCATTCCTTTTTTTAACATGTCTTAATGAATATTGCTTAGCTCTTCGATTGCCAGCTCCGTGAGATACGTCATTTTCCGATAATTTTAGTTTTCGCGATATTCTTCTTGCGTTCGTGCCGCAACATTTTTGAACCCCGAACCATGGTCATAAATTATAGGCGTCCTGGATATATTGATCGTGATTTACCTATGGCATCGACTATTTAGCGTCCTCATAGGATGAACGACATTTGTGAGTGCGACGTTGCCATCTTTATGTTTACTTTCTCTTTCTTTGACAATCGCTTGTATGTACATTTATAACAATTTGGTCAAATCTATATATATACGGATGCCCGATATTTTTATATAATTTATTATTATCTATCTACACGTAGGAACAATGGATTTTGATAAAGTTAAGTACACAAATAGTTTATAATAAGATAAAGAAAATTTAGCTCCTGTTTCTGAGATTTTTGCACAATAAATCGCATGTAGTAGCAAGAATAACACTTACGGGAACGATTGTTATTCACTGCCAATTACCTAATCATCAAGATAGAATAAAACTTTACATATAGTCTAAGCAGCAATATAGCTACCTTTGAGAAAGTACCTACCTAACACAAAGTATTAAAGAGTTAAAAGCTCTATCTACGATATAATTATCATTTATCATAAAGGCCTGCCTAGGTACGCAACTGTCAGCGATGTCAAATCGACATTGCGCATTGCATTGCATACCTATCTACCTACATAGCTATAAGATCACAACAAATAATAAAGTTAGTACTATGTATCTACCTACGTAAATTCATAGAATAAGTGTAGGTATATATTTGTAGTAGGTATAAGGTAGTACGAAAGTTTATATGGTAAACTTAGCGATGATTGTAGGCACTTACCTTATCAAAATTAACCTATGATTAGTTTTTGAATTTTATTGAAAATAATTTAAATCAGTTACCTACCTACCCAGTCCGAAATTTTTGGGCCTTTTTTTCATATATGTTCTACCAGAATTGGTAGATCCACGATGACATCGTGATTACCGCTTAGAGACAGATTTTGAAACCCTTCCACCATGCGATGAAGTTCATGCACGCGGCGGGATTTGAACCATAGACCTGCTGCGCGGCAGTCCATAGCTATGAGCCATCACTGCTTCCCGTTAAGTGTTAAGTGACAGAATTTCTACTTCAGGGTGGTAGCTAGCCAAGCGAGCATTCGCATAATGCCCTTCTACCCAGTGGTAAAGCTCAAGCCCGCGGCGGGATTCGAACCATAGACCTGCTGCCCGGGAGTCCATAGCTAATGCCACTGAGCCGTCACTGTTTTACAAAATATGTTGTAGTAAATGCAGTAAGTTACAAATTATGTAATAAATAATTATTGTAAATATTAAGAAAAATTATTTGTTCGTAGTAAATGTAGTAGTTTGGTCTTTTCATATTGATGCCATAAACATACCTATATGTTTCAGAGATAAAACACAATTTTATAAGAAATGTAATCAATGACAATCATGTCACTTGCAATATTGAAACAGTATCTACCTACTAATGTTATTATAAAACGAAAGATGACTAAAAACAAAGAACAACAGAAGGATCGCCCTAAATAGGTATGTAATATATTACATATTTATTTAGGGCGATCATATATTGTAATCTATTCATCATATTATCTCACACGAGCAACGTACCTAACGTATATATAGGTACTACAGGTAACAGGTACCTACTCTCCGCGAAAATTTATTGCTCTGTGAATTTAAAATATTATTTTATCTGAAGAACCTACACACATCGTGACGTAGCTTGAGACACTATCGCCGTCCGTCGTCAAACATAGTAATTCGTTCGGCATGGTTCGGCTTTCATTGATATATCGCAAACAAAAATATTTTAAATAGGTAGGTATGTGTCGAAAGTTTGTGGGTATGTG
Organism: Plagodis dolabraria; assembly: GCA_963854805.1. NCBI lineage: Eukaryota > Metazoa > Arthropoda > Insecta > Lepidoptera > Geometridae > Plagodis > Plagodis dolabraria. The sequence continues at coordinate 15,637,847 of OY978459.1, read as the reverse complement.
TGTTACTTCTTCACGCCTAAACGGCTGGATGGATTTGGATGAAATTTGGTATGGAGATAGCTTATACCCTGGATTAACATAAAGACTACTGTTCATCATCACCATCATCACCCTTTTTCATCAGCGCGCGGGTAAAACTGCGGGGCGCAGGTAGTTGGTAGGTACAAATAAATCATGCAGGACAAGATGTTGTACAGAAGTACAGAACGGACCTGTGACACCTCACCACAAACGGCACATATGATTAAACTGTGGCTAGTTTGTTGCAGAATCAATATAGAAAGTGTGATAATTTGACTATTTAGTGTAATAGGTGGGTTTTTTGTAGTAGGTAGTTTGTGTGTAGGTAAAGTAAAGAATAAGTTAGTTTGCATAGTGTACCTGTATGTAATATTTATATTTCAGGGTAACCCATATTAGGTAAATAAATAAAAACAAAAAACATGTAGATGTAGACGCTATCATTATGGCAAAACAGCTGTTTTGCCTTAGTGATAGACGAAGCTGTTTCACGTACCTATTCTGACGAACGCGAAGGCCTTACCGGCCAATCTAGCTAGACTGTCGAATGCTTTGCATAATCGCCAATCGATTAAACTCATCTAAATGATAAAAAAAATTTACTTACCTACATTCTTTTTAATTTCAAGTTTACGTAGGTACGTACTGTATTGTGTTGCAGCTACTTAGGTATGCCATATTGTGATAAACCGCTACCGCGTCGCGCGTTCTTTTGTCGCAAGCCGCCAAAGACCGACTAGGCAGAATAGGTACACAAAACAGCTGTCTATTGTGCCTAGTATAGCAGTTCATTGACTTCGCGTAGCAATCGTGCGTGTGTGTGAATAGAGTAGATACACCATGTTCGTAGACCGCGGTTGTCTTTGCTAGTATTCCCAAAGCCAACGTGCCATAGCTTAAGCAATAGTACAGACTTTTTGTGTATGTGAATATTAAAAAAGAGTGGAACACATTCCGTTATCAATTCTACTCCATCCCCCGCAGTATTGTTGATAAATTAATATCCACATTATATAGGTACAACTTTGGCACTTCGTGCTAGATACACAACTTAGGTAAGTACTTAGATACTGTAATTCTAAAACATCTTAGATTTAGAGTAAGGTTGAGACAATTAACGCACTATGGTTAAAAGTTTATGCCCTTAACAATTTGTCAACTTCGCCGTATATTGTTAACAAAAGTTATTTTCACAACAGATTATCAACTACTATAACTAATCAATGTCACAAATATTAATAAAATCACCTTATATGTCAGCACATAGTGCTGGACGTGAAAATTACTTTAAGAACTAGTAAAGCAGAATTTTCAGACTTAAATTGTTATAATTACGATCACAACAATTACAAATTGGTAATAAAATAACTTTATAATATTTTTATTCAAATTCTCTTGACTATCCCACTATAGTCTGTTTTTTTTAACAAACGAGTACTGAGTATGTCTCTCGCACATTTCTGATATTGACAGAGTGAGATGGGTAATTGCCGTCATTGGTCAATGTCTTTGTTCTTGTTTTGAAATTGTCAAAGCCCGATCATATTGAATACTTCTAAAATTTACCGTAGAAAAAATTACGTTATTATTTTACGATTTAAATTTGCATGCTGAGTATATTCGTAACGAAATTTTCTGTTTGCGTTCATGATATAAAACAATATTGTAATAGTATATATATTATGCAATTCAACATATAAATCAAATAATTCTACTACAATTCTTGTAATCTTAAAAATTTTCGTCATCCTTCTGATGAACTTTCTGCAGATACGTCAATAATAAATTGTTCAACATATTTTGTACATGATTGTCGGTTCCGTACATTTTTGTTTCTATCTTAGTTATTACATGATTGAGACAAGAGCACCATTTTTATCTATTCCCTTTATCTACTCCTTGTAACAAAAGAGTTCAGACTTCATAAATTTTATAACTTTTCTCATATCCTGCCATAGCCCTTCACTTGAAACCAAACGAGTGCAATTGGGTTGAGCTCACAGTGATACGTCGGCAAACGTATGACGAGACGATTTGTTGACTTAGCAACAACATTTTTTCCGGAAACGATCTTTGTTTTGCTTACCCTAATTCAAAAGTTGCCACTTTAATATTGATTCGTTACAAGCAATATTTTTCGAATTGCATATACCTACATGTAACTACAGAGTTCGTGTGGAACGAATTTTATGTTGATTACGCGGGCCAATAGCAACGCAGTAAAATTTTCGGTACTCGTTTGCTAAAAAAATAGACTATAGATTTGAATTAGACATCCGTATATAGCAATTGAGCGTCCGTATAAAGCTATTGGTAACAAGCATATAATATGTACATGTTTGTCTAGTCTATTTTTTTATAAATTTAAGAAGAATATTGCTTAATTAGGTACGTAATAACTTCATTTGTGGGTTAAATATAAATATAGGTATGATAAAATCGGAATTGTATCGTACCATGGCCTGAACCAATATTATATATGGACGTCCAATATTATATATGGACGTCCAATATTATATATGGACGTCCAATATTATATATATGGACGTCCAATATTATATATGGACGTCTAATATTATATATGGAAGTCCAATATTATATATGGACGTCCAATATTATATATGGACGTCCAATATTATATACGGACGCCTAATAGCTGTATACGGACGTCCAATAACCTGGCTACTTTTATTATAAAAATACGGCACTATGTGAGGCAGTACTGTTTGGCTACAAGTTACTGTATGGTGGAAATTTTGTTGCCAATTGTGTTGCACCATATTGGATTATTCCCATTTGTCCCCACAGATTTCCCCGGGACAAATGGTAATTATCGGCAGTAGGAGGAAATATGTTTAATCAACTTCTCTTGACGATCCCACTAGATTTGAATTAGACTTCCGTATATAGCAATTGAGCGTCCATATATAGCTATTGGTCGTCCGTATAAAGCTAATGGATGTCCGATTTCTCCTTTATATAAAGAATTTACTAAACATATTTAGCAGCTTTTCTGTCGCCAAGCACTTAACGGTGTGTTCCCACAGCTGTCCTTGAGAGCCAGTAACTCTAGGTTAGTCTGAACAACATCCTCGACCACATCATCACTTACCATCAGGTTAGATAGTGGTCAAAGGCTTAAAGGCAAAAACCTATCAGGCTTAAAAAAATAAATTTATGCCTGAACCACCGTTTTTCATTCGCGTCTGGTGTTGTGGATGTTTGTAGGCGACGGTAATCACTTACCATCAGGTGAGCCGCCTGGTAGTTTGCCCTACTATCCCACAAAAAAAATACCTTTTGTGGCCTCTTATGACACCCACAGGTAGCAATCGGGGGGTGACAATCTAGCTCGGCACCCCACGGGGCACAAAACGTATTAATATTATTTATGTATTATTTTTCTACTAACAGCTAAACATTGCTATTTCTAAAAATATCAACACATAAAGATTCATAAAGATTTCTACCAAACAAAATAATACATGAATAAAAATAACTTTCTTTTATAAGGGTAGCTACTGACTTTAAGCTATTGCAAGTCTAGGCAGCGGAGTAAAAAGGTCTTTCGGATTCCACACTGGTGGGTGGTATCGTCATTACATATTTAAGTCTAGTCTAAATGTAAATATGTTGATTAAATTTCAAAATTGAGGAAATTTATAAGTCGTAAATTTTGTAACTAAAATATCGAAAAATCGATATTAGATTATATAGATTATATATTAGATATTATATTAGGAAGAAATATTGTTAATTAACTTCTCTTGACTATCCCACTAAATTTGAATTGGACATCCGTATATAGCAATTGAGTTTCCGTATATAGCTATTGGTCGTCCGTATAAAGCTATTGGGTGTCCGATTTCTCCTTTATTTAAAGAATTTACTATACATATTTTGCAGCTTTATCATCGTGTTTTAATTTACACTACATATTGGCACGACTCGGGATGCGAGTCATGGGTACATGAACAAATTACTCTCGTACTCGGGAGCTGGGTGGCGGGCCCTCAAATTGTTAGAACGTATGTATTTAATGTACAGTTTATTTATACATATTATATATATATATATATATATGGGCATTTTGTGAATTCTCGAAGTGGCAAGGGTCACTAAAAAGGGGAAGGTTTTTTACCAAAAAATGGAACCGACTTCAACAAACAGTGAAATAATTGGTTGAAGTCGGTGCCATGCTAGTTTGAATGAACCAATTGTCATATTATTGTGCGCATGGTACCGACGTCGACAAGTTATTTTACACTTTTGAGTGTTGAAGTCATTTAATTTTTTTGTAAAAATCCTTCCCCCGTTTTAGTGATTCTTGCCACTTACGGGAACTATTGTTATTCACTGCCAACTACCTAATCATCAAGATAGAATAACACTTTACATATAGTCTTAACAGTAATATCGATACAATAATAGCTACCTTCGATAAAGTAAACCTACCACAAAGTAGTAAAGGGTTAGAAGCTCTATCTACGATATAATTATCATTTATCATATAGGCCTGCCTAGGTACGCAACTGTCAACGATGTCAAATCGACATTCGCGGGCGCGCATTGCATTGCATACCTATCTACCTACATAGCTATAAGATCACAACAAATAATTAAGTTAGTACTATGTATCTACCTACGTAAATTCATAGAATAAGTATACGTATATATTTGTAGTAGGTAGGTATGAGGTAGTACGAAATTTTATCTGGTAAACTTAGCAATGATTGTAGGCACTTACCTAATCAAAAATAACCTATGATTAGTTATTGATTTTTATTGGAAATAATTTAATTTTAAGTTTATTACTATAAATAAAAATCTTTGTAATCACACTAATAAAAAATAGGTAGGTATGTGTCGAAAGTCTGTGAGTATGTGTGTTACTTCTTCACACCTAAACGGCTGGATGGATTTGGATGAAATTTTGTATGGAGATAGCTTTTACCCTGGATTAACATATAGACTACTGTTCATCATCACCATCATCACCGTTTTTCATCAGCGCGCGGGTAAAACTGGCTATATGAAATAATTATATTTCAATAGTTTTTATATCATGCTCATTCATACAAAAACGTGGCTAGGTGATAATGTAATTGCTATCATTAACTTATACATAGTTATTATTACTTATACTATATAGGGATAAGTGAACTTAAGTTTACATCTGTCACAACCGGTATATTCAAGTGGAAACCTTGGTAGGGATAGGTGTACAAGCCGAGTATATTGTAGAGATTTCATATTTCAGTAAGGTAAAACCAATATCTTGGAGTGACGAGCAGGGATTTTACGGTAGAGGTATTTACAGATACGTAATCTATTATATTATTATTATTTATTATTATTATAATAACAATATTGAGGTGAATTCACATTTCATGTTCTCCTATTGGATGTTGAAATGATGTGAGTGAAGTGTTGTTCCACATAGGGTCATAGGGTGCATGACATGGCTTCTTATAACCTTCATGCCCAGTTCACGCTAAAAGTTGCGGGTATAGGTTGCTACCTACGAAATGATTTCAAAAGATAGCTCGCTATTTAGAACCTGGGCAAAGTTGTTATTTTTATGCTACCAAGTAAGTAAGTACCTACTTAGTAATTAACGTTCACGACGAATTAATACCTACGATTCAGTCTAATAGCAATAGAAAAATTAGCTACAAAGATTACTTATTCAGTCTTGATGATGTATAATAATTTTTTGGAAAACAATAATTCAACAACAATAAGTTGATTCAATTTTGCTATCATTACTAATGTCTTAGAAATAGCAACCTTTACGACGTTGGTACCTACCTACCTCAAGCAAATATTCTAGAGGTTAGCATCTCAGCTCAGTCCTTGAGAGCCAGTGAATCATTCATTACAAAGACATATTAATGATCGAAGATTATAAATTACAGGCAAATGAGGCTGACTGTACGTATATTCTTTCGTAACATTTACTGACTTTTTAAAAATTTAAATGAACTCGGGCTCCTAATGATACGCAACGCGTACACCACCTAAGGCGAATATATTGTTTTGCTTAAATATCGTGTGATAATTGTGATTTATTGTTGGATTGTTGCAAACGAGCTGGCAACGTCGCAGTTGTGGACGCCAAATACGCGGATCCATAGTGAGGAACTCTCCGCAATATGCGGCTTTCAATATACGCACGACAGCAGCGCCACACCTGCGCTAAGATTTCGTCGCGAACTTTTTAATATATTGTTGCAGCTATTTAAGTGATATTTTGGCTTCTATCGATATTTGTCCTATGGCTAGTCAGGACCAATGGGACGTAAGTGCCACTGGCCAACAAAGTGGCGTCCAGTATGCGGACGCCAAAAGCAGGTGGACGTCAGTTTAAATGCACTTTTCTCTTCAGAGGACGTCTAATTGTTTGCGGGATGTATATATATATATATATATTTATGTGTGTATTTATTTATTTTAAAAACTTACATGCTATTTTTATACATTTGTTTAGAAACACTAATAAAATTAGTTTTATTTTTAAAATATTTTTATGAATTTGTACTTTTTCATTGTTAGACTACACCCGCCCCAATAGTTTTGTTTATTCAACTCCATCCTAAGGTTGCCCGCTAGAGATCACTTTTAGTGATAAGGCCGCCCATTGTAACACTATGTTATTATTATTTAATTAAATCTTATGATGTAAACTTTAATATTTTAAATGTGGTGTAACAATAAAGAGTTTTCTATTCTATTCTATTCTAAATTTTGTGTGTGAGAGATGATGTGACTGTGTATGATAGTTACTCCTTCACGTTCAAATGGCTAAACCGATTTGGATGAAAGTTGGAATACAGATAGTTCAGGTCCTGGATTAACAAATAGGATACTTTTCATCACCATCATCACTTTTCATCATTCAGATGAAATGACAAGGTGCATTCATCATAGGGTGCAGCTAGTTGCAAATATTTTTTTAACTAATATTATTATAAAGGCGAGTTTGTGGGTATGTTTGTATATCTGTTTCTTACTCACACACCAATTTTGATCAAATTTTGGTCTGGAAGTTGATGAGGTGCTAGATCACCACAATCCACGCGTTAAATTTAAAAACTATTGGATCGATTTGAAAATGTCTTTCATCATTAAAATCCTACATTATCCCTGATAAACGTAGCTTATAGAATATTTCCAAAAAAATGTTTTTTATTATTTTTGTTTCATACCCTGTGCGTTTGAAGCCTGAAGAACTGATATTTTTGTAACTCCTTCATGCTGAAACGGCTGGACCAATTTGAACGGAACTTAGAATACATCTAGTTTAGGTCCTGTATTAATACATAGAATAGATTTCATCATCGTTATCATAACTTTTAATCAGGGTGCAGCTAGTTGCAAATAAATATTTTATTATTATTACCTAAGGAATTTCCCCATGACGCCTGGAAAGCGTTGGGATGATGGAAAACCCCTCCGTCATGAGGGAGATCCATTGCAAACATTTGTATGGTTTGTCCAACTTAGGGAGTACAACTTAAGTTGAACTATAGATGTCAATCCCCATACGATGGTTAAACACGAAATGACATAAAGGCCTAGCCAAGAAGAGCCTCCAGTTCGTGCCAGGGCCTATTCCGGGAGTGTAAATTAGAGTCATATGTCATATGGTTTAGCGGTCAGAGAACACTCCAGCTATAGGAGTGGATGAGCAGGTTCGAATCCCGCATATGACTATCATTTTTTCTTCCGTTGTAATTCATTATACATTAAATGCTATGTAGTCCGCGGAGCGTGCGTTATTGCATAAAGAAAAAGAAAAATGTACCTACCTGAAGCAGGTGACAGCTTGTCATGTTTGTAGTCATGTTGGCAGTTCCTGATGTTCTGCTGTTCCGGGCAGACGGACTTGTCGGTGCTGGCGACTGAATGGCTGCAGCGGCGCGTCTCTTCATCGACAGTTGGAGCGCATGGCCAAAGAGTGCTGTGGGTAATTCAATGTTATTAAACTTATAAGAGCGATTGGTCGGTGCGACGCGTGATCAAAATGCTGCCACTTATTTGGACTAAGCATTGAAATCCAACGGGCAATACTGCCAGCATAGTGGGCACGCTGCCAACAGATAGAGGGCTAGAGGACAACTTATGTATGCCTTTGATATATGATATCTTAGAGCGTTTGCATCACCATGGAACTTACTTCTGTGTTAGAAGTTGGATCCGTTAGAACATTACTTATTAAATAAAATACAGTCGAATTCAGTACCTCCTTTTTTTGAATGTGGTCAAAAATAAGAAAAAGTCTACTTGTCTGACAGTGATAAGATATACAGGAATGCTTGAAGGCTGGTTCTCAGTAAAGTCTAGTCTATGTATTATTTTCGAAAGGACCCTCATTTATCCACAGAAGAAATATGATGGTCAAAACTTATAGTAGTCATAAGTATTGTTTTTTAATTTATAGCTGATAGGCTAGCATTTGAGCACTCTCTCACCTGATGGTCAGTGATGATGTGGTCGAATATGTCAAATCAAGGCCAGGTGCACACACCGTTAGGTGCTTGGCGACAGATTTTCTACTTGAGGATGGTGGCTAGCCAGGCGGGTAAAATGCCCTGCCACCATTATATAACGACTGCCATCCTAAGGCAAAAACTGGGAGCGGACGGCTTATAACTATTAAGCACGAAAGCGCTCAATAGAAATTTTACTAGCGGTCACCCATCCAAGTCATGAAAGCAGCGGAAGTTGCTCAGCCTAGTTGATTCAGAACGACTTAAGAAAACTACGCCACGAGCGCTCAGTCTCTATTATTGAATAAATGTTATTGACAAAATATTACCTTCTTAGAAATATTTTCTACCACAAACATTCAATATTTTTCTTACTAAACACTTCTTAAATCAGAGCAGGTAAGTATATGTATAGAATTCAGACGGTATTCTATTGGAATTGGGTCGTAGTGATTTACGTAAGCTTCGCTCTCAATACTGGCGGCGTTTATCTTCATTTATTATTTTGTATTTGAATGAGTTTTCCAATAAATATTTACCGTGAAGGTGAAAATGGTGAATTGGCAACTTTTCTTGCGCCGTCGACTTCTTCAGAGGTTTTAAAATTAAGTCATTTCTAACTACGAAGTCATTTATTTTTTCTTGTTATAAAAACAGTTAACTGTATTTTTTTCGTAGCTTGGGTACAAACCGCTCTTTCCGAAATAATACTCAGTAAATGAGAAATATCCGAATGTTATTTCAAAATTCCTTACTATGTTTCACTGCTTGATTGCAGTATTTGAAGAAATGATTCACGGAAGTTGAGTTTCGCTAGGATCCGTTGATGTGTTTAATGTAATATATCACTTCTCAGATTAGCTTAGTGGTAGGGCATATTATAATTACCCACCTGGCTATCTACTCTAGAAAATCTGTCACCAAGCACCTAATACCGTGTTATGGCAGATTTTTGGTTCTTAAGAACCCGTAATTGTAGATTAACCTCACTCAGGTGAGATAGGGGTTAAAGTTTTTTATTTTTTTTTTATTTTTCGTAGTCTTCAAACAGTACATAACAAAGGATTACAGAAGTGTAATTTTAGGAATATAGCTAGTATCAACATCGTTAACCACAAATTATCGTAAATAAATGAACAGAGCAAGTGAAATAATAAAGTTTAATATAAAGTTCTATTTACTATAATAAGTTACTAACTAATACTATAAGAGTAGATACATTTGTGTATTTAAACTAAACAACTATATAACTATATGTGCGTAACAAAGTCAGTCGAACGACGTTAGATTGATGAGGCAGACATTATTGGAGAAATTTTTAATAATAACAAAATATTTATTAAACTTAGTCAATTTGAATTACTGCCGCCATCATCACTCAATGCCTCCAATACTGACTTACGGTAACCACTAAAACGTTCATGGAATATATCAATATTATTGAAATGATCATTATAAAGTGTAGTAATGCAAAAAATTGGTGATCGCTTACCGATATGAGTTAGCCCATATAGGGGCTTTTACAATTTAATACTTTACCAATGGCTAACCCCCCCATAGACAATTGGTCTAAAGGCTAGCTTTCAGCAATAAAAATACCAAAATTTATATTTGGTACATTAAATTGAATTCAAGTAGTTTTCTTCAGATTAAACGAGTAAAACACGTAACAACTATTATTTAATCTGTGGTATAACGTTGAGCGCTTAACGTACGAACGAATGTTATACTTACATACGCAACAAATCGTTATCACCATATATTGTAAAGGCACCAATGCCACAGGGAAATATATTTCACCGAGCACGCAGATATGATAGATGATCGATTCGGACGCAATCAAAATCTAGTCAGCAACGCTTCCATTTCATTTCTGTTAAAGTTATAATTTGAGTGCTATAATAGGCCTTTCAGCCGAGGTAAGCACTCAGCTTTTCATTTCGAATATGAGGAAAGTATAGAAAACCCTGATTAGTTATTCATCATAAATAAAATAATATTTTTTTAACAACTACATTTTTGTTAATATTTATTATTTACAATTCACGCTGTAATACAACAGAGTTGGTACGTGGCTTGTGTAGTTTTTATATTTTTTAACGGCAGGGAAAACTGTTTCTCACGCACGAAACGTACTATCTCAGGTAACTTCAAGTGTGTCTCTTAGGTATGAAAAAAATCATACTTCGTATGTTTCATGACTCATACTTGAACTGTATCATCTTAGATTATGACTGAAATAAGACCTATCTCTTAATTGCTTTTATCCAAACAACTCATCTAAGTAATTGAGGTTGTAATTAGCAACTAGCATACAAAACAAATATTTTACGAAAGTAAAATAAAGAATCCCGTGGGGTGCGGGTTAGAATTGCACCTCCCCATATCATCCCGTGGGTGTCGTAAGCGGCGACAAAGGGAAAATACTGGAAGGTGGACAGCAGTGCCTTCTAAAGAACTGCCAACTTACACTGCGATCCCCAAGACGCCTGCCAAGCGTGGGGATTATGGCAAATACCCCCTTAATAGGGGAGGCTGTGTTCAGCAGTGGACGATCCGGCTTTATAGTACAGTACAGTAAATATACGAGTTATTACTCAACAAATTACGACCACGACCACTGAAAATTAATTTATCTGGCTTCGTTACCCCCATAAATATTATTTAGTTATCATAGAGCAAAACCTACTAATCTTTGTTTTCTTACAAAGTGGTATGGTCTTAACTGTATTGACTGCAATAGGTATATGAATTGAATTGAACCAACATGTTCGCCAGCAATATAATTTCCCGACAGAATTGGAGGACACAGTACAATGTACCCGTATCGATATGTGTGCAAGTGCACTCGAACGACAATATTTATGAGTCCAATCTCCAACGTTGCCACGTCATATAACCCCACAATGTATTGAAGTGAACACACAAGTTACGTTATTCATCTCGTGTTAAACGGCTTCCACTGATTTACAACGCACCAGATATTCGCCTTGTACTTTTGGCAGAACAGTGACGTCAAGTATAAAACCAGATAAAATTTTAATTACAAACGCCAGGATGCATTGAATGTATTTGTTTATTTGGTGGAGAAATGACACCATCTTACTTTAAGTTCTAAATAATAGAAATACTTAGTTAAATCCTTTTTCTTTTTAATATAAAAAGTAAAAATCATTTATTTAGCAAAAAAATATGTATTGAGCCACTGCGAGAATGGGCAAGAAACTCGGGGCCATTCTTTTAGACGTCTATTAACAACGTGTCAAATACTATATATTTTGTAATATAATTAATACAATATTTGTTTAATTACATAGGTTACAGGCGATAGCTTGGCAGAGGCGGAATTGTCCAAGCATTTTTGTCGTTTATGTAATCACACACTGTGTAGTAGGGTTTTTGATGTTTTTGCTCTTATGTCACTGTTCTGCCACGGGTTTATTATTATTTTATTAAAGGTAAGATATTATAAAATTTTACTCATTGTTTTTTAATTAAACTATCAAATTGTTTGATATCCTTGTTGCACTTTTTGAATTAGTGTTAACAACATCTACTTAAATTAATAAAAAAATAGTATGACTTCCTTATTTCTTTGTTATGATCAATCAAAAGGATACATTTTTGTTGCTGAAAACACTATACTTACATATCAATTACTCAAAAAACCGAAAGAACAAAATGAAAAAAAATATAAGTATTATTTCTCAGATGTTTCATTACCTGTCCCTATTATCCGTTAAAAATAAAATCATTTCTAGTTCTTAGAAAATGTTTGTTTCATTTCATAGCTAACTTCTTGAAGATTTTTCAATTATTTCAGCACACTCAAGTAAATAAATACTCACGTTTTATAAAGTGACGACATATTAATGAAATGCCGATATCATATCACGCAGACACGTTTGTGAATCGTATTCCCCGGTGGACTTCCAATCACAAAATATGTGCTAAAATATACCATCCCAAAATACCAAAGGTGATACGAAGCGATTCGTCAATGCGATGTCCGTATTATTGGGCGTTATGCCACAAAACTGGCGTCATTTAAATTTAATATATCTAGTTATAGATTATATTAACGAACGTTTCGGTTCACGTCCACAAATTGATCAATTTGTATTTTCATTTCACTATGCAAATCATATTATCTGACTATTTGCAATTTAATGTATTTTCATTTATCAATTAGAATTTGTCGTTGGTTTAATCACGTGGTTTAGTCTCGTGGAGTGCCGGGTTAGAATTGCACCTCCCCGTATCATCCCGTGGGTGTCGTAAGAGGCGACTAAGGGGTACTAGGGATAAACTGGAAGGTGGGCAGCAGCGCCTTCTAAAGAACTGCCAACTTACACTGCGATCCCCAAGACACCTGCCAAGCGTGGGGATTATGGCAAATACCCCCTTAATAGGGGAGGCTGTGTTCAGCAGTGGACGATCCGCCTCTTACAATTAATCACGAAGTAGAATTTTATATCTGTTGTCTATATTTTGGTGGATGAATTCAGTAATGTCAACACGGGACTTTGATATTGAAATATAATAAGATATGAAAGAAATTCAAAGTGAGTCTCTGCAATTAAAGAACGAATTCAATTTTGAAAAATAAAGTTAAATGTCAAAATAATCACACACATAAATTTCGACCTTTTCTGCGGGAAATCAGAAGGAAACTGGAATAACTTCAGTTGCATGGGATTCGTTTTTTAATTGTCTTAATTTTATTTAAGTCATTGTAGCTAGTCGTAACTATTTTAAGCCACATTGGATCTATTCATAGTTCCCGGCAAATAATGACTATTCCATATCCACCTATAAGATATTGTAACCGATTTGTTCCGCGTTCGCCGCACGATGTTTAGTACTGTGGTTCGTCCCAATATTTACATGCAGAAACAGTGGGGCATACTATGAACAAAGCAGTGCAACAAATACGAGAGACATTGCGCTGAGAAAATTCTCTACATCAGCGTTACCTTTGGTCGTCACCAATTACATATTATATTTAACTTCGAGCCAACGTACCTTCTCTTAGCAACCAGCACGAGTAACAAAGCGGCGACGGCGAGCGCTGCTAGTGCAGCGAATGCGAGTGACACTGCGCCGAGAACTCTTTCCGCTTCTGCGTTACCATTACTGTTCACCACCGGTACTCCTTCCGATTGAAACGCCACTGGTCTTCGAAGACGTTCTAAATCAAATGAGAAATAATCCATAGAATACAATTAGGCACGAAATTCCGGCTAGAAATGGCGTGTCCAGGTGGCCGAGGAGGTTAAGGCATCCGACGTGATATCGGAGGGCGCGGGTTCGATTCCCGCCCGGGGCATAAAATTTTGTGCCCCAATTATTTGTAAAAATATCTTCCATAGAGTCAAATATTCTTAAACATAGCGGTCACAAAGAATTGAGTTCTGTTTTATCATAATTTCCTCACCTCCGGAATGAGTAGTCGTAGCGGCGTATATGACAGCCTGGTGGCGGGCGGAGTCAGTAGCTGTCCATAATCGAAGACCATACCATGCGCCTGCTGTAAGACCGCCTACCACCACCTTTACAAAAACGAAAAGAGTCCTTATAACACATTTAAAAAAACATTCTATCTCTACAAACTATTATGAGTTCAGTGTGTTGCTTTATAATTACTATTCTTCAGGTCCTTGACGACGCCTGCCAAGCGTGGGGATTATGGCAGATCCCCCTCGAACGGGGGAGGCTGTGTTATGCAGTGCAAAATCTAGTTGATACAAAAAAACAGACCCATAAAAGTAAGACGGACGCAGATCGTAAGGCTTGGTAATAGGGTCCCTCTTTAATTTCCGTATAAACTCTAAAAATATAAGAATTTACGGAAATTCTTATAGAGTTAGTTAATTGCGTGCCAATTAATTCCCACAAGAAAACAAACAACTTCGTTCACTAACATCCACGGTATAGCTACCAAATATAATCGTATTACCTCCTTCCCAACGTTATTCATATCAGACACCAGACGTATACCTATTTCCTATAGTAATACCAAAACCACTCCGTGACCGCAGAATACACGATACCGCTTGATTAACTACCCACAAAGTTATCTATCGCCAAACAAAAGGCAAATTAATGATTAGCTGACTAAACATCACTAAATTTGGAAACTAAATAATTTTGTGTGCCGGCGACTTCTCATATTGGGAAATGCCCTCACAGTTCTTGAATTGTATACGAAAATAAAACATATCAATAATTTTACGGATTTGTTGGTATTCAGAACTCAAGCTCATAAACTTGCGGCAGTATTCTACTAAATATACCGTATAATATTGAATCTAAGGCTATGAAATATTAAGAAGTTCTATCAAGAAGTTGTGGTTTCGAAGGCTCAGTGCATTGGCTATGGACTGCCGCGTAGCAGATCCATGGTTCTGATCCCGCCGCGGGCTTGAGCTTCACCGCAAGGTGAAAGGCCATTTTCCACCACCCTCAAGTAGAAAATATGCCAAGCCCCTAATGGTGTGTTCCCGCAGCTGTTCTTTAGAGCCAGTAATTCTAGGTTAAGCTTGTTAACACCATCGACTACATCATCACTTACCATCAGGTGAGATTGTGGTCACAGGCTTACCTACCATCAATAAAAAAGGAATATAATGACTTTCACATATAATAGGTATTTCCCAACTAATGGAATTTTAATGAGATGGAGAATAAGTTCAGTGACCACCGCAGGATTTCGTTTTTAGGAAATTATGTCAATAACTACGAATTACATACATATTTATTCGTAGGACAATAAGAATAAAAATATTCGTAATTTTGGGTAGTGATTTTCCTGCATTTGAAAGTTCTAAGGTTTAAATATTCATCAAATCTTATTAAATAAATGTAATAGTTATATGATCAGGTAGCACCATAAAGTATAAAACAAAACTAATATAAGGAATAATTGGACTCACGAGCGGGTTGCACCTATTATTGCTGTTAGTCTTGCTTTTGACTACTATCTCACTTGATGGTAAGTAATGATGTTGTGGTCGAAGATGTTGTTCAGGCTAACATAAAATTATTGGCTCTCAAGGACTGCTGCCGGAACACACCGTTAGGTGCTTGGAGACAAATTTTCTACTTGAGGGTGGTAGCTAGACAGGCGGGAATTCACCATGCGCTAAAGCTCTAGCTTTTAAAGGCATTTGCCAGGACAGACAGGTGATTGCCGTCAGATTTTATACTTGAGGGTACTACCTAGCCAGGCAAGCTTTCCTACTCCATTACATGCAGAATTCAGATTTTAGATTGGAAGCGCACAGGCCCAAAACCCGCTCGATGTCAAATATTTTTTACGTTGTGATTTTGATAGCTTATTCACTTCGTACAGTGTTAAAAATAATTCCAACATAAGATAATCTAACCTTGATATTAATTTGTTACTTTTCTATGATTAACTCTATGAGTTCAGATTGTGAGTACATGCGAATAGAATTCATCAGCGTCGTTACGAACTGGACAGGCTACGTGCCATACATGAACGCACCATTACCCGTAGGCTGTCGATTCATGGTATCGTATCAGGAAACAACAGATTCAATTTATTATACGGGGTACGTATTACTATGTACACACCTTTTGCCAAACCCTCGTAATATCTAATCTCGGAATTCGCCGAAGCACGAACGCTGCCAGTATGAAACACGTTTCCCTTTCCTCTACCATCTTAATCAACATATTTCTATTTTCTACCTGCATGGAATTTTCCCTCGCAAGGTTGTCGGGAATTTGCACAAAAAAGGTATTTTATCAGACCCAACGGCGGATCATAACCCGAAAGTGGGTACCTACGTAGGTGGGTATATAGAACGGTCCAATTTCCAGTTTCAATTGTTACGATGTTTTTTATAAATGACAGTAGAGCAGTATGTTCGAAATTTATGATACTGGAAAAAGGTTGGAGCCATTTTGTTCACAATATTTTATGTTTGGGCGAAATAAAGCTCATAGCTGTTATGTAGAAATTAATTTGTTTCATACGCTCTGCGGCGAAATTAATAAGAGACTAGATTGATTTTGTAATAAACTGCCTAGATAAGTTTTATTATAAAAACTAACGTGGTTTACACTAATTTTGTGCCAAAATGCCTAGATAAGCTACCTAGCCTTAGCTGATTCCGTGGTTGCTTACGGACTTAGCAGTTACGGCAGAACCTATGTAAGACACATCTTGAAAAGATTCACATGCTTCAGATACGAATATTCATAAAAAAATATTCTATTACACCGCAGTGATGAGTATTCAGGTTTATTCCAATATTGTAACGTTTTGCCCATTCAAAACATGATCAAAATGACAATATTAAAAGAAGGATATAACGAAATCCATAATCTAAACCTAAATAAATATAAGCGTCCTAACAACTTACGTACTCTAAATAACTCTAAATCATTTCAGTTACCTAGATATAATAATACATATGGAATGAGAACCTACAATTAGTTTCTTCCCAAATTAATTAACACTTTACCAAAAGACATACAGGACATATACCTCCACACTCCACGCCCTTTCAAAACACTAAAAAAGAAACTTATAATGTTAAAAACTCTGATTATGTATTGTAAATTTTTATTTATTATGTAATTTCTTATTTTGATATGTTACCGAACTCATTGACTGCTCATAAGCCCTTCAGGCTTCTGCAGTCTCTTATTTTAAGAGAAATATTTGTTTTTGTAAATATTTTGAACAATAAATTAAAAATAAAAGCTTCCAATTTCTAAAGTCCTATGCAAAACTGGTTGGATTAACATTCTGATATTTATACAAATAAACACTTTAATTTAAAACAAACTCTAAGTGTCTATAGGGACTACATCGTCTTATCTCCATTAAAATTATAGTTGCAGTAGAAATCTGTGTTCGTCCTAGGAAGTACTGCCATCCTATATCTACCGACAAGCAGTAATGTTCACATTACAGTATTCCGCTTTGAAATTACAGGAAGATGAGATTTAACATATTTTTGTCTTAGTGATGTGCTCAGTGCAGTTTGCCACTTGGGCATGAACTACATCTGTTATAGGCAAATGTTACCGCTTAACATCAGATGGGCTTCGTGCTTGTTCCATTATGATTGCATAAAAAAACCGTGCATTGCCGCAGAAGACCACTCTTCCCTTTTCTACTGCCAGAACTTTCATATAAACTTACTTGTGTAACTGACATGTGGAACATAACCACCTCTTTGATGTATAAACATGTGCCGACTGTACTCATATATATTTTTGCACACGCATTGGAAGACAGATTTTTAAAATTTTATGCTAATGCCCGTTGTTAGAGTAATAATATACCGATTCCATATGAGTCCTGAGGATACGGGAGAAGCACGTTACCTTAAATCCGAACTTACCTCTCGATGATGATGCAGCGAGGTGAGGTCTGCATCCCTCCATGCGGCAGTGTTGAGTGCGTCAGCTCGTCTCCACTGCAGCCTCACGAGCCTGGCTCCACAACGGACTGCCCTTCTAGCGTCTACTGCTAACGCACTGCTGTTGGACCAAACTGCCGCTTCGGCGCCTTCTTCGTGGCTAGCGAGGTCTCCCCCTCCTTCCCAGACCAACACTAAATTATGAAAAATATCTGTCAGTGTACGACATTTGCCAACAATATCAATGGTATTCACTGTGATATAATGACTAATGACACTGTCGAAAAAATTAGATACTCGAATCTTTACTTATTTGATTGACACTGTCAAAGGGATATTGTAAAAGGGATATGTGGCAAAAAATATTTGATGAAATAGTGAATTGTTTTAACTTTATAAGATTATTTTCTGTTTATGAACCTGGCGGGAATTGGTTTGCAACAATAGCTCACTCGACGTGATTTTCGCGCTACGAATAAATATGTACATATTCATTTATAGTTTTCGCGCAATTTATCAGGACTATAAAAATGTTTGAAGATGCAAGAATATTTTGCTCTTTTAGCCACCACTTTTGTTATCTGCTTCATTCAGATCTGTTCAAGAGCAACAGGTTTTAACTGGTTTTTAGAGTTTAATTTAAAAGAGGACGGGGCATTTTTTGTAGATGAGATTTATATATAGGATAGGTCAGCTGTCAATCAATTGTTAACCTGTCGAATAAACTATTCGGAAACACCGAGGAACGTTTATGACTTGAGTAAGAACTTAGTATTGGATCAAAAGTATCGCAAACTATAATTCCTTAAAAATTGTTAGCCTTGTTAGAGATGGATAAATTGAACGATGAGCAGAAAGGATGTCGAATGGATTGTTGTAAATTGATGATACATAAATTCTAAGACGTCGGCGTCAAAATAAATGTACATGTAGAATGATAGGTAATGAAACATTGTTATCTAACTATGATCCAAAAACAAAGCGACATTCAGCGATATGGTGCTTTGAACACGAGCCGATTCCAACAAAATGTCACTATGCAAGAAGCACATAAAAACAAATGGTTACTTTCATTGGTACTGGGAGTGCTGAGTCTAAAGACAACAAGTATCTAACTCCGAATGAGATATGAGACTCTGTACCCCAATAGTGTTATCAGTTTGGAAACAAAAAGTAAAGTCTGGAGGCCGGCACCTTCATTATGATAACGCTGCCCCGCAAACTTGTGCCAGAAGTTTCGAATATTCTATTTAAAAAATGTGTCTATTTGACCTGAAATGGTGAACTCTTCTCGAATAATTAAAATGCTATCATTGAACAGCAACAATAGGTGGAAACCTTGCCACCTGGCTGCTTATAAACGTTATAGGTTATTTTATTTAATACATATGGTCATTGGTATTTTACAACTGATTTTCTTTTTAAGTACTTTACAAAGTTTATACGAATTAAAAGTTACGTGTTGCAAGTGCAATTTTAATGTAATTGATAAGATCAAAATACCTGTTAATAGCATATATTTTTTAAGCAGGCATCGAATTTGTTTGATCATGGTCCTCATCTTTTATTTTTTTATTTTCTTTATTAATCCACAGCTCCTGTAATTTAATTACGCATATACTGAAAAAGTACTTAAACTTACAGCCAAAAACGGGCTAACATTTTATAAAGATAAGAAATGACATTTACCTAACGTATTTAAATAACAGTTAAATAAACAATACCTAAAATGAACTATATAACAATAAATACGATATTTAATGAATACATTTGTGTGATGGTGTATACTCTTCTTACTATTCTCATACGAGAATGTACGCGATTGTGTGTGAATGTTAAACCAGAAACTTAGCTCATATTAGATTTAAATGCCTACTCTTGTCTGGATACGCAGTTTGTGCATATCTTATTGATTTATTTATTTCTATGTAATATGAATAGGTACAAAGGCCTAAAACACCTTAACATTTACCTGGCGGTTTCGTCTTAACCAGCAATGCAGCAGACATCGGCGACGGGCCAGCTCTTGAATGTGCAACAGCTCTGACTGAATACGTAGCTCCACAGGATAGAGCTCGCAGCACCACACTGGCAGCCTCTCCCCCCGCTTCCAATCTCCTCTCCTCTTCGCGAATAGAAGCCGGCTCCAATGCGTCGGCAGAATCGTCGCGGACTCGAACCCACCATATCGTGAAGCCTACATACATTTTATCAAATAATAACATATTATGATATTGTGACGTAACAAGCTCGAGGCCCACCTGACGATAAGCGGACTAAAGCGGTGCATTTCTTCACAAATCACGAATTGCATTGGGCCCGTCAATTTGAGACATAGTTTCATTAAAAAAGTCTCATGTGCCTGTAATTTCACTGGCTCTCAAGGACTGCTGTCAGAATACTCCGTGCTTGACGACAGATTTTCTACTTGAGGATCGCCAGGCGGGCATTCTCAAAATGCCATTCCACCACGCAAATCTAGTGAAAAGATTATGGTGGTGGGTATTTAGCGACTGCCGTTTGGCTTCGGTCTCGGGCCCATACGAGACTGTTAACCTGGCCCCAGGAGGGATAGAGTGACCTTCTCTATCCTTCACTGGGGTAACTCTTGTCCGGCGCGTCCACGTCGCGGGGCTGGACACAGCTCTCTTCAGTAGGCCGGAGGGAGACGATGACCAAGTTCGGATAGGGACCCAGCTCTATGGGGTATAGCATAGAACCCTTGCCCAGGGTTACGGGTGAAGACCTCAACGGTGGGATGGGCGGAGACAGCAGGTGTCGGAACGGCCAGACCAGCGGAGGAGGCGAACCACAGGGGTGTAGTGCCTGGAACCTGATGGAGGGCAGCGGTAGCCATCAGTACCTATGTGAAGCGCAAAGAGGTGGATTCTGAACCGGTTCACGGTGGATTTCTGCAGCCACTGAGGTTGTAGTACCGCGATGTAGAAAGCAAGGGGAAACTACTACACTATTATCCCATGAGAGCTGTATGATGGACACAGAGAGACACAGAGCAAGTTTGCCTGGCGATCCGCGTAGCGACCGGCGCCCTGAGTTTTCCGGGGCTGGGGGTGTGAAATTGGTTACCGGCCATGGTGATGTAGGCAACCAGGCTTCCCATGGAAAATATACTACTGGAAGAAGCTTAAGGTTAAGAAAATGTCATCTTTTCGGTACATGGAATGTTCGAGGTCTACTCGACAAATCTAAGCTTCCTATGTTAGAAAAGGAGCTGGAGCGATGCAATATGACTTTCACAGGGCTTAGCGAAACACACTGGAAAGGAAGCGGGCATTTCAACTGTGAAAAACATACAATCTATTTTTCCGGAAATGATAAAAGTAGTTTTTCTGGGGTGGCAATCGCAATTCCGAAACTTTGGAATAGCTCCGTACTTGGTTATAACCCGATCAGTAACAGAATTATTTCGATTAAACTCAGCGCATCACCGACCCCACTGAATATTTTGCAGGTATATGCCCCTACAAGTTCTTCCTCTGTTGAGCAAATAGAAGAATTCTACAAACAACTCGAATCTTCAATAGCTAGAATCCCCAAAAGAGAGATTTTGCTCATCATAGGAGACTTCAATGCAAAAGTGGGCGATACAACGATGGATGATGGAATTCGAGACATTGTGGGCAAATATGGTCTTGGTGTTAGGAATCCCAGAGGAGAACGGCTTATAGAATTTGCAGCCAACAACAACTTGACCATCATGAATACTGCATTCAAACATCATCCAAGGCGCTTATATACCTGGACATCCCCTGGAGACAATTGTCGTAACCAGATCGACTATATACTTGTTAGATCGAGATGGAGAAGTTCTATTACTAACGCGCACACTTTGCCTGGTGCAGATTGTGGATCTGATCATGAACTGCTTATTGGCAAATTGAGATTAAAACTACAAAGAGTAAGGACCACGAAGCCACAAAACCGAATGCAAGTAATTGATCAGAGCTCTTTTACAACGTCTATTGAAAGTAAACATTCCATCTGGCGGTCAGATATCAGGAACAAAGATAGTAACATCTTGTGGATATCTGCTAAGAAACATGTAAAGGATGCAGTTATAGAATCACAACCAAGGAAAATATCCGCTAAACGACAGCATTGGATGACAGCAAACACTTGGCAGTTAGTGGAAGAACGTAGGAAGCTAAAAGCTAAAGGGGTGAGTGTTGCTGAACTAAATTCAAAAAAATCAGTGATACAAGCTGCTTGTAGACGTGACCGTAATAATGCATTGGCAAAGATATGTGAGGAACTAGAACGACACTCGGACAAGTTACAGACGAAAGATCTTCATGATAAAGTTCGACTCATAACACGCCAGTTCAAACCAAAGACATGGGCAATAGAGAATGCCGCAGGCACAACCATCACTGAGATTGAAGACATAGTGAGTGTTTGGAAGGACTATTGCAAATCTCTCTTCGCGAAAAACATGACAACAGCAGACAACCTATGTACCTCAAATGAAATCAGTGAGCGAGAACCTGGTATAATGCGTGATGAAGTTCGAGCGGCAATACATCACCTAAAGAGCAATAAAGCCTTTGGTGTTGATGAGATTCCAATAGAAGTGTTTAAGGCTATGGGAGAAGCAGGTGTGGACTTTTTATTTACCATATGTTGCAAAACTTGGGAAACTGGCCTATGGCCTGAAGACTGGTCCCGTTCTATATTTATACCCTTGCACAAGAAAGGATCCACCAAAAAATGTAATAACTACCGGCTCATCTCTCTTACATCTCATGCAAGCAAAGTGATGCTCCATATCCTTAACACACGGCTACAGGCGTATCTTTCAAACCAAATTTCTCCAGAACAAGCTGGGTTCGTGAAGGGAAGAGGCACGCGGGAGCAGATACTTATATTACGGCAGATCATAGAGAAATCGAGGGAGTTCAACACACCACTCTTCATATGTTTCGTCGACTTCCGGAAGGCGTTCGATACAGTCATATGGGAGTGCCTATGGAAAGTTCTGCTGGATATGGGAGTTCCACGGCATCTCATCTATCTTTTAAGGAGATTATACGAGGACGGGTCTGCTGCAGTGAAAGTGGACGACGTCCTCTCAGATACCTTTAAGACTGAGTCCGGCGTTCGACAGGGGTGTATATTATCGCCATTGCTCTTTAACACTTATACTGAGTATATCATGAGAATCGTTCTGGAAGGATGGGATAATGGTGTTTCAGTTGGAGGGCGAGTGATTAATAACTTACGATACGCTGATGATACTACCCTTCTAGCAAAAACAAAAGAAGATTTAGAACAGCTGCTGTCTCGACTTGAATCCACCAGTGTAAACTTCGGTCTTACTCTCAACAGAGAAAAGACGAAGATCATGATAGTAGACCGGGCTGAACACAACACGCAAGGAGTTCCGTTTATAGCAAACTGTGAAGTAGTGCAGAGCTATATTTACCTCGGATCTACTATATCCAATCTCGGCGGATGTGAGGACGAGATCAAGTGCCGATGTGCTATCACACGATCAGCGGTAGAGCGATTAGGGAAGATTTGGAAAGACAGACGCATAACCAAAAATACAAAGGTTCGACTAATGAGATGTCTGGTATTCCCAATCTTTCTGTACGGGGCTGAAACATGGTCGCTCAAATTGCAAGATCGCCGGAAAATCGATGCCTTGGAGATGTGGTGTTGGAGACGACTGTTGAGAATCCCCTGGACAGCGTTTCGGACTAATGTTTCCATCCTCAAAGAACTTCGTATACAAAATAGGCTTTCGTCGACTGTTCAGCTACGAATTCTGAAGTTCTTTGGGCACATCTCAAGAAAGGAGGATTCCATGGAGAGACTTGTCGTACAAGGCCGGGTGGAAGGCAGTAGACCACGAGGTCGATCCCCCACACGTTGGATTGACCTTGTCACCAGTACTACTAAAGCTACCGCAGTACAATGTGCTCGCAACGCAAATAGCCGCCTCCAATGGAGGAACATCGCTAGGCGTGCGGCTGCCTTGGAAGTGAGCGGCGTCGACGAGATGCAACCCTGTCCATCGACAGCCACGACCACTCTGCCAAGAGTGTCCGACTAAGAAGAAGTTTGGCTAGCTAACACCCTTGAGCAGATAAACTATCGCCAAGCACCTAACGGTGTGTGCAGCTGTTCTTGAGAGCCAGTCAATATCGGTTGCTCTGACTTCTTCCACTACATAAAATTCTATCCTATTAGCTATAAATAAAGTTTCTAAGCTGACGTGGCGTCAGAGATGCCCTGTTACGCAGCTGTTCGGTATTTTGGTTTTGGCTCGATGTGCAAGACGTTTTGGCATCAATGTCTTTATTTACTATAAAAATTTGTATTTTCACATAGAAAAACTTGAATCTTTTAATTATATCTGATTTTATATTTAATATCTAACTGCCATGGAAAACGAGTTTTCTTTAAAAAGTACGTTCATTTCAATGAAACCTAATAATTCTGAATATAATTTCGTTCATTTCGTTCATTTCGTTCATTTCGTTCATTTCGTTCATTTCGTTCATTTCGTTCATTTCGTTCATTTCATTCATTAACGTATTACACAAATTTTGTTATATATAAAAAAGTATAGCTCCGATCGAACTCAATCCTACAGGAAACGATCAGGGATCGCGGCTTGCGTGTTTTGATGCGTGGAGCTATTTCAAAATATTGAAAACGGATATTTAATTCGAAAAATACACGAAATTTTGAAAAATATGACTATGAAAAGTGAATAACTTTTTGGCTCTTGACTCAAAAGACCTAAAAACAACGCAGCAATTTACAAAACACTAAAACAACATACAAATAAAATGAAACCATGGGACGATGCAATTTAAACTGTCTAGTTGATTTGCGCTACCAAAAGGGCGCAATTTACAAAACACTAAAACAACATACAAATAAAAATGAAACCATGGGACGATGCAATTTAAACTGTCTAGTTGATTTGCGCTGCCAAAAACGCAAATTTTGGTAAGCTACACTCTATATTTTAACGTGACATCAACTATGTTATAGTCCTAATGTACGGGGAACACTTCTCAACACTTTTCAACACTTCAAAACTCCTTCAATCATTCAAAAAAGACCAAATACCAGTAGACCAGTAGACAAGTAAACAAGTAGACCAGCAGACCAGTAGACCAGTAGACCAGTAAACCAGTGGACCAAAATACCAGTAGACCAGAAGACTATCTGGTGTAGGATTTTACCATGGGACAATGCAATTTAAACTGTCTAGTTGATTTGCGCTACCAGCAACGCAATTTTTGGTAGGCTATACTCTATATTTTAACGTGACATCTACTATGTTATAGTATGTACGGGGAACCGTTCTCAACACTTTTCAACACTTCAAAACTCCTTCAATCATTCACAAAATACCAAATACCAGTAGACCAGTAGACAAGTAAACAAGTAGACCAGTAGACCAGTAAACCAGTGGACCAAAAGACCAGTAGACTTGTAGACCAGTAGACCAGAAGACCAGAAGACCAGTAGATCAGCAGACGAGTAGACCAGTATATTAGAAGATCAGAAGATCAAAAAACCAGTAGGCCAGTAGACCAGTAAACCAGTAGACCAGAAGATCAGTAGACCAGTAGACCAGTAGAACAGTAGACCAGTAGACCAGAACACCAGTAAACCAGTAGACCAGTAAACCAGTAGACCAGTAGACCCGAAGACCAGTAGACCAGTAGACCAGTAGATCAGTATGCAAGGAGATCAGTTGACCAGTAGACCAGTAGACCAGAAGACAAGTAGATCAGTAGACCAGTAGACCAGTATAAAAGAAGACCAGAAGATCAAAAGACCAGTAGGCCAGTAGATTAGAAGACCAGTAGACCAGAAGATCAGTAGATCCGTAGACCAGTAGAACAGTAGATCAGAAGCCCAGTAGACCAGAAGACCAATAGACCAGTAGACCAGTAGACCAATAGACCAATTGACCAGTAGACCAGTAGACCAGAAGATCAGTAGGCCAGAAGACCAGTAGACCAGTAGACCAATATACATAAAGACCAGTAGACCAGTAGATTAATAGACCAAAAGATCAGTACACCAGAAGACCAGCAGAAATTACTTTTCTCATAAGCAATTACGCTCTGATCGGTATATATACCTAATAATATCAGAATCGTAATTACTTACCTAGGTACTTGTTTGACGGACCTGCGTAAGCCTACCTTTTTAATTTGGGTTCATTCAGTCAAGCATATCAGACAACAGGCAACAAAAAACTGATGAGGCGGTAAGTAAGTGAGTCTTTTTGGTTCATGTATTCCTTGGAAATATAATCAGTTTGTATGTACATATTACGCGTTTATCGTACGTAGAACAAAAATACATTAGTTGCCTATTTATAAAATTTAAGAGCGAAAAAAAGGTTTGCCTGTAGTGAGGAACGAACCCACTTCTTCCAGCTTTATTAATTTTTCCCAAAAAATTTCGAAACGATTTTTTTTTTAATTTGCTTTAGTCATTTTTTGATGTGAAAGGTCGTTTTATAGTGCGATTCTGCGGGGGGGATACGGTAATAATGCTTCAAAACCGTATACGGGGTTATTGGTAAAATGCTCTAAACTTCTTAGGGTTGACTTCTGCCAATCCTAACAAACATTTTGAGATAAATTTAATTTTTGTTTAGAAATTTTTTTTTTGTTTTTTTTATGTGTTTTTGACGGAATAAGTACCTAAGAGGACCACCTGATGTTAAAAATCTCTTGTGCATGTAATGTATTATTTCATATTTTTTATTACTTTGCTCGATGTAAATATTCAAAAATCTATTCAAAGGGAGCACGGCGCGGTCCCGTGTTGCCACGGCGGGCGCTCTTGGCTTGGAATAGACATTTAAACACAAAAAATATTAAAACATAAATATTTTTTTATTATTTTTTTTTCGAATAAAAAAAACATTTCAAAATGTTTGATAGAACTAGCAGAAGTCAACCCTAAGAGGTTGTTAGCATTTTAACAATAAACTTGTATACTAATACCTCAATACGCATCAAGAAACATACAGACGACACAATGAAAGAATATAGGTTCAAGCGATCCAATAATTCGGCCCTCAGGAAACTTTCAAGTTTGCCCGCAATCAATACCGGATACGGATACAAGAGGAAAATAAAGGCACGTACTGAAAACAATCAAAACTTGCGCGGGACGCGAATGTAAACACCCCCTTGTCCCTTGCCTATACATTTACATAATACCCTAAAAACGTTTATCAACTATTTTCGAGTCCCCAAAACTATTTGTTAAGCAAATCGATCGCTAAGACTGACTAGATCCGACCTGCAGGATTTGGATCTAGATATTTTTCAAATTATTGTAAGTACTTATTAGATGATTATTAAGGATGACTCACACGGCAGGTGGTCTTAAGTCTGTATATATTTGAAGATATTGGTCGCAATTCTCTTGACACCAAACTAACTAAAATTGAGTAACATTAGATTTAGAAATGTCAAATGAACATTCCTTATTCCGTTGGCGCCATAGTATAGTTAGTTAGTTCTAAAATTATTAAAGTTACTAAACTTAGTAAAATGTGCGGTTATGTTATTCTGTTGTACCATAATTTAGTCAGATTAGGTGGAACCATAGGCCATTTAACCTAAAACTAATCACCATCGAAATTGGTGTTGACTAAAGCTGTAATGTTCTACAATTATTTTATATTGGCTGTGTTATCTTAATAACGGTTTTCTCAGTTGTATGAAGTATGCGGCTATGTGGTTGCTTCTCACAACAACTCTATCTTCGAGATAATTCTTCTATTTAGAGCCTAGAGATAAAGCTTTGTAGGCAGGTAACAACAAACATGGATTTACGACATGCCTGTATAACTCGGAGGGATGGCAGGTGTTTTAAATAGGGGATGAGCTTATTGTCATCTATCAGGCACAGTGCCAGACTTCAGTATGTCTTGACCCCGGATGTGGGTTTATTCTACCTAGGACCTATTTATTATTACTTAAGCGTATATCTAACCTAACCTAATTACTTAATTAGCCGATATAGTAACTATCGATAGTAATGCCATTCAAAGTGTAAGGAACATAATCAGGCTGTCTGTATAAATGCTGTGATGTAAACAAAGCCCTATGGATAAGAAACACGTACCACAGATAAAAAAGTCTTTAAAACAACTTGAATGGTGCGCGATCTAGAAAAGAATTCAATTCAGGATAGTTAATTCGCTATTTTAAATTTAGTTCCATGTCACAGCAGAATAACTTTAAGGATTCCTAAAACTAAAATTAGATATTTTAACTTAGTTAGTATAGTTAGTGAGTGTACAACAGAATTGCTGCCATTATGTATGAACATTTAAATTAAAGAGTGACAATCACGATTATCGCACTAGAAATAAAGACAAATTAATAGCGGTGGCAGGTTTTAGATTAGCAAAGACAATAGGTATTATAAGGTCCTTCTTAGGTTAATTATGTACGGTTTTACAATAAAGTCCCTAAAGATATTAAACGTTCACAAAAGGAAAATTCAAGTTGACGTGACAAACTTTTTCATGAAAAATTCCTCCTATACAGTTTGACGACAAAATTGCTTGGTCAGTTCCGCTTCTGCCAAGCCATCACCTACCTACGTAATTTAAACAAATATTGTAACAATTTATAAAATAGTTGTAAAAATTTTTTATATAAGACGGTTAAAAAGACAGGCCCTGAGTTTCTTAGCCGTTCTTCTCGCATTGGATATACTTATAATTTTTTTGCCGAACCGTTGCAGTACTGTGTATAATACTCTGTTTCAATATTAAAATTGGTCTTTTAACTTCATAAGAGCGTCGTAGACGCCTAAACTGAATAAAATATTTTGACATGTCTCGAATTCGATCCCCGGACCTGATTAGTGATATTATGACCGCATATTTGATGAATCATTTGCAGATTATCTTCCGTTTTCAGTGAAGCCATCGATCAATAGGACCCGTTTGAAAATAACGCCTTAGTTTGATTGGAGAATCATTACTTCATAAAATGTTAATAAAACGTGATTTTCCTAAATCATACAATTTTGGGAACTAAAAACATTATAACCCTAGAAATTTATAAATTCTGTCTCCTCTCCATACATCTGATATTCCTACATAGAGTTGGTTATATAGAGTTGGTTAAACGTCAACAAAACCCTTACGATCTGACGTTGTAAGTATAGCTTAATGTATATGGTAACATCTATTTTCATAAATTGAACCATTATGCGAGAGCCGGATGAAAAGATTGATAGAATGTGATATCAAAAAATGGTTTTCTGAGGTCTACCTTACGCTTTTCCTTCAAACCAAAATGTGAAGCGTTTAAAGTACGAGATATATTGATTAAATGCCTCGCTTGATATGATTATGCATATGTTTTACATTTTGTCCTCTAAACAAATTATACAAGAATTGTAGTTTACACAGAACATGTTCTCTTCAATTTCGTGATTTATATATTATCATCTAGTTTATTTTCCACTTTCTTTATATTTTTTTTAAATAAAACCGCGAACGGATAGAAAGTTTGTAATGGTGGCAGGCAGGTGGTGAAAGGTAGATGGTGGCAGTACTGCCCCTGACGAAGTCGCACAAAGAATTCTACAGCTACTAGAGTATAGTCATTTCGTTTGTTCATTTATATATTCAGATGAATGTTTAAATAAAACTTGGCCATTACGAGCGGCGGTCATAATAATAATTATGTTAATTTACAGGCAAAGCAAACTTACTTCTTAAAAGTTGTTTGGTACAAGTTACAAGAATACTAAAAAATATATTTTAATTTCATAAGATTTCGCGGTTATTGAAAATGTTGGCAAACTAATAGGAAACCATCGCAATATATTTATATGCTGACTTACTTTAAAAACTTTTGGAACAAGTTGTTTTGTGTTTTGCCACTTTTAAGTATAAGATTCAACTGATGAATTTGACACCAAAATTGAACGATGATACGTCCACACTTTTAATATGGAACAATTGAGACTTTAAAAAAGGCTACACAGACACACCAATAAGTTTTTCAGTTTTTCTAAACTCTGGTCTAAATATTTCAATTTTATTTATATAAATAAATTGTCCTGAAAAGTGTCAGATCAGTCCCAATCGCTATAGTAGTTTTACTTCAGTAGGTAAAGTCCTGTGTAAAAATGGTTTACGTTATTAGGTTGTATTTTAAGAGTTTGAGTAAATCAGCCTTAAATATAACCTATACTGACCATGTGGTGGGGCTGCAGGATGATGTGTCGTTCTCCAATTCAGCTTAGCTTCTTTATGAGCCGCGTGTTCCAAGGCCAGAGTGGGGGCTGTTGGTGGTGCAGCGCATTCCACACGATATGTTACGTCTTCAGATCCGAAGGCATTTCGGGCTGAACACGTGTAGTTTCCGCTGGTTGCCGCGTCCACTTCTAAATAGTTAAGTATTTTAGTTATGCATTATTTGTGGTACTTTTTTATTTTTCTTTAATTGAGTAGAAGTTGAAATATTTTTTCAAACGTAATGCCTAATATCTTAAGTAATGGCACTACTATAAGAGGAATCTTTAATTTCCGTATGTCAGAATTTTACTATTTTTATTCTACAAAATATTGAACATTTTGTTTTTGATTGTGAAACTATTTTTACGGTAATGCAGTAACAATGTTCGAATTAAAAATCAGCTCATGCGCATACTAATTTCATATTGATGAAGTTGCATGGGAAGAAACATAGGCACACTTCCAAACATTGGCATTAAACATGTTTTATTTCAAAATGCATGTTTATATTTCAAATAATGATACGGTGACAAGCAAGTATGTCTTTGCAGCATCCTTCTAGTAATTCTCCGAGTCATATGAATGCTGTATACATTATTAAAGTACAATATTTAAGTGATCATTTTATATTCTTGACTAAACACGTTAAATAAGTGCTTACCGTGAATAGCCAAGTGTCCATGCGGCGTAAGGTGTGTGCGTGGATCATGAGTAACAGGTCTGTCACCTCGTAACCACCTCGCTCGCGGTGCTGGCTCACCGCGCCACACGCACGCTAACCTGAGTGAGTGACCGCATTGCACTCTCGCCCACACACCGAATGATAGAAGCTTGGCTCCAGCTATCGTTTCAAACAGATATACGCAAAATGAAATCATATAGTGTCTATGCTAGTAATAAACTTATTTATTTTATTGAAACCTAAAATTCCGAATAATATACAGAGGATGGTACCTACATCACAATTAGAAGACAAGTGAGAACATTTAAAAAAATTTTACTGTTTATTTATTCAATCATTCCCACTAGGTATTCTTACAAGATTAACCCTAATACAATGTGTGTAGTCAAAATAAATATTTCAATTACTAAACTTTAATATTTTAATTCATTATTAAATTATCATTATGTCATTCTTACTAAATAAAATTAATTACTTGACAATTCAATTATATGGTTCAGTTGTGTTAGATTATATCAAGTTATCTAAATAATTGTATTATTAAATTATAGACATGTTATATATAGCAATTATTTCATTTCACTTTTAAATTATAATATATATCATTCTTATTATATTAAATTTATTAATTGTCAATTAAATTATACGATTCATTGTGTCAGATTAACATATTAACATAATATTGTATCTTCATAGAAAGAGACCGCAAGGCGATAAGATATTATAAATTATAGTTGTGGAATCATTTTATCATATAAAAGAATGAAATTTCCATATTGAAATTAATTTGTATCGTACTGGTGTCTGATAATATAATATACACGTTTAAATACGTTAACGGATGTGAATAAACCTAGTAAGGAGACAGATCTGATATATTATTCAGTAGCTTACCCCTTGATGTAGTTGTGGCTGGCTGTGGAGCCGAAGGTTCCCCTTCCCCTGCCACAGAATGTGCTGCCACCCAAGCTTCGTAAGTGGCACCTTCAGAAAGAGATCGCAGTTCCGTCGATCCTCCCAAGCCCACTGAAGGTTCACTATCTTCCGCTTGTATTGTTGTAGTTTGCGGAGGTCTGTCTCTACAAAAACATTTTATTTTAGATAAATTAGTAGCCAAACGACTGAAACATAGTAAATACGGTCTCTGGTAATACCTGCCAAGCTCTCTGTAGAAAACTGTATAGTAAAGAATGGGTCCATTAGGTCGGCTTGGTGGTAACCAACTAACGGCTAAAGATGTCACTGATGTGGCGACCACTTTTACTGCTGCTGGCGGTCCAGGTGCTAAAAGAAAACAAAACATGTAAGTATATAAAATCAATCCATGCAATAGGGCAATGCTGCCAGCATGAGGTCTGTGAGTTTGCAATGACTTGTAAATTGTCTAAATTCATTTATTTGTAGTAGCTTTAGTGTTGAATAAAGTTCTTGGTAGTTTGTTAATAAAAGAATACCGCTGTTTAAAAAAAAACATGCTTCTGTTAAAAAGTCAAAATTATTTATCAAAAATATTGAGTAAGCATTACTTCGTTTTACTATCTTGCGATATATATGTTTCTAGAATTTTATTGTGGTCTTTAAATGAGCGGGTGCGTTTTCTAAGTCGTTGTAGCGTGTAAGAACTCTTGCTGTTTAGTGCAGCTCTTACCGTCTTGTTGAGTGGTGCAATGAATAGGGTGCGCGGGCACACCGTCTCCCGCTGCTGTGTATGCCAACGCTTGCACCGTGTAGTTGGTGTGTGGTCTAAGTGCAAGCAGCAGCGTTTCCACGCTCGCTACCCGCTTCACTTCAGCCCCTACCCCGCTCGGGGCGCCGTTCCCGCGCACCTCCCATTCGAGCCAGTCTGCCGCTGCCGACAAACAACTGCCATCACTCAGCTTACACACAGAATATACTCGTATAAAAGTTTTAAAAACAATACGTTGCCGGTACGCAGGTTCAGGTTCTTTATAGAAGAATGTTTTAAAGTGGAAATGTTTTAACGTTTTTAGATTACTGTAAAATTCAAAGTAGGTTTTGTTGTTCTTAGGCACTTCTTCTTAATAATATCGTTCCTCGAAAAAGCGGCATCTAATTGAATACCTAAGAAAGTGGCCTGGCTCAGTGCGAATTGGGGTTTGCTCTTCTAAGGTTTTGAATTACACAGCTCGTGAAATGAAATAAATATTTGTATAACTTTTGACCATAACTTCAAAACAACCTTGTATATCTGCATTTTCATTTTACGTATTATTGGTTAAATAGAGAATACGGTTATATAAAATACCGAAATTAATGATTCCTAACTTGTTTAATTATTGAGAGAAACTCCGTAACAAAAATGATCTAAAATATATTAATATTTGTACTTTACTTAATGAGGCCTAGACGATGACACTCTCCACATGTTATAGAGCCCAAGAAAGATTTTCGGCTCCCTTCTCATATACAGGAACACTCCTAAAAAATAGTGATTGGGGAGGAACAAGCACGAGGTCAACCTAATGTTTGAGATAATATTTGCCTATAACAGATGGATTTCGTCACAAGTGACGAACTACAATGCGGCATTCACCCTGAGCCATACAATTCTTGAGTTTCATGTGCCCGTAATTTTACAGGCTCTCATGGACTGCTGCCGGAACAAACTGTTAGGTGCTTGGTGACAGATGTTCGACTTAAGGGTGGAAGCTAGCCACGCGAGTATTCGCAAAATGTACCTTCTACCTGCCCTACGAAGCACGGAAACGGGCAGTAGTAGTGTCACTAGAGCGGTCACCCATCCAAGTAATGACCGCGGCGGACGTTGCTTAGCTTAGCTGATCGGTTAAGAACGTACGACTACGATCGCTTCAAAATAAGAACATCAAGATAATACGCTAGTATTGCTATAGTTCAGCACTTCCCGTAAGGCGGCGTACCTACACAAGGTACACAACAAAAAGATAATTTAAACACCCCCAGCTGGGGGCTAGAAAGTTGTTTTATTATTATTATTTCTGTTTATCTTCACGTTAAACGTTGGTAATATTTTCAGGGAGCTAATGAAGGTGTATTCAGCAAAATAGGGTTGTTTGAAGGTTGAATACATCAGGTAAAACTTTTCAGTATCCAGATGTTCTCGTGGTAAACTTCAACAACTTAGATTAAGAGAACTTACACACATACTTAGGTGGTTCATTATTCGACTACGTACATCTATAGGTGCCTAATTACTTCGTCAAAGAGGTCATTGATTTTATTTACATGGAAACTTTGAAGCATGGAACAATACTAAGGTAAATGATCATACTCTTAAATTAAGACGCTAATAAGTGCTAAATAGCTTTACTTGATTTTTTTTAGCAAAATTTTTGTTTGTAGCAGTAAAAAAAAATATTTTAAACTAGGTCACATTCACATCTAAGGCCAAGACAAGTCTCAAACACGTTTCATTAAAATTTTCTCGATGGAATGAAATTGCAATGATGACTCTAAATTATGCTTGTAAATAAAATATCTTAAATATTTATGTTTGAATGTGTATGAAAATATATTTACAAAATAGCAAAACCTTATCAAGAGGGACAAGAAAAGTTAAATTTTCTGTACCTCTTGTACTGATTTGGCCGATTCTGTGTTAGCACCCTCGATATGCGAGTCCTTAGCCGATTTAAGGCTCGGAAATTACGAAATAGTGCCAACATGATATGGAAAATCTCATAAACCAGGTACCGGATGGTACTGCAATTTAAATACACGATACTCAAGGATATAAGTAATACTTTCATCGATTTCAAAACATGTTTCCTAATAATTGGCTCGATAGAAAAAAAACTCAAAAACACCTCTGAAAATAGAGGATTCCTACTTTTTCCGCCAGATTTTAGTGTATTAAAAATTGGATTTTTTTCTAAAATATTGATTTTTTAAGTACAATAAATTTCATTGATTATTTTAATCCAAAAAAAGCACAGTTAATGCGTACTGAGCCTGTTTACAAAATGTCACATACGCCCTTTCATTCCGAGAAGCGTTAACATCATGTCGCACTATTTACTCCAGCGATCTACGTATATTGCTATCATCCTCGCTCATATCGCGGTCAGCCGCGTCATGCGTCGGACCTGTGTCACTTTTCTCGGCGATCTCAATTAAAATAAAACATGGGTAAAATTATAAATAAACGCTTTGGGAATGCAAAAAATCGTCAAAAACGCATGATGGACATAATAAGGCAAGCATCTATGGCTTCCTTTCTCCATGTACCTATGTATATATCTCTTATATTAATGAAATTATGATATGATTGTGAACCCTAACGCAATATAAAAAACACTTCAAACATTTTACAAGACATAGGTACAACTTTAGCTACCTAAAATAATTATTATAAGCAATATTCAGAATTTTTCGTAATGAATGTGTTGTAATTATTTTAGATGGATCATGATTAATTTATACAGTTTCTGACAATAAGGCACACAGGTTATGTACATAATTTTCGACAAATCAATCGTCGTTCAAATAGCGCATAGTAAGTGACATCGCTTCGCAAATGAGAGGCACGTGGATCGAATCCAGCGTAAAGAGATTCTTTTTGGTCTAATTTTAATTTTACGACATAATTCTTAATAATACAATAATAATTTTACGTATGTACGTGGACCAATATAATGTGTCTGACAGTAAGGCATAAACGATATGTGTGTAATTTTCGACACCTTGGTCAATGATTGTATAGTGTGTAACTACTGAAGTCGAATCAGAAGATCGAGTACCGTGGATCGAATCTCACATACCTAGATTCTTTTTGGTGACTTTTTTATTTGTATTACTTTTTATTTGATACGTATTATATTTACGTATAATTAAGTTTTCTGACGCGTATTCAATTTACGATTACAATGCTTGCAAATTTATTAGGTATCTCGAGTTTCCATGTTTTCATATAATTAGAGAGTTTAGTATATCTAATAAACGTGAACATTAAATAGGTACTACCTAATCTAGCTACCTGAACACGTTTTTTCATAGATCTCGAAAAAGTATGTCTTGGATGGACACGAGTTGCCACAGCGTAATAGTTACAGTTGAACAACATTTTCAATTTACTACAAAGCTATGTTGAGTAAACACCGTCCTTCTGTCCACTACTATAGAAAACACAAACTTTCATACATGGAAAGTTATTGAAATATTCATGGTATTATCGAGTACGTAATATATTAGTACATATAAATTAGTAGTAAAAAGATGGCCGTAAACGTTTGATGCGATAGAGATAATGAAATTCTGAAATGAAAACTTAATACAAAAAGATGAAGCCTAAGCTTCTGCTTTAGAATGAGACTTTCCATGGTTTTCTTGAATAGCATAAGAATTAAGAACTGACTAAAAGAAAATGAAATAATTAGCACCATACCAATACTTACGTAAGAACATCGAGTAAGGTGCATTATAGAGGACTTAACTATAACGCCCTTAATAACCAAAGTGTAGCGGATATACTACCAAAGAGAGTATTCCCCAGGACGTTTTGGTGTTAAGGGGCGGCCGGTAATTCAACAAAAGTTAAAATTATACACATTATAGCCATTATGTTTTTAAATGTTACATCTTCTGTGTTGTATAAACAACATATGGTAGCCATATAAACAACCCCATATATTGGATAGGAGGATGCTTCTTGGTTATTGATACTATCCCATAACTTACTTACCAATAAAATTCTTACCCCCGGTTTCTGAAACGCAAATCAGCGACAAATTATTTTAAATACTTGTTAATCCATTGTCATACGCAGATTGGGTTTCTAAAAACTTCATGTGACTGTTTGTCAACACTAATGTCAAATCTCCAATTAATCGACAATTATTTCAATTTTGGGTTTCTGAAAAGCTTTTCGGTACGTTAACGGTTTGTTAAACTGACTAATTCTAATTGCCCAAAATCGACCAATTATTCTAAGATTAACGTGTTGATATCGTAAAAATATATAAAAATAGGTTTAAGCATTCCTACCTACAACGTTTACTCTAATAACTGATAAGATAGAACAAGAACAGAATTATATCAAGTATGATTACTCTAAAAACACATATTGCTATTTTTCATACCGAAGGTACTGGGTAGCACTTCACCACTATCTCGCCTGATGTTAAGTGACGATGCCATCGATGATGCAGCTCGCTTACCCTGAAGATACCTATTCACTCCTGTTTAGAAAACCCCCCCGTAATTAACCAGAAACACAGACTCAGGCAGAGTGTTCCATTCCCTAGCGGTGTGTATGATGAGCGAGTATAGAACAAGAGTCCGATTATAGAACTACGTAAATATATTACTAAAGACTACGTGATTATAGTGTTGCTGCTCATTTGTTACTCAATAGGGTGCTATAACATAACCATAGCAGCCATTAAACAAACCGCAGCTGGGTAGATTGTAATACCAACAAAAGCATTTCCAAGATAAGTAGGTTATGGACCTTCCAAACCCCAACCCTCTTTGAGAAAACACCTTTCGGCTGAGGGCGTTAAGATATGGTTTAAAGCTCTGTTTAGCGCCTGATGTGCGGCTACAACATATTCACGTTGATGTTAGAAGTGGTATTATTTTGTATTGATGCGCAGGAGGTCCATAGTTAGAATCTCGCCGCGGTCTTCCACTTCACCGCATGATGCGAGGGCGGGAGTTTTTAGAATCATTGATAGGCTTGATAGTTGTTGGCCTTCAAGTAGAAAATATATTACCAAGGATCTAATGGTATGTTACGACGGCTGTTCTTGCCTATTCTTCTCTACTGACTTCATCATCATCAGACGTCAATCACTTACCATCAGGTGAGATTATAGTCAAAGCGTAGCCTAGCAGCAATAAAAAATGCCACTCATGATTTTTTTATTTTAATCGATTTTTACGATATAAAGCAACAAGTAAGGGAAGACAAACACGCACATTTTCACGTACGCTAGTGACTTTCACTATCAATAAACTATTACTGACATAATAACTATAAAATTAAAGAGTATTTATAATCATCATGATGGTATTGAGGATAAAGGGATTTTTTTTAATTTAATTTTTTATAGCTGATAGGTAAGCCTTTGACCACAATCTCACGTGATGGTAAGTGATGATGTGGTCGAAGGTGTTAACAGGCTTAACCTAGAATTACTCTGGCTATCAAGGACAGCTGCCGGAACACACCGTTAGGTGCTTGGCGACAGATTTTCTACTTGAGGGTGGTCGCTAGCCAGGCGGGCATTCACAAAATGCCCTTCGACCATGCGGTGAAGCTCAAGCCCGCGGCGGGATTCGAACCATGGACCTGCTGCGCGGCAGTCCATAGCCAAAGCCACTGAGCTATCACTGCTGGATTCATAAAAATTAATGAAATTTGATAATTCCACTAGCGATAACCCATCAATGTTGACATTTTAGGTATTAGAGCGTACACTCGCACGACTGGACTCTGTCAGTTAGAAATCCGAGCGCAAATAGTATTGTTGGATGTGAATGCCCAAATCTGCTTGTATTTTGACAAATAGGAACGCTTCGAACTCCTCTCTCTTGTTGTTTTACGTTTACGATCATCCGTCATATTTAATTGGTAACCATAGTAACGGTGGTGATGCCAAAAATGATTTGGGATTAATTTCATGTCAAAACAGAAGAGACAACGCTATGTGTTAAAAAAAGACAGAACACTAGAGAATGAATGAATTTGAACGACATTTTCAAATTTCATGTTATCATAGATAA
Organism: Plagodis dolabraria; assembly: GCA_963854805.1. Taxonomy (NCBI): domain Eukaryota; kingdom Metazoa; phylum Arthropoda; class Insecta; order Lepidoptera; family Geometridae; genus Plagodis; species Plagodis dolabraria. Next base: position 15,599,249 of record OY978459.1, on the reverse strand, counting down.
ACAAGCATTTTAATCAGGTGTTCTGTAATTTTTCATTAATATGCGTTCCAGAAACCCGTTGAAAGTTAGCGGATTGTTAATTGTGATGGCTTGTTAGATGAATTGAATTTTGACACGCGTACCGAAAACCGGCGATTAATATCGGACACCAAAAATATTATTTGAAAATCAATAAAAGTTTGTTATTTTTCTAGTATAGAAAATGGAGGAGAAGAACGACGCATTGTTGATATACACTATTACACAAAGAGTATATTAAGACAAATCTCGAAACATTCACCTTTCGATTATTTTTTTATTAATATGCAGGGTTATTGGTAAAATGCTAAATCCAGGGAAACCCGGACGGATGGCAGCCCTACTCTCATAGAATGTCCGATTTTATGTCGCACTCCGGTGCATCTTCGCAACATAATCTACCTATACAAGTACATACATCAAGTGACGGCACGGGTGTCGTTTACAAACATAAACGTATCTTTCGTAATCTTTGACAAATACAGTTAAGGCCCTGTTTTAGTGAAACAGTAGGTAAATTTAGCGTCCGAGAGTTGCGGGCTATTGACACTACGCAGCGCTGCGCTCTAGTCGCACAGCGCGCGTCAGGACTCACGTCGCTCGCTCGATGTCCCCAGCCGCACGCTATTAGCGTCACAGTGTAACTTAAAAAGTTGATCAACTGTAGGTATCTGTTACTAAATCCAGAACTGCATCTAAATAATTATTTTGTTCTGGTGAAAATTTTTATTCGCTTATAGAATAAAAATATTCGTTTCACACTAAGTACCTATTTTTATTAGATTTTTTTCGGATACCGATTTTTAGGGTTTCGAGCCCAAAGCGCAAAACGGAGCCGTATTTATGAGTGCCCAAGTTCTGTCTGTATGTCCGTCCGTAAGTCATTGGTCTTTAGCTCGTAAATGGAATGAGTAACAAACCTGAGTAACAAACCTGTTTACCGAAACAAGAGAAATAATACAATAGACTTTATTTATTTTATTATTTTTGTTACCAATATGAGTAAGGTAGCTGAAAAAATGCATACTGGCATGTGGTCGCCTGTAGAGAATATGTATAGTTGGTAGGAGGGATAGTGAACTTATTCATGTAAATAATGTGTTATCTATGATCTCTAAGTGGTTCGCGGCTAATAATCTTCTCTTAAATTCAAAAAAGACCAAATGTTTAAAGTTTTCTTTACCAAATGTTACTTATGTTGAACCAAACATTAAGCTTGGCCTAGAAAAACTCTCTTTTGACAATGCGACAGTCTTCCTGGGAATTAAAATGGATTCAACTTTACAGTGGAATCCACATATACATGATCTATCTGGAAGACTTAGTTCTGCTGCATATGCAGTTCGTAAGATAAGACAGCTAACAGACGTAGCTACTGCTAGGCTCGTTTATTTCGCGTACTTCCACAGTATTATGTCTTATGGTATATTGCTGTGGGGAGCTGCTGCTGAGATAGAGACAATCTTTATCTTACAAAAGCGTGCAATTCGAGCCATATATGAAACGGATCCTAGGGAATCCCTGAGAGATATTTTTAAAGTAATTGATATTTTAACTTTACCAAGTCTGTATATATTTGAAAATATTATGTATGTTCGTAAAAATTTGAGCAAATTTAAATCAAACAGTGACACTCACGATTATAACACTAGGAATAAAGATAAAATAGCGGTGCCAGGTTTTAGATTAGCAAAGACAAATAAAAGGTCCTTCTTAGGAAATTGTGTGCGGTTTTATAATAAATTGCCCAAACATATTACAACGCTCACAGAAAGAAAATTCAAGTTGCATGTGAAGTTCAAGTTGAATATTTTGATAAAGAAATCTTACTACACAGTTTGTGATTACTTAAACGACAAAAATGCCTGGACTGGTTCGCCTCTGCCAAGCTAGCGCCCAACACCTACGTAATGTAAATTAAGTATTGTAATAATTTTATTATATAGTATGTACTTAACACATTTTTAAAAAACGTTTAAAAGAATGGCCCCGAGTTTCTTGCCCGTTCTTCTCGCAGTGGCTCTATAACTTTTGTTTGCTGAACGTGGCAGTACAATGTAGTATATTTCAATATTAAAATTTGTAATTGACCTTCATAAGAGCGTCGTAGACGCCTAAATTGAATAAATGATTTTGACTTTGACTTTGAATTTACAAAATAACTTGCGAAAGTTGAAAATAGAGTATTTTAGATAAGCATGGTACCGACTTTAACAAGTTATTGCATACTTTTCATTGATTAGTGGACCAACCTATGTTTTTCTGGAGGGGTTTATTCCTGGAATTAATTTTTGACGACCAATTGTCGATGAGGTTTTTTACCCATTTTTTATAGGTAGGTATATCAAAAATCGCAACCCAAAGAATCTTACTACTATATTTACACTTATCTTATTTAATGATATAATTAATGAACTTCGTTTCGAATATATACAATAAATACTTATATACCTTCAACTATAATACAAGTTTATAAATATCTTTCGTAATCGACCGAGGAGAATTTCGTCAGAGAAAACGACAAGCGTCCTACCTCGATGGCGCCTAGGCGGGCACTGAATGGTGTGCGCGAGAGCATGAATCGTGAGATTCATATTCGATTGATAATCGACAGATATAGTATATGAGGGCGGTTGCTAGCCCGGCAAAAAATGCTCTACCACAACGCAAAACTACTGGTTCTCAAGGGCACAACTGCGACTGAGATCAGTACGAAATTTCATACATACCTAGGTTTTTCTGGACGTTTTTATTCCTGGAATAAAAGTTTCGACGAAACCATCCAATCGAATAAAGTTACTCCGATTTGGCTGAATTTCAAAATTTAGGTTTCTTGACGTCTACGAAGTAACTTTATTCAATTGACAGACGTCATCGAAAAATGAATTCCAAATTTGGCATAAGGACTTCCAGAAAAACCTAGGTATCATTTTTCAGCCAAATCGGAGTTACTTTATTCAGTTGGCAGATGATATCGAAACAAGTATTGACTGCAAGTTATTTATTTTCGCTAAGCGATTTATCGTTACATTGAAATTGAAACTGCAATATAATATATATTTATGAAATTGTTTTATAAAGGTCTTCATTTTGTTACCCCACTCGATGGGTTTGGAAGAAAACATTTTTTTTACCTTACAATATTGGGTCTAAAATCCGCCAGTTTGTTTTAATTTTTTTTATTTACCTAGTAACTTGGGTTATCAAGAGGAATCTAACGATATCTCTTACATAAAAATCGGTCAAGCCGTTTAGAAGTTATGGTGGAATAAAGAAACTCACAAACATACATATATGAACCCTGAAAACATAACTCTCCTATCCTCGTGTAAAAATAAGTCCATTTTGGGAATCATGAAGCCTAGCACAACCTTGATATCAATTTTCAGCCAAATGAGAGTAACTTTATTCACAAAATTTCTGGTTCTCAAGGACACATAGCGGCCACACCGATAAGTGCTTGGGGACAGATTTTCTTCTCGAGGGTGATATCTAACCAGGCCAAGTTTTATAATATATATTACAGTAGAATATTTTGATTGAAATAATATTTCATATTACGAAAATACCCAAACTTATCGGTAGTTGCATCGGTTAATTTTATCATACGGGTAACCAAGCGGTAACCTTTATCAAGCGGCCTTCTAATGCTCTCGTGATCTCCCGATTCAGACAGCTATAATCTGTTTCCAAAACCATACTATACTTTTTTACTATGGCGCGTGAAAACAATGCCATCGAGAAAGTTTTTTATTTTATTTAGGGAGAACATACATGTTGACTGCCGCTGTTGGCTGTTCAACTCCATCGTACTTTTGCATTTTTAATTAATTTTTTAACTTATTTCTAGCACGTAATTGACCGGCAGAATTTTGTTGGAGAAAACGACACGCGTCCTACCTCGATGACGCCTAGGCGGGCACTAAACGGAGTGCGTGAGAGCTTGAATCGTAAGATTTGTAGTTATTTTTTTCTTGTTAAAAAACTATAACTGAATTAGAAAATGTGGCTTCATACGTTACTAATAAATAACAAGCTCTATCTATTGGTATAATTTCCACATGATTTGATGATAGTATCTTTTAGTTCTAGTCATTTTAAAACCGAAATGGTGTCATGTTTGATAATTTTTTTTATCGAAGAAATTGATCAAAATCACGTTTTCGGCTTCATACGTTCCTGGAGAGTATGTTCAACTTTATGTAAATGATTTTATTTATTCTAAATTTTCAGTATTATTTGAGTTACAGTTTTTAAAAAATGTTTAAAATAACTACAATAGGGCCTTAATAACAGTAATACCACGGTTTTATAATCGATATGTAATATTGTGGTATTACGTATGAATAGTAATACAAAGTAATACATTTTCAAACAAAATACTTATCTTTCTCCTTGGGTGATTTCAATAATGGTATTATTTTGTTAGAAGTTTTGTTGTTCCACTCATCTACACAATAGCATCCACGAGATGTATTTATTATTATTAACAAATTGAAACAATAACTGTACCTACCTACTACATTCTCCATGTGATTTTTTGTTAGTGAAATCTTAATATGACTTGTAGTAATGACACGAGCAGGTACCCTTGATTGTTAGCGGAAACAAAGCCAGGATCTGAATGAACTACGCTACTTGATAAAAAAAAAACAAAAATTGGAACCGACTCCAACACCCAAAAGTGTGAAATAACTTGTTCAAGTCGGTACCAGTAAAGTTCAAAAGTACCTATTATCACAATATTGTGCACGTGGTACTAGTGTTGGACTTCGACAAGTTAATTCACACTTTTTGGTGATGAAGTCATTTCCATTTTTATTTAAAAAAAAAACACTTCTTTTTATGACCCTTGCTACTTACGGGATCGATCTTCATTCATTGTCAACGACTATATCATCAAGATAAGTAAATATTTTTCAGTTATTGGAGTGTATGTCAAAAACGGCTTGACCGATTTTGATGAAATTTAACTGGAACCAAACAACAAGTATCAGCTTTCAAACAATAAAAGATTTTTTTAAATCGATTCACCCAGTCAAATGTTCTGAGGTAACAAACATATAAGAAAAAACAGACGAATTAAGAACCTCCTCCTTTTTTTGAAGTCAGTTAAAAATACCCAATAGTATAACCCGCTATTTGTATTTTGATCAGGGGTAAAAAAGTTTTTTTATGATTTTCTGTGTAAATTTTACACAATATACTTGTTTTTGTAATAAATAAACCATCTATTGTGTAACAGCTTACGCCTTGCATCAAAGTAGATACATAGTTCATGTTCATCAAAACCATAGTTCATGTTCATTAAAAATGAACATACACAAAAACTGCAAAATCAAACAAGTTGGTAATAATCAAGACTAAACTTGTTCTACTGTAGGTATGGTAAATTTAGGCTCGCGGGAACTATGATCGCAAAGGGTTAACTGTGTCACACTATGATATTTACAGCATACAATCAACTAATGGTTGGTATCATGTATGCATACTAGATGGCGCTTCAGCACACATCACATTCGTGTGTGACAAGATAGTTTCTACTAGTTCTACTAGAGAGCGCTCTAAATTTTTAACCAAATAAAATATTACCGTTGACTTGCGGACGTGGCGCCATGTACACCGCGAAGTAAACACGCGAGGAGAAGTGGGGACAAAATCTAACATCTGGTTTTAGAATTCTGTCCCTTAAACGTTATATAATTAGATACGAATTAGCCACGAAACTATTTATAATAATATTATCAGCACTAGTGAAATGTATGTTTAGTATAATTCAAAGCGCGGTGTATCAATTTACCACTTGAAAAAAAAATTTAAACAAATCTATCAGGAGACTTGGAATACACATCTTAAAGCTTCCGTACCCAATCCCTGACCCCAACCACAATATTTTACAGAATATCTCAGGCAGTGAAAGTAAGTTAGTAAAATAAATAAAATAATAATATTTACTCACTATGCTCCGGTCTGTATAGTAGCTTGTAGCCGAGCAGGGCGCCGTGGTGAGAGTGTGCTGGCGGCGGCGACCACTCCACCTTCAAGCTTTGCGGGGAGACCGCGCGACAACGCACTCCTCGAGGGCCTTCCGAAGGCACTGCAAGAAAACAGGAAGCAGACTCATTAGACACCACTTAGAGGCCGACTTTAGTCGGCCTTTAGTCTTTGAGACAAATAAAGTCTTTATACTATATGCTACAAAATGGGTCTTATAATCGAGAGTAAATAGGTAAGCGTGCTCCAGCTAAGACCACATCAATGCTTAACTTGAGGCAAGGTGTGGTCAAACGCGAACATATTTTGAATAAAAAAACATTACTAACAATACAGTTTAGTATATCTAAGTAAAACATAATGCATATAGTATAAAAATAATGAGCTTATGCAATAACTTTACAATTGTTAGACTCACACCGTAGTTCACGAGTGAAATAGATGCGGTTAGTGTATGGTGCTCGGTATAACATACGCTTATCTACTAAACATATATACAGTTTACTCTCGTCGTTTTTGAAGCGCTCGTAGCAAAGTTTGCTTAGCCGTTCTGAACCGATCAGCAAAGTTAAGCAACGTCCGCCGTTATAACTTGGATGGGTGACCGCTGATGATATTACTACTGAGCGCTTCCGGGTTGATTGTCACGTATTGTTAAAACAAGTATAAATTAATTTCCAAAATACTGCAAATTATTTATTTTCGTGACACATTTTATCGTTTTTGTAATTAAAACAAGAAGTAATTGGTAAAAATTTTTTTTTTGCTTTGATTTTTTTTTAATTTTTAAATATTATTTTGTGTTTTAATGCCTACTCCGAGCCAAGAGCACCCGCCGCGGCAACACTGGACCGCGCCGTGCTCCCTTTGAATAGTTTTGAATATTTACATCGAGCAAAGTAATAAACAAAAGAGACTTTTAACATCAGGTGGTCCTCGTACTTATTTAGTCAAAAACACATTAAAAAAAACACAAAAAATATTAAAAGTTTTGCTCAAAACAAAAAAAAACATCTCAAAATGTTTGTTAGGACTAGCAGAAGTCAACCCTAAGAGGTTGTTAGCATATTACCAATAACCCTGTATATATTTATGGATCGTTTTTTCAAGCCTTTCATATTGATACCCAACAAAATGGGCTTAAAAGACAATTAAAAAAAACTGAAGAAATTCACAAACATACATACGAGTACATACATACATGAACCCTGAAAACTCTTTTTTTAGGCAGTCGTGTACAAAAAATTCGATTTCGAGATACTTCAAATATCGGAGATCGATTAAAAAGCCATCTTTAGATGAGCTAATTATATAAAACCAATATCCACCGTTACTTTTCAAAATATTTCAAAATCCAATTGCTCAAAACCGCGAAAATTTGTAAACATTTGCCGTCTTAAGATACGAGACTAATATCTAAGCCTACGAAATCGGCTTGATCTCGAAGACGTGGAAATTAGGGCCAGCCAGCGATCAACACGTTGTACATACTTCTTACGTAGGTAGGTAATACGGGTCGGTCGGGTAATCAATCGAGGTGAATTTATCCTTTGTCCTTTTTGAGCTTAGAGCTATGAATCGTAATGTTTTAATTAATTTTCTGAACGATGGAGCCGTCTTTTTAGGTTTCCGTACACAATAAATAAAACACTCCTTTTTTTGGGCAGTAGTGTAAAAACGGAACCCTACTACTAAGACTCCACTGCCTGTCTGTCGTCAGGCTGTATCTCATGAACCGTATTAGCCAGACAGTTGAAATTTTCACAGATGATGTATTTCTGTTGCCGCCATAACAACAAATACTGAAAATTGCCCAAGTGTGAGTCGGACTCGCGCATGTGTCACCATAATAAAAGGTTATAATATAATATAATATAGTGTCATGTTGTAAAGATAACGAACACAGACACGGAACCCATCGTACGCGAGTTTGACTCGCAATTGGGCGAATTTTTGTAGCTGTCAGTGAAATCGGTTAAGGAAGTCAAGACAAAGTTCAAAAAATAAAATGTTACCTTAAAAGCATATTTAGATAGACCCAATGGCAAGCAAGCAGAATGGGTAACAAGCAGATCAAACTAAGAATCGAATTTAGGAGTTAGGACTTAAGTATTAAGTGATTGACTACTTCAGAAAAATATGGAACTTATTTTCTATTTCATTTTACAATTTATGTATTCTAAACACCTCAGTATGGACTGAGGTGACCAACTTCTCCCGTCATCTATGTTTAGTTACATCGCAGGGACTTTATCGATCCGAATACCTAATGACCGTGCAAGACCTATTTTCAGAAGTTGTTCAAAGTTGGTTCGCTTTTAGGCAAATTATAGGCATACTCCGTTTGATAGGAAAAGACACTAAAATAGTACATAATACACAATTTACCATGTTTTTACTAATGTCGCTGGTTTTTCGACTATAATAAAATTGTGACACTTTGAGAAATGTTTGTTCAAAATAGTTATTTAAAAAAGTGCCGCGCTGATTGAACCTATGTAACAAATTATCTGAGGTATTTAAGATCGTCTTTAAGTTGATAATTATTGGTTCTTCTTCAAATTAATTCATACCTTTTTAGATGAAAGTATATTTACGGTTTTCGAGAAAAAAAACATTGACTAGTAATTTATTTTGGTCAACGAAGACGACCAAGTCTTCGTCTTAAAAAAAACAAATTATAATATTACAAAACTAATATAAGACTTCTTGGGAGAACAGCTCCAGGACATTGATCAATCGAGTATATAAAACAATTAAATTTAAAGGGCTCATAACAGTTTGCTTAGTCTTCTTAATCAATTAGCTAAGTTAAGCAACGTCTACCACGGTACTTGAGTAGGTATATGTTCTGTGGCCGCGGTCAGGAGTTGGATGGGTGACCGCTAGTGGCATGACAACTGAGCGCTTCCATGCTTCGGAGGGCACGTTAAGCTTGCGGTCCCGGTTGTTGTCCTAGGTTTTCTTCTTGAGGTTGGTAGCTAGACAGTCGGGAATTCAAAAAATGCCCTACTATAACGGATGACAGCTATAACGGCTGTCATCCGGTATAGCATGGTGGTAGGGCATTTTTTGAATTCCCGACTGTCTAGCTACCTAGCTAGCTATAACGGATGACAGCCGTGGCTAGCTACCAACCTCAAGAAGAAAACCGCCCAGCACCTAACGGGTTGTATTAGCAGCTGTTCTTGAGATCCAGACATTCTAAGGTAACTTGAACAACAACTTCGACCTACCTGACTTCACCTGACTACCATCAGGTGAGATAGCCGACAAAAGCTATAAAAAAATATAATTCTGTACTCCCGTCGAATTAAACGAATCTGTGTACCCTTAGTTTCTAGAGCTCATGGATAAAAATCACATGTCATTTTTCCTAATAGCGTAACTTACCACTTTCCTGAGTGAGGGTGTTTACAGGAGCTGATGCGGGACCAGCTCCAGCACTGTTGAAAGCTCTCACACTGATTGTATACCTGTGAATTTAAAATCAAAATCAAAATGCGTTTATTTCGGACATCAGAAATCCATATGCATGTTAGTACAGAAAAATAAAAGAAAAAGAAAGGAAGACTTAAAAACTTGTTAGTAAGCTATTTATTATAAATTACATGCGGACAATGAGTCCGAATTAACGAGTGTATTAAAATATAGGTAGTACTCGTATAATGAAATATTTCGAAAGCAACCACTGACGTTATAAATCGAGACCTTAGGTTATATAGGTATTATAGCCATTATTTTTTATCCGATCGAAAAAGTAAAAGATATTGACTTTGGTAATAAGTAGATGCGACAATGTTTACTAAATCAATGTTTATTGTGCTTTATATTCGACGTTTCGATTTCCCTTTGTATTTTTTTACCAGGTATTTTTGATTGGCATAGTTAATTCGTAATTAAAATGTACTGTAGAATTATGTATAAGGTGATGAATTCAGTACTTATAATGTACTTTAAAATTCCTACTAGTGAACTTTAAAATTATTTCTAGTGAGGAGACCCTAAAATTGTGCACACCCAATGAGGGCGGATTTTAGTGATAACTATTTATTGTAATGTAAGATCTATGTAAACCACCTATATTAATCCAAGCAAATAATAAAAAAAAATTTAATACTGATGTATCTGCTAGCACTGAACGAAGTGTTTTGAATGAATCATTATATCATCATAAAATAATGTTTCCAACAAGAATGTGGTTTATTTGAAATGGTAATGGGTAAAATTATTGCACATATGGCTTTGTGAAAACATCCACGCGATGAATGACCAAAATGATAAATTGAAGCAATCATATCAGTATTGTGCTTAAACAATATTTTTTCCAGATGGGTTCAACTTTTCAGATCGTATAATTGAAAATTTTATTTTTGAAAGCAGATAAATCACACAACGGGATAATATTTCCATATAACAACCTGGGCCCCTACTCTAATTCGTCGATGTTTCGAACTTCGGGTCCGAAAGAAAGACTTCGGCAACACGTCTTGACACACTTTTGATTAACTTCGTTTGTAGCATAGACTAGCAAGCATTTACCACTAGGAGGAAGTATCTATTACTTCCTCCTACATTTACCTAAATAGTTTTGTAAATATCATTTTTTTTATCGGATTCGTATGGTTTGTACACTGCCCAAATATGAAAAATTTCTTCGTTTGCTTAAGTAGTCCAAATTCGACTTCTAAATATGCAGAAATAAAATAAACGAGCCATAGTCATTATTTAGTGATATGTAGTAATGTGGCCCTAGCCAACTTAGCTACATAACTAAATCTAGATAGGGAGTTCAGGCGAGAACACGAAGCGCATGGTACAATTATGGTTTCTTGGATGACGGTGAAAAGTACTTAGAGCATTAATAATACTATAATTGCCTATAAACAATACTGTATACGGATTGATATGGACAAAAAATAATTACAATGTATATTATGTAGTTGTAATGGCTGATGAACGATGCAGTCCGTAGAATATATCAAACAACGAACTTCGTACCGCAAATTCTATTTTCCTTATCTAAAAGTGTCGGTGGAAACACGAAAAATTAAAATTCGTTAAATTGTAGTAACGGCCCTGGTGTCTTTTTGCAAGATGCGTAACAAAAACAATTTATAAAGGATAAACTACTAAAATAAGAACACAATTAAGTTGCACAATATCTTCATAACCATTATTTAGTTATTGATATATAAAAAAACCGAGTAATAAGATAACAACACAATGTGTTCAACATTTTGATTACGCGCGTAACTAATGAGAAAAGGGTTTTTCATGTGCCGTGTTTTTTCAAAAAACAAACTGAATAAAAATTAGGTACAGCCGATTTCATCAAATTATGTTTTATAATTGAATGCTTTTTAAACTTATATTATTATAGCCAATGTCGATTATCTGTATAATACCTTATATAAAATCATTTGCTAATGCATAATTATTATACTCATTTAACATAAATGAAAAAAAATTAAATGATTATTTCAACCCAGTCGTTGTAGAATGTAATTCAATATTTGTAAATTATCACAAGAAACGAATTATTTTGAGTCTAATTTATATATGACAGCATATAATTGAACAAATTGACTATTATAAATAGAATAAATTAAATTTAATGTTTCTTCCTTCTTCTGTGGAACAGTTAGAATGGTGCCTTTGTTATTTTTAATTAGGTTGTTCTTTTTTGTAACGGTATTCCTTTTTGTTCCATTTCTGTAACTGTACAAAAATTTTGTCAAACACACTTTGATATTTTTTTTTTTATTTTTTTTTTATGTCTGATAGGTTAGCCTTTGACCACTATCTCACCTGATGGTAAGTGATGATGTGGTCGAAGATGTTGTACAGGCTAACCTAGAATTACTGGCTCTCAAGGACAGCTGCCGGAACACACCGTTAGGTGCTTGGCGACAGATTTTCAACTTGAGGGTGGTAGCTAGCCAGGCGGGCATTCGCAAAGTGCCCTACCACCATGCTGTAACGACTGCTATCCTAAGACAACAACCGGGACCGACGGCTTAACGTGCCCTCCGAAGCACGGAAGCGCTCAGTAGTAATGTCACCAGCGGTCACCCATCCAAGTCATGACCGCGGCGGACGTTGCTTAACTTTGCTGATCGATTCAGAATGGCTATGCAAACTTGGCTACGAGCGCTTCAAAATATGACAGAATCGAACAGAAATAAAAGTTGACTCTTTACGTACAACATATTACCAATAATATGATCTTCCCTCACCGTGTATAATGCTCGAGTCCCTCAATAGTGTACTTGTTGACTTGGCCCCTGACTGTCGCGAACTCCATACCGACGTTAGCACCACCTGCCAGCGATCCGTCAGCTGAAGCCCACCACCATACTGTATAGCCCAAGAGTTCACCGTTCCAAGAAAGTGAAGGAGGTGCCTGGACGCAATGAAAGAAGGACACAGATAATTATTTAAAAAAAACTTATTTGTGCGTTCTTAAAGAAGCTTATCATCACCACCACATTTCGACCCTAATCAGTTTTATGTCAGGTCGGTACATTTCTTTTTTAATTTTTTGATGCCTGATAAGTTAGCCTTTGACCACTATCTCACCTGATGATAAGAGATGATGTGGTCGAAGATGTTGTTCATTTTGTACTTAAGGGTGGTAGCTAGCCAGGCGGGCATTTGCAAAATGCCCTACCACCATGCTTTAACGACTGCCATCCTAAGACAACAACCAGGACCGACGGCTTAACATACCCTCCAAAGCACAGAAACGCTCAGTATTAATTGCAGTAGCGGTAACCCATCCAACTCATGACCGTGGCGGACGTTGCTTAACTTTGCTGATCGGTAAAGAACATCTAAGCAAACTTCTCTACGAGCGTTAAAATGTGATATGTAATGTAATAGTTTTGGCTTTTGTTTATAGCAATGCAGGCGCTAGCTTGACGCTAACTCTTCTTGAGAAATTTCATTAGTATCTGTACCTATACGAGAGAGTTTATCAGTAAGCGGTTTTGCAACTCGAAGATTTTATGCTGTTGCAGTACTCTTTGTCAAGGAATGTCATGGAGAGTAACGTAACTTTTGCATTATCTGTACACGAATACAAGATACAATCTAAAGACAAGATTTTCACGTACTTTCATCGATATCAGCTTTAGGCATGCTCGCAAGACACACCAGAGAAAAAAAAATGAGAAATGTAAATCCAACAAAAATTCAAGTTAACTGTAATGCTAAACTCGAATAAATTTAAAATTTATTGAAGTTCATTATTTTTGCATTTATACCTATTTTTAAGTAAAAAAATTAGTTGCTTTCAATGAAAAGCGTTATACCAGTTAAAAATATCAAAACCACCAATATTTTTCCATGGTTGTCAAACAAATATATGACAATGATGGTTTTTGCTTTATTCGCAAAGACATACATGATTCTTACCAACCACGAACAATGATATAAAGCGCAATAGTCTTTGACTTAAATTGTTGTTGCTTCAATTCGCTATGATAAAGATATTCGTAATACGAAAAAGCCACTTGATGGTATAGTTACTAAAAATAGTTACTTAATAATCTAGAGACCATGTCTAGAATCGGTTTACAAGAGATTTCAAACGAATTTACTGATATTTAGATACTTGGCGATGTCTTTTCGTATTTCATGTACTTTGTGGCGGTGCCCAAGCTGGTCCTAAAGTTCACAGGTGCCCAAAGTGTACAGTCTCTATCCGTTCATGAAGCTAACGGACTGTTGTATGTGAATTAATGGCCAGAATTTGCTATTCCCAAATTACCATACTGTTAACCTGTAATGGAATAGACTTGCCAAAGGTTTCGAGTTGTTCTTGGTTCAGAAGACCGGACACTCAACGGCTACCATGTTGGTCTCCTAGGTAGTTCACGCACATCAAGCGGAGTTACCTAAGTACTTGATCTTGCAAATCAAGTTGCTGCTGGTCCGAGAAGTATAGTCTCTTCCTATTGCAGAACTGTTGTACTAATTGAACTTACTTGCCAAGAGAGTTCAACTGTAGTTGGTCTGGGTGCAGAAGCACGGATACTGAGCGGTGCCCTTGCTGGTGGTTCATGCAACGTCAAAGCTAGTAACGCGCGTGTATGGGAAGATGTGAATTGAGCTGTTACTGTTTGAGCACGGACTAAATATGCCGTTGCTGGTTCGAGGCCCGATATGTTCGCTCCTTCCATCCTAAAACAAATAATTTAATAGAAAACTGAGTCCGGTGATTTAAATACAACATAAAAAAATATTTAATAAAAATTGTCACCATGAACATTGACCTCACATTATCAAGGTCCAACTTCCACAAGTTATTCCATAAGTTTTAGTTTTGGAAGTCGGTTACGTTTTTTTATTCATTTTGGTGATACATCACTCAACATTATTAAATGATCCAAGTACGCAAATACATTTTTCAGTTAAGTGAAACTATAACTTAAAAATGACTCAAACAGTTTTGGTAAGGTTTAAGAGGCATCAACTTGGAGGTATACCCCAACCAAAAAAAAATCATCAAATTAGTTCATAATTGGTACAAAAAAACAAAAAAATTGAGAGCATTTTAGGAAGTTATTCCAAGGCACGGAAAAAATAATGTTATATACTGTGTATCATATCATACTCTCTTTTCTGTGTACTAAAAAGAGAAATTTTCATAATTAATATTGATGTTGATAATATTTATGATCTTACAGAATACTCACTCTGAATACGAATCTGCAGAATGTGTGGAGACCGATACATTGTGCGTATCAGCATCTCTCCATGAGTCCGGACTAGTTGAGTCATGTTTCCGATACTGCACTACATAGCCTAAAACCGGTGAGTTTCCGTCATACGGCCTCCGCCATTGCAGCCTGACGGACCTTGAAGTAGTCTCTATCACACGGAAGTTGGCCGGCGGTTCTGGAGGCTCTAAAAGAAAAACATGTTGTGAAAAACAGACATTTTTAATTTCTATAAATAATTTTATAATAATTGGAATTCGGTGACAAAGTTAAATCAAGGACAATTGTTGAAATGCTGTAATCTTTTTGATAATAAGCGACATGTGATTGTTTATTAATCTTAGACAGTAACAAAATAGTTAATCTACGGTACCTTGAACTGCTAAATGGACAAAATGATCTGATCTTCCGTAAGGGTTGGATGCCTGACATCGGTAAACACCAGAGTCCCTCCGGTCTGCACGCTCTATAACCAGCTCGCTTCTCAAGCCTTCCGCACTTCTAGTTTCAGATATGCTCATTCTAAAATCATAAAAATTTGGTGATACTCGGTATTTTTCAGAGTATGGTATAGAGAGAGTCAGTATGTTAAAACCATCATACATAAGCGACACCAAATAATACATTTGGCTTTTAAACACGTCATGTTACTTTTCGAAAAAATATGTATCTAAAAGTACTGAGATGAAATACTTCGCATCTTTATCTCTCTAATATTGCAGTTGAAGATTTCATTAGATAATTTTATGAAAATACCAAACGAGTTGCGGCTTTAAAATTTCCGCGTAAATGAACAATATACCTTGCTAAGCAATTATATTGTACATACTTATTTGTAATGTGGACTTTTATTTTCTTTCAAGTTGTAGTGTAATAATATAAAACCAGCTCCGACTCGCATTTCTCCGGTATTTTACCTGTAATCAGAGTTTGGTAATCCTCTGCCTGAATGACTCCAAGACGTAGACAGCGGAATATCACCACGGGCAACGCAAACTAGCCTTACTGTCTCACCCAGTTTTGCCGTCATATTGGCCGATTGCGTTTCGAATCTTGCTGGTTCTGAAAATAGTCAATGAGAACATTAAAATCTCCTATCAGGAAAAGAATATCCATTCATTAAATCATTATTACCGTTTACGTGTATATCAATCATTTTAAAAATGGCTGGTGGAACTCCGTTGTCAGCTCTGCATCGATACTTTCCAGAATGTTCTGCTTTTGCTGATTCTAGTCTAAGAGAACCGTTGTTTAGAACTACAGGATCTGATACTGCACCCAGGGATGTCTCGGTGCTGCCTTTAAAATGGAAAGGGTTAATAATATATTAATAATTAGGTAAGTTGATATGATAATGTTGCAAAACGCATGGTTTGGTGTTATTACGAACTTACCAGAAAACTTTGTCCAATAAATGGCAGGCGTAGGATGACCACGGGCTTCGCAACTCACAGTCAAGGAACCGTTTAAGAGAACAGCGGTGTCTGAAGGTTCCAATTCCCAATATGGAGGCACTTAAAACAGAACATTTATTATGAAAATATGCATTTCGTATTGATAAGTAACAGGAATATCGAATTGAAGATAAAACAAACCTTTGATAGCCAGTTCTGTAGACACGTTCGCTTTTCCAGCGGTATTTGTGACAACGCACGTGTAAATACCACTATGAGCAGCTGTTAAACTTTTGAAAAGAATCATACTGAAGAACTCAGCTCCTCGTTCGTCTACCTAAAAGTTGAGAAAGAGTTGAAGAAGGTACATTCATTAATTAATTATGTCACGAAAACATTATCTAAAGATATTGTCAATACCTGAAGAGCGCTAGATATTGGCATCTGATCTTTTAACCAGGAGAAGTAAACAGGCATATCTCCAGAAGTCACGGTACAAGTTGTTTGAGCACGATCTCCAGACTTCAACCCAGGTGGAAACACGATAGGCGATAAAACCGGTGGCGATACTACGGAAACTTGAACCTGAAGCAAAATATAAATTACTTCCAAGAAAATATAAGAACTCTGACTGTAAAAATCACTTTAGCGAATTGCTTACGAGAATTAGAGTAGCTCAGTTGCAGCGTTGCAATATGCCCGAAAGCGTCGTAACTTGTCGAATTTATAGCTTCTTTTCAAATTCTAGCAACCAAGAAAGTGTATCTACTATAATGGCAGTTCAGTTCATTGTTTATTCCGAAGTAAATGGAGGGACAGGCCCAAGGGAAACGGTGTCTGCATTGTCAAGAAGTTTCAATGGAATAAAAGAGGAGGCTATAATATTGCAACTGTCGCTTCATGTATTGGAAAAGAACATTTTCTAAATGTTTTCTGTGGAACAATATGTAAGCTAGTGTTTTTCACTTACCTCTCGTTTAGCTAGTTCACCTCCAGGTGTGACTACGGAACAGACCCAACCACCTTTATCCCGGTTCTTATCGACGTTAGTGATCGTTAGTTGGCCGTCAACTTGTTGGTATCGAGAATCAGTGCCTGCACCGCCTTCCCATTTCACGGAACTAGGAACATTGAAGTTTAGTTAGATATGGTTTATTTTCATACATTCGCAGAACTATCGTTCAGATATTTTTACGATTTACAGACTTTGTATTATTTAGTAAATGCTTTATAAATTTAAATTATTCCGTGACGACTTTTTTTACAAAACGAAATCGTAGTTTTAACACAAAATCAATCTTTTATTCGTTTTAGGCATGTACGACGCTCTTATGAAGGTGAATTTCAAATTTTAATATTGATATATTTGACGTTATACTGGCACGTCATGCAAAAAAATGCATGGAGCTACTGTGAGAAGAATGGACAAGAAACTCAGGGCCATTATTTTTCAACATCTTTCAACAATGTGTTATAAATGATTACCTACAAGTTGATTTCAATATTTGTTTTAATTACGTAGGTGACAGGCGACAACTTTAAAGCAGAATCATACAAACATTTTTGTCGTTTTAATCACAAACTATGTAGAAGGATTTCCTAATCAAAATATTTTTAACGTGGCACTGGAATTTTCCTTCTGTGGGCATTAATATGTTTATTTCAGGGAACTTTATTATAAAACCACACACAATTAATATTTTAGATAAACGCAGATTTATAAATAAAATGTTGTAATTTACATTCATGAACGTCTTAGATGCTAAAGTGTAATGAATGGTTTTAAATTTCGCGTTGAGAAGATATCAGTGAGCAGTTCCAACCAATATGATTCATACATTCATATTAGTTACAAGTACAGAACGTTTCGTAGGCACAAAACTTGTAGGTATCGATATCCCCGAACTAATGAAAAACCTTGTTTTGTATTATTCAGCAAATTGCTATCAATGATACCTTCCATAACCCTAGAAACATCAGCATTCCGACCAGAGACCCAATTTCCATTTCGTAAATATTATATACAAACACAATAACAGCAGTTCTCTTACGTAACGATAATAGGTGCCCGACTCCTAATGCCACGTCATACATATTGTAGGGAGGCAATGCGGAAAGTGAATTTTTATTCTCCTACCGCCATTTGTTTGCTGTGGTGGGGAATACTTTACAGGCCATTTTAAGTGTTCCATAAAAAGCAGTGGAAGTAAAGTTTAAGTGTCAATTTAATGGCTTCTGGATTCTTTACTTTACGAAGCGATGCTAAGAAATGTTTAAGACAACTTCAAATTGAATTATGTTTATGGCTCCCAGAGTGACCTCATTAATGAAATAATTAAAGAGTATGAAATTCAGTCAGGAAAGAATTGTGTGCCGGATAGTTTGACCAACCTATGATATTCGTGTACAACTTTGAATTGCAAACATATAAAAGTGCAGAAGAATTTTCAGTTTCCTGGTGAGCGTTACAGCAATTATAAGACAGAAAATAATATACTTAACTTTGAAATAAGTAACTAAGTATAAGTACATATATTACTTTACTGTAACTTTACCTTTGCGTTAACATAATTGGGCTCGTAGGTCCTAGGTAAATTTAATCGAATAATATACCGCTATTACAGTTCGTTTAAATAGTCGTTTTACTAACGAGACAAAATGTGAGATGATATGAAAAAATCAATCGATAAGATAACCAAGATATACATTATAATATTAAAGATATACTTTCGAAGCACGTGTCAATGACGAGGCATATAAAGCGCTACTGACGCCGGCGCCGTTGACCATGTATCAGTGATGCCCTTGGTGACTTTGGATGACCATGACAGTCAATTTGTCGTAGATGTACGATTAAAGTATCTATTTTCATATACATACCAATTATTACATTATTTTTCTTTAAGATATTTTTATAATCTTAAATCGTTTAGTAATGGGTTTTGTGATACCAAAGTTACTACAAGTTTATATTCTACTTGCGCTCTGTTATCTGCGTCCTTGCGTTAAAACATCAGAATGTGTTCTTTTTTCAATTAAAGAATGTCAAAAAATGCCAAACAACAATTGCAAGGGAAGCACTGACGCTGGCATCCGACGTCATTGTCGCTGTGCTTGAATTTCAATCCCCACATTTATAAACATAGTTAATATTAAACAAAATACTATGAACTATATACAACACTACAGCTACTACAATAAAAGCATTTAGACACCTATAAGTCATAGCAGACTCATAGGCAGTCCAAATGCTCCAGCCCACTCCCAGTTGGCAGCGTGCCCAGCATGCTGGCAGCATTGCCCCGTTGAATTGCAATGCTTATTCGTTGAGCCAAATATGTGCCAGCATTTTGATCACGCGTCGCATCGACCAAGCGCTCAGATAGGTTTTGGAAAATACGATGAGCTCCCGGTCCCCACGGACCCAACGTCTCTACACCAAACGGCTCAAATATGTAACCCATACCGAGGTTAGCATATTTGCGCCGCTTGAGTTGCTCCGCCGAAGTAGCCGCAGCGCCAGCCCTCACGTTGGTTTCAGAAAGATGTGACGGCGCTAAAGTGTCCACGCACGTAGCGTCCCACACTAAGGGCCGTCCTAACTTCCACGGAACCAGAGTCATGCCGTCAGGTCTTTTACCATCGTCACGCATCAGACCATTCGGTTCGAGAATAGCTGGAACATTGGCGCTGGTAAAAGCCCGGCGAATGATATCGTTAAGGCTGGCGTGGCGGGAAATTCGACCAGCACTTCGAGAGCAGGAGAGGCCATGGTGACCGAGTTGATCAACTGCAGTACCACACTGGCAGTGATGTGCAACACAACACCTTGCACCCAAGCGTAAGCTAATAGCTAGACGAAAAGCGGATGGATCTATAAGGCTACCAGTTTTGTAAGAAGGAATGGCCTGTAACCAAAGACCGGATTCCCACACAGAAACAGCGAGAATACGAGCACGATCTGCGATGCTAGAACACGTATTTAAAAGATCTTTCCGTGTTAGCTCGCATAGGGGCCGATCCCACTGTTTCTGAGATGACAACATTTTTGGGAATTCAGTATTTGGACAAGCCAGTCTCCATGTGTTTTTGGCCTCAGCCAGATATGCTACATCGAAAGAGCCTAAAGATCGTGCAAGAATTTTTTCTACTAATTTGTGTGTACTGTGTACAGAAGACAAAAAAGCTGGTAATGCCACACTAGAAATTTTGCGTATCCCTATGCCCCCCAACCTCACAGGGAGGGAAGCTTGCACCCAAGCCCTATCATCCATCTCAACATTCAAAACCGACACTAACGTATCTTTTACTAAGTTGTCTAAGCTTAACAAAAGCTCACTGTGTTGCCACAGCTGACAACATCTTAAATAGTATGTAAATTTAGGAACAAAAAGGCAAAATCTTATAATTGTAAAAGCCATATGGGCGTTAATTTTGGATAATCTGCTAGAAGCATTTCTAAACTTTTGAATTTGTTCTTCGACAAATGGTGATAAAGATTCGTTAAGAATCGGTGAACCCAAAAGACGAAGCGAACTTTTTTCTACTAATTTTATATTAGGCGCAAGTAAGTTGAATTTTTCAATAATCGAAACTTTATCCGGACAAGTATCACAAACAAAAAGTTCACATTTAGAAAAATTTAGTTCAAGGCCAATAACACGAAAATCGTCTATAAGTACTCGCAAGTCATCCAAAACCGTGTTCGCATCGCCTCCTAAGGTTCCGTCATCCAAATACCAAACGTTAAGTTTTGATTGGAGACGTTGAATTATTGAGTGGATCGCAAGGCTAAAAATGGCTGGTCCCAGAGGATCACCCTGTTGACATCCTACGGAAGATAAAATAACGTTATTTTGGTATGTTAATTTTGACGGTTTGCCGTAGCATTGCCAAAGAAAAGGGTATAATTCCGGAATTTTATCTTTCACTTCAGTCAAAAGAGTGCCTCTATCTAAAGAGTTGAATGCATTTTTAACATCCACCTTCAAAAGCACATCTCCACAATTTTGATCAAGAAATGTGCGAAGTGAATGTACAGCAGCCTCACAGCCACCCTGTGAACCAAAACCGAGTTGCAGTGGTTGAAAAAGATTACTTAAAAAAGCAATCTTTTTCCTACAACCGCATTTGGCTGTGAGGCGACGATAAGTGGTGCCTACTGCTATAGGCCTAATACCACCATCTTTTTTATTTAGGGCACATAAATTTGCACCGTACAGAATTTCGGTAATTTCATTGTTGACCTGACCCGACAACATCAAATTAACCAAAGCCGTCACATCCCTTAAAAGTGTCTCGCCTACCTCACCGGAACTAAAAGATAAAATATCTTTTAAGTGCTGAGGCGTGAGGCCATCAAGGCCACCGGCTGAGCCACTTAAAAAAGATGCCACGGCTGCAGAAACATCCTGTGGGGTCACCTCAACAATGTCTTGTATAGGAGATTCGGGAAGGTGGAGACCTGCAGTTGCAGGCGGATGCTTTTCAATTAGGGAATTCAACGTATCAGATGTAAAAGGAGCGATTGTATCACTCGAAAACAAGATGCGTGCCGCGTTTTTAATATCACCATCAGTAATTTTGTTTTCTACTATTTTAATAGTAGCTGAATCGAAATTATTTGTTTTTGTATTCCGCCGCAAAGGCGGAATGATTATAGTTGTGCCAAAAGATTGCTCTTCCCGTGCCCTGTATTTCACGCAGTTTTCCTTTACTCTAGTAGTAAGTGATTTTTTGTTAGACGGATCAAAATTCACGTGAAACACGTGGTACGGGAATGCTAGAAGATGCTCCCAGGCTTGCGTAGTATTAGTAGCCAAGACGTTTTTAATGGAACAAGATAAAGATTGGGCAACAGAAATTCTTGCACCCCGAGGTATGCGTTTTAATAAAGGAATGTTATTTTTGTACGAGCTTAAAACCTCCCAAAACGGTTTGGAAGGCGTAGCAGGGCTCGCAACACTGCTACTACTTACGTTTTGATTATTAATTGGTGCCGAAAGGGGAATTTCTATTTGTTTATGACACCTTGTTTGGTGAATTTTGAGGCCTTTATGACCTTTGAAATAACGAGCCTGGGGGCACTGCGGACACAACATCTGGCTATCTTGCGATACAAAGATCCCCGTTACAGCATTCATAGTTGGGGCACAAAGCATTGTTTACAAAATAAAGCAAAGCTTATCTTAGAATCTCTAGTGTGACGTCTCAACCCGGATGAAGGCTCGCGTCAACACCGTCGTCGTAGTGCGCGCGCCGGTGTCGCAGGCAGCGTTGCCATGGAAACAAAAATAACTGATTAGAAATTAGCTCGACAAGAAATGTCAAAAAGCTATTGAATAAATAAGCTAATGAAACTAACTACAGAGGCCCAAACGAGCCCCACAAACAATACCTCGCAAAATTCCACTAGGAAGAATGCGGGTGATGGGCAGAAAATGCCTATCTACTATCTGAAAATAAAATTAATTATTTTTTGAAAATAAATCTGAAATTTACTGACCTGTCACGTTGAATGTCAAGTTGTTTTTTTCATAGTTAATTAAGGTGAAGGCATAATTTAAAAGTTTCAGTCCAAAAGTGTGGGACAGGCTTCTTCCACATGCGAGTGACCGAAACATAATTACGAAATATTTAAAAGTCGTAGCGAATTTTTTTAAATAAATTCGTATATGAGCAGAAATTAGCTTTTTATAAACGAAAAATATCTTTCGAGTACTGTATGGTACACGTGCTACATGAATGAATGAATGAATGAATTATTTATTTGTCAAAAACATGGGTATTATAGGTCTTATTAAGTTATGTCAGTATTTAAAGATTCCAGCATGTTCTGCCTTACGGCGTACAAATTTTAAATATATTAAAAGTTACAAAAAAATAATAATATCTAAATACTAATAAGAAGCGATACAATGTCAAAAATATAAACGTTATTGAAGTATGTGAATTTAATTATCAAGCAGCAGGATGGTACGTCATGAAATTATGTCAAAGGTAAACCAATTAAATTACAAATTACTTTAGTTTTACATTTAAAAAAAGCGTCAATTGAATAAAATGAATTGTGTAAAAGCCAAGTATGCAATTTAGATTTAAATTTACTTAAGGGTAAGTCTCTTATGTCTATTGGGATTTTATTGTAAATTTTAATTGCCATACAATACGTATTGTTTTGAAATAATGCTAAGTTAGATTTAGGCATTACGAGATTTTTCCTATATCGAGTAGAGCGATGTGCATTAGCTTTTATTTCGAAGAAATTTGGATGTTGTTTAACAAAAAGAGCAATTTCCTCTATGTATAAACATGGAAGGGGTAGTATTTGTAATTTTCTAAATAAAGGCCTGCATGAGTCTCTACGCCCTGCTGAGCATAAAGCCCGAATACATTTTTTTTGACTCCTAAATACTCTTTCAATTTCTACTGAGTTTCCCCATATAACTAATCCGTATCTTAGGGCAGAACCAATATACCCATGATAAGCCGAGAGGGCTGCTTTTATTGATACTATCTGACGGATGCGTTTTATAGCGAATACAAATTGGTTAACTTTACAACAAAGAGATGATACATGTTGTTTCCAAGAGCAGTGTTGATCCAGTGTTATTCCCAAGAAAACGCAGCTGCTAACTTCTTCAATAGTTAGTCCATTTAAAGAGACGTTTATTTTTAAAGGAGTCGCTTGATGTGTGCGAAATTGCATCAATTTAGTTTTGTTTATATTCATTTTGAGATTGTTTTTTTCTAGCCATTTAATAGTTGTATCTAAGGCATCTACAATATCATCACTAAAAGTATTTTTGTTTTTACCTTCTATAATAAGAGTTGTATCGTCAGCGAATAGAACACAATCATGATTTAAATAGTCTGGCAAGTCGTTTATGTAAAGTAAAAATAAAAGTGGGCCCAAAATGCTTCCCTGAGGGACACCGTAACGATTGAATCTAAGGTCAGATTTATGGTTTTGCTGAACAGAGTTTTTTATATTTATGATTTCAACATACTGCTGCCTATCCTTAAGGTAACTTTGGATCCAGTCATGCGCTTTTCCTCTAATACCATATTTTTGTAGTTTAAAAAGAAGTATTTCATGGTTAACACAGTCAAATGCCTTTGACATATCTAAAAAGGCTACTGCTGTTGGTACCTTGGCATTAATATTTTCAGTAATTTTCTTCATCAATGAGAAGCATGCTAAAGAAGTTGAAGTACCTTTTCTAAATCCAAATTGTTCTTGTTTTAATAATTCAAACCTATGTACGAAACTGTTTATTTTACGATACATAATTTTTTCAAAAACTTTGGAGAGAACCGGGATAAGTGTTATCGGTCTGTAATTATTAGGGTCATTTCTGTCGCCTTTTTTAAATAAGGGTTTTACAATTGAAGTTTTTAGTTTGGATGGAAACTCACCATGTTCGAGTGACAGGTTTATTATGTAAGCTAGCGGGTGTGAAATAGTATCTGCAACTATTTTTAATATTTTTGTACTTATTTCATCATAGCCTACAGAATGTGTATTGTTTAATTTCATTATTATTTTGAATACATCATTATCATTTACTGGAGTCAAAAATATTGTATTTTCATTTATATTAATATTGCAAATGTCACGAATCTTACTATCTATAATGTTTTTGTCAATTATGTCAATAAAATAATCATTAAAAATGTTACAAATGTCATTTGGGTCATTATAATTAATGTCATTAACTTTTAAAGATTTTATTTCTCTACTGGCTATGTTTTTATTTACGTTATTTTAATAATATCCCAGCTTGCTTTACATTTATTTGAAGAAGAGTTTATGAATTTCTGATTCGATGACTTTTGACTCTGATGAATGCATTTTTTAAGAATCTTAGAATATTTTTTGTACTGTCTTTTTTTTATAGTCTTGTCTTGTTTAGATGATTTGATGTATTGAAGATACAGGTTACGTTTCACTTTACTACATACTTTAAGGCCTCTTGTTATCCACTTGGATTTAAAAGGTCTATTGTTAATTTTAATTTTTATGATGGGAAAACATAATCTGTAGTATAGTACCAATGTATTATGAAAATTGTTAAACGAACTATTTGTGTCATTTTCACTATAAACGTCATTGAAGCTCAAAGCTCTAAGGCAGTTGATGAATTTTATTATATTATCTATATTATAGTCTCTTTTGTATTCAAACCAATGTTTGTACATCGGGAATGTATCTTTGAGAACAACTGTGAGGGTTTGACCTGTTTCATGGTCAGACAAACTTAAATAATGAACTTGGCCTAGAGCGTCGGCAATGTTGCTCGCTATTTGATCAATACACGTTAGCTTTCGCGTAGGAGATGTTATATGCATTTGAAAATGGTGACTTGTTATAATATCCTTCAAATAGTTTGAAGCTTTGTTTGATTTAAGGATATTTATGTTCCAATCGCCACATATTATTATGTTTTTATTTTTATGTACAATTTTATGTAACATAGCGTCTAAAGTGTGCAAAAAGTCGTAAACCTCAAATGTTTTTGATCTGGAGGTTCTGTATATACATATAATAGTTAGATCAAAGTTTAAAATTTTTACCCCGCAACATTCAAATATTCGTCGCTTAGAAAATTCTTTTATCTCGTCAATTATTTCAAAATCTAGATATTTTTTTATTAAGATGCACGTACCTCCTCGCCTTCTGTCTGTACGTGAGTAAGACGTTGCTAATTTATAGTTAGATAAAGTTACATTTAGTTCGTCGCCTGATAGAAGAAAAGTCTCAGAAAAACATAAAACGTCAATTTGTATACCTTTCTCTACAAAATTTTGAAGTGTTAGTTCAATGTCATCTTTTTTACATAATAAACCCGCAACGTTCTGATGAAAAATTGTTAATTTTGTTTTAGACTCGAAAAAACGTTTTATTTATTGTATTACAATTTACAAACGCAGGTGTTTGATCTGGTATTTGAGTTGACGTAGTATTCTTTTTATGCAATGTATTGCTGATAGTTTCCATTTGCCGGCTAAAAAAATAAGGAATTGTCCCTTGTTTTTGTTTCGTGCTATTTTTAATTTGCATGACCTTGTTATTTTGTTTGCACGAAATAAAATCGTCGCGGCAGTATTCATAATCGATAATTACATTTAACTTATGACACAAATCTCTTAAGTATTGATGTTTGGTTTGTCCAAAGTTATGACAATCAATGAACTCGCTATTTGGGTATCGATTAATAATAGATTTCAGTCGTTTATTGAGGATTTTGGTTGGTCTAAGATTCGGATTGTTAACTATTTCTATTACGTACGTCTTAAAATCTCGTAATATATACAATGCATTGGACATGTTAGTAATACATTTTTTTAGGTTGATATCATTTCTACCATAGGATAAGATTATTCTATCATGACTCTTTGCTTTTTTTGCAATAGTATTACAATTTTCAATAAAGTGATCACTACTTGCATTCGTTTTAATAATGGATGATACTTGGTATTCTGATCTATCCGTTGTTTTATTATTTAGTCTAGATTTAATGATTGCTTCCGCAAAGCCTGACGCCTGTTCATCGCCCAGTATGTATATGTTTTTTTGATTTCCGTTCAAGGAAAGCTGAGTGCGTTGTCCAGTGTTCTTTTTTGAAGTCCTAGTATATCCAGTGTTCTTTTTTGATGTATTGATAGTTGAAGATGCTTTTTGACTTGTTTCATTCTGAATAGTTTTTTCATGTTCACAACTTTTATTCAGAGTCAAATTGAAATCAGAAGGCATTTTTTCTGGAGTCTGATTGATAACATTTTCAACATCTGGCGTTTGTCCATCCTGATTGACCTTTGGTGTATTCTCAGTCATAGTAGTGGGTGATGTTTGTGTCGATGATGCCAGCATTTTGTATAATGGTGTAGGTTTCAGAGGAGTTGAGTTAATCTGTTTAGTTTTGTTCTTGCAGTGTGTTCGAACATGAGTACGAGACTTTAGATCAGGAAAAGGTACACTTGTTTCTGATCCTGAAATACTTATTGCCTTAAGGGCTTTGATAGTTTGATTATTTCGTTCTAATTCCTGTTTTAAGCTGCTATTTTCAATTAATAAACGTTCAATTTCTTCGTTAGCAGATTGTAGTAGCGTAGTCAAATTTTTAACTTTTTCTTGTTGTTCAGCTATTTGAGAATTATCGTCCAAAGAAACGTTTGGTAAACTTTTCATTGAGCTATCCATAACAGTATATCCACCCGATTGGAAATGTTCTCCAGACTCATTTGGATAAATAACTGATAAATCCATTTCGGATAAAGATCGGGCCAGTCTGCGTCGATTTGTATTGATATTATTAAAACTTTCCATGTCGGTTTTTCAACTTGTTATATATTTGTATTTGTGTATCGAATACAAAAATATCGAATATATGTTTTAGTTTAATCGAATCAGACAATCGATATATTGTTTTTGAACGAAACTAACTCTTTAAACATTTTCTTACTGTGTCTGTGCAATATCCGGTCTACAGATTATTTTTGCTATGGCAACTTTTTCTTGTCGATGCCAATAATGTCATAATCCAATCAGCTGTTTGTTTCGTACGTCAAATCAATAAACAATCAACAAATCACGAGTTAATATACTGTTCGCCGTTGTGTAAAAACGGTAATAACGGTGGTTTTAAAATGTGTAAACAATGTATCTAGCAAATTTTGGGTGCTCACCAAGTGAATTTACGTGGTCCACAGATGTTTCCTTGAGGTTTGTTTATATTTACAATGGTCCTGAGATAACTAACCTCACTTTTCACTGAGTTTCGGGTTACTTTAACTATGAAAATTAAATTATAAGTATTTGTTTTCGTAAGAGCTCTTTATGATACGTGTTTACTTTCTTAGACCGGAAGTCTGACAGTGACAATAAGAAATATTATAAAATAATAGATTTGGTACGATTTACTTTAAAGACTCAAAACCTGATTATTGAATTGTGTATTCGGATCAGGCATAGTATTTTTCATAACCTCTAGAGTATTATATATTTTATTTTAATAATTAAACGCGTACTTTCTCTATAAAAAATATTTCAATAACGGTATTTTAATGACATATTCCTTTAAAAGGAAAGTATGTTCTAAAAGTTGTGTTAAAAAAAACGCCACTGCAACGTCACTAACGTAGCACCACACTGACGCTACTGACGCTTGCTGAAAGTCTACCTTAAGATTCGGACAGTTCACGTTATACAACTTATTATTATTACAAGAAACATTGACACTGTAAAACAAGGTGGATGAATAATTATACATGAGGAATAGTATCATATAGTAAACAGTACTCACTCAATTGGAAATCCGTAGTAAGGGCACCAGATAGTTACTTCTGTGCCGGCGACAGCTTTCACAGAGTTCATGGCACGGATGTATGGGGGACCTACAAAAAGATACGGCTAATAATTGATTGAAAATTTTAAAATCTGAATATAAATAGCCTTGACCTACGCACATCTCTGTTTATATCCGAATCAAGCTGCTCCAATATCCACTGGGAGCCGGTGATGCACGGTGCGGTGCGGAGCTGCGCTTAGACCAAATCTTGAAATTTATAACACCCCTCGTTTGCCGTGGGATGTGAGCTTTGTCATTCCTGATTCCTAATCACGGGACTAGCATGTAAACTATTCAACAATCCCTGTGTCAATATTGCTTTAAATGTGTACCTACTGTAGAAAGGCATATTATGAATTCAACGAATGAAAGTTTAAAATATTATGCTACACAATTTTAAACTTCACATAAATAGGTATATATTTTAATTAAAAGTAAATATTTTAGTAAAACTATAATGGCAATGCAAAACCCGCCAAACCCTCTATAATATATTTGAAATAAGTATTTGACACGTTCTTGTTATTATAGTAAAGAAACATATTTGATGACAAAAATAAGTATATTTTTTGATTATACTACTCTCTTGAGTTTTATATTTTTGATAATACGAGTTCTAAAGTACCGATCATTTCATAACATTGGGTTATTCAAAATCAGCTTAGTCATCTGATAGCAAAGGCTACGATACGATGAGGATAATGATCAATTATGGTTTCTTCAATACGTACGTACATGACAAAAAGTACAGCAAAAAGCTAATGAATCGCAATATCACTAAAATACACTCATTAATGTCAACAAAATCAATGTCTGATAATATATTGTAATAGGTACATACATTGGCAATATTTTAATAGCTTTACATTACAAATTTACGAGAGTAAAAATTATAGTCATGTGCGAATTCGAACCCACGACATTCACCCTTTTAGCCTTTCATTATTCATATTCGGAAAATAAGTCTTCCATAACTTAAGAAGAGATTTCCATAAATTCGATTTATGGAAGTATGGAATCCACCCTAAGGAGGTAAGTTAATTTGAATTAAAGAATAGCAGTGTTTTATTCGGACAAATTATTACCAATTATCACACCATCGATCGATAAGCGTCCTTGCTGGCTAGGACCGCGCGCCCGCCAGCGCTCTATCATGTCCGCAATTGATAGCATAGGGAGGTAATTGCACATGAGGAATTAAGGATGAAGACAATTTAGTATTGAAATAATTACTCGTATAATATTTTCCATCGTCATTATCCACACATTTTATATGCTATTCATTTAATTAATGTAAATAAATTCTAGAGCAATACTTAAAAATAAAATGTTCTTAATTCTGTCGAGATAGACATCAGGTCGCCCTATGCAAATTACACCATAACATTTACCCAGCAATTATCATAATGTGAACAAATTACGAGGCCTGCAGGTACCCACTCCGTGCCTACAGCGTTGTTTTGTTAGGAACGGCTAATTAAATGTATAAATGTAGAACAGTTTTGTAAATTTTACTCCACACTTTTATGTTAAAATAATCAGAATTTTAATCAGTACTTGTACTGATATTAAAATTCTTTTTACGATTCTATATATTTTTTCTAAATTATTACATTTTGTCCTTGAGTGAAAATAGAATTCGCGTTTTGCATTCTAAACATTTGTACATGTGTTATATAAGATCACACAATGGTGCTTGAAATATATTAGGAAATTAAGAGGGGCAGCCAATAACGATTATTTTTTTATTAAAAACATTTGTTTTATTCACAGATACACCCCCAACTGAAAGTATAGTCTGATGGCAGTACTGTCTCCTGTCATCATCATATTTCTACCATTTTCTCGCTAATGTTCGGTCAATACAATATCTCTTCATCAACAACACAAAAGACAACATAACAACATAAAAATGGAAAAAGATAATAAAAAAAGAATTAAACAACATCGAATAAGCATTGCAGTTCAACGGGGCAATGCTCCAGGCATGTTGGGCACGCTGCCAACTGGTAGTGGGCTGGAGCATTTGGACTGCCTGTGAGTCTGCTATGACTGATGGGCGGTCTAAATACTTATACTGTATTAGTTGTAGTATTGTATACAGGGTGTCCGGTAATTAATGGATAACCCCGCGGGTACTCGCGGGGGGCACCGTGGTCAATCAGGAAAAAATATTTAAAAAAAAACTATCTGAAGCAGTCTGGTTTTTTTAATTTTTCTTGATATGTTTGAGATTTGATACCTTTGTTCACATTTTTGGGCACCTCGACTACAAATTCATTAATAATGATTTGTTTTTTTCTGGGAATAACCGTGAATAGCTGGCGTTTTCATCGCAAGTTACAAAGTGTTTCTAGCTGCAACTGCTAACTTTTTTTAAATACTTAAAAATAACAATAGGAGTTTTCAATTTTGTAATGATAAAGTTTGAGGTCTTGTGGTAAAAAAATATGTATGGGGACCTGGGTGGCCAACAGCTTTAAAAACATGCCTACTTCATGAAGTTTCTTAAGTGGTATCACACTCAATTTTTTTTATTGTCAAATTACTGAGTTATGGCCACCTACGTTTCTTTAGTCTTATTTTTCTCAAAACAAAAAATTTTGTGAATAAGAAATTTATTTCAAAAATGTGCGGTAATTAATGGATAAACCCGCGGGTACTCGCCAATAATTTGAACAAAGGTATCAAATTTCAAACATACCAAAAAAAATTGCCATTGGTAATTGGCTGGATCATTTGGACTACCTGTACGCCTTCAATGGCCCTATGGATCAAAATTCCATAAAAAAATATGGATATGGAGTCCTAAGACCATTTCCGAGTAGCTGTAACGGATAAGTTACTTCCCCTTACTGCCCCGCTGAAAGTTTCCACTCTGTATATTACAATCCTCCCGTGGGGTGCCGGGTTAGAATTGCACCTCCCCATATCAGCCCGTGGGTGCCGTAAGAGGCGACAAAGGGAAAAATATTGTAAGGTGGGCAGCAGCGCCTTCTAAAGAACTGACAACTTACACTGCGATCACCAAGACACCTGCCAAGCGTGGGGATTTTATTTATTAGGGAGGACATAGATGCTGGCTACCGCCTGTGCGGTCGTCCAGCTCCACCGGGTTTTGGGCGAGGGCCTGGCTCTACAATAGCCCGGGAGGGAGAAGTGCCGAAGGCACTTCTCCCGAGACGGGCGTAGAAGGCGAAAAGCGCTTTCTACCTCCGTCTCCTGCGGACGCCGAAAACGTACCGCTATTATAGGAGGGGTTGACAGCGAGCTCAAGGGCACCACTGTGGTTCGGACCTCGGCTTGTCTCGCTGTCGAGAGACATGGGGGGGATCGGAGCAAAATGCCTCTGTGCAACTGCAGTGTTGCACAATTGGGCCCTACTGAATAATACTCTTTGACTATTTGGAGAGCAATTTATCGTGACCTTGTTTTTGCCTAGAGCTCGCCGGCGAGCTCGGTGTTTGATTGTGTGACCTCTAATTACCTCACACCTGGGGATTTTACCTCGACGACTTGCGGATAACGCTAAAGGTGCCAATGTAATGACTGCGATGGGGTCATCCGGGTCGTCTAATACCTGCCGTGGTCGGCGACAAACTCCCCCGGTTTGAAAAATGGGATAGAAGAGGCGGTCGAGTAGTTCGATGCCTGGACAACCAAAGGGTTCGAGTGGTGGGGCGCTCGATCAAAGTATCGGCGGGCGCAGTCCTTATTGAACTGCGCTAAAGAGGGAAGGTTTAGGTCGCAATGCAACTCGGTGTTCCGGATATACCACGGAGCGCCGGTTGCACTACGAAGAAAACGGTTTTGAATGACTTGAAGCTTATGGAGATGGGCCTCACTAGCATGACTAAACACTACTGATGCGTAAGTCATGATGGGGCGGATGCAGGCAGTGTAAAGTGTCTTCTTATTTCTAAGAGACATTTTACTCTCTTTGCGAATCAGGGGACCAAGGCGACCCATTACAAAGGCCGCTCTGTTACGGACGGTTGTTATATGATCGCTAAAGGTGAGATTCCGATCAAGGGTGACTCCGAGATATTTTGTTTTACTAACCCAGGGGATGGGTTGGTCGAACAAAGTTAAAGGTTGCGGGTAACGGGGGCGGCCCTTCTCAGTAAAGTACATAGCTGCACTTTTAACTGGGTTGACCGCGATGCGCCATTTACGGAACCAGTCACCGATCTCGGTGATGGCCCGTTGGAGGGCGGGAATGGACTTTCTACTGATATGCCACCCAGTGGTATAAATAGCGGTATCATCCGCGTATTGGGCTAATAGGACGTTAGGCTGAGAGCGTGGGATGTCGCTGGTATACAGCGCGAAAAGAATGGGTGATAGCACGGAGCCCTGAGGGACTCCGGCTCTGACTGGGTGGGGGGAGGAGAGGGTGCCTTCCACGCGATAGCGAAAGCTTCTGGCTTTAAGGAAATCTTGTAGGATGAGCACAAGACGTTCTGGCACGCCAAATTGGTATAGCTTGTAAATCAAGCCATTGTGCCAGACTTTGTCAAAAGCTTTCGCTACGTCGAGGAAGACTGCTAGCGTTGTCTGGGGTTTGGGGTACTTGTTAAAGCCCTCAATGATGTGCTCCGTGAGGCGGTGCACCTGTTGGACGCATGAGTGTCCGGGTCTGAAGCCAAACTGCTCATCTGGGATAAGGTGGTGTTCCTTAGCATGGGACTGGAGACGGTTTGCAAGTAACCGCTCGTAAAGTTTGCCTAAGGCACTGAGGAGGCTGATGGGGCGGTAACTGGTGGGGACAGATGAGCTTTTGCCTGGTTTGTGAATGCCAATGACATTTGCACATTTCCAGGTGTCTGGGAATAAGCAGTGGCTCATAGCAGCATTAAAGATGCTGACTAGGAGATGGATGAGAGGAGGAGAGAGGGTTTTAAGAACCCTGTTGGAGATGCCATCGGCACCGGGGGATTTGCGCGGTCGGAGGGCCTTGATCAGTCTCGCCACCTCAGCGTAAGTCGCTAAGGTGATTGGTGGGAGTTCAGAGGTGACCACAGAGCTTTTACGTTCGACTTCAGCATCCACCGAATCGAGGTGAGCTTGGTCAACGTGATCTACGTTAGGGGAACACTGAGCCTCTAGGCTATCAGCTAGGCACTCAGCTTTGTCTTCGTCAAAGAACGCTGGGACTAGTGGGACTGGTCTGTATAAGGGAGGCATGTCGTTATGATTACTTCCTTTCAAACCTCGCGCCAAGTCCCAATAAGCATGGTGGCTTGGCACGAGGTTTGAAAGTTTGTCACCCCATTGTTGATCACGCAACTCAGACATGCGACTTTGAACCATGCGTTCAAAGTGGCGTTTCTTAGTTTTGTTCTCTTTACTGGGGTAAGAGTCGTAATGTCGGGTCACTGCTTTACTTTCCGTCACTAATCGTCTCACATCCGCTGGAATGACAAGGCGCCGGTCGTCCGGCACCATGACCTCCTTTGCGGATGCACCTACTACGGTGGAGAGGTGATTAGTGAACGAATCGATCGCAAGGGTTACGTCATCTTTAGTCAGGATGTCGTCAGGGATCTTGTCAAGGTCCGGTGAACTGATAGCCTTTAGGGCAACGCCTAATTGCTTCCAGTTCACTATCGTCTTGGTGGGGCGGGGGAGGTCTGTTGTTGGGTCGGGACCTAGTCGCAGTATAATGGGTCGGTGGTCAGAGTGAAGCTCGTGAACCACTTCTATGGAGCGTAACTGGAGTGTTACGCCTCTGAGTAGTGCCATGTCAAGCAAGTCAGGTCGAAAGTCTTCCGTATGAGGGTAGTGAGTGGGCTCAGTGGGCGCAATTATGTCAAAATTAAGTTCTGCGACTAGTTTTTCAAGTGCAATGCCTTTGGGATTGTTGACGTTACAATTCCATAGGATGTGCTTACTATTGAAGTCGCCAATCAGAAGGACGGCGCTTCCTAATGAGAACAATGCTTCTAAGTCAGCTCGGACGATCGGCTTTTGACAAGCTTGGTAACAGGACGCTATGACTATAGGTTGATGACCAGTCATAGCTAGGAGGCAACAAGATGCTTCCATATTAACAAGAGTCGGGGTAGGTAGGGGGATGCAGTGCAGGGAACTTTTGTAATAGATAAGAGTGCCTCCCCCACGGGAGTTCACTCTATCATCACGTACCGTTCTGTAATTGGCAAACCTAGGGTTCGCCTTCCCCGGTTTTAGAAGGGTTTCCTGCACGCATATAATGTCGATAAGGTGGGTGCAACAAAAGTCGTGGACAAGGTCACGTTGTCTAAAGAAACCGTTAGCGTTGAATGACGCTAACGAAACTGAGCGCGGTTTCGTGCGTGCGGTTGTACTACCCATAGTGGTTGTACTGGGGAGGGGCCTGGGGAACGAAGCGCTTAAGGGCGCTAAGTAAATTCGCGTGTTCCAATGTATATTGGATCACGTCCGCTGGGGATTGAGCGAAGTGCATCTTGTGCGCTAGCTCGCGGACTTCGTTGATGTCAATAGACATCGCCAGGTCGCTGACTAGTTTGATGTCCTCTTGAAGAGAGGCATCCATCAGCGGCATGGGTGGGGCTTGTGGCCGAGAAATGGCGCGGGGAGGAGGGGCGCGAACGGAGTTGGCAACGGGTGCCGGGAGCGCGGGGCGAGCCGGGGCCGGTGCGCGGGCAGGGGCCGGGGCGCGGGCGGGAGCGGGTGCGGGCGCGCGGGCCGGGGCGCGGGCGGGAGTGATGGTCTTTACCATACTGGGTGGTTGAGACCATGCGTTACGGGCGGGGAGCGGCGCGGGTATTACCTGTGAAGCAGGTATTACCGACAGCTTAGGGCTGACCCGTTGGTAACGGTCATATGAGGGACGGGTCGGCCTATGCCTTGCCACCCTGTGGTTTATGCGTGGTGCTTTTGGGCAGCCGCGGTAATTCGCGGTATGTCCTTGAGCACCGCATAGAACGCAGCTGGGTGGGTCCGGCGAGTCCCGAGTGCGAGTGCACGCTGCTGTCGCGTGTTCGCCTAGGCACTTGACGCACCTAGCGCGAGCGAAACAGAAGCGGGAGGCGTGACCGTATAATTGGCAGTTGTGACACTGCGAGGGACTTCCATTTTTAAATGGGGCTTGTACGTCTAACCCAGAGAGGCCGCAGACCTTTTTTAAATTAAAAATGGCCTTGCCCTCTGGTGTACGGTCTAGTACTACGAGTACTAGGTCATATGGACTGCGGTCCTTCCCGCTGTACATGCGGTGAACCGCATGCACTGGGAAGTCTTGTGCTTTAAGGTCGTCACATACCGCATCGGTATGTATCTCCTTAGGCACACCGCGAATCACAACGCGAAGGACTTTCTCCTCTTCGAGCGCATAAGTGTGAAAACTTATGCTCTCTTTACGGAGGAGCTTTGTTAGCGCTCTGTGGTCGCTACTGGTGGGCACTTGGACTTTAATGCCCTGCTGCGTGGAGCGGGCATTAGTATAATGGATCCCACGATCCGAAACTAAACGGGACAGCATGTCCCATTTGCTTTTGTCCTGAATGAACAAAGGCGGAGGCGGTTTTTCGCGACGTGCGCTCGCGTCCTGAGGGGACGAGGCGGTTGAAACTGGAGCGGAGGGAGGAGACGCGGGGCGCGGGGCGGGGGTCGGCTTTTTGCCGGAGGCGGGGGCCTTTGCGGGTGCCTTGGCGGGAGGGGCGGAAGTAGCGCAACTAGCGGCTTTGGGTGCGCGCTTGCGTTTGCGATCTACGACGGTGTAACCGTCGTTATCGGAATCAGAGTCCGTGCGTGAAGCGCCGGCCTGATCTACCTCCATGTCCGTTTCGGATTCCGAAACGGTCTCGACAATGGCGAAGGAGGGACGGGTACTCGCTGACCTCCCGATCGGTGAGCGAGAGCGAGACCGTTCACGGGGAGGGGCTGCCACCGTGCGTCTATTGTCGGGCCCGGGAGCGGGCGAAGTAGGACTATCCTCTGAATAGGATCGGGTCAAGGGAGGGACGTTGGCCTCCGGGTTTGAAGTCCCGGAGGGAGCGATGAGAGTGTCCGTGAGGCGGGCATTCTCTTCCTCTTCAAGGAGTTGCATATGTGCAACGTATAGATCGGGGTGGCGGACCTCACCGTTAGAGGGACGGGACTGCATCCTGAGGGGAATACTCAGGACGCCCTATCAAGGGTTTGAATTCCCTCACACACCTTGTGAGCTCACTGTGTGAGAGGGAGTGTGTACCTAAGGTGTGCCCTAGTTGTGTACCCTCTCCGAGCTTTTTTCTCGGCGGAGAGGGGTGCTCCTAAGCGCTACTCCGGGGTTGACTAGGGGCGACCCCAAGGCCAGTTATCCCGGAGCCCAGCTTGCTTCGGCTGACCCGTGAAGCGGGAAAGGCCACGGTGCAAAGTTCAACAGTGGCCGTTGTCACCGTAGGGTGTCACACTGCGACCGCAGCAAATGGCGGATTTGATCGTTCAGACGGGTTTGGCTGACGCTACCCCACGCCTGAACGACGTCGCTTAACAGCACAAAGTGTGTTGTTACGCGCACTGGTACAATGTTGTGTCGAGTAGTAAAGTTGTGAAGTGCGCACCGAAAAGTGCGGTCAGAACAAGACCACCAGCCCGGAGTGTTATGATAACGAAACAAGGGACTTGGGTAGGTTGTAATGCCTGACGTCTTAGAGCGCCTCTGCGCGCCGGCACGGCGAGCTCGTAGCTCACGTTGCACGGCGTTCGGCGGCTGCTCAGCTTCTGCACACAAAACAAAACTTCGTCAGGACTGCGTATTCCAAGGCACTGGTCTGCAACTAGCGTCGGAACGATGACCCGAGTGAGACGGCAATAGTGCGGGGACTATTGCGGTCTCACTGGGAGATACTGGCGGAGCTGTAGACAGGTGTGCACGGCGTGGCGGCACAGGTCGGAATGGTCAACGCGTGGGGATTATGGCAAATACCCCCTTAATAGGGGAGGCTGTGTTCAGCAGTGGACTATCCGGCTGTTACAGTACAGTACATATTACAATCGCTCGCGTCGCATGCATTCCTATGGGTGATGAGTGCTGAGGCAGCACTGGGGTGGGGATTGTTAGCGACGCAAGTACTATAGATACAATAATATTATTTTGATTTGATTTTAGATATGTTTGTGATATGTCTATGTAATTTACTTCATAAAGACGAAGGTATGCGAGGTGGGCTACCTATGCGAAGCACTACTAGAGTAGGGTATCCTATATACTTACGCGCCGGCCTCACGTCGCTCCCTCGCTACCTATTTTGTTCTCGATTCGTTGTCTGTTATTTTCTCCCTATCTCCTACACCTTTCCGGGACCGAAAAGTTAATGCCAGTAGCAGTCACCCATCCAAGTAATGACCGCGACCGTAACGAACATTGCTTAACTTAGTTGATAGTTTAGGCTCGACTGTCTAGGCAAGTTACACTTCGAGTTCAAACTTTTAAAAAATAACACGTATGCAGGGTGTACGTCTCTGAACTCTACCAACGTAGTTGCCTACATAAGTGCCTGTATATATTTCTTTCGAGTACATTATTCTAAGGGCCTGTTTCAGAATGTTCAAGTAAGTTCCGGTTTTACTACCCAGAACATATTTAATAAATAAAACACTGTCTTTGCGTTTCACAGTCATCATTTTAGCCTATCCATCGGTTAAAGCTTGAAACGCGCTACATGTCAACTGTCATTTTTATCATTCAGTTATTTTATGTGTTGCATAGCAACCCGAAACTTTATCAGGACATTCTGAAACGGGCCCTAAGGCAAAAGTCGCATGGAGCCTAGATCGTGCCTATATGCAT
Source organism: Plagodis dolabraria (assembly GCA_963854805.1). Classification (NCBI taxonomy): domain Eukaryota; kingdom Metazoa; phylum Arthropoda; class Insecta; order Lepidoptera; family Geometridae; genus Plagodis; species Plagodis dolabraria. The sequence continues at coordinate 15,560,989 of OY978459.1, read as the reverse complement.
AATTTATTTACACACACGGCTGTTCACGTAAACGTTTCAAGAACGATAAATTATTCGTTCTGTCCGACCACACGCCACTGACTACAGTACGCCAGCAAGGTTGATATTTTCTTAGAAATAATATTATTTCCAATTACCTATTGTAATTGGAAATAATATACTAATAAAGTAAACGTATTTTGGTGATACTACGGTGTTTGTTACTGATAGGCGTCTAGGTGTTATCTAATAGTTATCTAGTATAGAACTTTTGTACGAGTCTACGAGTTCGTCCGGGGATGTACCGCTTTCATACCTATTTCTACCCCCAGCGGTTATGTTGACATCACTGTTTGAAGTGGTCCGAATTGATGTGAATGGGTGTCATCGGTGAAATTTTTAGGCACGTGAGACCTAATTCTATGTCTTGGGGTGATAGGTGCAGAGCATCTTGCCACTTGTAACGAACTGCATCTGCTATAGGCAGTCTTTACTGCTTAACAACAGGTGAGCCTCGTACTTGCTGCACCATGAGAGCATAATAAAATAAAATTATTGATAGTGTAGTCTAAGTGGTAAAACCTTTATTTGCTGCAAGTTAAAATCTGTCGCCGAGCTCCGATCGGTGAGTTCCAGGACCTGAGATGTAGTAATTCTCGGTTAAGCGTGTTGACACCTTCAACCAAATTATCACTTACCAATACGTAAGGTAGAGATCAAAGGCATCAAAGCAAAGGCTACTCGTATCAGCAATAAAAAAAAACAATTTTCTAATGAGTCGCGGCTTCAACATATAGTTACATATTAAACGCATAAAATAAGTAATTAGTATTAAAAGACTTAAGCGCAAAAAACGTGTATACTATTTACCTCGACGTATCGACCAAGCTGCATTGGTCGTGGTCACAAGCGGACTGAAGAGATGGGTCTCAAAATCTTGAAAGGTGGGTATTTTCTCCAACTACCCGCATTTGATTTATATATGTATCGTCTTGACACACAACGCTGACAACATATACATATAAATATAACAGTCTTATGGACGAAGACTTACGAAGTATTCTCAAACTCACCCATGTCATGACAAATATTTGATGTGTTTGCACCTTAGTTTTAATTTAAGTTTGATATTTAACAGTATTTTGAACCTTGTCGATTCATGAGGAAACATTTGCCGTGTCCCAGAAGAAATAGGTGAGTCGGGAGTCTAAGAAACGAATATAATATATTTTGTTTAGTGTTCCTCCAACTACAAAGCGCCTTTGCAAATATTTTCTAATAAAACAAGTAATTTCCATCTCCTGCTGAAATAAGTCATCTCGAGGCTTGTTTATTCGAGGAAAAGAACGTCGTAGTACTCAACTTGATGGCTTAATTATTCACATAGCTACAGAACATAAAGTACGAGTATATTTATTTTCGCAATGACGTATTTACGTTACAAATTTTACCAAAGCTTTTCTGTCAATTACGCAAATTTTACAACATACATCATTAATTTTGTAGGGAAAAGAAGTAGGTATAGACTGTTTCGTTGGTTGTGTGTAAGTGTGTAAAAGCATCGCTGTGGGATATCAAAGACCTGGGTTCGATTCTCGCGTCGGATAAGTTACACAATTAGTATAGTTATACGAGTTAATAACTATACTAATTGTCTAAGGGTGATAAGTACAGTGCAGTCCGTAGTTTATGACGAAATGCATCTGTTACAGGCGCAGCTCATCGCCTACGACCAGGTTTCATGCTTATTCCATAAACTATAATCACAATAAAAACACAAACATAATTTCAGTACTAACTACTGAACCAAAGTTTGAAACTATTTCCGGTGGATGGCAGAAGAGTCGCGTACTTGAGCACTACGTTAAACTTCATAAAACCGATATTTGTAGGCCTTATTTCCTAAAATATGACATATTGACTTTACCGTCTCTCTATATATAAATATTGGAAGTAACATGTTCTGTAAAATCAAATCAACAACTGTTCGGAGAGTGGACCGATGCTGGCATTCGAACTCGTATACAAGACAAGATGAAACTTTGGCCACGTGACGCTAAAACGACACTTATATTAAAAGTATATTCTGTATGGCTCCCTTATTATATAGTTAAATTCCTCAACAAATAAGAGATCTTGATATTTTAATGTTTAAAATATTTACCAGCCCAAAAATGTTACTATACAATTAATGAATTCCTCATTGACAAGAATATATCAATTTGTATTACATAATAATGACTAAAATAAAATGACGAATTGTAAATTTTGATATCGATTTTCTCACATACCTATATAATTTTGATTAAATATACTGAAGACGAAATGAGACGATGAAAGATAAATAATATAAAAACAACCCCACATAATTATATATCTAGAGTTAATTTTAACAGATTGACATATTTTGTTATATCAATTTTAACTATTTCAATTTGTTTGTAATTAATAATAGCTTTCAAAATTAAAAGACTTTTTTTAGGAATTTGTTATGTACGGCAAGGACATGAGTTACGAAATTTAAGTTGCTTTACCAACTTGTGTGCTATTGTATGATGTATACTTACTCACCGTGTTCTGATAAACAAATTATTTGAATTTGGGATCAATAATCTGTCCAACGAAACGTGTACCTACGTTTAGACACTTCTGTCCGCCCGTTTAGGAAATACAGACGTGATGATATGTTTATTTTATTCGGTCAATAATTTATGTTTATCACCAGCGCCACTTGAAGATATTTATGAACATTACGCTACTATACCTTGAGCACCACAAAGAACGAATCTTGATTATAAAGTCAATTGATTAAATGCAAGTATCAAGATGATGTAGGTATTCCTTTCACAAACGCCAACGTCAGCCTACGGGGAAGGACGTAACTCAGGTTGGTGGTTGTATTCACATTTCTTTTTTTATAGGCTTGCCTTTGATCACTATGTCACCTTGTTCGTAAATGATGCTGAGGTCGAGGATGCTAAAAAGGACTAGAACTACTGGCTCTCAGAGATAGATGGCGCAACACATCGTTAGAGTTTGACGGACAATTTTTCTTGTGTAGCTAGCCTGGCAAGCAATACACAAAGACCCAGCAAGCAGCGAAGCTCCAGTCTGTAGTGGAATCCTAACTTAGGGTCCTTCAGGTGGTCCATCTCTGTGAGGTAGTTCATAGCTATTGTCACCGATCATAATTGGTTCAAAACACATCCATCGTAAGTTTTTTGACGTCTACTTCTATTCGCTATCTATGGTTCTTCGAAAGATAACCTTCATGACTTACCATAAACATTGAGACGAGCAGCATGCGCCACACTCCCATGGGTGTTGGTGGCTCGGCATTCATATCTCCCTCCATGTTCGACTCTGGCACTGTTCATTGACAGAGTAGAGAGCACGTAGTTTGCATTCGAACCCAGCCCACTCGGGCCACTTTCACGACCTTCAGTGATAACAGCCCTGGCAACAATATTAAAGTAACATTTTATATGTTATTTCAAATACTATCACTAATGGATCAGCCGGATTGTCCACTGCTGAACAAAGCGTCCTACATTAAGGCTCGGAAATTACGAAATAGTGCCAACATGATATGGAAAATCTCATAAACCAGGTACCGGATGGTACTGCAATTTAAATACACGATACTCAAGGATATAAGTAATACTTTCATCGATTTCAAAACATGTTTCCTAATAATTGGCTCGATAGAAAAAAATCTCAAAAACACCTCTGAAAATAGAGGATTCCTACTTTTTCCGCCAGATTTTAGTGTATTAAAAATTGGATTTTTTTTCTAAAATATTGATTTTTTAAGTACAATAAATTTCATTGATTATTTTAATCCAAAAAAAGCACAGTTAATGCGTACTGAGCCTGTTTACAAAATGTCACATACGCCCTTTCATTCCGAGAAGCGTTAACATCATGTCGCACTATTTACTCCAGCGATCTACGTATATTGCTATCATCCTCGCTCATATCGCGGTCAGCCGCGTCATGCGTCGGACCTGTGTCACTTTTCTCGGCGATCTCAATTAAAATAAAACATGGGTAAAATTATAAATAAACGCTTTGGGAATGCAAAAAATCGTCAAAAACGCATGATGGACATAATAAGGTAAGCATCTATGGCTTCCTTTCTCCATGTACCTATGTATATATCTCTTATATTAATGAAATTATGATATGATTGTGAACCCTAACGCAATATAAAAAACACTTCAAACATTTTACAAGACATAGGTACAACTTTAGCTACCTAAAATAATTATTATAAGCAATATTCAGAATTTTTCGTAATGAATGTGTTGTAATTATTTTAGATGGATCATGATTAATTTATACAGTTTCTGACAATAAGGCACACAGGTTATGTACATAATTTTCGACAAATCAATCGTCGTTCAAATAGCGCATAGTAAGTGACATCGCTTCGCAATTGAGAGGCACGTGGATCGAATCCAGCGTAAAGAGATTCTTTTTGGTCTAATTTTAATTTTACGACATAATTCTTAATAATACAATAATAATTTTACGTATGTACGTGGACCAATATAATGTGTCTGACAGTAAGGCATAAACGATATGTGTGTAATTTTCGACACCTTGGTCAATGATTGTATAGTGTGTAACTACTGAAGTCGAATCAGAAGATCGAGTACCGTGGATCGAATCTCACATACCTAGATTCTTTTTGGTGACTTTTTTATTTGTATTACTTTTTATTTGATACGTATTATATTTACGTATAATTAAGTTTTCTGACGCGTATTCAATTTACGATTACAATGCTTGCAAATTTATTAGGTATCTCGAGTTTTCATGTTTTCATATAATTAGAGAGTTTAGTATATCTAATGAACGTGAACATTAAATAGGTACTACCTAATCTAGCTACCTGAACACGTTTTTTCATAGATCTCGAAAAAGTATGTCTTGGATGGACACGAGTTGCCACAGCGTAATAGTTACAGTAGAACAACATTTTCAATTTACTACAAAGCTATGTTGAGTAAACACCGTCCTTCTGTCCACTACTATAGAAAACACAAACTTTCATACATGGAAAGTTATTGAAATATTCATGGTATTATCGAGTACGTAATATATTAGTACATATAAATTAGTAGTAAAAAGATGGCCGTAAACGTTTGATGCGATAGAGATAATGAAATTCTGAAATGAAAACTTAATACAAAAAGATGAAGCCTAAGCTTCTGCTTTAGAATGAGACTTTCCATGGTTTTCTTGAATAGCATAAGAATTAAGAACTGACTAAAAGAAAATGAGATAATTAGCACCATACCAATACTTACGTAAGAACATCGAGTAAGGTGCATTATAGAGGACTTAACTATAACGCCCTTAATAACCAAAGTGTAGCGGATATACTACCAAAGAGAGTATTCCCCAGGACGTTTTGGTGTTAAGGGGCGGCCGGTAATTCAACAAAAGTTAAAATTATACACATTATAGCCATTATGTTTTTAAATGTTACATCTTCTGTGTTGTATAAACAACATATGGTAGCCATATAAACAACCCCATATATTGGATAGGAGGATGCTTCTTGGTTATTGATACTATCCCATAACTTACTTACCAATAAAATTCTTACCCCCGGTTTCTGAAACGCAAATCAGCGACAAATTATTTTAAATACTTGTTAATCCATTGTCATACGCAGATTGGGTTTCTAAAAACTTCATGTGACTGTTTGTCAACACTAATGTCAAATCTCCAATTAATCGACAATTATTTCAATTTTGGGTTTCTGAAAAGCTTTTCGGTACGTTAACGGTTTGTTAAACTGACTAATTCTAATTGCCCAAAATCGACCAATTATTCTAAGATTAACGTGTTGATATCGTAAAAATGTATAAAAATAGTTTTAAGCATTCCTACCTACAACGTTTACTCTAATAACTGATAAGATAGAACAAGAACAGAATTATATTAAGTATGATTACTCTAAAAACACATATTGCTATTTTTCATACCGAAGGTACTGGGTAGCACTTCACCACTATCTCGCCTGATGTTAAGTGACGATGCCATCGATGATGCAGCTCGCTTACCCTGAAGATACCTATTCACTCCGGTTTAGAAAACCCCCCCGTAATTAACCAGAAAGACAGACTCAGGCAGAGTGTTCCATTCCCTAGCGGTGTGTATGATGAGCGAGTATAGAACAAGAGTCCGATTATAGAACTACGTAAATATATTACTAAAGACTACGTGATTATAGTGTTGCTGCTCATTTGTTACTCAATAGGGTGCTATAACATAACCATAGCAGCCATTAAACAAACCGCAGCTGGGTAGATTGTAATACCAACAAAAGCATTTCCAAGATAAGTAGGTTATGGACCTTCCAAACCCCAACCCTCTTTGAGAAAACACCTTTCGGCTGAGGGCGTTAAGATATGGTTTAAAGCTCTGTTTAGCGCCTGATGTGCGGCTACAACATATTCACGTTGATGTTAGAAGTGGTATTATTTTGTATTGATGCGCAGGAGGTCCATAGTTAGAATCTCGCCGCGGTCTTCCACTTCACCGCATGATGCGAGGGCGGGAGTTTTTAGAATCATTGATAGGCTTGATAGTTGTTGGCCTTCAAGTAGAAAATATATTACCAAGGATCTAATGGTATGTTACGACGGCTGTTCTTGCCTATTCTTCTCTACTGACTTCATCATCATCAGACGTCAATCACTTACCATCAGGTGAGATTATAGTCAAAGCGTAGCCTAGCAGCAATAAAAAATGCCACTCATGATTTTTTTATTTTAATCGATTTTTACGATATAAAGCAACAAGTAAGGGAAGACAAACACGCACATTTTCACGTACGCTAGTGACTTTCAGTATCAATAAACTATTACTGACATAATAACTATAAAATTAAAGAGTATTTATAATCATCATGATGGTATTGAGGATAAAGGGATTTTTTTTAATTTAATTTTTTATAGCTGATAGGTAAGCCTTTGACCACAATCTCACGTGATGGTAAGTAATGATGTGGTCGAAGGTGTTAACAGGCTTAACCTAGAATTACTCTGGCTATCAAGGACAGCTGCCGGAACACACCGTTAGGTGCTTGGCGACAGATTTTCTACTTGAGGGTGGTCGCTAGCCAGGCGGGCATTCACAAAATGCCCTTCCACCATGCGGTGAAGCTCAAGCCCGCGGCGGGATTCGAACCATGGACCTGCTGCGCGGCAGTCCATAGCCAAAGCCACTGAGCTATCACTGCTGGATTCATAAAAATTAATGAAATTTGATAATTCCACTAGTGATAACCCATCAATGTTGACATTTTAGGTATTAGAGCGTACACTCGCACGACTGGACTCTGTCAGTTAGAAATCCGAGCGCAAATAGTATTGTTGGATGTGAATGCCCAAATCTGCTTGTATTTTGACAAATAGGAACGCTTCGAACTCCTCTCTCTTGTTGTTTTACGTTTACGATCATCCGTCATATTTAATTGGTAACCATAGTAACGGTGGTGATGCCAAAAATGATTTGGGATTAATTTCATGTCAAAACAGAAGAGACAACGCTATGTGTTAAAAAAAGACAGAACACTAGAGAATGAATGAATTTGAACGACATTTTCAAATTTCATGTTATCATAGATAAACAAGCATTTTAATCAGGTGTTCTGTAATTTTTCATTAATATGCGTTCCAGAAACCCGTTGAAAGTTAGCGGATTGTTAATTGTGATGGCTTGTTAGATGAATTGAATTTTGACACGCGTACCGAAAACCGGCGATTAATATCGGACACCAAAAATATTATTTGAAAATCAATAAAAGTTTGTTATTTTTCTAGTATAGAAAATGGAGGAGAAGAACGACGCATTGTTGATATACACTATTACACAAAGAGTATATTAAGACAAATCTCGAAACATTCACCTTTCGATTATTTTTTTATTAATATGCAGGGTTATTGGTAAAATGCTAAATCCAGGGAAACCCGGACGGATGGCAGCCCTACTCTCATAGAATGTCCGATTTTATGTCGCACTCCGGTGCATCTTCGCAACATAATCTACCTATACAAGTACATACATCAAGTGACGGCACGGGTGTCGTTTACAAACATAAACGTATCTTTCGTAATCTTTGACAAATACAGTTAATAACAGTAATACCACGGTTTTATAATCGATATGTAATATTGTGGTATTACGTATGAATAGTAATACAAAGTAATACATTTTCAAACAAAATACTTATCTTTCTCCTTGGGTGATTTCAATAATGGTATTATTTTGTTAGAAGTTTTGTTGTTCCACTCATCTACACAATAGCATCCACGAGATGTATTTATTATTATTAACAAATTGAAACAATAACTGTACCTACCTACTACATTCTCCATGTGATTTTTTGTTAGTGAAATCTTAATATGACTTGTAGTAATGACACGAGCAGGTACCCTTGATTGTTAGCGGAAACAAAGCCAGGATCTGAATGAACTACGCTACTTGATAAAAAAAAAACAAAAATTGGAACCGACTCCAACACCCAAAAGTGTGAAATAACTTGTTCAAGTCGGTACCAGTATAGTTCAAAAGTACCTATTATCACAATATTGTGCACGTGGTACTAGTGTTGGACTTCGACAAGTTAATTCACACTTTTTGGTGATGAAGTCATTTCCATTTTTATTTAAAAAAAAAACACTTCTTTTTATGACCCTTGCTACTTACGGGATCGATCTTCATTCATTGTCAACGACTATATCATCAAGATAAGTAAATATTTTTCAGTTATTGGAGTGTATGTCAAAAACGGCTTGACCGATTTTGATGAAATTTAACTGGAACCAAACAACAAGTATCAGCTTTCAAACAATAAAAGATTTTTTTAAATCGATTCACCCAGTCAAATGTTCTGAGGTAACAAACATATAAGAAAAAACAGACGAATTAAGAACCTCCTCCTTTTTTTGAAGTCAGTTAAAAATACCCAATAGTATAACCCGCTATTTGTATTTTGATCAGGGGTAAAAAAGTTTTTTTATGATTTTCTGTGTAAATTTTACACAATATACTTGTTTTTGTAATAAATAAACCATCTATTGTGTAACAGCTTACGCCTTGCATCAAAGTAGATACATAGTTCATGTTCATCAAAACCATAGTTCATGTTCATTAAAAATGAACATACACAAAAACTGCAAAATCAAACAAGTTGGTAATAATCAAGACTAAACTTGTTCTACTGTAGGTATGGTAAATTTAGGCTCGCGGGAACTATGATCGCAAAGGGTTAACTGTGTCACACTATGATATTTACAGCATACAATCAACTAATGGTTGGTATCATGTATGCATACTAGATGGCGCTTCAGCACACATCACATTCGTGTGTGACAAGATAGTTTCTACTAGTTCTACTAGAGAGCGCTCTAAATTTTTAACCAAATAAAATATTACCGTTGACTTGCGGACGTGGCGCCATGTACACCGCGAAGTAAACACGCGAGGAGAAGTGGGGACAAAATCTAATATCTGGTTTTAGAATTCTGTCCCTTAAGGGGGGATTTGCCGTAAATCCCACGCTTGGCTGGAGTTTTGAGCTAATGGACAGCCTTATCATTTATCACTAAAAGGATGTCTTCAATGTAATCATAAGAGAACAGAGGAATGTAATAGAAATGTAAGAGAATATTGTGAAATAAATTAAACCCTAGAATTATTCAAGATGATTCCTACGTACTTCTTGTTCTGAATCCATAAATAATAACAATGATTGCTGATAATGTTTCCGAAACACTCGTAAAACAGTCGTTTAAACAATTCTAAACAGACTTAAGCCAAGGAAGTTGGAAGTTAGACAGTGATTTTACTTGGCAGCGTTACAAATGTGAGCAACTTCGAAACAATCTAAGCTACTTACTTTAGCAGGGCGGGTAAATTAAGGGTGAGCCAAAAGGCAAAATTGACTGTAACTTACTACGTGATTTATAGTATGTTCGAGTACTTAGAATGCCACGTGGAGTCAAAACAAAATATGATCACATTACAAATAAAACGAGAGGAAAAATTATAGTCTTTCTATATATTATACTATTTCTAGACTCAATTTTTTTCTTTCGTTCTTTGCCATCGTATCGGGATGGAGCCACACATATAGCGCAACTTACGTTGTACTACAAACAAGCCAAATTTTTGCAATCAGCTTTATATTGTTATAAGTTAGAAGTATCTGCATGGTGGAAGGGCATAATGCTCGCCAGGCTAGCGACCACTAGTAGAAAATCTGTCACCAAGCACCTAACGGTGTGTTCCATCCGGCAGCTGTATTTGAGAGCAAGTAATTGTAGGTTAAGCCTGTTTACCACCTTCGACTACATCATCACTGACCATCAGGTGAGATTGTCGTCAAAGGCTTACCTATCAGGAATACAAAAAAGTGTGATCACTCCTATTCACGTACTTATCCTCACCACCATGCAACTCGATCAGATTCTTTTCATATTCTGTCTTACTTAATTATAATGATTTAATTTTGCTAGTTATAGGCGGGCAGCGATCCATCCCTTACCACAGATATTAAAAAAAGATGAAGGAATATCGAAGAACTGTAAGCAGTGTCTTTGCAGAGCATTTACGGTACCTACCAACCACAGAAATAATAGCAAGTTCAAGTTTCATATTATTTATATTTCTTAAGGTTTCTTGCGTTTAAAAATATTAAAAACGCGTCCGATTAATCACTGCGATTATTTTTTTCTATATAAGACCAAAACAGTTACAGTCAATCGTTTCGAACTAAAGACCCGTAACCCGTTACACACGAGATGAAAACGACAGAGGAAGATTCCACAGCCTTCAGCTTGTAACCTGAATAAATTACAATCCCGAAATTCAGATATTTTGAGTAGAATGCTGACCCAAAACAATACGTAGGATTCAATATTCGAACGACATCAAATTAAATCATTGATTTATTTATTATACATGTCGAAAGGATTTTAATATTATTCATGTAGACACACTATATTCAGCCTGCAAGACGTGCAAATGTTTATAAAAAAGATTATATTATACCTACCATAAAGTAATCAAAATATTAATATTTATGTACACTCATATATAAATAACAATTGCTAGGAAGCCAGTCAGTTTTTTTTATTTCTTTCCATTCAATATTATAATATCGTTAGGTATTTAAGTATACATTTTTATACACATTATAAATGTTTATTTTATATAAGTATTTTCGGTCGAGAGGTTCTTATATTAAGTCATTGAACTTGGAGCTCTGTTGATGCGTATTTACAAACAGCGTTAAATTTTCTTGCATGGTGTATCAATATGGATTTTCCAGTTAAGATGTTTGTCAATAGTAAGTCTAAAAAGGTATAGTCGTCAACGTTATCAACAAATTTGGAATGAAAATTAATATTATAAGGCAATGTATTACAATTATAGTATAGTGGTATAAGTTGAATAAATTTTGTTTTATTTAGGTAAATACCCAATTTTTATCTTCTTAATTCGATTCTCCCAACTTTCAGTACTTAATTGTAAAATAACAGCAGCTGAACAGCGGGAAGGAAGTTACAATTTGTCTTGAAAATAAACTTTGGGTAATATACCGATACGACTCCATAGCAATTCAATACCAACTTAACAACTTTGCTTTAATTAATAAAGTTTCGAGCCCTGTTATTTATTCAGCCTGTTCGACAGTGGTCAATTACAACTTTATATTGCTTGCTCATAAATATCGTAAGCATAAAAGTACCCACTCATTTATATGTCACAATTCATCCACGATTCTATTCAAGTATAGATACCAAATAATATGTCAAGATATCAAGTGCCACTTTGACAACTGTCACATCTAAGACCTATTTTCTAGTATTTTTTCGAATATTTGCAACCCTTTGTAAACCAAATTGAAAATTATTTATAAAAAAAATCATTTAAAATATAGTAACATTTCTCTGCAAGCCACCGCGTCAAGTGTGTTCTGAATCGAAAAAATATTATGTCTTTGAAGTGATTACGAAATTTATAGTACATTTTGATACACATTATGTAGCTATTATTTGAGCTGAGTGTGATTCTTGTGTATGGCCTATAGAGTGTGTGCATGTATTGGGAGTGTATAGTATGACAGCTTAGCCGGCTGTACTGCTGAAATTTTTAGCAAAAAATGGAACCGACTTCAACACCCAAAAGTGTGAAATAACTTGTTGAAGTCGATGCCATGATGGTTCAAAAGTACCTATTATCACAATATTGTGCGCATGGTACATACCGACTTCGACAAGTTATTTCACACTTTTGGGTGTTGAAGTCGGTCCCATTTTTTGTTAAAAAAAATTTTCAATCTTTTTAGTGGCCCTTGCTGCTTACGGGATCGATTGTCATTCATTGTCAACGGCTATATCATCAATATAGGTACATATTTTTCGGTAATTGGAGTGTAACTCAAAAACTGCTAAACCGATACTAATGAAATTAAAAATAGGACCAAACGACAAGCATCAGCTTTCAAACAAAAAATAATTTTTAAAATCGGTTCATCCAGTCAAGAGATCTGAGGTAACAAACATAAAATAAAACAAAAACCTCCTCCATTTTGGAAGCCGGTTAAAAAGGGGTTTATTTTTATAAACAAACAGGCTTGCTTCTAAAACAAACAATGAAGTAAAAGTCAATATTTTATTATTTCTAAAAAAACTGTCTACAGGAATCCACTTATTATATGCCGTAAATAGCTCCTACATGGCGTTTTTGAATTAGAAAGAGTTGTAATCAGATATAGATGTGTCCACGGGACACATGCCTATACACCGTCGTGTAGAACTCATATATGAAGGTGTATCTGGGAATTGTGACAATGGTATCGCTTAATGTATGTAACCCATATTAAACGTAGGGTAAACTCTACACCAGGGCGACAACTTTGCGGCTTTATGACAATATTTTACAATGTCCAAGATAACCGCCCAGGTAGTAGAACAGCTTTACGATCGCTTCTAGAACGTGCATGATACCTTTGGGAGTTTAAAGTTTAAGTGATCCATTCCCGTGATACTGATATACTTAATAGTCATAGGTATCTGACGTTTAAGCGTTTAGTACACTCGCCGATTCAAATTGCGTTTATCGTCTCGTAATTTCTGTGAAGTTGGGCTGAGAGCTTCACCATTCGCTTAGAGCCCGAGGACGTTGTGTCAACAAACGCCGTAGAAAATAAATGAAAATTGATTTGGGGGACCTAACTAAGGTACGTATGTAGTAAACGCAAGGCGTTAGTATCAGTGAAATATTTATTAAATTTCTGTATTCGGATTTTTTTAAAATGCACAATTCGGTTATACCGTCATAAGTTGTTTCTATGTCACTATTTCTGAAAATTTGTTTAGAAAAAAATCTATTATCATAAGGTAGGAGACATCTTTTGGCCCATTGGCAATTGAAAATCTATGTTGATGGGTCACTTAAATTTTTCTAAATAATCTGGTGGCAGTATTTATAAACACATTTATTTTATTTAGTTATTAGACGTCGTGTTCAGGGCCAAAAGATACAGCGCCACCGAGGAGAACCAACAAGTAACTCAGTGAGCTTACTACATAACAAGCCCGTCGACTGAATTGATTTTGATTCCACAACTGATATTAAATCTTATACCTCTCCATCACTGTGTGTAATCGTGTATCCATCACGGCAGTCAAACTTAGAATGAAACAGTCATTTGCAATCCAGTTGCTCTATTGATTTCCACTCAAGTTCAACATCTTCCTTTTGGCGTAAACTCCCGTAGTGGAGACTAGAGACGCGAGCTGAATTCGGGAATGTTTTATTGAGTCTTACAGTCCCCGGCTCTTGGATCGCTGGATGGACCGCTCCATATTCCTTTATTTATATGATCGTGAAAGCCGAGTATAAAGAAATAAAATAAGCAGATTAAGCATCATGACACTTCTTTAATACATACTATAGTTGTATGTCAATGTACGTTAGGAGAACTGCAGTGTTCATTATCTCAGTGTGATCTGGAGTCACACAGGCAGGCGGCCAGAAACTGAAGCCAAAAAGAGATGTATGCAAGTATAACAAAACATCGCAGCGCAATCCCGGAACAAATGAGTTTTACAATGTACCTATTCTAATATTTTCGTTAATGTGATTGCAAAAAAATATACTCCACATAATGGAATAAGGGTAGGCAGATGATTAACATCAGCTTTTTTATAATATTACTAGCGACCCGCCTCGGCTTCGCACGGGTGCAAATAAAAAAGAAACCGGCCAAGTGCGAGTGGGATTCGCGCACGCAGGATTCCGTACCATTATCTGTAACCAATGCTAGCTTTTAGGAGCCCCCTTAATTATTTAACTTAATTTATTTTAATTAATTATATTTAAAGAGAACCTAAAACTAAATATTCTGTGAATGGTTAAAGCCTGTCTACCTGTCACCGTAATAAGTATCGAGCAAGAAACGGTAAAAAAATCAAGTTTGTGTATGGGAGCCCCCCTTAAATATTTATTTTATTTTATTTTTAGTATATATTGTTATAGCGACATTAGAAATACATCATCTGGGAAAATTTCTGACACTCTCAACTGTCTAGCTATCACCGTTCTTGAGATACAGCCTGGTGACAGACGGACGGACGGACAGCGAAGTAAGGAAAAAACGCAAAAAATTGTTAATTTACTACATCACATTAGAAATCCCTAAAATGGTCAGTGTTTCTCTACTATATCATGCATGTATTATACATATACTCGTAAACCTTCCTCTTGAATCACTCTATCTATTAAAAACCGCATCAAAATCTGTTGCGTAGTTTGAAAGATCTAAGCATACATAGGGACAGACAGACAGCAGGAAGCAACTTTATTTTATACTATGTAGTGATAGTGATAATTATAATAAAATTATTTTTATAATATCGGAATTATATTTGTCTACCACTCACCCGTGATGCGAAGGAATGGTCTGTCCCTCCAGGCTCCACCGGAACCTTGGCGGGGGTTCCCCCACAGCCGAACACTTCAGCGCCACCTGTGCTCCCGGCTGCACAGCTTGCTCGATAAAAGTGTATACCAACTCGGGCCGCGAATCTGCGCACAGTATGGAAAACGTTTAGGTAAAATGTAGAGAAAACTTCCGTATACATAAGTTTGTTTTGTGCACAATATTCGCAACATTGTTATGAATTGAAAATGTACTAAGGCCGATAAAACTAGCGTGCGGTGGTACTGCCGCAATGGTGAATGCCCGCATGGGTATCTACCACCCTCAAGTAGAAAATCTGACGCCTAGCACCTAATTATATGTTCCGGCAGCTGCCCTTAAGAGCCAGTATCATTCAAGGGCATGTAAAAGCTTTTTTAACAGCTTCGACCACATCATTTCCACCACAGAAGCCTAGATTATGAGATGCAAAAAAAGAGTAACGTAGTCAAACAAATTCAGTTTCAGCGTCAAGCGTGAACATTGTGCTGACTGTAAACTTGTGCTTTCGTGGTTAGTAGATAAGAAGTGAATCAATAAAATTCCTCGATTTAACCCACTTATCTGCAGCGTGGAACCGGCAAATTGTTAGAGTAGTGTCTAACACTTTAAATCAGCATAGTAGTCAAATCCATTATCCATCGTTTTTTTTAAATTTTGTACTATCGTACAAAATTTGTGGCACCTATTTGTCTTTAGTCCAGCATTCAGAAATTCCCACACACACATGGTGGTAATTTTTTCATGCTTTTTATTGTATCAAATAGTTTAAACTTTTTTATTTTAAGCGCTGTACAAATACAATACCTAATAATACATAATAGAGTTGTAGTATTTCCATAAATGATAAATGATTTCGTTTCATGAACAAGAAAGCTTCTAATTACATACATTAATTTATCTGAAATGCTTTTAGCTTCCACCTCGACGGAACCCTATGTATTAGGTAAAAGTATACCTGTGAAGCATA
The DNA here is from genome assembly GCA_963854805.1 of Plagodis dolabraria. NCBI lineage: Eukaryota > Metazoa > Arthropoda > Insecta > Lepidoptera > Geometridae > Plagodis > Plagodis dolabraria. The sequence goes on along the minus strand of OY978459.1, from coordinate 15,545,030 downwards.
AAAAGAATAAAACACACTTACCAGAAGAGCGTTTTAAACGTTTTCGTTTGAACGGGCGAACTGAGCGCGTTTGCCTCACTAACGAGCACCGTGTAACTGAAAAAACATAACTGAGTAAATGGAAAAAATATACGCAAATGTGAACGTATCCAGGGAAGGGGTCGGGGATCAATATTTTACCTAATCGTTTCTCAGCCACCACATCTTTTTTAAACGGTTGTAGCTGAATTTCCTAAAAAGTTTCCTCAACCATCAACTTGGATTAGCATGAAAATGTCTCTGCGGTCACTCCTTTGATCAATCACTGTAGTGTAATCTACAACTAAGTTATTTTGTGCTGGGCACATTATGCCGTCGGACCCGATTGTTGTCTTAGGATGACAGTTAGGCTAAGTATTTGTGGTTTTTCGTGTGCTCTGTAAAATCTGACACTAAGCCACTGTCGTATCCACCTAGATTCTGACCACATCAACTATTATATAATGTCAAATAACAAGTTTATAGGCAAATATCACAAAGTATACAATTATTTTTACACCTGGTAGGCTTTAAAAAAAGTGAAATGGTTACAACAGATTCACACCAGTCGCAGGAGGTTTTAACACAATGAAAAATACCATGCATAATTGTAATTTATTTCGACTAAGGACTATATCAGATTACGCTAGTTTTATCAGTAAGCTGTGTTAGTTGATTAATCGTACTTGAAACGATATTATCTATAGAATCTTTCATTATTACTGCATGATTGCTGAATATTTATTAACAAAGTTGGAGGAGACGAATTACTTAGTATTCCAAGGATTCATCGAACGTGCGGATGCCGCTTCATCGTTTTGCAGAAGAAGTGGCTCAAGTCATGCCCTAGGACTTGCAACCCAGAGGGTAGGCTTAAGGGCCCCCTTTACGATGTCATCAATGGCGTAGTACTCGAGTATAATTTAAAACTACAAATATATTTATTAGTTTATTCGTATATAAGTATATTCCTTGATAATTATTGTTCCCGCCTGCCCCCTCAATATTGTATCCTAAGTACGTCCATGTACGCAAGTTTACATAACGCCGCCTTTACCGTAGTTGTCTTTATGTCCGTATAATGTGAATGTTCCGCGTTCTACTGAAAGCTTTGACTGTCTGCTCTAATGATCATTCGTTAATGCATTACGGGATATTCACATAATGAACTTATAGCTTGAAGTATTTGACATATTTAATAAGGAATCTTTAAATCAAATTGTTTTTACGTCATTATGAATAATAACGTTATTTTAACTTCAAATAATAGAATTAACTGTTTTGCATTTACGAAAATCTTTCTCTTTAATTGCTTTAACGATCTTTGTTCAATAGGTGATTCTCGAAATATATTGTGACGAGTAATTTCCCTGTCTTGACTTAAAGCTCAATCAATCAAGTTCACATGATTGTGATAACAGGCAAGCGTTAGAACAGATCTTATAATGTAAATATTTATAAGTTTTTATTTAGCCGGCGGTATGCCTTTATACAACAAAATACTACGAACTATGTACAACACTACAGCTACCACAATAAAAGCACTTGTACAACCTATAAGTCATAGCAAACTCACAGGCAGTCCAAATGCTCCAGCTCACTACCAGTTGGCAGCGTGCCCAGCATGCTGGCAGCATTGCCCCGTTGAATTGCAATGCTTATTCGTTGAGCCAAATATGTGCCAGCATTTTGATCACGCGTCGCATCGAGCAAGCGCTTAGATAAGTTTTGGAAAATACGATGAGCTCCCGGTCCACACGGACTCAACTTCTTTTATAAGTTAATGTTATAATATTATGTCATCATTAACAGCTGGAAGACGTCCACTGTTGAACAAATTCCTCCCCCGTAGAACGCCACAGAGAACGGCCACTAGCCGCTTGTAACCATGGGCTACACGCGACTTCCACGATGTCGTCAGTCTTTCTAGTGGGGGCCTACCAACTCTACGTCTTCTGGCATAATGTGGTAACCACTAGAGATCCTTTCTTCATACATTTTTTTGAGACAAACTATGAGGCAATGTAATAAAATGTACATTCTTGGGTGGGTGACCGCTGGTGACATTACTACTGAGCGCTTTCGTGTTTCTGAGGGCACGTTAAGCCGTCGTTCCTGGTTGTTGTCTTAGAATGGCAATCGTTACAGCGTGGTGGTAGTGCATTTAGTAAATGCCTGCCTGGCTATCTACCACCCTCAAGTAGAAAACTGTCGCCAAGCTGACGATGTGTTCCGGCAGCTGTCTTTGGTCAAAGGCTAACCTATCAGGCATAAAAAAAATACTAACTCAACTCATAAAGCATAACGAAAATTTAAACCGTCAAATAGTCGAACCACAATATATGTAGATATATATGCGGCATTGAGGTCTCGTTGAAAAATTCACTCAGCTCCATGTTTTACTATCCGTATACGTACAGAATTTATAACATCGTAAATTGTAAAACCCGGCAAAAAGTTTACAACGTAGAGGTCTGAATTGGCAGATAAAGCGACGCTGGGATAGCGTCGGCTTATCGCATCTCATAAACAAAGAATAAGGGTTTGTATCTAGGACGCATTACAGCTTAATGCCATGCGTGTTGGAAACTACCCCCAGTAATTTACGCCAGACGTCTGTAGATTCATGAAGGCGGCTGAAGGTCAGCTACACTTGATTTAGGTAGGACTGTTTGCTAAGACCTTTTCTTGGCTATAATTGTGTTGGTGCGGGTATAATTAAGTTGCGTACCTACGCAACAGTCTGGTTAACCAAAGGACCGAGGGTAAACCGCATTCGGCTTGCTGAAAACGTAATCATTTTATAAGCCGATTGTTTACGAGTTTTGCGAAACGTTTCCACTTCTATAAAAACAATAATAATAAAAACGCTTTTCGAGTTGCCTAAGTACATCTTTACCTTTCTAAATTCGCTGTAATGTTTTGAACAAATAAATTGATTACATATTATCCTCCCTTTTCAAAATGAATTAAGTCTAATTTTATATTAAAACTAATTCGGAACGAGAACTTTTCAGTTTGAGCTTTCCATCAAAGCTCGAACACAAATAGGTTATTCACAAAGCGAGTGGGTATTCGACGAAAAAACTAACTACCCACACAGCGTGCCCCCTCCTAACCAACGTTGCCACCCGGCCCAGTGACACCCACCCTCACAAAGATGGATGCCAACCCGCGAAATATCCACCGAACTATTCCAATTTGAAATGTTTCCGTTCGGTGAAGCAACCGCACTTGTGACTGAAATGAAGTCAGAAAAGTGCGATCGTAGGATGCCTCTTCTAGTAGTAGACGAGATATTCTTAATCAAAGAACCTTGAGGCAATAATCGGTTGACAAGGTACGTTGTCCAGCCTTGTACTTTTACAAATTTGTATCCCATAACACCACCTAAATACAAGTTTTCAATCATCAGATAAAAAAATATATTAAACTGATAAAATGTTAACCCACCAAATTTAAAACAAAGGAACTTTTCTTTTTAACAACTTCCATTCGATACAAATTTTCATCTTATTCAGCTCGTTTTTTTTTCTGACGTTTGTATCCCGTGTTCTCTTCTTAAGAGGTTGATTTTCCAATAACTTTAATGGGCCTCTATCCTATCCAACAAAGAAAAAAAGCAACCAAATGGATCCACAACTTAAGGCGATAAGTAAAAAAGTGCCAGTTTTACAACTTGCTCCTTTTAAAAGTTCCGTTCTAGAAAACACGACCCTATTACTAAGCCTCCCCTCTGTACGTTCGTCCTACCTTTAAATGATTGTATCTTTCGACAATAATAGGTAGCTGGTGAAATTTTCACATAATATGTGTAGCGGATTATCCAACAAATAATAATATTGATAAAAAAAAAGGAGATTCCTGCATAATATACTTACGTATTGTTTAACGTTTTTTCTTTTTTTCTCTATCGTAAAATAAATACGACAATCGCTTATATTTATCATTATTTTTAGAGTCACCTCGTTACCTCGATCACTGCAAATTGTTTGAAACGTCGGGGCACTAACGATAAATATACGCAATTTAAACCTTTTAAAGTTGTTTGATTACCAAGTGTAATAAGCGCGAAAACTCAAGACAACACTAATATATGCCAGTGTCAATATTGGTATGATACAGACCAATATAAAACGTACAAGAAATACTAAAAAACAGGCAAGTCCAGGTTGGCCCCCCGTTAAATATCAGGAAGTGGATGAAAATTATAACGATATTTTTGGTACATGCTGAGATTTTGTGCAACTCCATCTCGCACTTGGCCGTTTTTTTTGGTTTAAATATCAGTAACGTTAAAAATTATTTTTTTCTTCTGTTAAATTTTCTTCGTCCCAATCAATATAAATTAGTTACTTTGTCAGTGGGGATTCTGGGAACAAACCAATAATACTTTGCCTAACGAGACTACCTACTACTATTGGTGAGACTACTATTGATCCATTAGGCGACACAACAGTAGTCCAACACTGTCGCTCCTAGTCATGACTTTATCAATGTTTGCATCGACATTGTCAAAGGGAGCTGTGACGTTGTTACGTACAAATATCCAGGAACTGGTCTGCAAATATTTGTCAAAAGTGTACGATATCTAAGACGGTACTTTTGTACAACGAAGTTTGCTTTTTTTTCAATACTAGAGACGAGTTTGTACATACGCAGAATAAGATCTCAGAAATCCCAAGGGGACTTTCTTTTGTTGTCTAGGTATTGAGTTTAGCTTCTTATACAAATATTATTCTAGGTTAAGCCTGTCAACACTTTCGACCACATCATCACTTGCCACAAGTGAGATAGTGATCAAGGGCTTACCAATAAAAAAAAATAGGACTTTAAGAAAGCGGCACATAAATATTTTTTAGCTAAAAAAAACCTCTCCCTTTTTCTTAAAACGTTTCAATGAACATTTAATTAAATACCAATCACATAATGGTGACCTGAGATATTTTTACAAGACTGCCAGAAAAAGGAGTGATATGTTTTCAGGTTGCATGTATGTATGTATGTTTGAGAGTTTTTTATTCCACCATAACTTCTAAACGGCTCAAGTAATTTTTATGTATAATATATCATTAGATTTGTCTTGATAGCGCAGGTAACACGAGATATATTAAAAGAAAAAAAAAACAATAAAACTGGTGGAACAAGTCAAATTGTGAGAAAAAAATAACGAAAAACGCTGAACGAAAATAAATAATTTCCAGTCGGGTTTTTTAATACTGGTGTGCTACAGCTTGAGCTTACCCAGTTTTTCTAAACCGATGTTCGCTGTGGTCATTACTTAGATGGGTGACCGCTAGTGGCAATTATCACTGAACGTTTCCGTGCTTCCACCACATTTAGTATTGACTTTACTTGACAAAATATTCCTAAGAAAATAATTACGCGTTTTCCCACACAAGGAAATTTGCGCGCCAAAATATATGAAGAGCAAGTTTACAAAACTACTTTTTTTTATTTATAGCTGATACTTAGCCGATGTTAGCCTTTGGCCACTATTCACCTGATGGTAAATGATGATGTGTTCAAAGATGTTGTTCAGGCTAACCTAAAAGTACTGGTTTTCAAGGATCGCTGCCGGAACACACCGTTAGGTGCTTGGCGACAGATTTTCTACTTGAGGGTGGAAGCTAGACAGGCGGGCATTTGCAAAATGCCCTACCATCATGCTTTAACGACTGCCATCCTAAGACAACAACCGGACCGACGACTTAACGTCCCGTCCGAAACACGGAAGCGCTCAGTAGTAATGTCACTAGCGGTCACCCATCCAAGTAATGAATGCGGTGGACGTTGTTTAACTTCGCTGATCGGCTAAGAACGGCTAAGGAAACTTCACTGCGAGAGCTTCAAAACGTCATACTTCAACCTACAACCCTGATTTTTCTTTTAATTTCATTATTTACTTGTTGTCTATTCACATGAATAATATAAACTTTTAGGATTATTAGTTTAGAAGTATATTATATTGTATGGTTATATTATATGGTCTTCTAGGAAAAATATGCTATGTAAGCAAAAATAAGTTTAGAACAATATCCATTTAATAGTAAGGTTTTAAAGTAATTTCATACTATTATTTTATACATTACTTACACTAAAAGTTTCGGTTATTAAATGGTTACTAAAATACATGTACTTAATCGATTTTATAAATGTTATTCAATAGTTTTAAAACAACAACTGTTTTACAACCCGTATAATATACATACAATGATGTGCAGTTGTAAGTAGGTAGGTACTGTACTGTAACAGCCGGATCGTCCACACACAGCCTCCCCTAATAAGGAGGTATTTGACATAATTCCCACGCTTGGCAGGCGTCTTGGGGACCGCAGTGTTTAGAAGGCGCTGCTGCCCACCTTCCAGTATTATTCCCTTAGTCGTCTTTTACGACACCCACGGGATGATATGGGGAGGTGCAATTCTAACCCGGCACCCCACGGGGTAGGTACTTAAAAGTTATTGATTATTCTAATACAAAAAGGTATAAAAGTAAAATGAAACAAAATACCAATAATAACCGAGCAAGCGAAAACAGGCGTAAAGTTATATTATATTAAATGAGAATATTATGTATATGTGAAATTATAAGCGTGGCCAACAACCTGTAAAACTTTTTTATGTATTTTTACTAGCCGAACCCCTCTCACTATGGGGTAATCGTACCCCATAGTGAGATATAATGACTTACAGTGTCAAATTAGATTCGTTTCTATATCAATAAGTTATTTTTACTTTACATGCACAACACAAAAAATATATTATCTTCCATTTAAAATATTCGGCATATCGGCCTTTAAAATTATATATACGATTTCAATTACCACTTCTAGTATCTGTGGTGCGCTCCTGTTCTTTGTAGAAACAATGTTAGGTTTTAATTAGAAATGCCGTTTCAACTCAAAGCTACACTTGCTAGGCTCCAGACAAACTTTACTGAGTCTGCGAAAACGGGTAAAAAGCATAAAAGAAACACATTTCATAAATGTTTTACAACTTGTCTATATATTTTTGCAGTGAACTTTTTTGGTACTCATTGGCATGTATTTGACAGGCCTATTTCCTATTCTGATGGTGAATTTTCTACCTAACTATTTATGTGAAAATAGCGAGTTGGTAAGTATGGTAATAATATGAGTACTTAAGTATAACTTAGGGATGCCGCAAGAAGGTATACGATATCCTTAACGGCAATAATATGAGTTCCTATTTAAGTATAACTTGTGGTAAGTGATGTGGGAAAAAGTTATATCATGTGTAGCAGGAAAATGAGAAAACTGGGGATTACGTGGTGTCAGAAAGTTCAGTTTAATCAATAATAACACGTAATAGATACGTGTTTGACCATTTTTTTCTAACACATCGCGGGCCGCGCTACCACGACGACTCGCTTTACAAAGTAAAAATAAACAAATGGAGTGGGCACTAAGGGTGGTAACGGTCGATGCGGTGAGCAAGTGATGTAGTGCGGCCCCGACTAGCGCACTCTGGACACGCTAAATATTTTGTGCATGCTGTGGCGTGCCTAAGGGCGTAAGGGCGTTACAGTACACACATATAAAATAGAAGCCGCGTTTGGTACCGCTCTATGAAGTTAAACAATTTTTCTGCTCTTACTATGACTGCCACGTATACTGCTTCATCATTTTTAAATCTATGTACTCTGAGAGACTCCTTCAACTTTGGAAATAGATGAGTAAGGCCTTGCGAATGTAGAGGATGTAAGTATTCCGAAGCAAGCATCTCTTGCAGCCATAACATCGGCTGACCTGTGAGCTAAGGCATTATATCGATGAAACAAAACAATTTTCGTTAGTTTCCGTCGCCGTTTCTCGCAAATTTCATTACGTATTTTTTTTGTTCTGCATACAATGATCCCGTAACAGGATTTCCATGGTGGAGTTATTTTATTATGATATGAACAAGCCTTTACTATCCAAGAGAAAAGAGAACATCTTCATCTTTCCGGCGGAACATCTTGCGTTAAATTTTAGTTTGAGACGATGGTCTTAGCTAAATCATAGACCATAATGTTGTTTCTGAAACGTCCATGATAATAAATTGAGACAAAAACGGATTACAATTTTCTTACAACTTCCAAAGAAACTCGAGAAATGTTCAGCCTAGTCTGTTTTGGTGCATCGGTAAGCACTTTGGGGACGCAGCGCGCGGATACTTTATTCATTCCCAAGTGTTCGTGTAGAATGCTATGGACACAGCCAATGTAAATCTTTGTTTCTTTGGCTTCAAAATGTACCATGACACTAGGATCTGCTACACGAGTTCTTGACGATTTCTTCGGTCACTACCGTTGTGGGGCGGTCCGAGCGAAGGGTAATCTTCGGTGAATATTCTTTCATATTTAAATTCGGTGCCCCAACGTGCAACTGTAGAATACGGTGGAATATTTACCTATAAAGTATCCTATATGTCTTGATTATCTCGTTGCGTAGTGATTTTTTTCAAGGGCAGATAGTTAATAACCACGCGCATTTAATTATTTTCCATTTTATACAACACGGAACGACATACAAGAAATAAAATAATTAATTAAAGCAAATGATATTCACATATACATCCCTCTTTTAAGTCTAATCAATATAACATATTTACCAGTCAGTATTAACTTTTTCTGGTTCCAAAGAGTTTCTACGTCATTCTCACTTTATATTGAACTCTTACGTAAATAAACTCGTAATGCAACAATGATTTTAGTTATTAATGCGATTGAAAGCGATAGCTTTCAATCCCATAAAATCAAAAATGTCGTATGTAGTTAATCGCATTATAAGTAAAATAACTGTCTATTGCGAAAAACTCGTAAAAAACTTCGTGGTTTGTTTCTATGTTTTCTTGCTTAACCTTTCGGTCTTTTATGGTAATATAGTGAATATCTTTCAGTAATATCTACTCGTACGGTAACTGGTATTGAAATTTATATTGTTTCAACTTGTTATTATTTCCTTATATTTTGAAACTAGGTACTTTAGGAGGTTAATCAGTTTGAGATCAAAAACGTGCAAAAGTTTTATGTTAAAAAAACAATACAATTGTGTTTAACGTTCACGTAAAGGGAAAAAATAAAATACTTTAAAAGTTTTAATCATTTAACCCGTAACTAACATAAACAGACGCCGAGTCTATTGGGTTTCCAATACCAAAATTACATAGAAGTATATATTGTAATCTATCAAATAATCTGCTGAAACTACAACGTAAGGAAGTCTTGTTATAGGCATCATTACAGGCCACTGTTACCTGAACTATTATCTACACAAAACCCGAACAACAGACAGTTCTATAGGCAGAAGATATATGCGTAGGTACCAGACGGTATAGCACGCTCTGTTGCACTGTGGAGCTACGGGAAAAATAAAAATCACAACGGGACTACAAGAGTCATTCTCAACGACATACCCACCACCGCTATATACGCCACTTGAGCGTCTATTCCAACGTGTTGATGTGATCGAAGCTGGTAAATAGGCTTAATTTAGAATAGGTACTGGCCCTTAAGGACAGCGGCTTCAACACACCGTAAGGTGTATGGCGACAGATTTTCTCTTGAAGGTGCTTCAGTCTTGGGATTCGAACAGCTAAATTATTGAAAGTTGAGAGCATTGTTCCACGATTATCAAGATAAAATTTACTATGATAGCGCACTGTTTGTATCGTGTTTTTAATCAAAGAACACTGGTTCAAGTTTTCAAGTTATTTAGTTTATGTTATTGTAGATGTTTTGAAACGTTAAAACAATGTTAAAAGTTGTGGTACTTATTTATTTTCTGTGTGTTATTGTTTACATCATACTAAATGATCTGTTTGAACAGACACTCCTCAATCATATTCTAGTAGTTTTAGAGTGAGGATCATAGTCAGGATCAGTACAATCACAATATAAACGATTCAATACCATCTGCTTCCATGAACGTCCTCCGTAAACAGTCTTTTCTCCGTTAAATTTTATACGAAGTATATTGTAAGTATTTACACTTCGTATAAAATTAGGGTAACCTGTTATTGGCCTTACTACACATATAAATGTAATTAATTATATATATATATTTGTAAACGCTGTTGGTTTCCTAAATAAATAAATAAAATATAAAATAATTATTAAAATATTTATTTTGAGCAATAACATATTTTTATAAGTAGTTTTGTAGAGTTTATCTCTTATTGTTCTCTAATAGTACACCCATTACCAAACAGTAGCTTTTATGACATAATTATACCTGTATTTAACCATCACAACTCTGAACATTTTCATACCTTGTTTTAGCCGTCGGCCAATCGAACGTTCGAAATGCCAACGCGTCCGTAATTAGCCAAATGGCCGGTATTATTTAGTGGTTTACAGAATCGATGGGCAGAGAAGGCAATTGGAGAATTTGAATGATTTAATTCGAATTATAGTAGCCATATTAACTATAATAAAAATTAGGACATTGTGAACAAATTGAAAAATCACAGTGAAGGAAACAGATAAGAAAAAAAGGGTACCGTGTAACCGTGTAGCCACTACATCCTCTAGCATTATTAATTTAATGCTATACTAACCAAGCAGTATTCTAAGTCGTGTGAAACACGGAAGCCTGAGATGGTAGCTGGTCAAGTTTCCAGAACCTTCGACGCACGATAAGCGAGAGCATATAAAGGCACTGGTCCCTGCAAAAACCCATGGAACTGTATCTCCGCAGCGACAAACAGCATCTAAGTCCATTCTAAATTAAACCTCTTATTCATACAGTCGTAAACCCCACTCAGGGCGGTCGATTGTTTCATAACCAAATAATATTTATTATTAAAACCTTAGTCAATAATTTCAAAAAGGAAGAGATGAGTTTCCATCAACCACTGTATATTATCTATCATTTATTTTCTATATCACTGTGTAAAAGCTGTTGTGACTGCTGACTGTCGACTAACCTCCTAGTCACGTGATCTCTGGTCAACCCAACATCGCACGCGGTCACAACGTTCTCTCTTCAAGCAGGGCAGAACAGCATTCCTTTTGAGCGTTCCTAAGCTTTCGTTAAGGGTTTGTTCCCGCATTCCTGCTGAAGAGCTGATATTTTTCGCTACGCTTCTAGACCCATGCTCTACTACATTCTCAATATGCTGCTTCTGGTAGGCTCACAGTACCAGCAGTTGAGAAGGTAGAGCCTGGGCCTAGGCTGATTCTGGATCTGAGTAGCTGCAACTTCGGAACTTTTCTCTGGTCTTCCTCTCAGCTCAACAGCATACCATAATGAAGGCCAGTGTTTTGCGTGTTTACAGAGCGGCTTTTAAAATATCTTGCAACGAACTTGCATATGGCACATGGTTATTTAAAATAATAAACACTACTAATATGAAAAGTGTTTCATTCTTAAGAACCTGCAGGTATTCGTCAAATACAATAAGAAGGTCTCTATATCTCTGACGTACAAAACCTTAACTGTAAACCTATTCCTAGCCATAAATATCGATGACATACCGAAGTAGTGCTTCTTTTAAGAACCATTTAATCTCGTAATGATGTCGCTATGCTTCTGAACCTAAATATGATTTCAAAGTCAAATTTTCACCTTTTACGGTATTATAAAAGGCTAGTATAATGAACATAGCCTTTCCGAGTAAAAATGTAAACTAAACAATAATGAGTTTGTTATTGTTCCCTTACTTCGAAATATATGTAGGTGCTTAGTACAATATATACAAAAATTAATTAAATAATAATATATCGTTCAATGAACTCGTAGCGGCGACGTAGAAATTTATATTTTTGAATAATCAAGCCTTTCAATAAAAACATTAGGTACCTTACTTATAAAAAGAGAAGCTTAAATATAAATAAACTTGAAATAAGTCACTATTGTCATTGCTTTTAACTGATCTACACAATTTTATCATCCTCAACGGCTGGAAGAGGTCCTCCATTGAACAAATGGCTACCCTATCAAGAGGGTTTGCTATAATCTTCTAGAATGCTTAGAGCAATACAATGTGACAATTTACATTTTGCATTTGGGTTATGACGTTGTTTCCTATCTGTGTAGTCATTATTCTTGGTCTAAGGTTTTTGTAGCAGATGTCAGAAATTCAGGAAAAAAACTATTTTTTTTTACTGACACCGATTAATAATCCTGTTCCGTAATTTCAACTCATTAGATTAGCTAAAATTAATGTACACACTGTAACTCTCTCCGTCTTTTCTTTAACTTTGTTCACAACTTGTATAATAATGCTAACATCACTGTAGAGTTTCGTGCTAGGGTCAAATTATTCCAGGATTATGTGATAAGAATGAACTAATACGAAATTTTCGCGCCAATTTCTCGCGAGCCCCCGTTAGACCTTATTTTTCTCTCTGAGTGAGCGCGAAATTTATGAGAGACCCCAAAGCAATAAAATACCTTCCGAGAAAATGAAGGAGCAAATCGCAATATATTTGTTTCTTGGTGGCTAGAGGGAAACCATTTCAGCCATCTGCGGGTAAAAATGTATTTTATGTGAAAGTACCACTGAGTCTTATGAAGCTCGTTCATTATTTTATGAAATGGAAAATTGGTGCGATCTGTTTTCGCGCCTTCCTTTCGTTACTTTCCCTTCCGTTTCCACACAAATATCACCACGTGTATATTGATACCCAGCAAATTGATACATGATATGATGAGTGATGTTTGCCATTTTCTTTAAATCCATCTATGATAATAATAAATATTATTTTCATAATTTAAGCTACAATTCTTAAGTAAATAAATAATATGTAGGATTTTAATGATGTCTACTTAACAGCAAAGGATCAAGATTTTTTTTATATAATTTTATGTAAGTAAGTATGTATTACTTTTTATGATCGTTGAAATGTGCATGATCAAATCAAAGTCAAAATCATTTAATCAATTTAGGCGTCTATGACGCTCTGATGTAGGTCAATTACAAATTTTAATATTGAAATATACTACATTGCACTGCCACGTTCAGCAAACAAAAATTATAGAGCCACTGCGAGAAGAACGGTTAAGAAACAAATGAGAACTCGGGGCCATTCTTTTAAAAGTTTTTTAACAATGTGTTAAATACTATATAATAAAATAATTACAATATTTATTTACATTACGTACGTGACAGGCGCTAGCTTGGCAGAGGCGAATCAGTCCAAGCATTTTTGTCGTTTAAGTAATCACAAACTGTGTAGTAAGACTTCTTTTTCAAAATGTTCTTCACATGCAACTTGAATTCTCTTTCAGTGAGCGTTGTAATATGTTTGGGCAATTTATTATAAAACCGCACACAATTGTTTAAGAAGGACCTTTTATTGTCTTTGCTAATCCAAAACCTGGCACCGCTATTTTATCTTTGTTCCTAGTGATATAATCGTGATTGTCACTTTTTGATTTAAATTTACTCAATTTTTTACGAACATACATAATATTTTCAAATATATACAGAAGGTAAGGTTAAAATATCAATTTCTTTAAAAAGATCTCTCAGGGATTCCCCAGGATCCATTTCATATATGGCTCGAATTGCACGCTTTTGTAAGATAAAGATTGTCTCTATCTCAGCAGCAGCTCCTAACAGCAATACACACACATACATGGTCAATTCATATTTTATTCATATTCCAATTCATATTCATATTCCATAGTACATTCATTCCATAGTACATTCATTCCATAGTATATTTCTAGTCTGACTTAAACGTCTTTTGCATCATTATCGATCATTTATTTGTTATAACACACAATCATTACAATTTCAGATGCTAGGCGTACAAATATTAGTATTTATTCCCTAAAATATATCATAATTTATTTTTTACAATGAAACATTAAAATATTCCGTCATACAGCTTTTATACTATTTTATACATAGTACCATAGTAGTAAACCAAAAACCTGAATACATTACAATTATGATACGTGGCCACAAAAATATTCTGAAAAAGCCACGATGCATAACCAAGCATAAGCTTTTGTAACCCTTTACCGGTTGTAATAGACAATAGAGTACAGCCAGAGACAATAGAGTAGCAAGCCAGTTGTGACGGATAAGGGGGTATATTTAATTCAGATTTATATCGTCTCCATCCCAAATCAGCCAAATAGAAATAACAAGCAAACACTCATAATTTATACCTACTTACAATGGAAGCCGTAAGCTCCATAGAATGAATGTTTTATCGCCCGCGATGAATGGAGGTAACGTTGTCTCCTCTCTAAGAAATTATAAATTATTTATCTACGTAAGCTCTGAACATACCGCCCCGAGCTTCATATTATTTATTCACCGTTCTGAATCCCATCAATTACGTGTTTATTGGTGTGTTTTGTGTAAAATAATTAAATGTACCCTACAAATTTCAAACCAACCACATAAAGCTTCTATTTTCACTGTCGTTGAATCTGATAACTAATACACGATATCGAGCTATAGGGCGTGTACAACTGATGTATCGAAAATCAACAGTAATTTTGACGCAAAAAACAGTTTTTCGCTGTCAGATGCAAAATTGTTGTACGAACAAAATTATTTTTTCCTATCAATATATTGTTATTTCTGTATCTTAACTCTGACATATTTATATAAAAACCATATACCGAAGTAGTTGTAAGGTACGAGGAGAGGCAATTAATCATCATTGGGCCAGTCCCGGCTAACAGTAATAATAATAATAATATCTGAACGTACGGGGAGCGTTACCCCTTATCCCTAGGTGAATTTTTAGTAAAGATGTAGCTAGACTATTTTATATGTTGTGTAGTTGCTCTTCATGGTTTTTAGCTAGATTTCGTTATTATTATGTTCAACAATAAAAAAAATCCATCATTTACCCATTTTCTTTGATATCAGGACTTGGCCAATGAAAAATATACATACCGATAATTTATATAGATGTTAAGTAATTAAATTATGAAAAGGGACGTAGTAATCTAAAAAATAAGGAAAAAAAGTTTGTGTGAGCATCTTATAAATACCTACTGAGAGTTGAGTTGTTGAGTCAATATTTCATAAAATATTCCAAATGGATGGGTTCCAAATAACAGGTAGAGAGACCGAAGAAAGTTTGGATTGACTGTGTTTTTATAATAATGAAAGGACAAGGTATTAATTCAGAGTTGACTGGTAATAGAGTAGTGGAAAAGAGAAACACGATGCTGAGGTAGGTTCTTGCACAGCCCAGTTGGTGTACAGATAAGAAAATGGTGTTAAGAATTGTTTAAATTTAGTTTTTCTAAAATGTGATGTATTTTATTTCCGATGGTGTGGGATACAAGCGAAAGAGGCTAAAACACATCTTTAGTCATAGTTAAAGGTTAGTGTTCACACAGCGCTTTGCATACAAAGGTAGTTTCGTCATATTTTAAATATATCAAGTGTTAAAACTCCGTAAAATTTAGCATCCATGTCCATAAACCGTACTATGCATATCCTTGAATAATATGTATGCTTCTGGTTTGACAGTATTCCTTAAACTTATGTGTTTTAGAAGTATTTGAAAAAGTCGTTTAGTATATTTTTATTTTAACATGTAGAGATACTTAGATAAAATAAAATAAATAATGAAACTGGTAAAAATAAAACATTAAACACAAGGCGTCATATGCATGAAAAATTTCACCGAGTTTGAATCATTTTTAAAATTAGCAATTTATCCATTGCGGCATATTTAAAATATGTCAGAATTACGTTTGTATGTAAAGCTCTACGTGTACTCTAAACCGGATTAATGACGACAAGTGGTAAGAGCCCGTTGTTGAAATGACCTCCATAATTCTTAACATTGTATTCCTTTATTGTACTTTGTAAATGAGTAGACCTTCAAATAACGACAAAAAGTCGAAAGCATACAATTTTTACCAGGTTCGATAAGGCAGTATGTGCATAACCACCTAATACGATTTATTAGAGATGACGCGATACAGATATCGATATTGCACCAAATCCATGAAGTAATGATAAAATACCTACACAATTTACTAAATTTGTTGAAACGTCCTAAATATCTAATAACTTCAGGGGCTACATTATCTTCAAACTATCGAGTATATTATATTCTATATAGATTTTTACCAACCTTATACTTTTCTTCATTTTACTACATAATTATATACATGAGTAAAGCTTGACAGTGAAAAAATTTGGCTGTTTATATTCTAATTTCTAAGTATTGAGTAGGCAGAAAGAGGTACGAAAACTTTATGCATAGATTTACACGTTAATTTCAGATAAAAGGAACAAAATATACAACGAAGTAATTCTAAATTGGAATATAGAGTAAAAAAGACATAAATGTATCAAAATTTACTGCATTTGATATTTAGAGCTGTATAAATTAGGCGTGGGAGAAATGTCACATCGTCGCGATTGGAACATTTGCATCTCGATCAGTCAACTGTTGGAACAGTGCGTCAATGATATAAAATACAGATTGTTACGGCACGTCACGGACGAACTGAGACAGATAATCGGTTGATGGTTTCAATTGGAAAGTCATGTCACGTATGCCCTGGCAAGCTTAAATTATTGATAATCATTTTATCAATAATCTAAGGTAGCAAGGTTGAAACATAGCTCAATATTTATAGCAATATTTGGTAATTTTCTAAAATTGTGAGGTCATTAATAAAACCGAATTCCCTTCATACTTTATCCAGGCTTAGGAATGACGGCCAGACCCTTAGGCTAGCTGGCGTATATAAAAATCATTTCAACTTATTTATGAATCACTTACGCATTACACAGTAGAGAGACTCTGTATAGTAGCAGTAGTAATGCGTATACAGTGTATACGCATTACACTAACAAATCTCAGTAAAGGCCTAAAGCCTCAGCAAGAACCTGACTTGTTTTGGTCAAATCAAATTCAACGCTTTAAACTGAGACAATAACACGCTATACGGCGCCAAAAAAACTTCATATTAATGCGAAAAACGACCTTAAGGTGTTAAACATACAAACTATAACAAACGCCATAGTGATCATTATTACGTGCATATGTATCGAAGATTGTGAAGTGTTGTTCATCTCATTCTTACTTGCTTATAATTTATTGTTTTCCCGCTCTCTCGCTATGCTTGTTGCTCAGAGATTCAATATGCCTTCAATGCCTCCGGTCGGTCTCTATCACGCACGCGAAATGATCGCGCTTGAACAAAGTTCCAAGTAATGTTCCAGTTCCAAATGATGCATTCTAAACATTATCAGTGTTCCAATCTTTTGGAACACCTAAATGTCACGGAACAGTGAGTCGTTTCAGTACAGAGTTACACACGCCTAGTATAAATGTACTTTAAGAAGTAATGGAATACAATTTTAGAAAATTTCTAAAAATAAGCCACTGTAGGTTTGTCCGTTATTTATAATTATTGGAAAACAATCGACAATTCTTTGTTTAAACTTTAACCATATCAATACTAACTTGATAATATATCGATAATATACATCGCGTAACATCTCTAAAGCTCGTTGTTCAGACAGACTTCCCGCTGTTCACGTCCGTGTAGACTGTAGAGTAACCTAAATATTTATAACCTGACTTATAACCAACTTGCGGCGAGTTTAATTCTTTTTAGAGCTCATCTGCTATTTTATGGCCGGTGCAGAGCTTAGATAAGTTTTTAACGAAGATTTTTAAGTGTTGTGAGCGTTGTTAAGTTGTATTTTCTCATAAAATAAGACATTAAATGGACATTTTATTTGTGCAATACTGGATTTTATACTTAAAGCAATTTCTGGTTTTATGTTTGCGCTTCGGTAGACTTTTTTCATCTTATATTTCTATTTCATAAGCCTTTTTATGAAAGAAAGAGCAATAATAGAGAATATTGTTACTTTCATGTCGTAAAAGTAAATAAGTTCCTTTGTTGTACATGGAGACACTTTTAGAAATATCGTGTGTTAATACAGTTTCGTTAGTTTACTTAACGATATTAGAGAACACGAAATTGGTCGATTTGTTTTTCACACCATAGTTTTTATTCTTTTTACAGATATGTCTAAAAGGTGATAGATGGGCTTCACCTTTTTTGATAGATGGGCTACTATCGAACCTGTTATCCAACGAGTATCTCCGCTAACGAGAAAACAAAATCATTTTTACTCTAATCACGCGACTTACCTTAACTATGCAGACATATCTGTAAAAAGAATAAAAACTATGGTGTCAAAAACAAATCGACCAATTTCGTGTTCTCTAATATCGTTAAGTAAGTAAGTATCAATCGTTTTAAAACTTAAGTACTTTTTAAAAAGTAAATAGGTACCGGTAATTATTTACTTGTAAAAATCTATTTCATGAATATATTCATGTTATCAAACTATGAAAATCTGAGAATTTTAATCTATGAGATTAACTTGTTTGCACAAATCCGAGAGATGCCTGGAGCTTTTTAGAAATCAAGATTTCTAAGAAACGTCTCTGATTATAATGAAATGATTGCTCAGTTTATTGAATGATTTTGTTGTAAGCATTTAGACTTCTTAAACCTCCCCGCTCATTAGAGAATAGATCTATTCGCAGCTCAGTCTGAGTTGAAAAAAATATAAAAATTAAATTTGAAAAAAAAAAAAAAAAAAAAAAATTAAACTTTTATATAATTTAAAATTAAGGGGTTCAAAATGCGGGCCCCATTATTTTGAGCGAAAATTGACCTGAGCGTAGGGGAGTTCTATATAGATGAAAAGCAGGCTAAGTACATCAATGACATTTGAAACGTTCATGGTAATGTGTTGAGACATAGCAAAACTATAACGCGGGCGTCCTGACCACTACCATCTCAGAATACAGTCTTATTTTACCGAACTATTATAATTTGATTCCATTCCACCACAGATTAAGTAGACTTTAATTAGAACTTTAACGTGAGAGAGGGTTGCATGCATAAAATGAAGTTAGGTGCGCGAAAGAGAGAGAGAGAGAACAATATTGTTTCGTGATGGTCATGATACGTATTTAAGTATTAATATCTTTAGCTTGATATAACGTTTGATTTTATTGATAGTTTTAAGAGTAGAATCCACGGAGCGCATCCATACAAACGTAATTTTGGCATATTTTAAATACCAAGTGTTGAAACTCGGTGAAATAATGTACGCATATTGCTGAGCTTAATATCTATGCTTCTAGTTTACCAGTTTTACGATTAATGATTTATTATATCCTTAAATGTCAAAATAACAATTCCATACGAAACGATTTTTCGAATTATTTTCGAAAAATACTTAATTTGACGGAAATCTTTTACGGCTTAAGGGTGCACCGAGCTCTTAGGCGTGCCGTGTATGTGTGCGTAAGTAAGGCACGCCAACATTATCCGTCCCCGTCCGACGGCCGAAGAATTACTAAAGCGGATAGGGATAAAGCATCGTGGCTCTGACTAAAATGGGCGGAACATGCGTGAATTTGAGTATTTCCTTCGTATAATAAAAACAAATACCTATTTGAAAAATGTAATGTGTATACGTTATAGAAAACATGTTATTTTTTTTATTATTCAAATACGGATCTCCGTTAAGTATTTACGCCGTACTAAGGGTTTATTTCGTTTTTTAGATGTAACTTTGGATTCTTTTTCTATCGAGAAAATTTTAAGTAACCGTGTTTCCAAAGTGTATGATTTATAGAATGAATCCTTAAATATAATATATATTGATTACCTAACTCAAAATTAAGAAATAAAGATACAGCAAGGGATCAAACGAACCACAATTACGTATCGCTGCCTCGGTGCAGGCTTAAGAATATACATGCAAAGTTTCACCGAGTTGAACACTAGGTATTTCAAATATGACAAAACTACGTTTATATGGAAAGAGCTGCTCTACTCTTAAGACGTGGGATTTGGGCCCCTAAACTCCTGTTCAATAATACCTTATTCACGTAAGTTATCTCATATTATTTTCTCGAAGATAATCAAACTTTATCATTTATCAATGTATTATAATGTACATTTAATCTAAAAAACATGATAAATAATTCAACCACTTACCACCATGTGTCTTGTATATTTCTATGTGGAACTTCTCCGTAACTTCGCAAGTAATTTTGACATCTCCGGTATTATTTCTTCTACTGTGTCCATTCCTGAAAATAAAATAATTATTAACTACAAAATAGTGTCCAAGTCCATAGTCTTAAAGAAATTGGAGTCTACTGTCGTTCAAATTTTTCTATAGCACAAATAATTTTATTTTATTTCATAACATTAGGGAAATTAACTGCTAGCTATAATAACAAATATACAAAATTATTAGGCCAATAAAAATGACGATTTATAGCAAGTGAGTGAATAATTATCGAAGTTAACTAGATTATTTATGTAGATGGTGCATATATCATTTAGTTGACGTCCATCAATTGTGATAATTGAAATTAAAAATAAAAAGAAACAATATGGAATCTCAGAGGCTGCGTTGCCTTGACTTAACAGCCATTTCAGTTTAAATTCAAACTGTTTCGGAATTATATATGCTATGAGTTACAGCGGTGTCTACTGCGATGTGTTTTTCAAAACATTGAACAAAAACTCCCAAACTAAACTTTGTTTCGCGTAGTTCACGTAATAGGCGAACTTATATACCTACTTACAATTAGTTTCAGAAAAACGCACTTTACAATTCATTTGTTCGAATTTCAATCAAATGCCAGTACCCCAAATCCCTTCACCCGAGCGGCATAAAAATTTGTACATATATACTTTCTACTTTCATTTCTACATATAGAATCTCCGCAAGCCATGGAAAGCATGAATCCAAGTTTTCTTTTGACCATAGACTAGACAAAGTTTCGTGTTTTTGTGTTGCGGGGAAAATATTTGCAGCAGACGCACCTATATCCAGTGATATTGATAGTATTTACATCAAATGTTCATGTGTTAAAACTATATATAAAGACTTAATATTATATAGTTTTAGCAAACACATAATTATAAACATGCAACCGTAATCACTTCAGTCGCTTAGGAATTACGCTGCCCGGAAACAAAATGATACACAACATGTGGATTCTGTCAAATATGTAACCGACAAAAGCTTGAACCCATTATAACAGACACCCCTCTTTAGACATAAAATGATAAGTATTCGTTTAAGTTTAAATGAATTTATTCTCAAAAAGACCACTAGTCACTTACAAGAGAACAAGAACAAAGCATATTTCTTATTATCGTTTGTTTAAAAATTATAATACAAGTACTCATTTAACTATCAAAATGTAGGTAGGCATTACATCGACGCCTTGTTTATAAGGGATCATTGTTAACAATGACGTGTTGAGCAAGATGAAAAAAAATTTACATTCAATAAACTCTAGGTTTAGGTATAACTCGATCGCCGGACAGATGTCGTCGTCAATGCACCTCGGTGGAAATCGATGGTGAGTTGGAGGACTATTCAACCTAGTTCATATTATTAAAATGACGACAATCACGATTGCAACTCAAGGATATAAAAAATTAAATAGCGTTTTAGCAAAGAGAAGTAAAAAGTCAGTAGTGTGCGTATTAGTAACAAAGTTCCTAAAGATATTACAATGCTCACAAAAGCAAAATTCAAGTTGCTCGTGAAAAACATTTCGATTATGAAAGCCTTTGTACAAAAACTACACGGTTTGTGATTATTTTAACGACAAAAATATTTGGACAATTCTGCCCTATACGAAGCTAACACCTACATATGCTATCCAAACAAATATTTGTAAGACCTTGTAACACATTGTTAAAAGACACCCGAGTTTCTTGCCCCTTCTTCTCGCTTTATAACACTTTTTGTTGAACGTATCAGTAGAATGTAGAAAATTCCTACATAACAATTTTATTTGGAACTGACCTTAGATGCCTAAATTGAATAAATGATTTTGACTTTACTTTATGCTACAATAAAAAGAGAGTTAGGCTCGTTATTTTATAAAACATGATATTTAAGTCAATAAATATGATGAATCACATCCATTATAAATTCGGACAAACAATTTACTTTTAATGCGATAATCAAATGAAAATTAAATCATGTGCGAAACAATCGCAACGAGGCGAATAATCACAGTGGAGTAATTACAAAGAATAATCGTTGAATATATTAATCACCGTAAATTAAAAGGCGGATTTTAGCCTGTTTGATGTTACAGTCTTCCCTCTGGGACAAGAGGCTACCAATTACAGGCCACAAGGGACCGAGGCGAATAGAAATAATTTTCTTCCTACCCGCCCTTTGTTCGGAACCTTTGCTAATTGCTTACGTAGTGGTAGGCACGAATACATGAGCCGAAATTGTGTGAAAGAGTACAATTAAATGACCATTCTCGAAATTGGATTTAGGTCCATTCAGATGTTTTAAATGAGGGAATCTATTAATTACTTATTTTAGCTAGTATCACTTGGGATATGTATAGATGTAAAAGTTATTTAAAATGAGTTTTAGGTCGCTATTTAACCTCCCACGAATCGGTTCGTCACAGAGAAATAAAAACTGTTATAAGTCAACTCACTCTTACGAGGTAAGACGTGTTGATAATGAACTCGATTGCTTTGTTTTGGATAACCGAAAGGACCACGATTGACTGCAATCTCATAGTGAAAAGCGACGACGTGGTCTACCCTGGGACATCCCTAGAGAATATATATTTACTCTATAAGTACCTGAAGTCTATATCTATTGGAAAATAAAGAGGTTGGTGTAGGGTTTTCCATAAATCAGCCGTACGAATAATAAATGTCGAGTGAAAGTGCTTCGTCTGTTGATACGAAATTTCGGCATCGACGCACCCTTTTTAAGGCTTTTTTGCATGACTTGGCAGCCCTATTTAAGGCTCTCTCCTTATTGCGAATATCCTTAGCGGGTTCGAGCATCATTTCGGACTGAGTATGCTTACATGAATCAGTACACTGAACCATGGGATGGCTTATGTTAACAGGAGGAAAAAATACTCCAATACTTGAAGCGCAGTAGTCACGACGTTGCACTTTGAAGGATCACCAGAATAAAAGCAAAGGTAGTACAAAATTGGATACATCATTGCGTGGTGGACAGTGACAAACCACCATAAGAGAATCACGTGTGTATAGGGTTTTGACTTTAAATTACTTACAAGGGATATGCAGAGTTGCAACTTGCCAGAGTTTTTCAGCCTATATAATAGATGGCGACCGTATTGCCATCTCTAAATCTAAGTATGGTGCCGCGGCTACTTTAGTGGAGTGACTCAAGACTCACTCTGTAATTATGCTAAAGCATGAACAGAAAGAGAGTGGACTTCGGATTTCGAACTATAAATCAAGTAAACCATAAGAATAGACCATTTTCCGTTGTCATTTTCATAGATTAATATATAATTTATTTAAATTTAAAATGTAAGCAAACCTTGACATTATTTATCAATATGATCAATGGTTACAATTATCATAATATGGATAAGCATTGCTATCCGACGGGGCAATTTTGCCAGTATGCTGGGCACACTGCCAAATGCCGCTGGAGTTTGAACTGCCTGAGAGTCTGCAATGACTCGTGAGTAGTGGAAATGATTTCATTATAATAGCTGAAGTGATGATTATATAGTTCGTTGTATTTTGTGGATAATGGAATACCGCCGGTAGAAAAAAAAACAATGTAACTCAGTACCAAAGTCAAAACACAAGTCCATTCTCTTTCCGAACATCTAAAATTTTAAAATGTTAGCACTTATTTGTCGCAACGAATAAGTATTGTAATCCAAAGGACAATGCTGTCAGCATGCTGGGTACGCTAGCAAGTGGTAGTGGGCTGAAGCATTTGGATTGTCTGTTGGCCTACAATACCTATATGCTTTCGTTGTAGCAGCTGGAGTTTCGTAGTGTTTTGTTAATAAAGTCCTCGCACAGTAAATAAAAATTCGACATGTCAAATAGAATTTGGTATTTCGATATTTTTCGCACATTTATTACGTAAATATTTTTATTTAAACATTTCATAAAACATTAAACCTTTTAGAGAATTCATTATAGAATCGGCACTATAGTCTGTTTTTTTAACAAACGAGTACTGAAAATTTTACTGCGTTGCTATTGGCCAACGTAATCAACATAAAGTCCATTCCACACGAACTCTGTAGTTACATTCAGTTTAGTCTTCGACTACCTGCGCGTCGAAAAATATTGCTTGTAACGAATCAATTGTAAAGTTGCAACTTTAGAATTAGGATAAGCAAAACAAAGATCGTTAATGTTGTATATAAGTCAACAAATCGTCTCGTTATACGTTTTCCGACGTATGTGAGCTCAACCCAATTGAACTCGTTTGGTCGCAAGTGAAGGGCAGGAAATAACAAAAGTTATACAATTTACGAAGTCTTAACTCTTTTCTAACAGGGAGTAGCTAAAGTGGATAGATAAAAATTGACATGTTTCAATCATTTGATAACCAAGATAGAAACAAAAATTTACGGAGTCGACAATCATGTACAAAATATGTTAGCGCAATTTATTGCAGAAAGCTCATCAGAAGGATGATGATAATATTTAAGATTTCTAGAATATTTATATATATTCTATTACAATATGGTTTTAAGTCATAAACGCGAACAGAAAATTTTCAATTTTATGCAAATTTAAGATATATAATAATAACATATTTTTTCTACATTAAATTTTAGAAGTATTCAATATGAACGGCCCTTAACAATTTCAAAACAAGAACAAAGGCATTGACCAATGACGGAAATGACCCATCTCACTCTGTCAATATCGGAAATGTGCGAGAGACATACTGAGTTAAAAAAGTAGACAATAGTCTCTTAAAATTACTAAATTTAAAACATACCCAGATCAAACTCAATATACTTATATATAACATGAGCACTTTTCTCTGACAACTGAATAAATATGCTAAAGTAATAAAACCAAAAGAATTTTGCATTTCAATTCAGATATACGCATTCACGATGAATTGAAGAGACGTACCATTGGAGCATAAATCAAAGTTCGATTGGCACCGAACGTCCTTTTTTATGGCTCGGACAAAATGAAACAGAGACAATTTCATCGTATCTGACCTGTAATCGATATCGCTAGGGGCGATGCAAAATTAAATTCCGATTCCATCGGGATACAAGTGTAGTAAAATAGTTTGCGTTCCTGGAATGGTAATTACGGCTACAAAGCTTTACAGTTTCGCTTAGGTACGAGTAAATTCCAACAACTTTAGTAGGTATCTATCTAAGTATTCTTCAAGTACTACTGCAATAAATATCATCATATTCCTTACCCTTTTCCCTGGTATCCAGGGTCAAGGTCAACGTAAATGTGTTGAGTATCATTTGAAATCTGCATGGAAAAGTGTTTTTTATCCGTTAGCGTGGAAAAGGTTTCTGAAATTCGAACCTCTATAAAAGCTCCAGAAAAAATACAGTTATTTGAAACATAACCTATTTTAGTTATTTTATTTTTGATTTTAACTTTATATTTATGCAAATTTGCTTCATTAAATGAGCCGCTTGTTTTGTACTTTCCTCGCTTGAGTGGGTTAAAAAAATCTGTGTTGTGTCCGACAGCAAATATATTATGTGTCTGGTATCACTTGCTTGGTGGTGCAATCCTAGAGTCCTTCACTTCCTTAGGTTTCAATAAAAGTACTCTCGCCAAATAACTACTTTGCACTTATAAATATTTTAGCCCATCTATTCGAAAAACAATGATTGGTTCATTTTACTACACTGCATATACTGCGAACAAAGTATAGAGGTCTATTCTGGTACAGAGTTTTATAGAGGGCGGAAATGAGTTTAAATTAGGAACATGTATATTGTTACTTGCAGAACATCTAGTCTAGTTGTTCACAGAGTCATAAGGAGAATCGTTTTTTTTGTTTATTATATTCATGAGTTGTACTATTTAAAAGTCTCTTATTTATGATATATTTTATAATAAGCTAGAACAAAAACCTTTCAAAATATTTTATATACATATCTTTTTATATTATCCGTGTCATCTTTTTAATTGTTTTTAGGTTAGGGTTCCGTTTTCTAAATTGGAACCCTGAAAAATGTATAACCGGTCATACTTACATAATTTCACTTGTAGGCTTTCTACACATCAACGCAATGTACTCTTACGTTTTAAAACAACTGAATTAAAAAATCACAGTCAATGATATTTGAACGAAACAAAGGCCTAAGCCTTGCCGTCTTACGGCGGCCAAGTTTCCCCTCTCAAGTTTGGAATAGGCCAACTTTCAAGGCTATGGGTAAGACGGCAGGCACAGCCATATTGGTGTTCTTGGTGTAATAAAAGTTTTATTATGACTTTATATTGCCTCACAAAACGATCATACAATTCCTAGCTTACGAATTTCAGGTCTGTTCCATATCCTCAGGTTGGATGTTGTTAAAGGCCACTAAGAAGAAATGTGCCTACGAGTGGCATACCACCCAGCAAGTCGATTTGAGGTCTTCCTGCACATTAGGCGCATTAATGGGCGTCTATAGAAAGATAGTAGATATACAGCCAAAAAGATCATTCTAATTTTAGATACTATAAATTACTACTGTAACAGCCGGATCGTCCACTGCTGAACACAGCCTCCCCTATTAAGGGGGTATTTGCCATTATCCCCACGCTTGGCAGGCGTCTTGGGGATCGCAGTGGAAGTTGGCAGTTCTTTAGAAGGCGCTGCTGCCCACCTTCCAGTATTTTTCCCTTAGTCGCCTCTTACGACACCCACGGGATGATATGGGGAGGTGCAATTCTAACCCGGCACCCCACGGAGCATAAATTACTAACTATAAACTAATTTTAGATACGATACTGCGAAGTTTCACATGTTGGCGCGTGGTTTGTAGCGTTTTCATCATGTTCGCGTCTTTATGCATGTACAGTCATTTTTTAACTCTTCTAAGCCAGCACGCCGCATTTGCAAAGTCAAAATCATTTATTTAATTGGCGTTAGCTCTTTGAGAGGACAATTACAAAATTGAGTAATGAAATAACATCTTCTACTAACACGACCAGCAAAAAATGGCATGGCAACATAAACATTTCTAAAATTTAAAGGATCTCTGAAGCGATCGGCTACAATTTGTTGATGACAGTGAACACTCTTGAACAATGCGTTTATTTCGACAGTGAAAGCTAAACGTCAGAAATCGGGCGCTTAGAAGCTGTACTCGGCTTTGCTTGAACTTGGTTCAATTTATTTGTTGAATTTCAAAGTGAATTCAGTCAAATGATTCAACTCCATTTAGCTTGCATTGAACGCGTTCTGTTTCAACTGTGAAATCTGCCCTGAGGCTAGATTGCAGCAAATTTAACTATATTAAAATTGTTGACAATCATACTAAATTCAAGTATATTCCAAAATAATATTGTCTTGACGAATGATTTGACTTTGACCGGAGATGGTCGTACTAAGCTGACACATCACATAGTCAACTATATAAGGTAGCTAGAAACTACGACCAAAGTATTAGGTAAAAGCTAATACAAGTTCTCGGATATATATCCTTTTTACATAATTATGTTTTGTCATAAATTTAAATTTATATCTAAGAAATTTAAGTTAACAATAATTTGAGAGATTAGCGTTTGTTTGGTAATTTTATTCAAAATATCGAAGTGTTTGAAAACAATATATTCATTTTAAAAATATTTCGTTACTTGGAATACTCGTTTCAGAACTCGCGGGCTGCGATCCCCGAACGTTTTCCGTTTTTTTGAGCGCGAATGGTGCCATAGTTTTTAAAACATTACCAAAATACTGCATATTCCATATACTAAAACTAGAAACTAACAAAGATAAATCCACATAGCACTATAGCGTGTGATATACCAAAAGTTACGTCTCTGGTAGCGCACCACTACTAAACAATAAAATCACACACTTAGTACTATATTTATACACCCTACAGCAAAAAACTGCTTTGCTTCAACATTTGAGTAGATTAGACTAATAATAATTACGTTTTAATACAAGCCTACCTTTAAAATAATGATCAAGTAGTACCATATCGTAGCGCACAGACTGTATTACCTACCACACAACGATTCTGACTAACACATACACAGTGACGTCATAACTTAATCAATTGGAGAGCTCCTGCGTTGACTTAGTGACGAGGCGGAAAATAGTTCCTAATTAACTACAAACTATTTACAATATGAGTTTTTAAATTGTCACGGTCATTAACATTATAATTCTTATTACCAACTGGATATTTACCGTGTTTTTGGTAAGTTTTGAGCTCCCGAAATTTCGGCACTGTTGCAAGCGCCATGATCACGAGTAAACTGAAGTCTATGCGAGTGGATGGTAGGCACTAAGAGCAGACGAACCGGTCTACCCTCTTTCTAGTACGTTTTTTCGTCAACGCGATACTATTATTGTCATTGTCACTCACACCACTATTTAAATTTCGACATACAAAACTAACGATATCAGGTCGTGAACTATTTGTAACATTTCTTCGGCTCTTGCATAGGTTAACAACTGGATTCCATGTTTAAGTAAATAATACGGGATAACTCACGTGAATCAGTCAGATAGCTCCGACTATAGTTTAGTTAGTCGGAGCTCTCTGACTGATTCACGTGAGTTTTCCCTTATTGTTTACTAAAATGGATTCCATGTTCTCGACAATTGAAACCATTGAAATATCGGAAGCTAAAAACTAAACACGGTAAATATCCCTTTGGTAAAAAGAATTATAAAACTATTTACATATAATATAGCGTTATTGACAAAATGCTAACAACCTCTTTGGGTTCAAAATGTTTGTTAGGACTAGCAGAAGCTAGTCCTAACAAACATTTTGAGATGTTTTTATTGATATAAAAAAAAAACATATTTTTAAAAAAAAAATGTATTTTAATGCCTACTCTGAGCCAAGAGTGCCCGCCGAGGCAACACTGGACCGCGCCGTGCTCCCTTTGAATAGAGTTTTCAATATTTACATCGAGCAAAGTAATAAAACATATGAAATAATACATTACAAGTTCAAGTGACTTTTGACATCAGGTAGTCCTCGTACATATTCAGTCAAAAACACAAAAAATTATAAACAAAAGTAAAAATAATGTTATTTTCTAAACAAATAAAAAACTCAAAATGTTTGTAAGAACTAGCAAAAGTCAACCCTAAGAGGTTGTTAGCATTTTACCAATAACCCTGTACTGACTACAACAGCTACAGCTATTCCAAGTGTTAAATTATATTAGGTACTGATTTCACCGTAATGCCTTTTTTTAGCCCGCGCGGTATGGTTTTATTAACAAGTAGCTACCCGACCGCGGCTCGGCCCGCGCGTATCGGTTATCACGCAAAACTATTAACCTCTTTTTATGTAATTAAAGAAAACTATCCTATGTCCTTCTTCAGGCCTCAAACTACTTTCATACCAAATTTCATACAAATCGGCCCAGTAGTTTTTAAGTTTATTCTATATTCATACGTTCCTAACTACTACATGCCAATTTTGGAAAAAAATAAGTACGTGTTTACCAGTACAAATTTTAAGAACCGTATCTGCTGCTTTCATATTACTCGCTTCATTATTTTTCCTTGTTTTGAGTTAATTAATGCGCATTAAAACAACATATGTATTTGAGGGGTATAAAAAATAATAAAAAGTAAACAAACGTGTGGGCGTGTAACTCGAAAAATATTAACCTTTTCCCGACCACGTACGTTGTTTAACCCTCCCTCTCGGAAACATACCAAATCATACGAAATGGAATGAAAACATAACACTGAGGACTGAGGATAAACTTTTAGTGGAAGACCGTATTGCCGAAATATCGTCTCTGAGTGGATACAATTTGCAGTTATAGTATTGAATTTTGTCGAATTAGGTGGGTTTTAACTGACTTCCAAAAAAGGAGAAGATTCTCAGTTCAATACGTATATTTTTTATGTATCTATCACGGACAACTTTTTGAAGAATAGTCTAATTTTGATTACTCTTTTTTTTTTAGAAAAGGTATACTATTAAGGTGGTTTCATATAAATTTCGTCAAAATCAATCGAGTAGTTTATAAGTTACAAGCTTTTCCCCGCGGCTTCGCTCGCGATAAGAAGTATTATTATTAATAAGCTAGTCGTCAAATATATAACCCGCTAGATATATTTTCTATGCACTATGCACAAAAATGGTTAATTCCAATTTATCTCCAAAGTAACTCAATGTAGATGGCGCTAGCATGCAGAAATTCGTATATTTTAAACTGAAAAGTTACTAATCTTATATAGCCTGCATCTCAAAATCATTTCTTAGGGGATGACTACGATATAGTAGCTTTATGCATGCAAAGTCTCAGCCCGATCGGTATAAAATTGACAAAGTTTCATACAAACTTTCATCCCCTATTTTATCCCCTTGGGGGTAGAATTAATCAAAATCCTTTCTTAGCGGATGCCTGCGTCATAACATCTACCTGCATGCCAAATTTCAGCCCGATCCGTCCAGTGGTTTGGGCTGTGCATTGATAGATCACTTTGTCAGTCAGTCAGTCACAAACAGTTATATTATGTATTTGGTTGAAATCTTCACTCAAAATATACAAGATATATATTAGTCTGGTGGATTGCCTCACATTCTTTTATTTTTTATTTTAAATAATAATAATAATAACAAAGATTTTAAAAGTATTTTAGGAAAACATCAAATTTATTTTATGAATATTATATGAAGCAGTGATAGCTCAGTGGCTTTGGCTATGGAATGCCGCGCAGCAGGTCCATGGTTCGAAACCCGCCGCGGGCTTGAACTTCACCGTATCGTGGAAGGGCATTTTGCGCTTGCCCGCCTGGCTGGCGACCACTCTCAAGTAGAAAATCTGTCGCTAAGCAACTAACGGTGTTTTCTGGCAGCAGTCCTTGAGAGCCAGTGAAATTAAAGGCACATGATACTTAACAACTATGTCTTAAGGTGACGGGCGAATAGTGCAATTCGTGACTTGTGATGAAATTCATCTGTTATAGGCAGAGGTTAGTCCGCTTAACATCATGTGGCTAGCGACCACCCTCAAGTAGAAAATCTGTCGCCAAGCACCTAACGGTGTGTTTTTTTCTATATATTATGATTACAAGCACTACCGCGTACTAAGCGAAAATCATAAATTTACAAATTATTGGAATACAAAATGTTTTGCCCCGGGCGGGAATTGAACCCGCGTCCTTCCGATTTCGTGCCGGATGCTTTATCTACTAAGCTAGGGGTTTTTTTTTTTTTTTTTTTTTTTTTTTTATGCCTGATAGGTTAGCCTTTGACCGCTATCTCATCTGAAGGTAAGTGATGATGTGGTCGAGGATGTTGTTCAGACTAACCTAGAGTTACTGGCTCTCAAGGACAGCTGCCGGAACACACCGTTAGGTGCTTGGCGACAGATTTTCAACTTGAGGGTGGTAGCTAGCCAGGCGGGCATTTGCAAAGTGCCCTTCCACCATGCGGTGAAGCTCAAGCCCACAGCAGGATTTGAACCATGGACATGCTGCGCGGCAGTCCATAGCCAATGCCACTGAGCCATCACTGCTTCGAAAAAATTATATGGGGAGCTAGCAACCATTTCAATAAAATCTGCACGCATTGTGATTAAACTTAATTGTAAGGTAAATTTGATATAATTAGTTAATTATAATATGTTTTCAAGGTATTTAGGATATTTTACTTATTTACATTAATGTGTTTAATAACGGGTTATTTCCACTGCGGTTATCTTAATGTGGTAGTAATGGTAGTAGGTATATACTGAACCTCTAAACTCTTTTAGTCGCATCGCATTAATCATAAAGTCTTGATTAGGAGCTTCATGGAAAAAACAATTAAGTAATAAATTTCTTAAAATATTATACGATGAGATAAAACAGTAATGAAGAAAAAGCTGTGATTGCCTGATTGTGATTGAAATCAAAACAAACAAAAGTACAAAAGGCTGCGGAAAAGGTATTTACGTTACCTATATAACTATTAGAGCGTTGTATTTAATAAAGATTTTGAAATTAAGTATTAGCTATGACATTTTCATTTAAACAATCCAAAATCCAAATCGATAAATTCAATTATTGAATTCGATTCAAACTTTTATCCCAAGAAACCGACTTGTTAGGGTTGCACTCATAACTTTCAGAAGGCCTCTACGACTTACACCTCAAAGTTGTAGAGGCATAGACAAAGTACTACGCCGAGGGGTGAAACGCGAAAATTAGGTTAGAAACTAGGTCAAAGTCGAGCGGGGTCGTCGTCCGACCAGCCTCGAGTGTCTAATAATAATTACGCAACGAGGATGTCGCGACGATACAACCTCATGCATCAGATAAACAACCTTATACAGTTAAGCTGAAGGCTCAAAAACGCTGAGCACGTAGCAACTGTGATAAATGTGGCGTTATGAAAATTTCAGACTCCCCTCAAGAAACTCAAAGTCGAAAGTTATCCGGACGAAAACAAATGTCACTCGATCTCAGATTTTATGTACTGGACGAAATAAATAAATTTTGTGAGACTTACTGGTTTGAATGAACAAGTTCGCACTTTACGAAGCTTCCGCAGGCGGGTCTTGCTTTTGTTGAGTCTGCCAATTCTGGAAACAAATTTCATCAATTAGATAAATTATAAAAAAATACATAGTTATTTATATCATATATAAAATTTATATCTATAAATTTTATAAAAATTGAACATTCTCGTCATATCAGTTTTATGATTTTTTAAAGTTTAGACTTTGATCCTTATTTCATCCGTGAAGAGAATGTGGTCAAAGATTTTTAACATGCTTAACTAAGAATATTTGAGTTTCAAGAACAGCTTCCAAAGCATAATATCGTTAAGTGCTTGTCAACAGATTTTCTATTTGAGTGTCGTAGCTAGTCAGGCGAGCATTCTCAAAATGTCCTACCACCATGCCTTGAAGCTCAAGCCTGTGGCGAGTTGCAAACCAAAGTTAGGGTATACTACCATAATATCATTGTTACTGAAAACGCTTCCGAAAATGTATAACGCTGAGCGTTAAATCCAAATATTTATTATACAAAGTGCTACGTTTGAACTGTTAAACCATACAAAATCGAATGCTTAAAAGATTACAAGCAATTTAATTTGATTAATTGAAACATTGAAACCCTAGAGCTCCATTCACGTATGCGCGAACCCCAACACCTGATAGACATTCAATTAAGCTGATTCAATTTAGGAATATATAGGGGTGCGCTTACGTTCATCCCTTCAGTTCAGTTTACCTACTCCAGTGTTTACTCGTATATCGTGAAATAGAGTAGTGGCCATTCCCCGGACTGCACCTACACGGCTATTAAATCAACTGGCACTTCCGTACGGTGGCAGATTCCATTTATATTTTCGGGCGTGCGCAATAAAATCAATACTGTGAACTTTCCAAGAGTACAGTGACCTAGTCATGCGCCCCATCTGAATACGGCCACACATTGCATAAAACTGTTTGTATCGTAAATTGCGAAGTAAGCCGTGCAACGCGTTAACGTCACACAATCAGCTTGATAAGCCACGGTGCAATAAGCTCAGAGATAAATAAAGCTCGCAATTCCAACTGTAATTTGTGTATTTAAAGCAAACGCTCGTCTTCAGAGGCTTTGTCGGACGTGCCCCATGCCTTTCACGTACATAAATTCTAAAGGTAAGATGTCCTAAGCAAACAGCGGCGGGTAGAGCCACCGAAATTACAAACCCACGCGACGGCGCTGGATCTTTTATTGGGAACTACCTACATACCCAAGTTAAACATTACCGCAATTTATCAACAGAAAACGAATTTTGTAACGTAATATATGAACACCGAAAATGGGATGTATGTCATAGTGACAAATTACGACAGACTCGTTACCGGGCCAGGCGAGAGCGCTTACCCTACCCTCATGTTTCGGCGTTATTACGGCTTTCCGGGTCACAGAGTCATGAACCTACATACACAAGCATGCATCCGTTTAAAACATTGCGCGATGGAATATAAAATATATCGGCATACGTCGCCCCCAGCAGCCGACAGGCATAAATAGGCTCTGAAATAATGCGAGTGGAGCACACAGCTAAAGCTTGCCACTTGAAAAGCGATAAAAATCCATTCTGAATGCGCATATTTTCCGGTAGCCGCCGCGCCACCCCGTCCCGCACGGGACCGAGACAAAGGCCTGTGAAATTACAGTCTTGCTTTTAAATGCGAGAATGAATCGCTATGTCTCATCCCCTCAAAGCTTTGCGAATCCGTTGTGGAAAACGATGTTGTGCTGTTCTTGAATACACAAAAGCTCTCACCAGAGGCTTTTCGCACATATAAAAACCCAATTTTAGCACAAGTTATGATTTATGCGTGTTCTTATGGCATTTTAGAGTGTAGGTAATATTCCTTGTATAGTAAATATAATGATAAAAGTATAACTAAAAACAAGTCAGCGAAAGGTAAAACTTCCAATTATATACACTAAAGTATTATGTCCCTTATTGGACAAAATGTAACCACTAAATTCCAACAAGCGTCTCTTTGAGTCAAACTTTCTCAATTCCTAAATCTCAGAAGTTAGTACGTGACCCGAAGACGAACACGAAATAGTTGGGATTCTCCCGAAAGCGAAATTAAAACTAATCGTTACCGAATCTGGAGCTCGACCTGCTCTGTAAGTAGTCTCATGTGATTCGAAATTTCGAATACTTGGCAACAATTCCCGCCTAAAATGTAGGTTGCCAGTGAATAAAAGAAGCGAAACGCATTTAAAACGTCCATTAGTTTGCCAACACGAGTTTATGCCGCAAACGGACCGGCCATCGCAGAAGAATTTAAAAATGCAGCAGCTCCCTTTGAATGTCGGCATCTTTTCATTTGTACGATGTGTAGCCGCAAGACAAAACCTCCGGGAATTACACTCTTGTTCCTCAAATACGAGCCGTGGAGCGCAATATCTCTCCCTTTGAAAACTAGGGAAACTCATAAACAGACAAAGCTGGAATGCTTACATTTATGTATTTCTCTCAACTGCACTACGTGGCGAAATTGTTTGTACATTTTTGCTAATTTATAAAACTAACTTGGGGTTTCTACTGAATATTTTCATTTTAATGTTGTATTCAAACTGTAAATCTTGTATCTCAATGGCACGTAGTGATAATTAAGCACTGTACTCCCCAACCCCAAAGCAGTGATTAGTGATCACGTAAGCGAAAAAAGCTCCCAACTTCATTAAGCCACATACAGAGCTTCGACAGCCAGACAAATGTACATTTAATAGTGTGCAGACGGTTTCGTAAGTATTAATCACTGACTTTTCACCGCTAATTGTTCGTGCCAGTGGTACCGTGTCGAGTAACTAATGATAACGGCATCCTCGCTAAGACTCGAAAACAATGAAAAACGAAACTGCGCGCTTCTGTTTTCTCATTTGTTCTGTGACCGGGTAGACAGCAAGCAATGGAGACAAAGTAGGGCAAAATTGCGGGCATGTCGGTGGGGCGCGACCGAGCTTGAGTTGAGGTTCCTCTTTTGTGCTTCAATCCGTACAAACAACATGTTTTATGAAGGCACATTACGAGGCAATGGATCCTATTAGGCCGGTTTTACTCATTGTGACCGTGGATACGGAAACTGGCTCATTCAAAAGATTCGATGGTGCCGGAATTTAACATTGCATTATAGGTAATATTATACCTTCCTGAAATGAACAAAGTTATATTTACTTCAAAAAAGGCTGTTACGCTTTTCGGAAAAGATTGAAAAGTAAACAAGTCATCGACAATGAAGTCATATATCACGCATATCTTTGAAGTCAAATTGTAAGCATGATATACAGTTGCTATCTAGAGGTTTTTCGAGTTCATGAGTTAAATTTTAATAAGGAAGCTCTGCCATATTAGGGTCACTGGTGGAGTGTTGGAGGATATTCCACCAGCTTGCACGGCCCCACACGTTCGGGGGGTGGCCTTGGTGAGCCGGGTCGCCCCTCCACAGGCGCGGAGGTCCGAATGTGTTCTGGCCTACCACCAGCAAGGTAGTGACTGCTAACGCGACCCAATCTTGCCCCACCTCGGCGGAGGACTGCTTACGCGGGGTTTTAGTGGGTTCAAGTCCCACACATCCCCTTCCACCGCCCTCATGCTGAAAGGGTAGTGTGAAAGAAATTCCCCCCCTCAAAAAATAAATCTTTATATATAAAAATTACGTGTCACTTTGTTTGTCCGCGATGGACTCTTGAACTACTAAACCAATTTTAAATTTGATTTGCAAACTGTGTGCAATTTGGTCTAAATTGAAAGATAGGATAGCTTATATCTCAATATTTATAGTCGTAATTACCCGTGCGAAGCCGGGGCGGGCCGCTAGTATATATATAAACTCGTATATATATATAATGTCAACGCCAAATGAAAACGTCAGCTTAAAAGTAATGTAATGGTAATAGCTTAGCCTGAACAACATCTTCGACCACATCATCACTTACCATCAGGTGAGATAGTGGTCAAAGGCTAGCCTATTAGCTATAAATATTAAAAAAAAACTTTAATTGTTTGTATTGGAATAGGCATGTAAACAAAACAAGTATAGTTGAGAAGATACTTGCTACGTGTTAAAATCTTTGTTAAACTTTCTTACAAAGGAAGCCCAGGTCGAAGATAAACAATAAATCAATGTTTTCACTTTACACAAACTTCCAGCGTGAAGTTGTGAGATATTTTTGTTGTTAGCTTTTCGCTTCACTGTGATGATGATATAACGATATTTGGCGCAAGTTTGTTTCTTACTTACCCGTACTCTGGGAGTGTTCAAGTGAAAAGACTGTACCACGTTCTTTTCTGAAAGCAAAAGAAAATAAAGTTACGTAGTCAGTATACGAGTTGATGACTATATCTGGCTACATTCGCACAGCGTGGTATTATTAATGGTATGTAACTGAATTAGGTATGTACATACGACTCTCGTTAATTCAAACCTGCGATAATTCAAATCTCTCTATAGTTCAAAGTCACCACGAGCTCTCTAGGAAATCTCTTTATATATCGAACTAAATCAAAACATTTTTATGCTCTTGGGAATTCGAAAGAAAAAATCAACGCTACGCAACAAAATGACGCGTTAATTCGAACTTATCGGCGTCAAACACTCGACAATTCGTAAAAAAATAAGTCACTTGAACCTCTTATAAACAATTCCGAGTAATCCATCCCGCCGTGGAGACATCTAAGTACATTGCAGAACAAGTTCAAGCTTGTATCATCGTACACGACACGAGTCTTTGTTATTTTCGTAATGATTAGTCTGACATAAACTTCCGCACGGTTTCTTTTCTTTTAAAAATTTCGAACCATTTGATATTTCAAACACTGGATAATTCGTAACATTTTAAGAATCCCTCGAGTTTCGAATTAACGAGAGTCGACTGTAATTAATTCTTGGCGTTGAAACCGCAACGACAAGTCCCAAATAAATGCGTGAATGTTCATTTTGCTGAAGGTAATGGCATAGATATATGCGTTTTTTCAATTTTAAATATTTTACCCTCTCGAATAATATACAAACATTTTGAACACTTCTAGTTCTTATTGCAATTACATTTACATAGTACAAAACAAAGGATATCGAATAAATATCCTGCAGAATTATAAACATGGTCCTCAAAACTTTGTTGTCATAATCTTCGATTGGGGCGTTTTTTTAACTAACGGCTTTTCTAAGATATAGTAGATTAGATTAAGTAGCATAGGAGTAAAGCGACAGAGGCAAAGATCTGTAGCCGCTGCTTCGAATCCTGCTCGTAGCCAAGTACTTTTCCATATAACAAGTATATTTATTTTTTTTGTTCAGCGTTCGTAAATGCTTTTTAAAATAATCTTATCTGGATGTATATGCAGATAGGTACTTGACTACTCAACAAAAATTTTCTAAGGACAGTAAAACATATTTAAAAACATCAATTATCTTGCATCTTGCATGGTGGTAGGGCATTTTGCGAATGCCCGCCTGGCTAGCTACCACCCTCAAGTAGACAATATATCGCCTAGCACCTAACGGTGTGTTCCGGCAGCTGTCCTTGAGAGCCAGTAATTCTAGGTTAGCCTGAACAACATCTTCGACCACATCATCACTTACCATCAGGTGAGATAGTGGTCAAAGGCTTACCTATCAGGCATAAAAAAAAACCCACAGAAGGTCTTGACACCTCGACCGTGCGCTCGTTGTATCACTAGATATATTTTTATATTTTTCAAGTGTTTTACTAAAATATTAATGAAATGATTTTTCTTAAAATATTTGTCATAATTAAACTTTGAATTGTAAAAACGACAGGGCCGAAGACCATTCACGGGTTTCAATTCCGTTTTTAGTCAATTATTTTTACATGTAACAAAATTTTATTGCGTTAAGCCGCTATCTTGCGTTGGGTGCATACTCGCCTATAGATTTAAAGATACATCTTATATTCCACTTTTTAGTAGCATTCATCAAAAAAGTAGTGCGTGCTCTTGGATTTTGTACCATGTATAAATGTCGAATTGCCGTTTGTCTAGTCATCTGGAGACAGAATGGGGATAGATAAATTACATGATGTAGTGCCATGGATCGCTCTCCAAAATGTATCCAATATAATGCCGAAATAAATTTACAAATTATTGCAGTACAAAATGTTTTGCCCCGGGCGGGAATTGAACCCGCGTCCTTCCGATTTCGCGTCGGATGCCTAAACCGCTCGGCTACCGGGGGGTCCGCCCGGGACAAAACATTTTGTACTCCAATAATTTGTAAATTTATGATTTTCACTTAGTACGCGGTAGTGCTTGTAATCATAATATTTAGAAATAATGCCGATAGTTTTGAATACTCTGCTCTTATGCTCAAGACTATGTTAATCGACAAGAAACTTTAACAAGACTTTCGGCTCGTATCTATGGATACAAGTGCTTGAAGTTCGTACACAACCTAGCCGTCCCATAGGTGAGACCAATTTTTCATTTGAAGGATTAGTCGGTTATCATCTACCCTCACCTTATTTAATATTGATTTGGGGGCCCTGGGGACCGATTCATTGTAAGATAGATTCACACTCATATACAAAAAATTCTATATATTTGAACGTGTGGAGAAACACGCACGAATTGCCTGTAATAATTAATTTTATAATTACAAAATGTTCCACAAAGTCCTTTTGAATATAAATTTAACAATTACAAAAGTTTATTACCTGCTTTTATTGAATTCCCTCATTTTCTCGTAGTACAAGCAATGTGTATAAAGTTCTCTGCCTCTGTGTAGGGGCCAGAAGCCGAAAACTTCTCTGTACGCCGTACCTGTGTAGAATACGTTCGTTAATTTGTGATAACAAATACGAGAAATTATATAAGGGTACTAACAAATCATATTTGAAGCGCTCGTCGCGAAGTTTGCTTAGCCGTTCTTAATCGATCAGCTAAGTTAAGCAACGTGCGCCGTCGTCAGGAGTTGGATGTGTGACCGCTAATGACATTGCTACTGAGCGCTTCCGTGCTTTGGCCGTCGGTCCCGGTTGCCGTCTTACGATGGCAGGCATTACAGTATGTTGGTAGGACATTTTGCGAATGCACGCCTGGCTAGCTACTACCCTCCAGTACAAAATCTGTCGCCAAGCACCCAACTATGTGTTCCGGCAGCTGTCCTTAAGAGCCAGTAAGTAAAAGGCCGGGTCAAACTAAACGGTGAGGTACAGGTAGAGTACGAACAGTAACTTTATTAGTAAAGTTTTATTACTAGTTCAATTAGAACTATGCACGTCATTACACATAGATTAATGTTCTAAACTAAGCATAAACCAGTCGTTCGTTCTTGTTTATGATTAGTTTAGATTCTAAACTGAGCATAAACAAGAACTAACTACCTACTTGTACTTTAGAACTTTAACATTAATTAATAGATTCAGGTGATCCCTGCGGAAATCCATATCTAATATTTTATTAAAACATAAAATTATATCTAGTGACAATTCCGCCAAAATTTCTTCCTAATCTGACGGCGACGTTACGTCAGGAACGCCAGGTAGCCTAGACTAATCGAAACGAAGAAACATCTTCAGGGAGTCTTGACTCTTTCTGGAGAAAGATCTCGTGTAGATGCGAAATACATTACATCAGCTTAGCAGGAAATTTAGGCGGAATTGTTTAGCTACCTATAAAACTATGAAGATTCTCATGTATCTAGTACGGTATTGCTACGCTTTTAAATCATTCTGTTCTTTTTTGCACGAACTCACACAAATATTACTGATTCTGGGTAAAACAAAAGTTAATTCTAAAGCAGAATTCTAACACATATAAAGAATAACATTAATATTTTTATTTTTGCAATAACGCATGCTCCGCGGATTACATTACAAAATTACAACGAGGGAAAAAAATTACCCCCACATGACTATGATTTTATTTTTGTAATGTAATCGCTTGTTGAAATTTGGTACCATACTAATACAAATTACTCTGAGCTCCCATGGTCCGACTTCCAATGATTTTTATGGATCGACTTCCACAATGTATGTTTCTAAATAACTGAGACCCGTCAGTCATCCACGCACGAATTAACATGAAAATAATATTTTGACTAACCTTGATGTTTCGATCAAGTTGCATTTAGCGTGGTCACGAGTAGACTGATATTTAGATTTAGATAGTAGATTATTTAGAAATATTAGTTTAGTTCTTGAAAGTTTAAGGAAAAGTGTACTACAATTTATTTCTTTATTTCATACTGTCTAGTGTTAGAAGTTGTTTCCTACTCTTAATTGAAAAAAAAAACCGTCTTGTTATAGGTATCCCGATATTATAATGCTTACATAATTGATTTACCCTAACCCGCAAAACACATAATACACAATGGTGGTTACATTACTGGCCAACATTAACAATACCTACATTTTTCAGTTATTTCAATAAGTTTTTAATTAATAAGTTTTTAATTTAATTCGAACAAGCATTGCAATTCAACGGGGCAATGCTGCCAGCATGCTGGGCACGCTGCCAACTGGTAGTGGATTTGGACTGCCTGTGAGTCTGCTATGACCTATAGGTTGTCTAAATGCTTTTATTGTAGTAGCTGTAGTGTTGTATATAGTTCGTAGTATTTTGTTTAATAAAGGCATACCGCCTGTTAAAAAAAGTTATTTGAATGGCTATTTAACCGATGATATTGAAATTTGATTACCTCTGAAGTATGACCCACAAAAAAAAACATCAAAATCAATATAAAATTAGCGGAGTAATCGCATAAAAAACATACCAATTGAATAAGGCTTAAAATGGTTACAAGATACGTGACGAATAATCGAACAGCGCCGAAAAATAGAGCTTCCGTTTATTTTTTGGCTGGACCTCGTCGATGGTACTTACCGAAGCAGTATATTGGTGTATGTTTCGATGAAGCATGGATTGTGCATTACGCCAATGATGAGTGATATGATAGGTGACTTGGGTCGGTACGATCGTACCACAGCGACGCTCAACTTTGCCCTATTATCCGATCCGACGACACTTTATTCCTCGATATAGATACTTTGGTTGCACCCTCGTCACTTTCGACAGCTATTGTCATAACTTCTTTTTGTCACATAAAGCTATTTGTGACCAGCAAAATGTGAAGGACGACTGTTTTAATGGAAAATCGGAAAATGATGGCTTTTATGGACGGAAACCAAGACATGGGTTGTCCGTATAGAGCGTGATCGAATTTTGTAATCTCATATATATTGACATGATATACTCGTATATTATAATTAAAATAAACAAGCTGAAAGTTCCTAACCAACGCAGAGTGTACCAAAATATGTATATTTGTTTCATAGAATTCGGGATTATGCTCATTAAAAACAATGTGAGTTGTCTTGTCATAACAAACTAAATATATTGGCTGGCACTCTTAGAGATTAATAGCGAGAGTCCGACTCGCACCTGGTTTTAAAGTTTTTAAAATCAATTGCTATACGGTAGATATTGAACTATATTGTTATTGTTTCTTTGTAATGTCCTGTTTTCGGTGTCAATAAAGAGTTATCGTATCGTATAATCATGCCAAACTTGACGCTCGTATTTTTTATCGTTTTTACGACAGAGTAAAGACAAAAAACGTTAAAAAATACACGTTTATTGTAGGGGGTCCCCTACAAGAAACGTGTTTTTAACGTTTTTTTATAACGTTTTGCTTTTAATATTTGTAAGACACTCTGCCATATTTTTAAACTCTGTAAAAATTTCAATAAGCTACCAAATATATAGCCCTCAAAAGTCTGTCAAATGGAAACATAGACAGACGGACGGACGGACGGACTGCCGATGCTGACGGAACTACGGAACCCTCAAAAAGTGCAACTGCCAAGTACGTTTCAAAGTGATTCATTCAATATGACTATGAAGGTACATCGTTAAAGTTGTAGAAATTTAAGTGATCGCGTGCCATCTTTTTACCGGCGGTATGCCTTTATTAACAAAATACTACGAACTATATACAACACTACAGCTACTACAATATAAGCATTTAGACAACCTATAAGTCATAGCAGTCTCACAGGCAGTCAGTTATCAATATAAATTGACAACCGTTATGGGTACATAGGTATACCTAGTATGTCTCTTCTGTTAAAAGCGTCCATGAAATTATTTTCTCAACAGCTTTTAAAATCAAGTAAATAATACGAATTGAATGACACGCGACGGATAATCTCCGCAATCGGCTTCCGTTTAATACATTTCGATTGCAATTAAATTTAGCGCGAATTGAATCGGAACGGTTCGGGGTACCAAGTGTTCGGCAAACAGTCCTCCGGTTCGTTTCCAATTTATTCCATCGCACATAATGAGATACGTTTCCCGTCGAATAGTCGAACGCTGTGCGGATAAACCCTCGTTATTATCCTGCAAAAACGGTTTTAAACCATTAACGACAAGCGACATATTTTTAAACTTTAAGTGAATAACTTTTTCATATGCAGCCCGCCCGCATTGATCGGCTAAAGTCATATTTACAAATTATTAGAGAACCATATTTTTGTTCCGGACGGGGATGGAACCCGCGTTCTCAGATTTCGCGCCGAATGCCTATTCTATTCGGCCACTGGAACCTTACTCTTTCGAGTCGAAACATTGTGCTTCAATTGTATTACTTTAACCGTCATAGGGGACGGTGCGCGGTCATCAACCAGACTATGACTACTAGACTTCATCTGACCGAAGTATCTGGTTACGAACAACAGCAACGTAAAAATGCTGCTGGGTGGTGAAATTAACTGATAAGACAACTCGAAATCCTTTTACATAGTACGACATTTAACTACTTTTCAAAGTTGCAACAGTTTACCCACGTCACAAGATCGAAAATGGCACAAATAAAAAACATAAAATAAACAGCAAGTCCTTTAGATTAAGGGCCTGTTTCAGAATGTTCGAGTAAGTTCCGGTTTTACTACCCAGAACATATTTATTATACAAAACACTATCTTTGCGTTTCACAGTCATCGATTTAGCCTATCCATCGGTTAAAGTTTGAAACGCGCTGCATGTTAAGGCGATTACAGTCGCCAATGGCCTTGAGCATCTGGACCTAATCGAGCTTACTTTACTCGTGCATCGCCGCATACGTTCCGCGCTCGCTGCACAAATATAACGGTCAAAGAATATGCAGATGCGCGATGCGCTCCGGTAACATGGCACTTTATATTCCTACCGTACGA
Source organism: Plagodis dolabraria (assembly GCA_963854805.1). Classification (NCBI taxonomy): domain Eukaryota; kingdom Metazoa; phylum Arthropoda; class Insecta; order Lepidoptera; family Geometridae; genus Plagodis; species Plagodis dolabraria. Next base: position 15,501,362 of record OY978459.1, on the reverse strand, counting down.
TTCTAGTGAGTATCCGCAATTGCAACTGCGACTGAGATCAGTCGTCAAATGAAAATGTATAGTGTACCTACCTAGGTTGTTCTGGACGTCTTTATTCCTTTTCTTTATTTTTCAATGTCATCTGCCGAGTGAAGAAAGTTACTGAGATTTGTCTGATACTCGATATTTAGGCTGTGCTGAGAGTCATTATTCCGAATTTGGAATTATTTTTTCAATGTCATCTGCCAAGTGAAGAAAAATGCTACGGTTTGACTGAAAATTGATATCTAGGTTGTTGTAGACGTTATTATTCCATGTTAAGAATTTTTTTTACGTTAACGTCTGCCAAGTGAAAAATGTACTTCGATTTGGCTGAAAATTGATATCTAGGTTGTTTTCAGTTCGCACACAGACTCTTTAAAAAATCTGTAAATTTTAGTAATATGCTACATAAACGAGTTTTACAAAATAACCTGTCATTCGTACAACTTTTGCAAGAAGATTTAGCCCTTTTATTAAAACATATTTATATAATCAAGTCCTGAATTTTTCAGTTTATATATCACCATATAGCATCATACATACAAACACGTAAATAACACAAATTTAGTTAAAATATAAATACCACCTGTGTGGATAATTTATAAAAAAAATGTATGAAACTGAACAAGATGTTATTTTATGGATAATTTGTAAGTTAAATTTATGTTTATAACTATTTTGCGTGAAAAATTGTACTGAAGTCAACTGTGCACTGTAAAGCTATCAATTAAGGTCTTAACGATACAAACTTCAACGTCGAAGTGTGAAGACCACCAGCAATACAAGATTTGGAAAAAGTGTTATTGGCTTAAATAAAGATTTATATTATTGTTTATATTATTATTATTATTCTGGACGTTTTTATTCCAAATTTGGAATTTATTTTTCGATGACGTCTGCCTAGTGAGAAAAGCTACTAAGATTTGGCTAAAAATCGATATCTAGGTTTTTCGCGGCGTCCTTATTCCAAATTTGGAATTTACTTTCCGATAACGTCTGCCAAGTGAAAAACTACTTCAATTTGGCTGAAAATCGATATCTAGGTTGTGCTGGGCGTCATTATTCCGAATTAAGATTTATTTTTTTAATGGCGTCTGTCAAGGGAAGAAAGTTACTCCGATATCTAGGTTGTGCTGGGCGTCATTATTCTACATTTGGATTTCATTTTTCAATGACGTTTGCTATGTAAAGATAGATGACGTATCTTTAAAACGCTAAGATATATCGGATAAGAGTAAGAAAATTATAATAATCAATCGTTTATTTAAATCTCCTTATAAATGAGATTATAGCCGACGCGGGTTTACTCGTTTAAAAACGACGATATAAAAGGAAGATTTGTATAATGGCGAAAATACATTGAAAAATAAGAATAGGGACGACTGTGTCGTACGCAAAAATACAAAATGGCCAACGTTTGTGCTATTGGACATGTCGGCCCTTGAGAAGGAAGCATTTACCTTTAGATTTTCCCGCCCATAGGTGGGAAGCAGTCTTCCACCCGCTACTCGCATCAAACAAACACTACTTTCCGGGTACGAGATATGAGATGAATAATTTCTTGTCTAGGAAATAATAATATGGGCAATTTATCTACAGCTATATTGTAAAGATTGGTTCCATCGTGAAAAGGTAACCGATATACTTTCTCATTTATTAGGAGATTTGAGTAATTGATTTATAAGTACTTATCTTTAAACTTTCGTGAACTAAACTCATGTTTCTAAATTACATTAACGAAAACCAAGCGGGGTAGATTTAAATCGCTCCCGCCGCTCCTCAAGACGATGACACCCGCTTCTTCAGTCTACTCGTGACCACGGTCAATGCAACTTGATCGAAACGTCGAGGTTAGTCAAAATATTATTTTGATGTTAATTCGTGCGTCTTTGATAAGTAATCATAATTTTCCTACTCTTATCGTACTGCGGCGATAGGGAACTGCTAATCATCCCACGGCCAGCAGGTAGGTAGGTAAACTCAGGGAGTAGGTTTGAAAAGTTTATTAGGCCAAGCCTTATCAGGTTGCACAGCCGCACAGTTCTACTGAAGGTACATAGACCGGGGGAGACACTGGCCTGATAGTACACGTGATCCAGGTCCCAGATGTGGCGGTCTTGGCGTCAGCTGATAGTTCTGGATCTTGGTAGTGAGTGCTCGAAGCACCCGTCCTCGGATTGAATCAGTGAAGTGGAATCCTGGAAGGAAGACACCGGCTTAGTAGCTGATATTCCTCAGCCAACTGTTGCCAAGCTGCGCCGACACGATCGTGGTACTGTTACCAGCGACTCACATTTTAAAACTCACAGTCTAGCGCGGTAGGGCAGCACAGCTGTTTACGGTTCATAGGTTTTAGTCAGCACTATGAAATAACAATAATAAATAAGGAACTCACCCTACAGGCATTCACGCACTTCACAACAAGTTAATAACAATTAAGATCGATAGTACGAATAAAAAAGCGTCCAGGAAAACCAAGATAAGTATCGATTTGTAGCCAAATCAAAGTAACTTTTTCCACTTGGCCGACGTCATTGTTAAATAAATTCTAGATTTGGAATTAAGACGTCTAGAACAACCTAGGTCGATATCTAGGTTGTTCTAGACGATCGATCTTTTCAGCTAAATCGAAGTTACCTTATCTACTGGGCATACGTCATCGTAAACAAATTCTAAATTTGGAATAATAACGTCTAAAACAACCTAGATATCCATTTTTAGTCAATTCTGAGTATTTTTCTTCACTTGGCAGACGACATAGATAAAATTATTCCAAATTCGGAATAATGACGCACAGCACAACCTAGATATCGATTTTCAGCAAAATCGGAGGAACTTTTTCACTTGGCAGACGTCATCGGAATATAAATTCCTAATTTGGAATAAGGACGTCCAGAAAAACTTAGATATTGATTTTCAGCCAATTCAGAGTAACTTACTTCCCATGGCAGACGTCATCGAAAAATAAATTCCAAATTCGGAATAAAAACGTCCAGAACTACCTAGATTTTTTAATTTTTTTTGTAAATAATACGGGATAACTCACGTGAATCAGTCAGATAGCTCCGACTATAGTTTCAACCACATTCGGTGGTCTTTTTCAAGGAGAGCTCGGGACGCCCGCGTTGACAGTGCTAAGCGAGACGTCAACGCGGGCGTCCCGAGCTCTCCTTGAAAAAGACCACCGAATGTGGTTGAAACTATAGTCGGAGCTATCTGACTGATTCACGTGAGTTATCCCGTATTATTTACTAAAATGAGTGAAAACCACGTTAGTTTTTATAATAGATTTTGAATGTTAGCCAAATTGGAGTGACTTTCCTCACCTAGCAGATGTCGAAAAATGTGTGCCAAATATTGAACAAAAACGTCCAGAAAAACCTAGATATCGATTTTCAGCCAAAAAGGAGTAACTTTTTTCACCTGGCAGACGTCTTCAAAAAATTAATTCTTAATTCAGAATGACGTTGTCCAGAACAACCTAGATTTTCAATTTCAGCTAAATCAGAGTTACTTTTTTCACTTGGCAGATGTCGTCGAAAAAATAATTTCAAATTTGGAAAAAAGACGTCCAGAAAAACCTTGATTTCGATTATTAGCCAAATCGGAGCAACTTTTTTTACTTGGCAGACGTCATCGTAAAATACATTCCAAATTCGGAATAAAGACGTCCAGAACTACCTAGATTTTGAATTTCATCCAAATTGGAGTAACTTTCCACACTTGGCAGACGTCATAGAAAAATACGTTCAAAATTCGGAATAAAGACGTCCAGAACTACTTAGAGTTTGAATTTCAGCCAAATCGGAGTAACTTTCTTCACTTGGCAGACGTCATTGAAAAATAAATACCAAATTCGGAATAAAGACGTCTAGAACTACCTAGATTTTGAATTTCAGCCAAATCGGAGTAACTTTCTTCAATGGGCAGACGTCATCGAAAAATAAATACCAAATTCGGAATAAAGACGTCTAGAACTACCTAGATTTTGAATTTCAGCCAAATCGGAGTAACTTTCTTCACTTGGCAGACGTCATAGAAAAATTAATTCCAAATTCGGAATAAAGACGTCTAGAACTACCTAGATTTTGAATTTCAGCCAAATCTAGGTAACTTTTTTGACTTGGCAGACGTCATCGGAATATACATTCCAAATTCGGAATAAGCACGTCCAGAAAAACCTATATATTGTTTTACAGTACTGTAACTGTAACAGTCAGTTCGTCCACTGCTGAACACAGCCTCACTTTTTAAGGGGGTATTTGCCATAATCCCCACACTTGGCAGGCGTCTTGGGGATCGCAATGTAAGTTGGCAGTTCTTTAGAAGGCGCTGCTGCCCCCCTTTAAGTAGTTTTCCCTTAGACGCTTCTGACGACACCCACGGGATGATATGGGGAGGTGCAATTCTAACCCGGCACCCCACGTGGCTGCCCACCTTCCAGTAGTTTTCCCTTAATCGCCTCTTATGACACCCACGGGATTATATGGGGAGGTGCAATTCTAACCCGGCACCCCACGGTGCTAATCTCCCTTACCTATATCTCACTATTTTCGAGATACGTTATCCATCTTCACTTGGCAGACGTTATCTTTATGTAGTATTAATTAACCTATATCAAAACACCTAATACAATTATCAAGCAAAGCTTAGAACTCCAAAAGATGTCTGTAGCCCCATACAAACTCTAAACGTAGTAGAGAACCATTTTGTACCCTACAATCTACTAAAGCCGGAAACTATTTACCATAATATAAAAAATATATTATCTTTAGTTAACCAGTTATAACATGAGAGCGTTATAGACATTACTAATTAATTTTGTACATATATTATAAAACTTTTCATTGATCTTATTGATAAGGCCGCCCATTGTAATTTACCCACAACATTGTCAATTTCAAGTTTTGATTCTTTTCATATGTGAGACAATTCTAATAAAATTTGTCTACAAAATACCAATAATAAAGCGTCACCGCGCATACTTCACGTCGCAATCAAGTTGGCCCTCTGCAGCGAGCGAATCATTGCACGCACACAGCTACGAATCTCGCGTGTCAATGCACTAATACAAAGACAAGATCGTTATCAGTCGAAAGCGCGAGCGGAGCTACGAGCGACACAGCCTCCCCGTGCCAACGCTTGCGCAACACTGCCGCCCGCGTCCGCGCAGAGCACCTCGGAACCGCAAGCGTTCTGAATCTGAATAATTCGACATTTTCTTAGGGAAATATCAATGGATTTACAAATGCTATGTTATAATTGTAGTATAACAATCTAGAAATTTAATGGTACAATTTATTTTTCAAAAATCGTAGCCGTTTAGAAGGAGTTCGCCATATAAGTCAAGAAATAGTATGTAGTTTGAATTTTTTTTAAGGCAAAAGTAATAGTAATACCGTAAAATCATATGTTGCAAATATTGTACTTGAATTAATCTATAAAATATATTTTTTTCAAGTCTTCAACTTCAGCGGTTACGGAGGAGTTCGCTTTAGAAAGTACGAATTTGACGTACCCAAGGGCCTTAACTGTCATTTTTATCATTAAGTTATTTTATGTGTTGCATGGCAACCCGAAACTTTATTATGACATTCTGAAACGGGCCCTTAATCCAATAAAAAAAATGCAGTACATTATATCTGAAATTCTGTGCACCGAATATAGCTTACACAATGAATTTGAAGCAGAATACGAACGCTAAGTAACTTTACAATTGGCAATTACTAACGAGTATCATATGCCTAAATTTTCTGTAGTTTTCACAGAAGTTTTAATAACTTGTTGAAAAGTGAAATCTAAATATTACAATAAAATTAAAGTAGTGATGCAAAAACATAAAGAACACAAGAAACAATAATATAAGAAACCTACACTTGAACAAAACTCAACCATCCGCTAACCGAGTCAGAAAATTCCTCGAAGTTGATTAAAAGCACAATTGTAACTAATATATTACAGGTTTAAATATGAAGTTGCCGTTTTATCGCACTGCATTGAATAAAAACTTAACCTGAATAGTGCCAGATTACAGAGTAAAACTTTTTTCACAAACATTCTTCATTAAAAAAACATCAATTATGATCATTATCTTTCAATTGTCTTTACGTTCAACTTTTAACGTGAATTTAGCGATGATCAGTAATAATGAGAAGAGTAATATACCATCGTATAGAAGTTCCGACGTGGGCCAAAGCAACAAGAAACTGTTCGTTCAAAGACGAAAGTCTTCAACCAGTGTGTGTTGCCAGTGATGACATATGGCACCGAGACGTGGTCATTAACTGTGACCCTTATGGACAAGCTCTGAGTCACTCAACGAGCCATGGAGAGAACTATGCTAGGAGTTTCTTTGAGCGATAAACTCCGGAATGTGGATATTCGCCAAAGAACCAAAGTCACCGACATAGCTTTCAGAATTTACAAGTTGAAGTGGCAATGGGCGGGCCACATTGCTCGACGAACTGATAACCGATTGGGAAGAAAGGTTCTCGAGTCGGTACCACGGTACACCGGAAGACGTAGAGTTGGTAGGCACCCACTAGGTGGACTGACGACATCATAAAAGTCGCGGACTGACGACATCATAAAAGTCGCGGGTACCCAATGGTTACAAGCGGCTAATAGCCGTACTTTGTGGCGTTCTATGGGGGAGGCATTTGTTCAACAGTGGAAGTCTTCCGGCTGATGATGATGATGATAAAATCCTTGGACGATGTTGCAGATTTTTCATAAGTAAATATAATGTCATTAGTGTGTTATTGTACTTACCTACTTACAAAGGTAAAGAACCATTCAACCACAAATATCTGGCGCAAACAACAAACTATATAGGTATAATTAAATACAATGCCGCTATTAATATTTTATAAGTAAATAGATTTATGGCAAACTCAGGTGAAATTTGAACACATTTGAATTATGCTATAACCCTATTACTAAGCCACTCACCCTCTCCGCTGTAGTGGTACAATTTCACCCCATGCACCCCCGCACGTCGACATCTGCGGAAAATAATAACATAAATTTATACAATAGTAACAAATTGAAGATATTTTAATTTATCAAACGAGCTCGCAAATTGTGATGTTGTTTTGACATAAAATGTCAACCAAAATTGACGCTTAAAACGATAATAGGTACATATAGAATTCTTCGTGGCAACTTTAGAGGAAATATTAACTAAAACTTTTTTTTAGACCCTACTTGGCAAATGGTGTGCATTTGCCTACCTCACCAGTTTTTTATCTTCAAGGTGACAAAAATGATCACAATGGGTAATCAAACGATTACCCATTATACCGACCTCCATGCCGCAGTCTATTTTAAGAAAAAATAAAATAATGTGTATCATTAACAACAATTACTTAATAATTTAAAAAATTTAGAAGGAAAATCTTTAGGAAGCAACTATGTATGTGTCTGGCTCATAAGCAATTCTTTTTCTAGTATAATAGATCTTATTTATAACCATAGAAATAGTTATATATTTTTGCATATGACCAAGTATCTCATTTAGAAACTAAATAGTGTCTAATATTTGCACGCAATGATAAGTTTTACATTGTATTGTATTCTTGCAATAAAACTATTGTTTTTAATTTTAAACATACATATGACGGAATGTGTAAATGCTTAATATCAATCATAATTTTTGCGGCTTTATGTGCAATGCCTACATATCTAGAGATAATTATGATATTCATTGTACACCGTACTTAATTTTACATGCAAAAAAAATAATATACATAATAAGCGCATAAAATTTCCACCTCTACTCTAAATCGAACCCTTATATCCTGATTTTAAGTGTTGGCCATCCGGGGATGGCAAAAACTTTTGTCAAGTCGATAAAATTAAAAGAAATAATTTAATTAAATCCGTCATAGAGTACCTATCGTTTTGACATTAAGTATTGCTGCATTACAGGTAATTATTATACGAGTATATTCTATGATTACAGTATGTTATGTGCATCTCTTTAGATACCTAAGGACCAATTTCAGACGGTTCGAGTAAGTTCCGGCTATACTACCCAGAAGTTAGTATTTGAATATACAGTCATTGATTTAGCCTATCAATCGGATAAAGCTACTAATAATTTATAGGTCAGATGAAGTAGCAAAAAAAGAGTTATTTGATTAGTAGTAGTAGTGCTATAATCAGAGAAAGTTTGAGGATTTCTGTGTGGGATTTTGAATAACCTTGTTTTTGGGGGGTGACCCTTAATTTCGTGAACTCAAAATAGAGGCAAAAAGGGTTCAGCAGCATATCACCCAATCTCATCCAACGGAAATTTCACATCCTCTATCAAAAATCAATCAAATAGACTACAAGTCTATTTGATTGATTGATAAGAGTACATAGACGAGTACTTACATGAGTAGTCTCTGAATTGATATGTTTAAATTGTTTCCAACCTAAATATTTTATATAATAATTATTTACAACACCATATATAGTAATATAGTAAAGGCATTCAGACAGAAGAAAACACTATGGATGTATCTAATAAATAATTCGGAGCGGTGGCTGCAAGACGCAAAGATATCCGCGACTATGACCTAAAGATGGCAATCAGGAATCGTAACAGCATGTTGATAGAGGCCCTGGTGAGAATGGACGTCGGAGAGGCAGACTCAGATTATAAAGTAGAAAATTTTAAAGTTCACTTTTTATTGTAACGCGTATAAATTTATTGCTTACTTAGTTATAGTTTTCTCCCTCTTTAGCAAGCAAATTCGCGCGGGCATTCGGAACAGTCATGCTCACAAAAATGTGTTGGAAAGCGACGGCATCGTGTGTCGGGTCGCCCTCTTCCCTCAGAAATGGTTGAGGAGGACGATGGCTGGCACGCGAGTCATCTCGTGAACGAGTGCTGCTTGAGGACACTGGTCTGTTCGGAATGCCTGCGCAAATCTGTTTGCAACTGTTTAGTAATAGTATACGAGTATAATAAGTATCCCTGATAACTTTGTCCCCCTAAGTATGTAAGAATGCTCCCCTAAGTATGTAAGAATGCTCCCCATAGCAATGTAATTGCTTAATAAATTTCTCGATAAACTTCAAAAATGGCACGAACCCTGGAGTCTGTGGAAAATGAACAAAACACAATAAAAAAAAAACAACAACAATTTTGATTATTTTTATTTGTTGTATGAAATTAGAACGTATACAATCTATGAATCGATTGTCAATACATAAGTATAAACTAATAAGTATCGTTTAGCCGATATATGTGACCTCAATATAGCAACAATGTATACATATAAGAACAATGAACTATTCAAATTGGGAGTACGATAAAGTTATGAATACAGTTCAAATTAAACAATAACTTAATTGGACTATAAGATAGTAACAAATTATATTGTAGTTATCGCCTCGATGGATAGGGGACGTAAAGGGTCGCATTGCGATTATAAAGACATGGGTAAGATGACAGTACCGAAAATACCTCATATAGTAAGTAACCTTGCTTTAATTTCGCGGGAAAATGTTGCGTCCGAACAAACTTTTATCTTTTAGTTTGTATCTTTTGTTGCTGGATTTTGCTATCGGACGGACAGAGCACGACGTTTCACCTATGTCATGTCGTTTGGAAAGTCCACAACCGTGCGATTTTTACAGAATTTACTGCTTTGCAGTTTCATTACATGGAATCAGATACCATATAAATATTTCCGAACCGATGTGACGTAGGAATCTCAAAGAAATTTGTATACTCGTAATATGTCCTCAAAGGAACACAATGCATCGTTGAGACTTCTGGTGTTGCGGATGTGCGTGGGCGGCGAAGATCATTTTCTACCGGGTACGCCAAATGCTCGTTTACCCTCGCATATGAAAAGTCATCGTGTAGGTATATTATTGAGTTTAATCTAACAAAGACCATATCTGTAGCAATCCTAAATAGTAATTGACTTCTCCCTGTCATATGTTACCAAAATATATGGCGAAACGTGGATGTTTTAAAGGTACTTGTACCTATCCCTTGGGGGATAGGCGTACAAATATTTTGATTTTTCGCCTGTTTCACATATACCTATTGGTCTTTCACTACTGTTAAAAGCAAGCTTATATATTTCATGTAATTTGATATTTAAATAATCTCGCGGCAGATTAGTACGGAGTAATACAAAATTGTTATACAAGGGACAAAAGAGACTTTCACCCGAGGTAAATTATACGTTTCATTTCGAACATCAGAAATTAAATAAAATACCTGACTATTTAAACAAACCATATTTCATATGTAGATTAAATATAATTCAGTGAAAAGTATATTTTTACTTTTATTTTCTACCTATAGGTAGGTATACAGTTTTCAACAAGGTAGGTAGTACCCACAAAATAGTTGATAATACAAACTTTTGATTTAACAGTGGCTTTATAAAATGTCGAGACATGGCTTGCGTAGTATGTTTTTTTGACAGCTGATAAAATCGTTTCTTAGGCACTTAAGAAAGTACTGTTTTCATTCCTCTTATCAAGTTACTTCAAGCGTACTTTCCAAGTTTGAAAAATGAAATACTACTTTAGCTTTAGCACTACAATCACAATTTAAACAAGCACTTTTAATAGTGTAATCAATCTTCATAGACCATATTTTTTTAATGTATGCTTCCAGTACATACCTCGGCTACTTATCTATTATAAGTTTAGTAATAGAAGCCAACAATACGCTACTTTGAAGTGTACGAGCATAAGAGGTTCTCTATACTATAAGTACTTACGCCCTGTTAATATGTATTAAGAAAGTTGAGGGAGTGCACTTCCCGCAACAATACATTGTCATCTTGAAGAGCCCACCTACTTGTTTTTCATACCTCTTTATGGTCCTACTATATTTTACACAAAGAACAGTCTCTTTGTAGAGGTTTCATCAAAAAATTAGAGGATCTGGGATGCATCGTTTGATATGTTATAATATAAAATCAACAGCGACGATAGTGAGACTGGACAGGCGAATGCGGAAAGAATACAATTATTAAACATATCTGAGAAAGGGAACATCCGTATGCCATGGAAAATATTTATGCATTAACTATAAATATCTCGTAAATATAATGATATATTTATACCTAATGCATAAATATTTTCCGTGGGTAGAATTCTAGGCTAACCCCGAGATAGACAGGCAGAGTCACACCTACCATTTTTTTCTGCAACTGTGATAAGTTTTAATCAACAAACATAATGATACCAAAGGTTCTTAATAGATAACTAAATATCAAGGTCTTTTGATATATTTTTACATATAGGTATTTTATGTTATTGTTACGGGACATAGACGAGGCCCACCTGGGTTGAGCGGAAAGCTCTGCCCCTAACAAATATTAATATAAATGCCCAAGATATGCCTCTTTTAACCGACTTCAAAAAAAGAGGAAGTTCTCAATTCACATGTATTTTTTTGTGTGCTATCCTCATAACTTTTTACTGGATGAACTGGTTTTGATGGTCCCCTTTAAATCTGTTTGAGATCTGACGATTAGTATTTGAGTTATCCCTAATAATGCGTAAAAGTTTATTTACTTTTTAATTATTTTTTTGTTGTAGAATATTTTCTGCTTGAAGTCAGTTTTTTAGCAATTTTTTGTTCAGGCTAATCTTTAATTAGTGAGTTTCAAGGACAGCTGTTAGAACGTTACGTGTTTCTGTTTTACGGATGTACGCCGTGTACGGGCGCGCACGTTTGGAGCCACTTTATGAAGTCAAATTTACTATGCTGATGCTCCATACAAACACCGTTGTTTAACCTAATGTAATACGATAGTGTATACTGATATTGTATGACTACACTCAAGTTTGCTGCGAAGCTTGCCACTTACTGCAAAAGTGCTGAGGGCGTAAAAACCATTGTATAACTTATAAAGGTATGTATATCTACATTCAACGAGCTAGCGATATTTTTACTTTCAACGACCTCTCAAATAACATGAAAGCTTTCTACATGTTTATTGAGGCATTCCCTTAAAGAGATATTCGATTTTTTATTTATTTGAGAGGGTTTGAACACGTTTTTGTATTTCATGCCGTGATCTGTTAAATTTTGTAGGTACTTGAACTTCGTAAATATATCTGAATGTTGATTTTATCTCGGCCTTTTTGACCAGATCCTATTTAGAGTTCCGATTCCGGAACACGGGAGATAAGTCTTTGTTTTCCGTCCGTCCGACATTTACAATGGATGTATATTTAGTACTGTATTGGTTTTAGTCGGATAAAGTTTTCATAGAATGTGTTAGTACGGTAGAATGACCAATAAATAATAACAAAAATCAAAAATAAAACTAACTAATAGAGTTTTCTTTTAAATTATTTGTAGCTGATAGGCTAGCCTTAGATCACTATCTCAACTGATGGTAAATGATGATGTGTTCGAAAAAAATGTCAGGCTAACGTAAATTTATTGGCTCACAAGGAAAGCTGCCTCACCGTTAGGTGCTTGGCAACAGATTCTACTACTGCTTCTGTCTCTTCTTGAGGGTGGAAGCTAGGCAGGCGGGTATTCGCAAAATGTCCTACCACCATGCTATATCCACTGCCATCTTAAGACAATAACCTATCCAACTCATAAACGCAGCAGACGTTGCTTAACTGAGCAGATCGGTTAAGAACGACTAAGCAAACTACGCTACGAGCACTTCGAAACCTATAAAAATTGTTATTCGTTAAAAATGTTTTTGGTAAATACTCGTACGTACAACAAATGCGTTTCATAATACGAAAAACCAGTTGTACGTGGGACGGCTGAAAAACAATATTTTATATCGAATTTATTTCGTACTTTAAGGTGTCACTTAGATGTCAATTCCAAGATTGTTCAGTCTCTTCCCATTGTTTTTAAACTCTAAATAAGGCTTTTAGTTACAAAATATGAATGTCGTCCATCATGAAAAATAGTAGCAAGATATTATCAAAATGCTATTAGGAATGTTCTAAATAAAAAAATACGACAGAATATTCAATGGTACCTAAATCAGTTTTCTAATCAAGTCGGGTAAAATTGAACGTGTTCCTAGTACCCACCTATATAAATAGAAAGTTATTTACTTGAATATGAAGACATATATCAAATATTATTTGGCGTTTGTCAGTTGGCTCAGTGATCGATGAACAGCAGCTGGGAATGCTTATATGCCATCGGAAATATCGAAATATTCTAATCACAAACGTCGCGTCAACATATCGATTCTTCACCCAGATAACTTCACTGCTCGATATGTTAAAATTAATAAGTATTCTTGCTCTGTATAGTAGTGCAGTTACTACCAAATTATATGGAATTACACACGTTTTTCATTTTATGTATCGTCCAAAAAATATCTCAACATTTATACTGCCTACGTAGTTAATTTGAAAATAACTACATACGTAGACAGTATAATATATATTTTTAAAATAGAGGAGGTTCTCAACTTGAATGTATTTTTTTGTGTCTGTTACCTTATACATTTTTCCAGAGTGTTCCGTTTTTGATGATTGTTATTATATTCGAAAGCTGGTGCTTTGCATGTGCTCCAATTAAAATTTCAGTTAGATCGTATTTGAGTTATCCCTTATAATGCATATTTCATTGGCTTCGACAACATTGTTGATATTCTCAATTACACTTGTCAATGTAAGTCCTTCGTGTATTTTTTGTTTAAGTCGGTTTCTTTTGTTCAAATATTACTTATTAAATATAGTCCAGAGTTTTTTAACCTTCCGTTTCTACTGTCTACGTAGTTTGTAATGTAATTATCTTTCATATTGTCTCTAATTCCAACAGAAGATAAACAAAAGAAAACGTAACTAGTAATAAAGAAACAAATCTATAATGGCGCCAAAAATCATTACCTGTCACTTGCACACTATAAACAGCAATAGAGTTTTAGAGAGGAGATACGTTCGTTAGCTGTTGCCTCCAGTATGACAGTTACAATCACAACTCCCAGTTTGTTCTTTAAAGCTGGGCGTCGAACACATCGTAGCAAACCAAATATAGACTTGTTTACCACTGGTTTTAATGTTATATCAGACGACACAGTTTATATGTAACACAGATTGGTACATTGAGATGAAAATATTCATCAATCAAATGTATACACGTATGAAACAGCGCACAAAATCGTAGTAAGTTTTCGGATCGCTTGTCAAGTTACAGAATTCGCGGGAATGGTAAATTTTCCATAGAGAATACACATACGAACACATACGTCCACAGACGGACGAGGCGTGTTGCCATGTACATGTGCTGACGCCACAGAGCGTAAATGAAATTTAATTATTTTCGGCGCCATTTTATATTCGTTTATTTATTATATGCGATTATATTCTCTAACGCAAACTCACATAATAAATGATGATGAGGTCGAACATGATAAACAGGCATAGCTTAGAATGTGAATTTCCTCTCATAGACAGCTGCCGGAACACATCACTTACCATCAGGTGAGATAGTGGTCAAAGGCTAACCTATCAGGCATAAAAAAAAAAAAAAAAAAAAAACATAAGGTGCTTGTCCCACAGATTTTCTACTTAGCAGCTGGCCAAGCAGGCTTACGCAAAATGGTCTACCACCATGCTACAACGAACCATCCTAAGACAACAACCGGGACTGAGGGCTTACGTGCCGTCCAAAGCACGGAAGCGCTCAGAAGTAAGTGCCACTATCGGTTACCCTCGTGACAGCAGTTGATCGTTTAAGATCGCCTAGCCAAGCTACGCTACGAGTGTTTTAATTATTTGCCCAATGGAAAATTTCGTAGGTATCCTTAAACTCGGTGGTGGTGTTTACATACCTAGAACAACATTTAATTAAGCTTTTGAAAGCTTTCCGTGGCTTAAAAAATCTCTTCACAAGCTACATAAAGAAACAAATGCAAATTTTCTTATTAACTTTCCAATTATCTCTACAATTATGAATGTACTTCTCGTATAAGCATCAGTATGTCGATGCGATGATCGATGAGACAGCTACGATCGTCCATGGCGTTGGAATATTCTAATGCGCACGACATATCAATTTATCACATTGATTACATACAGCTCTTCGGGACACGGTTCGAGATAAACGGTTTATTGTGGGAAAATAATGGTGTAAATATAGATATTACGCTCTTATTCTTACTAGATTAGCAACTTTAGTATTCCTGTATTTATTTATTATTTTTTAGTTTAGCCATAGTCTTATGATGAACCGAGGGTGACCCCTAATGACATTACTACTGCGCGCTTTCGTGCTTCGGCAGGCATTCGCAAAATGCTCAACCACCATACTATAACGACTGCCATCCTAACACAAAAACCGGGACCGACGGCTTATCGTGCCCTTTGCTTAACTTAGCTGATCGATTAAGAACGGCTAAGCAAACTTCGCTACGAGCGCTTCAAAGCGGGTGATAGCAGCGGAAAAAAACGTCGTGATGACGTTTTAAACTCAGTAGGTTATTTTCGATAAATTCTAGGTCAAAGTATCCTAATAAAACAAATCTAGCTGTTTTTATTGCAGGTAAGTTCTAGGTGGTTAATTTTTCGAGGTAAAGAAAGAAAGAAAGAAAGAAACATTTTATTAGGTACTTACACAATATAGGACACAGAGCCGATATCTAACAAATAATTAAACAAAGTAGAACACACTTTAAACTGAAACACAAAGACACCTACAGAATATAAGGTCACGCCTGAACCCTTGATGGGAAGGTAGACATAGACTACGGATTTAGATACACTTCCGCTCGTCTCATGTGTTTGAATACTTTTGAACGCAAGTACCTAACTGGTTCAGCTCAGCATGTGTTGAGTGTATTACCCACACCCAACGCTGGTTTTCAGCTGTAACCAAAAAGTGGAGAAGATAGTGCAGCAGTGATATTAAAAAATAAAATAAAAAACATACAAGGGAAGATCGGGTACATACTAATATGACCTAAAGAAGCATAAGGTATAATAAGTATAAAAAATAATTCACAATTTATATGATCAAGAGTGGTGACAGTGAAGTTTCATATACATAGAATAGATATATATAGGTACATATATTGCAAGGTCGCACATAATACATAATATATTATTTATATAAACAAATATACAGAGAGAGATAGATTTAGCCATATTTTACACCATAACCTGAATAAGCAGGTAAGCAAGGTGAAAGCGAGGTATTTAGTATATCGGCTATATAAGCGAAATGTCCACATTTATCATTCCATGCCGTATTTGGCCTTCAATGAGAAACTTTTTTAGTTTTTGTCTGAAACTGTTGACGCTTTTTGAATTTCTTATTGGAGGTGGCAAATTGTTCCAGCACCTGGAAGCCGCGTATCTAAAACTACCTCTGAAACTTTCAGATCTGTGTATTGAAGAATTATTTCAACCCTTAACATTTGCGGTGTACCTTTTTTTTAATCCTATCTTGAATGAACTAAAACAAGGCTCAACTGGTGTTAAGCGATAATCTATGCTTATAACAGATGCAGTTCGTCATAAGTGCCAAACTGCACTGTGCCCATCACCATGAGACATAAAGTTGTTAAGTCTCGTGTATCTATAATATCAAAGGCACCCTTACCCTTTACACCGGAACACAGTATGTATGTAGTGTGAACATTACTTTTTGGCGGTAGAAATAAAACCTTTTTATGTAAGTTACTAGCTTTCCGAACGCGGCTCCGCCCGCGCGTATGTCGGTTATCGTGCAAAAACATTAACCTCTTTTTGCGCAGTTGGATAAAAACTATCCTATGTTTTTTCCCGGGTCTCAAACTATTTCCATATCAAATTTCATTCAAATCGGTCCAGTAGTTTGGCGAATGCGTAACAGACAGACAGACAGAGTTACTTTCGCATTTATTATATTAGTACTGATTACTTCAAAATACGAAACAATTGGAACGGTAGTAGGGCAGTTTACGAATGTTCGTCTGCCTAGCTACCACCAAAAGAGAAAATCTCTCACATAAAAGTCGGTTTTGGCCGCTGCACCTGAGTCAGTATCCATAACAGAAGACTTCTAATAGATACTACATTTACCACGTTAAATAATTGAATTGTAATTAAGTATTAAATAGATTATGACAATTAAAAAAATGATTTTCCTTGTATAATATATTCAAGTGACATTTGCACACCTCGTATGAGGTTGTTCATGGTGAAACTATTGTACTTCCTACATATTTTATATCTTTTGTACCCTTATTCAATCAAGTAAGTGAATTGATTGATTGATACCGCGTTAATTCTGTTTACCTTAGGGCCTGTTTCAGATTGTTCAAGTAGGTTCCGGTTTTTCTACCCAGAACATATTTAAGGACATATACCCGCCAGCCAAAGCGTGAACTTTTATATAAACTCAACTTGTTATTAAAAAAAACTCGCATGTAAATATAGTGTATTATTAGACCTATCGTTTCTGGTTTAAATCCTTTTTCTTTTGGACTAATAATTTTTTTTTATTATATAGCGTTTAGTATATAGCACTCGTTTTTAGGAGTTTGAGACAGTTATTCGTAGCTCCAGACTTATTTAAAAAGTATAGTACACATGTATAAATAACTTCCCATTATAGAAAGTTCATTATATTCCCCATGTTTGTGGTGCAATAGAAATATTAAAAACATGCTTATTTTTCTTGAAAGAGATGCTTAAAGTTGGGTCTTTCTTTTATCTAAAATTACGAGTTTTTGAGCTAGTGTAATTTCAAAACTGTATAATTTAATGAAAATCTGATGCACCACAAACCTAGATATTAGGGTAGTGATTACGTAGGTAAAAAATCATTGAGTTTTATTCGCTATTATTTAAATGAGATTGGAGCTGCGTTTTGTATGGGGGCGTTCGTCTAAAATATACCCTTAATAAATAAAACACTATCTTTGCGTTGTCATTGATTTAGCCTATCCATCGGTGAAACGCGCTGCATTTTAACTATCATTTTTATCATTCGGCTATTTTATGTGTTGCTTAGCAACCCGAAACTTTATTAGGACATTCTGAAACGGACCCTTAATTGAACAACAAGTAAGATAGGCTAGCTAAATATCCGTAACAAAAAAACCTAAGAGAACCTTTTCTCGAGCAATAAATTTGTGTTTAGGGTTTCAGGTTCCACGGTTAAGACAGCTATGATAGATGACGGCAACAGAAAAGGCTAACTTATTCCGGTTGTTCGTGAGCCTCCCCACATTACATATTATGTACATATTTACTCGTTATGTCGAGAGCAGTTACCTTCCCGGCTGCGTAAATATTCTGTTGACTTCTATTTGCTTGATTTTATGCGTCTGTATTACTCAATATGTCGATGGCTTCAAGTCGCACGGGTATCTTATTTACGAGCGTTACTCATTGTGGACTGATTACTCAGCAAATGTATATGATAGTATGCTATCAGTTAATATACATAAGGGTGAAAATCACGTGTGCGGCGGGATATACAAAATTTAAACAGTTTTAATTATTTAACAGGATTGATAAAGTAGTTGACTGCAAAGCCATTTCATTTCAAGTGTACAGAACACAACGGACATTTTCATTTAAACACAAACGATAGTGACGTTTGGAAACTGATGGAGAGGGCATAACCTATTAACCTAGTTTAAGTATTCATACGTTACAAATTTTCATCGGGAAACTCAACGTTTTATCCTATACAATATTTACCAGCGCCCCCAGCGAAAATATTAATGAACTAAAGATTTGTACAACTCTACGAATAATAATAATGTATTCGTAGATAATAGTATAATAAATCAGTTAACGACATAAAACACTACAAACTTTTTTTTTTATAAATTACACAAACACAACGGAAGGAAAACAAAACATGATCCCACGACCCAGCCCATAATTTTTTTTTGTTTTGTATTGTTGGACTACTTACACGAGTAGGCGTAAAAATAACAACATACGAATGTTAGGTCTTTATTATAAGCCATCTGGAAGCTATGTTTCTCATAATATGTTTTTCAGATCTCACTACCACTTGACTTCCTCCCAAATAAAAAAACAGTTGTTCCCACATTGTGGCCACATCTCATTAATAAGGTTTATTTACACGAAGATTATCCACTGCTAGATGGACTTACGTTTAACAACAAATCTGTCTTTAGCATGCATTGACACCAGTCACTACCTAGACCTATATTATTTATATTCTGGTTACATATCGATCCTAATAGGGGAGGCTGTGTTCAGCAGTGGACGATCCGGCTGTTACAGTACAGTACAGGGGAGCGTGATTTGCACTTGGGCGATTGTATTTATTATTGTTATAGGTACCTTAAATTTACAATTATTATATCAAGTTTGATGCTTGTATGTTATTACCGTTTTTACGATAGACTAGAAATAAAAAACCTTATAAAACCACGTCTCTTGCTTGAGTTCGTCTTTTCTTATTATTATTTGTAAGGCAATTCGCAATACTGAAACATATTCTGGAAACATTTCAACTGGTCTTCAATGAAATATGCAGTTCCGCGAAGACTTATTCTCTGGACAGCGGAGGCTCAGCAATTGAATTTTTCTAGTAAAGAACCTAAAAATCCCAATACGCGTTCGCTTTTGCATCGAAGTTTTTTTTTGATGACCATTGGTAACTTTTCCACTAATCATCAAGCGATGATGTGGTTTAAACATACCTACTGACTAGGCTGAGAATTAGCTAATATCTATATGTTAAGGTCACAGGACAAAACCGTTTTTTGGATACCCTTTTCAGTAGGTACTCACCGACACTTGGAAACTGCTCCTTGGTGAATAAAACATGGATGTTTCCACGTCGCGGCCACAGCTCATTAAAAAAGTTTATTCATATGTGGACTCACGGACCGTGTAGATTCCTGTTCGTTTTCACAGCGGAATTACATGTTTATATTATCTACATTTACATTTTTATTTTAACATAATGTGAAGCATTCGTTGTAGATTTTTCAGGAAACGGTTTGTTTAGATATTGGTCTACTAGTAGTTTATGTCACCCGTGTTGTGCTGGGCTAAAAATGTCTTCCCCTATATCTTTCTGTGGGAAACATCAAAGAAAAAAAAGAGAGATAAATAACAGAAGGTGGGCAGCAGCACCTTCTGAAGAACTAACGTCATCTGGCTGTTTATGATGTGGAGTAGGTATAAGAGTAACGTGCCGATTATACTAAGTATTTTATAGACACATTACAATAGCTTGTTGCGAATTCATTTTATAGGAGCAAATAAAACTTGCGTTGCGAATACTGCAATATCTACTTTGTTTTATATTACGATATTGTTTCAACAAACTCTTTTCGCACACAATTGTTGAGAACAGACCAATTTAAATATTTTAATTTTATCATGAATCACTTGTTCGTTAATAGATTCATTTGTACCCATTAGCTGTTTCCTTAGATAGTACCATAGAAATTTTATTTTAAAACTAAGATTCGGAAAATTTATTGAATTACATAGTGCCGCTTGGCGGGTGCTGCTATTACTGGGCCCGGTTTGATTCTAGGTTAGCAGGTTCTGGCGGGTCGTGTAAGCTCGTTATGCTTATTTCACAATTCATCAACAAAAAGTCGTCGACAAAAGCCTTGGAGAAGATTTTTTTTCTTTTCCTTCGCTGTTACGGTCTGTCACACGCGAAAAAGACGGACATCGTAAGTGCATGGTTTTGTTTTTATGTGACAGGTGGCATCACTTGGGTGCGTATACTGCCTAAAGTTAATGCAGATACATCAAGTTTATGTTGATGTTAAGCAGTATCTGCATTAACTTTAGGCAGTATACGCACCCAAGTGATGCCACCTGTCACATAAAAACAAAACCATGCACTTACGATGTCCGTCTTTTTGTCATATGCTTTTTGTCTCAAGTGACAAACTGCACTGCGCCCATCACCCTGCGACATAAAGTTGTTAAGTCTCATGTGCCTGTAAATTACTGGCTCTCAAAGACTGCTACCGGAACACATTGTTAGGTACTTGATGAAAGAAGAATGGTAGCTGACAAGGCAAGCATTCGCAAAATGCCCTTCCACTATGCGGTAAACCTCAAGCCAGCAGTATGGATCGAACCCTAGACCTGCGGCACGGCAGTCCACTGCTCGTCTATCACTGCTACAAAATAAAAATATTGTAATAATGAGTATTGCATTGTTTGTGCTAACACGAACAAGAAAACTATATATGTTACTTATTCATTAGGCTTTGAGAAATGCTTCGGAAATATGGAATAATCACCAAACTCAAAATACAGAGATGAGCGGAGCTGCATGGACCTAAGTTTTACATGCACAATAATATACTTTTCAGCGCTCACTCTACTTCTGAAATAGAACTAAGAACTGAGTTTCCACGTGGTGGCCATGCACAGTTCATTAAAAAGGTTTATTTGCACGGAGCGCATTCGAAGGACCGTGTTTATTTTCAATTCCATTTGTTTAAATTACATTTTAAAATAAATTTAAAAGTAGTTTTGTTGATTATTTAGTATTAATAGGTTCACTAGAAAGTCTTCTGTACTTCTCCAACTTACAAAAAATAAGAAAAAGTTAATGATATTAGGCAGGATATACCTACCAATGTTTCGTTTTATATAAATGATCTTTTCAAAATAATGTCTCTGCAATTAAATTCATTTTATGTGCGCTTTACTATAGGTACTTATTTGCAAAACACGTTACCTTCATGTTATACTCGTATTATAAACTTTTAGAATCAACGTACTTTTTAGAAGTGCTCGAGACGCTTTTGTATAACCTTGCTACAAAAATATTGATTATCATACTCCGTCCATTTCTATTCTAATTAGTGCAATGATACAATATATTTTACAAAGAGCAAGTCATGAAGCCAATAAATTTTTTTCCTGTCGCTTCATCAATAATGCGATAAGCCAACCTCGTCCACATAGCTGTAAATATGTGCGTCGTATCACACGTACACAAGATAACCGTATAAAATAAGACCGGAGAACAATCTAGTAAATAATACACCACCAC
This sequence comes from Plagodis dolabraria, assembly GCA_963854805.1. NCBI lineage: Eukaryota > Metazoa > Arthropoda > Insecta > Lepidoptera > Geometridae > Plagodis > Plagodis dolabraria. Next base: position 15,479,377 of record OY978459.1, on the reverse strand, counting down.
AGTGAAAATTATTCAATACAGGAAGTAGCCATACCTAGTTACAGTTTGAAAGTTCCGCGAAAGCTTAAGTTTTAGCTTTAAATAGATAGGTGGCGCAGATTACAAATTATAAAATTGATGACAGAAAATTATTCGAGACTTCGGATTGTAATTAGAAAAGAGAGCTCAGAAGGGGTGAGGATTAAAACTTTTCTACGATTGATATCCTACATCTTAGTCTGTTGCAGCAGTAAACTTCTAGTAGACCATGGGATAGTAGCATTCTAGAACAATAACTCTAGTTAACGTATAATTATTTATTAAGGACACTGTATTTCAATCATCAGAAAAAATATAAGACAATAAAATATTAACGATCTATGTTTAAAAGAAAATGAACATTTCTTTTAAACAGAAGAGAGAAAGAATGATGGTTTCTCTCTCATCATATTGGTTGTGTTACATACATTTATTCATAGTTACTTACACTATATATTTGATGATTGAAAAATAGGCCCAATATAGATAAATATATTAAATTTTCTTAAGCCATTGTCATTTTTATATTTTTTAATTTTTTTAATACCTCATAGGCTAGTTAAATACTCTTAACGACTATCTCACCTGATGGTTAGTGATGATGTGTTCGACGATGTTGTTCAGGCTAACTTAAAATTACCGTATCTCAAGGACAGCTTCCGGAACACACCGTTACGTGCTTGGCGACACATTTTCTACTCGAAGTGAACTACTAGCTAAACAGACGGGCACTCGCAAAATGCTTAAACACCATGCTATAACGACTGCTGTCCTAAGAGAACAATCGACACCGATTGCTTAACGTGCCCTCCGAAGAACGGGAGCGCTCAGTAGTCATGTCACTAGCTGTCACCTATCCAAGTCATGACCGCAGCGGGCGTTGCTTAACTTAGCTGATCGTTTATGGACGGCTAAAGAAACTTAGCTACGAGCGCTACAAAAGTAACTACTCATTTAGTGCCTACGTATGCGTGATTGCTCGCACCCTACGCTTTTGTGGAGCACAGAAGGGATGAGTGCATGTTACTGCAAACTGGATTGAACGTGCCCAGTGTAACATGAACTGTGGGGTGTCCACAGTTAAATGCTGATGTCGATAATCTTTCTACCAATTTTGCTCACGTTGCATAACGTAAATAGTATTGAGGCAAAAATAAGCTACTCCAATTTCGCGTGTGTATTTTATTCCTATTTCAATTCAGTCCATTAATTTGGATGTTTTCTTTATTCATTTAATAAAATTAAACATAAAGTAAGAGAGTACCTACTAACTAGGCGAATACAAGTAAAAATTACTCAGATATGGTTACCTTACACGGTGATCAAACCTGTATTTACGATAAATGCATTACTATCCTATGAATTCAGACATCGATGAAATGTAAAAAACAAAATAAATTAGAAGAGCACATGCCCTCTCCTTGCATCATCTATGAAGTAGTTGTCCATAATTAAACTCCTGAGTCCAGCTTCGACCATCATCAAGCTAGTTTCAAAATGCCGTAGAAAACCCACGTACATTAGATATAAACCACCGCGCTAAGTTTTGTTTCGATCATTAGTGAGGCGTCTTAGAATCGTTTGCAAATGTTTACCCTAAATGTAAAGAAAATAATAGCATTAAAAATTGGTGAAGCAGTGATGGCTCAGTGGCATTGGCTATGCCGCGCAGCAGGTCTATGGTTCGAATCGTGGTAGGGCATTTTGCGAATGCCCTCCTGGCGGCTGACCACCCTCAAGTAGAAAATCTGTCGCCAAGCACCTAGCGGTGTGTTCTGGCAGCTGTCCTTGAGAGCAAGTAATTCTAGGTTAAGCCCGTTAACACCTTCGACCACATCATCACTTACCATCAGGTGAGATTGTGGTCAAAGGATTACGTATCAGCATAACTTACTTGTACACATGATGTTAATTACCTATACATTGATTTGTGGGTATATGTTACATCAGTCCTGCTCCTTCAGTTAACTCCACTGCTGATAATTTCTTACATTTTAGATACTTAAATCAACTAATCACTTCCAACAACATAAACACCTAAATATAGTTAGGATTTGAGACAAATTATAGTTTAAATAGGACACTCAAATTATACAAAATAAATATAACTACATTTATATCGGAAACTAATATCTACATGATGATAGGGACATAAAACCTTCGTTTATTAAGCAAACATAAACTTTTTCTTACCACAAAATACAATAAGTTTTGGGTTTTACACAAGGTCGCACAATTTCGGCCCTCGTTCACGACTAGCCCTATTATGGCTACTTGAAGTTTGTTAAATTTATTAATTTATCTTTTCCCGGGCACTTTCACGACTTATTGCTTTCTCGGCTCCTATTTCTACATCATTAGTCTGAAGATAACGAGGAGCATCATTTATTCTAGGACAGAAGGTACCAACCGAAGATCAATTTATCTCTTTCCTAGATCGTATATGCAGTAGAATTTGGGACAGATTGCGTAAATCCTTCGAAAAGTCGGAGATAGATTTGAATTTCCGATCACTGAACATGCGGTTTTAAATTTAAGCATTGATTTTCTCATTCTCTCACAACTTCACGCTACAAACACTATAATATGTTCTTCATTCAAAGTAGTAGGTAAGGTGGATCTACACCAAATAGTTATCTAACAATGGAACAATGTCATATTATTTTATCCAAGCATCATCGGCAACTAAATAATAATCTTATTACATCATACAATCATTGTTGCAGCATATATCCTGTAAACTTTTTATCATGGTAATATATATATTTTAGTCTAGGAAAACAGTTCCAAAAAGGTAGGTACTTCAGAAAATATGGTAAAGGGGATGGAACTTTCAAGTGTTAATTGACAATTCGTACATGTGACAAAACAGGGTGTTATTTTTTTCAGTTACCGTGGAGGCTTATCATTTATTATTTAAAGAAATCATCGCAATGACTCTTTTTTTATGAGTTACGCAACCAAAGCCTCGAGTAAAATATTTCCTTAAATCTATATCTACTTGCACCATCAAAAATAAACTTGAAATAAATATCACGGAGCATTTCTATTACGTACATTGACACAGACCATTAATCATAACTCACACCTTTATGCTACGTAAAAGATAAAAAAATATTTATGTTGCCAGTACTACGATACAGGACATTACTTGCACATTTTTCTCTTAGTTATGGCAGAACCATTAAGCAGTGACAAAAACAGAACATCGCCCCGCTGGCATTTATCTTCCACGGAGAGTTATAAAGGGCATAAATAAAGCAAAACCTATAAGGCTTTAAAGCAACAATGAAAAATACGAACCGTTTTACGTCGAGCCGAGGGGGTGGGCCGTGCGCAGCGGGCGAGCAGGAACAATGCGGCGCTGCTGGCGAGAGCACCACTGCACAAATAAAAAAAAATATACATGAACAACCGTTCCAATTATTGACGTGGCAAGATGAAAGTCCGAGTTAGGAACCTACGCTCGTGCGTCTAACTTTGCGCTATACGCTTTATGCACTGTGTAAATCGGCACATAGTATACGTATATGCGGCTAGTTTTCATGGCGTAGTTTTTTTTTATTGCTCATAGGGTAGCCTTTGAGCCCAATCTCGCCTGATGGTGAGTAATGTCGTAAAAATGGTCAACAGGCTTAACTTAGATAGGGAACTTGCTTTCAACAGATGCCATCGCACAGCCAACCACAAAATGCTCTTCCAACATGTGATGTGCTCATGTGATGTGTTGGAGCTTTCAGGTCACCCAAATACGTCCGACATAGTCTAAAGTCTGTCATCCCAATAAAAATATCGTAACCCACGACGTCTCAAACTGCCCGCAAACCACAGGAGCTCGGTAGTAAATGCTTCTAGCGGTCACCCATCCAAGCGGAGACCGTAGCGAACATTGATATATCTCTCCTACGATCACTTCAAAGCTTCAACTTACTGTGCAGTGCACTCTACTGACTAACGAATCCGCATTGACTTGCTTTCGGGACATATTTGATTCCAGTTGGAAACATAAAAATTGGTGATTGGTTTACATTTGTCGGGCTAGTAATAAATTCAATCGCCAAGCTCAAAACGATCGACAGGTGTCCTTCGGACCTAGTACCTATTCAAAATAAGTTACTATCTTTGACAACTTTTTTACTTGCCAACAAGAGATTGCTAGCTGAAACTAAAATAAAATTGAAATATTTTCACAACGAACTTATTCGTTTAGGGACATAAAAAACAATCTTATAATTAGTTTCACCAGAGTTTAGCATAAAGATAACTTTAATATTCATGTTACCCATCCTGTAGAAACAAGGTTATATGTTTTAAGGCTTTTATACAAAAATAACGAAAAAGTAATAAAGAAAAAGCCTTGTACAATTCCCGGTTTAATAATCTTAGGATTGCTCTATATTGTCATGTGGCATCAGAGATTGCTAAAACAGAAAAAAAACTTGAATGAGCAGCATGCGATTGGAGTAGGTTGTTGTTGCACAATAATCGCACAGTTGGCCTCCCCTTATATGTTTATCGAAAGACGACGGGTATCTACCAACAGGAGAGTTCTCATTGAGTTCGTCATAAAATCCAAGCCAATTTAAAGAATATATTTTCTGCGATATATTTTTGTTGTTAGAGAAACATAAAATTATATTATGTCGCCCGCCCTTTGTGTGATAATAAAGAAGATAATAATGTACCAAGCCCACGCAATAAGAATAGGAATATAATGAATGAAATAAGTACCACCTACGTAAAACCTACTTACCTGCTACTGAATACTTATGAAAACCTTCAATAGTCAATTCGACATCTAATAAAATATAAGGAAGGAATCCCGGGAATCGATTTCCGGCGGAAATGCAAAGGCTCTGAGATATTGCTTTCGAGATATTTCGATATTACATTATGTAGTGGCGTCGAGCGCGAAATGAAAATCATGAAACGCTTCCGGACCTTACATCATCAATGAGCTATTATTGTTGTTTATTTAACTATAACATTTTTTCTTAATAATTTGACGTTTCATATCTATTTATAATTTCACTTTTGCCACGAAAAATAAATATTTAAGTCACTAAAAGAAGTGGGTGCAAATTACTCGAAGACAACCTGAATAACTAAATACTTATTTACAATGTGTAACACAATACTATTTTATTTTTATAAACTACATATTTTATACATTTAATTTTGGACTATTATTAAAATAAATGAGTTGGCTTACAAATATTACAAAGAGGAAAGATTTGTATTTTTGTATGTAACGAATAAACTTAAAAACTACTGGACCGATTTGAATAATTCTTTCACCATTAGAATCCTACAGTATCCTTGATGGACATAAGCTACAGAATATGTGTTTTTTTATAATTTTTGTTAATTACCTATATGAAACCAGGACCAACCGCTGGTATTGAATATATTTTTTATACCTTACATATATTTTTTTTGTTGTGAATTGTCTGTAATGAACTATTTCTTATTTTTGACCACATCTGTGAAAAACATATTATTTGAGAAAACAATAAAGTATTGCATATTGATATTAAATTATATATTTTTATTAGATTTCTTTAATATAAGACATGTATATAATTAATAAAAGATTACGACGTTTTTATACGGATATACATTTTATATTTTACTATGTTTGTGGTGGAACAATCACCTAAAACAATGAACTATTTGAACTACAAGCATGACTGAAACCTTCAAATCCCTCTCCCGGGTTACATATTTTTTTGTTTAAGCATATTACTCGTTTATCTAGCATTAATGAAAATTTTACGATGTAAATATCATTAAATATTTTTTATAGCTTTGACCCCTATCTCATTTGATGGTTAATGACGATAAAGTCAAAAAAATATAAAGGTCAAACTAGAATGACATGCTCTCAAGAACAGCTGCTGGAACACGCTGTTAGGTGATTGACTACATTTTTCCTACTAGAGGGTGGTAGCTATCAAGGCGAGCATATGCAACCAGCCCTACCACCGAGTAATTATATTTTTGCTTAGTAAGATATCTATTATATTTTCTTATAGCAAAATAACAATATTATACAACTTAATTTTGTAGTACACTTAGAAGTTAGAGTTACAAAATACAGGTGAAAAAAACACCACATTAAATAAACTAGAAACATATATCGTCGTTTCTGTAACAAACTCAGTACAAATAAAGTAAAGACGGAACTCTGCCAAGTGAGGTCGGGTAAAACTATAATATGCTTCGCAGTGTACGTACATACACAATTACAGAGGTAAACGTACAGCAAAACTATGTATTCGCGTGAGCAAGCCGTTTTGAGAAATCATTAATTTACATTGAAAATGCCGAGTTGTATTGTAGAAGGGTGCAAGAAACAATCTTCAATGGTGAAAAGCAGAACGGAATCACATTTCAGACGTAAAAAACTTGATCGTTGTAACGTTGTAATTGTAACGTTACATACATGTTTGGAGCACCGGCCTACCTTCGCTGTTCGCAGAGTTACCTCTTAACTTTTTTATTTTGGTCTGAGATAAATTTACAATCTAGAAATTTTATAATATTATTTTCATAAATCTTAACTTGTACAGTCTATAAGTTAGATAGACATTCCTATAGCAACCAAGCATAATTAATGATTCAATGACAAAAATAATGATAAATATACGCGATTTAAACCGTATAATGTTGTTTAATTACTATGAGTCAATGAATTTGACAATGATTTTATTATGTGTGAGCGGAAATGAAAAGCGAAAATCGAGAAATAAGTGAACTTGATATGAGTGTTTCTTGGTAATATACCTTTCATGATACTACTCAATGGCACATATAGCCCCTACTTACTATATTTTGAATAAACAAAAATAGGCGAACCAGAAATAAAACATTACGAAGGATGAAATAACTCTTTAAACGTTTTCGAATATTTCATTTTTTTTTGTTATTTCTACGTAAATAATTTCTCAGACTGTCTGATTCTTTAGAAAGACCTGAAGTTAGTGAAAATGAAGTCAACCGTCGTAGAGATGTGTTTAACATAAAATATAGTTTGATAAACGGAACATTTTCATCAGTCAAAGCAATCATTATAATGCGAAATTATATCAATTGTGACTACATTCATCAAGGATCATAATTTACATTGTACTTTATGCATGAACGCCTGAAACTGCCGAATAACTTTACAAAATAATAAATTATCATCATGATACCTATCCCACTCATGTAGCAACAAAAAGACAACACAAGATCATATCAAATCATATTGTCGCTGACACATAATACGCAGGACTACACAAACACATCATTGTAAACAGTTTTGGCCTTGGTTATAGCTGGCCACCTTCCTGACGCCAACTTGAGAATACTCTCGTTGATATTCCCAAGTAACTCCTAGGTCCTCCTTTTTGAAGCGCTCGTAGCTTAGTTTGCTTAGCCATTCTGAACCGATCAGCAAAGTTAAGCAATGTCTACCTTGGTCATGACTTGGATGGGTGACAGCTGGTGACATTACTACTGAGCGCTTCCGTGATTCGGAGGGCATGTTAAGCCGTCGCTCACGGTTGTTGTCTTAGGATGGCAGTCGTTATAGCATGGTGGTAGGGCATTTTGCGAATGCCCGCCTGTCTAGCTACCACCCTCAAGTTGAAAATCTGTCGACAAGCACCTAACGGTGTGTTCCGGCAGCTGTCCTTGAGAGTCAGTAATTCTAGGTTAGCCTGAACAACATCTTCGACCACATCATGGCTTACCATCAGGTGAGGCTCACTTATCAAGCATAAAAAAAATCGAAAAATCGTAGTCAAGGTATTAGGATGCTATGGATCCCTGATGAGCGCCCAATATGGCATCTCACTGGTATTGACGTGAGTGGTGGCCTGCTGTTTATTTGACGCATTCATTCTCTTGGTCACCTTTTACTATATTAAGCAGGAGAACACACAACAGGCCTTAAATGAATGATTGAATTAATATAAGTAGGTAGGTATTGTATTTTTCGAAAGCAAATATGGTTGATATTTACTTGTAGACTTTTACCGCTATTTTCCGAACTTTTAGGGGTAGAAACAAATCCACTCGCCACTTTTCATCAAACAATTTTCCTGACTACTTCAATTCAACCCTTTTAAGAAGACATCAAAAGTCTTATGAATAAATTGAGGCATCTTGAGGCCATGGACGAACCAATGGGTAAGCGTAATCCGCAAACAAACTCCCAAATCTTTAAAGCTCAATTCAAGGCCTTCTTAAGATAGGGCCGATATGATTCGAAAAGAGTTACTCGCTTCTCGAGACATATGCCTTTTTCTGAATACAGCTTACATCAAAGGTAGACTATTATGTACTGAGGTACTTACAAGCCATGCGTAATGAAACGCTGTGAGCCGTCGCGTTCAAATTACGAGTATGTGTACTTAGATTAATTTAGAAAACTGTATCTACATAAGTAAGCACCTAATTTGAACTGAACCAATAAATCTAGATATACTAGTAATTTGAACGCGACGACTTTCCATCTTATGTCACCGAGATCGGTGGCAGCCTCTGCTTCATATCAGACACAAATCCCTGCCTCAGGCGAACATTTTACGCTTAAGTAATCGCTAAGCATGCGTTAATGCTTGGAAAATTATATTTAGATATCTCCAGAATAGCCCCACCAGATGTACGGCAGCTTCATAAACCTTGTAAATAAAATTTCAAGGCACCAAGCATTTTGATTCTACTTTCATCATACGAGCGTTGATGTGATAGAAGTGATGGATGGCCCAGTAGTATTAGGGGTGGGAATGGGTTTATGCGGTTCGAGTTCCGCCACGTGTTTGAGCTTCACCGCAAGCTGATACGGAATATTACGAATGCTCGCCATTAACTCCTGCCCTCTAATAGATAATCTGTCGCCAAAGTCCTACTGTTTACCGGTAGCTCTCTTTGGAAACCAGTACCTTATATCGTACCAAAATAGGTAAAGCCTTTTTACTGTCCTCAACATCGTCACTAAGAAACAATGGTAATTGTTGTAAAGGGCCAACTTATCAGCTGTAATAAAAACTCAATGTTCGATGGACCACTTTCAAAATCAAGATTAAGGACTGAGATAATAAATTTCCCCGATCATAGTTATAGTAAGGTATAACCTGAGAAATGTTTATGCCACAGACACTAATGTCATTACCTCTGAAGTAAATAGAGTAAAATTACCTTCTGAAAGCACTGAACTAGTCGTACTAATTTGTGAACCAATTAAACAAAACTGTTAGCTCCGAGCTCAGGTTACTTAATCACATTCTGCTAGTTAAACAACAGTCGTCCTTAATTAAGTAAATACTGTGGAAACGACAAACCTCTTTCGTACATAATATGAACAGTTACCCAAACATTTAAAACGGTATTTAGATTGTACAAAGATAACTTGCTTAAATATCTGATTTATATTATTATCAAGAACTCGCATAATCATTATCACAAAACATAACTTAGGTTCGGTGAAGGGGTAGGCAGAGCTGTCTAATGACCCACGTTTCGCGAAACATGTTTTGATCATCTACTGGACAAAGTTCCAGACCGGACTGGTACCGTACTGGTATACTGAACTATTTTTCGTCCTAATTTTCTAATGGCTTATCCGACACTGACGTCAATGTTGAAACAAATGCTTTCTAAGTTAAAAGGGTTACAACGTAACGTGCCGACAGTCTGAAGACGGCAACTTATGAAACAATGGCAGCACTCGGCGCCGGCCGCTAGGTTTCAAGTGGCACATTTTTGTCCGCACCCTCACTCGGCGCTGCATGTGCACTCGCTGTATTGAAATCAATTCTTACAGCTTTATGCAACACTTGACACTATATGAATTCTCTAGTCTTAAATTGAGAAACTATGAAACAAATCAACTCTATATTAAAATAATATATAGAATTATACCACAGCGTAAATTGACATAAGCTGTTGAAGATAAAAACGACAAATTTTGATCGTAGAATCTTTTTTTTATATTCAATGCCTGAAAGGGTAAAAATAGTTTTAAAGTTTTCATGAGGAGAGTTTGGAATGATCAATATTTAATAAATGTACTTTGAGAAGTTTAAAAGGTTTCTTTATAGTAATTAAACAACTTTAACCGGTTTAAATCGCGTATATTTGTCATTATCTTATCCCGACGTTTCAAACACTTTGCAGTGATCGTGGTCACGGGGTGACTAATTGGTTTTATTAGTGACATGAGTTATTAAGAAATTATTTGGTCTACCGTCAGAAATGTTTATATTAATCATAACATTCCCTATTCACGCAGTATTCGTTCACAGTGTCCAGAGGTCTTGCAGATTTTTTGTCGGCCATTAATTTGATAACAGGATCCCAAGCAGGTGGTACTTGCTAACCATCATCTGTATTGAAATTTCGGTACTTTTTGATTTCAATAACCTCACGTAACATTCTTGGCATAAACCATGGCCGGCACAAATCTGCAAGACCTCTGGACACTGTGAGGGAATACTGCGTGAATAGGGAATGTTATGATTAATATAAAAAATTCCGACGGTAGACCAAATAATTCCTTAATAACTCGTGTGACAAATAAAACCAATTAGTCACCCCGCGACCACGATTACTGTAAAGTGTTTGAAAAGTCGGGACAAAATAATGACAAATATACGCGATTTAAACCGTTTAAAGTTGTTTAAATACTATGTGTAACAATCGCGAAAACCTAAGAAAACATAAGGTATATTTATGATGAAATAGAGATTTTTCTGGGCTACCATTACTAAATTTTGAAATAATATACATTATACGAATATGTATGTAAGTAATTAACACCTGATCAATATATTTGGAAATTATGAAACCCTTAAAAGGTTGAAATGTGAAACATATCTTTAAGTTTGTATGTGAAAGTTTAGTTCTTAATGCTATGATAATAAAACTTTTGTGATATATATATATATATATATATATATATACCATGGAAAATATTTCAACTATATTACAGTAAATATTTGACTAAATCAACCCGTATTTTTTATGAATAGAGATACTAAATTTCAACTAAGAATAAGAAGAAATATAAAAAATAAGTGAAAACAACACTGAAAATTATGTAATAACTCGTTGATTACGGTATCATGCTAATTAAAACACTGACCTCTGAAGTTTTTTTAAATAATTAAGTTGCTTTTAGTTATCCTTGCTACTAACCGAGTGACAATGACAGAATGACCTTGTCATTGTCACTCGGTTAAAATAATGTGCGCCATACATAAGAGATGCAATTACCATTATATTATTAAGGTTTGCAAATACTTTTTTTCAGCTAAGTGACTGTTGATGAAATTTAAATAGGTAGTCCTATTTAAACTTGGAAGTAGAGAAAACAATCATCAAAATTGATTTATAATTAGCGGGGCAATCGCGTAAAGAACATACAAAGAAAAAAATATACAGTCAAATGGAGAACTTTCTCCTTTTATGGGAGTTGATAATTTTTGTTTTGAAATGGGCAATATGTTATTGTGACGTAACAACCTCGAGACCCACCTGATGTTAATCGGACTAAACTCTGCCTATAAGAGATGCTTTTAGTCACAAGTCACGAATTGCACTGCTCCCGTCACCTTAAGACATAGTTGCTAAGTCTCATATGCCTGTAATTTCACTGGCTCTCAAGAACTGCTGCCGGAACACACCGTAAGGTCGTTGGCAACAGATTTTCTACTTGAGGGCCCTTCCATCATGCGGTGAAGCTCAAGCCCGCGGCGGGATTCGAACCATGGACCTGCTGCGCGGCAGTCCATATCCAAAGCCACTGAGCCTTCAATGCTTTAAGAAGTTATCCAAATCACAAAAAAAATGTATAATTAATGGCATTGGTATTAATATGAAGTTTTCATAGGAAAAGAGAAAAATCGAACTTTATGAATGAACAATCACCATGATAGCTCAATTGGAATAGTGTATCAACATGGGATGAGATATAATATATGCCAAAGAAGTTTATTACAGCATCTGGAAATATTTTCCAACCAAACAATTTCACTTAAGTCAAATTTGTCGAGTAGCTCGATCTCGGCCATTTTGGTGACTTTCAGAGTCGCTTGTCGACTGATTTAACATAAGTAACATCTCAGTTTAAAAATTGTTTAAAATATGTGTATATACTACTTACGAAAGTTTTAATAAAATATTTTTACTTAAAGCTTTGGTCTTTATCTTTAGAACCGTAATCGGTTGCCGATTGAAATTTTGATCGAATATGTGTTGTTGTAGCAGATTGCCTACTCTAATGCTGATTTATATATAAACAACGGTTAAAACTAATAAAACTGTATAAGTCTTACAGCCCACTACAAGCAGGTCAACCAGGGAATGAAACGTTGGGCGCTAAGCTATTATCAAATTACAATACATTAATGCATAATCAAACTTAATTGAAGTTGCACAAACAAAGCAATCATATACAAAGCCAAAGATGAAACAGATTCAGTCAAGATCTCTATCATAATCATCCTACTTAAGTGAGCCCCTAATGACACATGAAATCCGTAAATTGCGAAGATGGAATGTAGTCGCCAAACAAAACCGTAATCCGGTCGGCATCACACTACACATACATAGGTAAGGACGAAATAACCCCAATTCCACCAACAAGATCCCCAGTAATGTGTTGCGAATGGTACGGGTTGATAAGGAAAAACGGCTAAATAAGGAATTGTGCGAGTGAGGTGACTAGGGAAGGGTCAGGCGGGCGGAACGTGCGGGGCGGGAGTCCATCCGCCGGATACACTAGTGCCGGGGCCGGCCGGCGCGCGTCCGCCGTATTTCATACCCGGAGGCAAATCCAACAGAAACCGGAGGCATAGCCGGAGGTAAACTCTCGCCTACTTTCATAAAACATTGTAACTCTACAATCGCCAATAAGCAACTTTATTTGCCGCAAACACAACTTTTAATAAAAGCTGGCGTCTGACTTTTCGTTTGCGTTATTCTCGGAGATAAATTTGTGCCGCTGCCAGCAACTTTCCGGGAACTTCACTTTGTTTGGTACATTTTTATTCTAGAAGGCGGTTTTCACAAAGTTTCTCTATGATAGCTACTTACAATAAACCAAGAAAATCATAATAACGTATTATACGTTCCCGTTTCCTCACACCCTTGAGAGCCGCGCAATATTTGCCATGTAACCAATTTTCGACCAAACGAAGTCTCCTGAGATAGCGCTTTCAAAACAACTTTGATTTCCTCCCGGTATTCCTAGTCAAAGGAGCTTACTGAGAAAAAACAAGAAAGAAAGAGAGAAATAAAAAATGCACAGAAACACGGAGGTCGGAGTTTTTCCTGTCACCGGGCACAAACAATGCCTCTATTGTAGGGCTGCGCCCCGCGCCCGTGCGCTACCCCCGATGGCCCGCCTCGGAACCGCTGAGGAAACGAGCATCTTTTGTTTCCAAGCCCGAGTCCCCCGCGGAAACGAGAGCTTTGAACCCACGGTCATCTGTTTACATCACGCCAACTAGAAAAAAAAAGACATCCGATTATTTGCTCCCCTCTTTTCAAACGTCAGCGTTGTCAATAGTTACCGCTGGAAATACTTTTTAAATAAATGAATTTTGATGTATAAAAGTTCATCTCTTGTCAAGATCTGGTATACCTTACCAGAAAAAAATATACTCCTGTAAAACAGCTTAAAAACATTTCAACTAATGGGGTTGATTACTGAAAACTTTTAAGCAGAGGACGCTGTATTGCCGGGCAGAAGTTTTCTTCACTAAAAGGTGTTGGGTTCTTTTTTGTAGGAAGCTAGATTTGTCGTATTAAGCACAAGTTTTCAAATTCCCTGATGCTGTATTTTACCTAGCTTATCACCCAATGTAAAGAGGAGTCGAGAAAACGAGGTGCTGTAGTCGAAAGGTTTACATTTTATTTAAAGTTTTGTCTCTTTTGCCGCGTTTCTATGGCAGCAATTTATTGGCAGATTATGAGTATATTACCTACGTGCAGATTTACTATGTGTCATAAATGACCTCAAAAACACTTTTCTTACAGATTTGAATAATAGAGATTTGAATATTATAATGAATAAAAATCGAACAATTTGACTTTTTTTATGTTGGATAGGTTAGCCTTTGACCACTATCTCACCTGATGGTAAGTGATGATGTGGTCGAAGATGTTGCTCAGGCTAACCTAGAATTATTGGCTCTCAAGGACAGCTGCCGGCTGCTTGACTTACATATTTTGAAACCGAATTTTGTAAAGGCTTTGTCCATTATCATCTTAAGAGGATTATATAGTGCGTACTTCTCCATACAAAAAGAAAAAGCTCTTTTCTACCTCTTAATATTGCCCGATTTCGGTGATTTTTGTGTTCATGTATTGAACATATCATCGACTAGGCTTGTACGTTTTATTTATTCCAGTTTTCTAAATAACTTTAAAGGTAGACCTTTAAAGTTATTTATAAAACGTTACAAGCCTAGTCAATGATATGTTCAATACTTGAACACAAAAATCACTGAAATAGGGCAATATAAGAAGTAGAAAAGAGCTTTTTCTTTTTGTACGCGCTGTATGAAATTTGTAAATTCTTATATGCTGTCTTAAACAGCAACCCAACTTAATGAAATGCGAACTATTTATATATTACTATTCAATATCAACTTTTAAATGTAACAAACATTTAGCGCCATCTTTGTTCCAGCGAACAATTAAATCTAAGGGGCCATCGTAGTCTTTGCGTAAAACACGGGTACATATTGAATTTCCTCCTAAATATTTAAATAAATAAACACTGGTTACTCCTGGGCTGCTTCTCTTGCAAAAAAGTATTTGTACCATGCCAAACAATAAATTAGACCTTTTCGTGGTCCCTGTGTATAGATAATAAAATAGGTATGAAAAAGGGTTTAAAAGCCTGCAATAGATACAGGGCATCATTTTTATTCCACGCATAGCTTTTACAAGCGATTAACTCCATATTTTGACTGGTTTATTTTGACCCATGTTATAAAATATGTAGGTTTATGATAAATAGAAAAAAAATCGGTGATGCCCCAGTGACATTAGTCACTGGGGCATCACCGATTTTTTTTCTATTTATGTATATAATATATATTTACATATATAATTATATTTATATATATGTATTTATATATATAACATGCTGCGCGGCAGTTCATAGCTAATGCTAAGAACTGCCGCGCAGCAGGTCCATGGTTCGAATCCCGCCGTGGGCTTGAGCTTCACCACATATGGAGGGGCATTTTGCTGGTTCCGTCACAATAACATAAAAAAAGTTTCTTCTCGGTAGATTAAATTCACCGAGGGTAATCACAAATAACTTACAAATGATAATATTAAAGAATAAAAGTAAAATAGTTGATATTTTTACTATATGTGTAAACTAAGGAAGGTAGTCTTACATGAGTATATATATTCACTATAGGTGTATCGAGTTAAATATGAAGCATGAAAGCTCAGTGGCAATAACTATGGAATGTTCTTCATAAGCAGTACTAAGTACGTAATACCTATGAATTAGGTGTTTAGGTCGGCCTCCGGGCAAGGTGCCCTATTTCGCGACGTTTTTCCGGAACAAAAAGAAAAAGAAAATAAAAATATTGATAAAAACTTACGCTCATATTTATATCTACTCGTAACTAGCTTTCCGGGCGCGGCTCCGCCCGCGCGTATATCGGTTATCGCGCAAAAACATTAACCTCTTATTGCGCAGTTGGATAAAAACTATCCTATGTTTTTTTCCCAGGTCTCAAACTATTTCCATACCAAATTTCATTCAAATCGGTCTAGTAGTTTTGGCGTGAAAGCGTAACAGACAGACAGACATAGTTACTTTCGCATTTATAGTATTAGTACTGATATATGAAGAACACGGGTGTTTGAGCGTGAACTTACTATGAGTCGATATCGCCGAAACATTGTCGATAGCGATATCGACGCATAGTAAGTTCACGTGTTCTTCATATATTAAAAACTAGCTTTCCGGGTGCAGCTCCGCCCGCGCGTATGTCGGTTATCGCGCAAAAACATTAACCCCTTTTTGCGCAGTTAGATAAAAACTATCCTATGTTTTGTCCCGGGTCTCAAATTATTTCCATACCAAATTTCATTCAAATAGATCCTGTAGTTTTGGCGTGAAAGCGTAACAGACAGACAGACAGACAGAGTTACTTTCGCATTTATAATATTAATATATATATATATATATATATATATATAGTACTGATATTGATATTGTGTTATTTTCAAAAAATGTGTTTCTGCGTGTGTTAATATGTAATAATAAATAATACAATGGTGGATTACTGTCAAAGGTGAGACCTAGACACCTATAACATACATTCAGAAATGCAAGGTCACGCTACTATCCGCGCCGAATGAACCCCATTTTTAATTGAATTCGGTGACTGCGGTGCATCTAAATGCGTGTACGCCTAAAATGTTCGTACTCGTGAATGATTATAGTCAAATAGTATACAATAGCAAAAATATTAACTATCCGTGTTGTGCCCAATCTACAATTATGTGTAATGAACACTCTGACTTACAACTGCTATCTGCTTATCTTATATTCCTAAATTCGGGTAGGCTCACCGTCAAATTATAATATTTACTACATCTTGACTGAACCAGAGATCTGCATGAAATGAGCCTCCAAAACTGCCTCCACTTTCGAATGTCATCTTTCTTTGTGGAAATCAAATTAATTACTTTTATATGAAATATTCAAAATGCGAGTCCAAACAGTTTCCGTCAATTGAACACATTTTAAATAAATAGTATCGTTAAAATACTAAAATCATGACGTATGTTTCTACTTTGCTAAAACATAATGACACGACTTGAATATAACTATGTAACTGTATCATAAGTGTACATCTTGACGAATGGAAAATCTACAAACTAAACGAATCCAACTACAAACTTAAAATATAGATATCGATCAATATGTATGTATATAAGTATATTACCTCAACACGAAATATTAAGGTACAATATTTATTCATGTTATGTACGTCAAAATATACGTGAGATGAAATAATGTGTTGGTACATATTTATTTAGGCATCGCATCGGGTAGAACAAACATTTCCATTTCCGATTGATTTTTGTGACGTGACCTATTTTCTCTGGAATAATTTGAATATACTTAAAAGCTGAAGTCAAATAAATATTTATGTTTAATATTAGAATTTATATAACGACTACGCATCTATTCTCTATTCATAGTAGGATATATACTCCCTGCCTGCGGTCCCTCGGTTTGAATACAATTATAATAAAATTAATACATTATTTCGAGAGAAATTAGATAACCTCGCTTTCTTGCAGTACACTGCTAACACGTTTAGTTTATATTGAAATAAAGTTTGAGATAGAAAATTATAGATAAGTTTGAAATGAGAAAGCAAGCCCTTCATTATGTGATATCTTTTGGTCTAATTTTGGAACTATAGATGTTGGTCTCATAATGCTATATCTTAACACCCTTTGAGTCGATTTAACTCAAACATAATTATCATAATTTACCTTATTGCCAAATGTTCAGTAAGCCATAGTACGAGTACAAGCACTGAGCTTTCCGACTAGACATGCCGCCGAGACCTTTGCTTTGTGTGGTAGCTGAATAAAACTGTTTACTTAACTGATATACAATTTTCTGCTCATGATATATATTTAATTTACTACACTGTAAAATGATTAGGTACTCCTACGATTCTAGAAAATGTTGCTGGGACTTTTAATTACCTTAATACTAGCAGATATGAATGAAAAATGAAATATACAAAAATATATAGATCTTGATTAATTGCGTTGAAATTGAATACAAATGAAATACTGCATCTACAGCAACGAAAACATTTAGGCAACAATACAGACAGTCCAAGTGTTCTAGCCCACTAGCACTAGACAGCGTACCCACCATGCTGGTAGCATTGCTGCCTTGGATTGCAGTGCTTATTCGTTGAATAAAATGAGTGCCAACATCTTGATCACCAAGCGCTCTGATAAGTTTTCTTTTATTTCAATAGTTAAGTGCATTTTAGGGAGCACTAGAATGCTAGTTGCCCCTTCTGTCAGTTCAGCTTCAATTGACGTCGGACGAGGCGTTGTAAATCCGTGAGTAACCCAGTAGTAAATAACTAGTCTTATAGAAGGCAGTTCAATTATTTGAACTTGTAAACCAATGAATGAACCAACATTTAAGATTCCGTTCGAATACTAGCTACCCGATGGATAATCAATTAACCTAACCTTTTGTGTGGTACAAATTGACAGCATTCATATTTTTCGAAAATATTCTTACTTTGTTCTTTCACTGGTACGTTTACCCAAAGTAAGGCTGTATCGACCGGACATCAAATTTAGTACTGCAATCGGGGTTCAACTACCATCTCTTCATTGATATTAACAGTCTTATATTAACCTTGCACTTAATTTTATTTTGCACTTCCAAATATTTTAGGCCAACCACATAAATGCAGAATCCCGTTTCGGAATTCGAGCTTTCGAACGCAGCAAACCTACTCGAATCATGGCCATATCACAAACGTACCATAGGTTGTTCGTGAAAGCGGACAGTAGGTACGTATTGCATCAGAGTAGTTGAGCGATGGAAATAGCGCTATACTATTGCTACTGTTTTCATGGTATGAATCGCGGTATTATTGTACCATACCTACGCCAGTATTTTCACCCCTTTTGTTTTTATTATTATACCGTATGTTTTTAATATTGTTCTTTAGCCAAGTTCAAGTGCAAGAAGGCTTCGCGTGGAAGAGAACTCCGTATCTACCATGAATTTTTAATGGCCCAATATTTATTCAAAATATCATAATTATATTTCCCATTGTTTATGGTTAATCCATATTTATTTATGGTTACTCTGTATTAAACAAAATACTATGAACTATATACAACACTACAGCTACTACAATAAAAGCATTTAGACAACCTATAAGTCATAGCAGACTCATAGAGAGTCCAAATGCTCCAGCCCACTCCCAGTTGGCAGCGTGCCCAGCATGCTGGCAGCATTGCCCCGTTGAATTACTAAAAAACTGTATGGTATATTCCTGGTGATATGATTTAAAGGATATTATTCTATTACATATTCACCATAGGAAAAATAGATTTTAAAATAAAACATGACGAAAAAGTTGCTGCCCGGAAAACAGAACTCAATCTTGCTGATCACTTGCAGACCAACGAACCATGCGCTTTAAAAAATACGACATTAAATCTAGGGCACTAAGAAAGGTGGCTGACTAAGGATGGCTCTGGTCGCCCGTGACTTACTTCCGCGGGCTACCCAGCTATCCACGGACCTTCAAATTAAAATAAATATATTTTAATACAATGAAAAAGAAATTCTATAAAATATTATCTTATGGCTAACGAGTCGAATTGAGTCTCGCGGGTCGCTTGCAACCCACCAAACCGACCAAAAAATTGCAACTATATCAAATTTAATGCAATATAAATGTAACCTAAACTTTTGTTGCTAGAACCCGCTACGAATCACGCACTTAAAAAAACAGTTTATCGAAGTATCATCCGACATAAAAAAAATACTCGAATTAGGAACATTCTTCTTATTTGGAGGCGGTAGAAAAGGCTCATTATAACTTTTACTCGATAAGCAGTTTGTGTATCTCATAAATAAAACCATTCACACGTATGGTATAATATATTGAATCTTTCTCAAAGTATTATTTATAATATTTTCAGTTTTCAAACCATTTTTGAAAGCAAGGTTTTTCACTTGATGGTTGAAAGGTATCACAGCCTTATTGGCCTTGTAAAAGTAAAAATCAAAGATTTGATGAGAGAAGATAAATCTTATTTTTGGGAGAACAAAGAAAATAAGAATAATTGGGTAACGACATCTATCTTTTCAGAAGCCGAAAATGACTTTGTCTTGTTCGCGGAGTGCACAGAGGTATTCTCAAAGTGCAATAGGATACGATTCCTAGGTCGTTTTATCAGTTAATATTGATATTAGCTTATCATGTATATCTTAGTTAGTCGCCAATTGAATTTTAAGACAAGTAATAGATTAAATAATCGTGTTTTCTATCAATGGTATTATATGTATGTCTGATATGCATTTTGACTCTCACATAATTTAGCAATTGAACCATAAAATTTTGAATTTCAATCCTGTGAACAGCCATGTCCACAATGAAGGGTTTTACATTTACAATGAAGTTTTCACTGTTAGGTGTTTGGTGACAGATGTTCTTGGAGTATTTTCTTGTTGCTAGCCAAGCGAGCATTCGCAATATGCTCTTCCACCATGCGGTGAAGCTGAATTCGGTGGCGGGGATCGAACTTAGGACCAGTGGCATACGGTATACGGTAGGTTGGTATCTATTACTAGCACAAAATATATCAGTGATCGCAGTCGAAGGCCGACCTTCACGGATTTCAGTATAGAGAGAAACACGTACCAATGCCGGTGCCAAAATAAGGTGATTCACGCTCAAAAGCAATTTTAGAACGATAAGTACAGTCTTAGTGTGTGAGTGAACATAAAAAATCGTCCTAAAATCGTTTCACATTCATTCCGTCTTGCTACAAAGAGTCACGATATTCACCTTGTGATAAAGAAAAATTGACACGCGGCATCCTGCCAAAAAATATTAAAATCAATGAATGAGTTTCTTCTGCACTTTCATTAACATTCGAAATTAAAACATTTATGAGCGGCCAAGACTTTCAGTGGGCTCTATGCAAAGTCGGCTCTAAATTTTACTAAGTTTTTTTTTATTTATAGCCTTTATTTCAGACACCTACTAATATTTTACAAATTATCTTTATATTAAATTTACTACTGTTCATCTCTATATGTTTGCCTTTTGGCAAAGGCCTCCTTCAAACTCTTCCACTGTTTTCTCTCTCTGACATGTCTCATCCAGGTTTTTCCTGCTATTTCCCTAATCTCATCATCCCATCTTTTAGGTTGTCTTCCTTTTGTCTTTTTCCGTTTCTGGGATACCAAATGGTAACTGCTTTACTCTATTTGTCTTCTCCTTTCATCGTGTGTTCAGCCCACTGCCACTTCAGCCTTCTTATCTTTACCAGAACGTCTTGAGCTCCTGTGGCTTTTCTGATGATATTATGTTTCAACTTGTCTGACCCTCTTTTACCCATCATACTTCTCTCCATACTTCGCTGGCATGTTTGTAATTTTCCTTGAAGTCCTTTGGTGAGTGCCCAAGTCTGGATCCCGAATGTCAGTATTGCAAGGAGGCATATGTTGAAAAGTTTTCCCTTGACGGAGGGACTGATTTTTTTTCTGTCATTATTTCTTTATAAGACCAGTATCTTTTCCACGCATTTCCTATTCTTGTATCTATTTCCCTGGCATATATTATTCAGTGTGATAATTTGTCTCAGGTACATATGCTCATCTGCATATTCTATTATATTGTCGTTCAGTTTGATTGTCTCTTTCTCTTTGTTATTCATAGCTTTTGTTTTTAATGTGTTCATGGTCAGACCAACTTCTTTACTTTGCATGTCAAGTTCAATAAGTATTTCTTGCAATTCGTAGTGTGATTTAGCGAAAAGTATAAAGTCGTCTGCAAATCTTAAATTAGTGAGGTTTTCACCATTTATATTAAGGCCATAATTTTTCCATTTAATTTTCTTAAAAACTTCTTCAAGTACTGCAGTGAAAAGTTTTGGGGACAAGGAGTCTCCTTGTCTCACTTCTTTTACAAAATTAAATGTAGTTCCTTCTGTTTCTAACTTTACACTCGCTGTACTTCCAGTGTATATATTTCTTTTATTATAGTAATATATTTTTGCCATTGATTTTTTAAAGCTCACCAGATTTTTTCATGGTCTAAGGAGTCACAGGCCTTGGAGTAATCAACAAAGCAGCAGTAAAATGGCATATTATATTCATAGTTTTTTTAAGTATTTGCTTCAGTACTTGAACATGATCCACTACTAAGTATCCATATCTGAATCCCGCCTGTTCTCTGGGTTGGCTTTCATGATATGCGGCCTAAGATGATTTTTGAAAAAATCTTGTATATATTCGACATTAAGCTTATGGTTCGGTAGTTGCTTAAATCATTTTTGTCTCCTTTTTTGTGTATGAGTATTATACTTGAGGTTTTCCATTGGGATGGTATGTTTCCTGTCATCAAAACCTCATGAAATATGGTGGTCAGCACTGGTGTGATTTTATTGACTGTTTCCATTAACAGCTCATTTGTGATATTATCGGAGCCCGGAGCTTTATTCCTTTTTATGAGATTTTATCGCTTTTTCTACATCTGCTTCTTGTATGTATGGTACAGGCGTGGTATTAGACAATGTAAGGGTATATGCTGTATTTATTTGCTTTGAGTATAAATCCCTATAAAAGCTTGTTGCAGTGTTGATGATGTCAGATCTTCGTATGTTCAAAAGCAGTAAGTAATAAATATTAATAAATTTTCAAACCTTTCGCTCAGTACATTCGGGGAAAATATTGGCAGACGTACAGACAAAGAGATGCGAGTGATCCTAAAAGACGTTCTGTTTACATATCGGATATACCATCGATTGAAATAAAAAAGGAAGATAGGATACGCTCTAATATCACGGCAATATAATGTGGAGAAAATTTAACACACGCATATAATGCACACAGCTACACTTCTATCGTATACGATACGTCTTAATGAATGATAACAAGCAGGCAGTAGACGCACATACGCACACTACTAAGAATTAATCACGAGATGTCGCTAGATTTGACATTGCCGTTTTTGACGCACGGATGCCGTTTCTCACGTTTTTTAAAAGTACAATGGGATATATCGGAATTTTAAATTTTGAGAGTCTGATGCTTTATATTTAAAAATACTGTAAAGACTGAAAGATTTGCCCTTACCTTACCCTTTATGTAGTGAGTACGCATACTCAAAAATTACCTACTTACTGAATGGACAGGTTTCTATGATAGTACATAAAATGAATTAAGAAGGTATATTATAAAATTGTTTTGATTTTTATAGAAAAAAGAACATTTAAGTCCACAACTTCGCCCGCGTGGAAGTCGATTAAATGTCACTCCCTTGGGAACTGCTTCGGGATTAAACGTATCATATATCCAGGAACTTCTATAAATCCATGTACCAAAACATTGAGGAGGTGAGTGCCAACAAACACATACACACAAACTTGATATATTATTAAGTTGGATCAAATTGCGTCGAAGGTTGTCACAAGTTGACTCCGCTATTGTTTTTTAGTGCCCGATAGTTTTTTGAATATTAATTTCACCAATGTTGTTAAGAACCATAATTAATATTGAAAGAATATACAATATTTAGTGTATGGTTTGCTTGGAACTGAGACCTAGAACTTAAATTAAGATTAAAATTTTGTTTAGGGCCTGTTTCAGAATGTTCGAGTAAGTTCCGGTTTTAATAACCAGAACATATTTAATAAATAAAACACTATCTTTGCGTTTCGCAGTCATCGATTTAGCCTATCCATCGGTTAAAGCTTGAAACGCGCTGCATGTCAACTGTCATTTTTATCATTCAGTTATTTTATGTGTTGCATAGCAACCCGAAACTTTATTAGGACATTCTGAAACGGGCCCTAAGTGTTAACTCGACAGGGAAATTCTTATTGAAATCGTCACTTTACCAATTGCGATTGAACTAGATTTGAATACAATCTCTATATATATATATATAAACAATCTACATATATCTAAAACGTAAAGATATGAACCACATGAAAGTAACTGTTGTATAAAAATATATGAACGCAGAGATAAACTCCCTTAAAAATAAGACATTGGCTGCGATCAGCAAAAGTTTTAATGAAAGTTGAAAAACGTAAGAATATTTTACTACATTGAGTAGGTATTAATGTGAACTTAGATATCAAATGGATAAGTGAGTAAGTATATACTTACGTTTTCTATACATTTTTCAATTCAAGTCTTGCGCATCGCTCCCAAAGGAATTTTAACCTAAATGAATTTTCCGTGCAGCCCGTTCTTTTATTGCAAGCCCAAATTGGATTTTCTGCCGTACATACCGGAGAGAATTTCATGTGTTGTTCAATTTAGCCCAAATGTGGGCATTAACGTAATTTTTACCGCATAAACTCTCATTTACCTAAGCGTACACGTGAACTCAGTATTGAATTAAGTGCTTGTTCTGATGGAAAGTGCTTACTGTAATAGCAGAACGAAATTATTACGAAAAATTCAATTTCATGTATTTCTAGAACAATCGTATGTTATGTTCTCCATATTTTAAAGTTCATCTACCTACTGTTCATATACTTAGGAAACCACTCAAATACTTACTATTTAACTACTAAACATAAACATCTAGAAACTTTCTTCCTTCTATATGAGTAGTACCTAAGTATTAACAGCAGTTGGACGTTTTGCAGAGTATGGCTTCAGGTTTTTTTTAATGTAATTGTGACGAAATAAGAGCGAGGCCTACCTGATTTTAAGTGGACCAACCTCTGCCTATAACAGATGCATTTCGTCACAAGTGACAAATTGCACTGCACCCGTCACACTAAGACAAACAGTAGTTAAGTCTTATGTGCCCGTAATTTTACTGGCTCTCATAGACTGCTGCTGGAACACACTGTTAGATGCTTGGCGACAGATTTTTTGTTTGAGGGAGATAGCTAGGCCAGGCGAGTATTCGCAAAATGCCCTTCCACTAAGCGGTGAAGCTACAGCCGGTGCGGTGGGAATCGAACCTTGAACCTGCAGCATGGCAGTCCATAGTTATTATTATCGCTCGGTCATCATTGATGTGTACTCTGTATAGGCTGCACGAACAACGATATGTGATTAAAAAAAAATCAAATTTATTTATTTCTTTGTTACAAAAATGTTGGCCTTAATTATCTTAAAAACTATTCTAAAACTAAAACTATGTTTGCAATTTAAAACTTTCATCAAGATAACAATTTATTCTAGCTCTCACGGTAGGATTGATTGAAAGGTATGAGTTCCTACAGATGTGAAAGGTTATGGAGCTGAGTTAAAGAAGAATTCATGTTTTGGATAAGAGAAACAGAAGAAGAGATCCTTGTTATATCATTTAAATAGTTAAAACTCAGAGTGAATAATTAACACGCAAATTACACACAGAATTTTTTTCAATTAAATAAATCACCGTAAGTCGACAAGAAAATTCAATTATTTGAACACAAACAAGAAAATTGGGACATTAAGCAAGATAAATTGCCGGGGTGAAAGTGGTACAAGCAAATAAAGTAGGTACGTAACACGGGACCTAATACCATTAAAGCATTATGCTCGCGACAATAAACCTACCTGGATTATATTTCTATAGGGGATGACAATATTAAAAAAACAAATACCGGGGTTGTCGCTAAACAGTTGTTGTTTCCATTAGGGGAGCCTTTTTCGAAGCTTCCATCTCTTTTCCATCTACTTAAATGGGATTGATGGATGAACGGTGATGAAGATTATGTAAATATACTAGAAGAGACATTAAACTAAATTTAAATATACTTTTATGGTTACAATACCTTATAGACCTCATACTACGCATCGGAAGATGCAAGTTCAATATAGGTTTTTTTTATGTATGTTCATTTTGTTGCTGAAAAACAGCTCCCTGCAACTTTTATTACTTTTAATTTAGACTAGTGCGAGTCTCTTACGTTACATTTATGTTTAGTAAGTATATGAGTACACTTGTGTTTTGTAAAGTGATTAATACACTAAGAAAACTTCCATATAGTCATCGTCAAATTCCAGTCACTTGTGTGGTGCTCAGGGAACATTGAAAATAAAAATCGGGCACTGGAACCCGATTTTTATTTTCAATGTTCCCTGAGCACACAATTTTGCTGTGTTGATGAATATTTAGAAAATTTTACCAAATATGTTTAAAAATCACCATATAATATAATCCAATGGTTTAGTATTTGGAGTAAATCCTCAAGATAATTAAATAAGTAAATATATGAAAACGATTTCTGTGAAAGTTTTACCTCAATATTTACTGTGTAGTAAAGATATTGTACAAGATATACCTAATAAACACCCACTCGCTAACATAACCGCGGCAATTTTCTTTTATTAGCACTGTGCTTATCGCCGTACAATCTTGTATTAGCAATGGCAGCGGTGCCACTAAACCGAGTGGGTGTTGATAACTATCAGCATAAAAAATTGAAACTAACTT
This sequence comes from Plagodis dolabraria, assembly GCA_963854805.1. Taxonomy (NCBI): domain Eukaryota; kingdom Metazoa; phylum Arthropoda; class Insecta; order Lepidoptera; family Geometridae; genus Plagodis; species Plagodis dolabraria. Next base: position 15,453,149 of record OY978459.1, on the reverse strand, counting down.
GAGCAGTGTTTAATGAAAACGTTTTACTTAATCAAAATCATGAAATTAAAAAAATGTATGCATGATTACTCAGTCGATGGCAGTTTGAGATATGCCACCTATTGGTATAAATCAGCGGCTTACACGTTGGAGATTCTTGAATTTACTTAAAATTATATTCTGTAGCTAATGGCACATTCCGTGGTATTCTGAATAACACTTTGGTCATATAAACTAACGTGAGTTGTCTTAATTAGTCACTAACTATACCGGCTAGCACTCACGGTGCTTAGTCGCAATCTCCGACCGGTGTTCGAGTAAAGACGCTCATTCTCAAGGAATGCGGGCAGCTTCGAGGGCTGATAGACGCGCACTGCGGGCGGCTGCTCGCAACGCCCTCTGCGAAACTTGAGGAACACTTTGAATAGTTACTTTTAAGATTATTTATAACTTAGCCTAGCATGTAGTGTCCCACTTACGAAGTCCTATCGGGATGTGTGATAAGAGTATAAAATTTTGCGCAGAAAACAAATTATTAGAAAAATAAAAAACATAAAAATTATTAAGGGGATGCCCTATACATATAATTAATAATTTTATTTCAACCTTTTCATCTTTGGTATCGTTTCCCACATAAAACTATGCTTTAGAACAGTATAATGGATTTAATCCCGAGGAAATACCTACATATTATTTTACTTTGAAAATGATAGAAATGATAGCATTTGAAATATTTGGTATATTAATACAAATAAATATCGTAGTGTAAATTCTAAATTAAAACAACAATTACTTAATAAACTCTGGCCAAGTATGAACTCTCTTGTACAAAGAATTCCAAATATAACGAAAACTTTACCTACCTTACAGGAAAACTGTAAAGATTGTTCTATATATTATCTGTGTCATTCCGTGAGCTTCGAAACTCGTTATTTTCGGTTGTCGGGAGACAGTACAAATGAACAAATAATGGGAGAATGGTTTGCGGAAAGTGACGCGAGTGGAAAAGAGGGAAACCAATTTGTCATCGGCCACAGACGAGTGGCTTGATGGATCTCCTAGAAAACTATCTTGAAATAGAAAATATAATTGATCGCCGTGTCGCATGTCGGCGAAGTATGTACCTAAGTAGGTTCATACTCATAGCAAAGCACAGACTATAAAAATGACATAGTTATGAATTGCCAGAACAGGTAGCTATATAAGTACTACCTGTTCCTAAGTAGCTACCTATAATAAACGAAAAACAATTTTCACCCAATAATGGATCCGATTGTTATCACAATGTGTGCATGGCATGACTTCGACAAGTTATTTCACACTTTTGGGTGTTGAAGTTGGTACCATTTTTTGGTAAACATTTTTTTTCGTTTTTTTTAGTGACCCTAGCTACTTAAGGGGTCGATTGTCATTCATTGTCAACGATTATATCATCAAAGGTAATTTTTCAATTATTGGAGTGTAAATTTCAAACATCTTGACCGATTTTGATGAAATTTAAGTGGGACCAAAAAAAAAGCATCAGTATTCAAACAAAAAAAAGAATTTTCAAAATCGGTTCACCCAGTCAAAAGTTCGAGATAAGAAACATAAAAAACAGACAAATGCGAACCACCTCTTTTTTTGGAAGTCGGTTAACAAGTAGCTGTACTGAACTTTCCGAGGCATTAAACGTAGTTGCCGAAGCTGTTTTTATACACAGAAAAGTACGGACCTGTGTTTGTTACTTTTCTAAAGAAAATCCTATGTACTCGTAAATCATGCTAAAATAATTAAATTATGATAAAAACAGTCTTATTTATATAACTTTGGTGAAGTAGATTTTGAATTTTGTAAATTATATTATTTAGGCCATATTTTTGTAATACAATTCATCACGCAAGCTGTAATTGGGGAATTTATTTATAGCTAAGAACCTATAATGAAACATTACCGTTGCTAAATTGTTTCCTTGTTCAGAAATAGCGGCTCGTCCTGAGAGGCAATTTGTCGCTAGCGATCCTTCCTTCCACTCTTGTCAATTGTTTTGGCGCTGTGGCACAGATTACATAATACTCTCTAGAATTTTTACCCTGGCAGCTAAAGTGAGGTTCTATGTAGTTAGAGCCTCTGTCACTCTCTGTGTGTATGTCCAAAATGATAATTAGGCAAAGGAGTAAAAAACCCGACTGCAAATGATTCATTTTCGTTAAACATTTTATCTTTTCATTGAATTTAAAAATGCAAATTTTTGGAATCGTTTTTTGAAGCTCTTTATTTTGAAATCCAACTTCATGGCTCTCGAGGAAAAAATGTTTTTGTCTCACAATATGGCGTGTAAAATCCGCCCGTTTGTTTTTTATTTTTTTTTCTATACCTTACTTTACCTGACGTACCTTGTGTCACTTGCACTATCAAGACGAATCTAACGATATCTCATACATTTATATCGGTTAAGCTGTTAAGAAGTGATGATTGAATAAAGAAACTCACAAACATACACACATACATGAACCCTAAACACATAACACTCATATTTTTGGGCAGTCGTAAAAAGCAGACAATAATGCTATGTCTTTAACTCTTAACTATTTTTGACGAAAATACAATCATCAATTTCCACTAGCCTACGCACTGTGTATGAAGTAGGGCCATGAAAGAAAGACTTGATATCTTTAAATCACGATTAAAGAGCTGGCTTGTAGACCAAACCGTTTACACTATTGAAGAATTCTTTGACATGAAATGATTATAACTTTGATTGTTATGTATTTTTATTTTTTTACTATTTTTGCCATTATTATTATTGATCGTGATTGAATTTTTTTAACCTTATATATTTTTTAATATACCTACCTAGGTACAAGTATATTCTATTAATCTATTTTTGTTAATAAAACTTGTAAGTTATTATACTACGTTTATATGATATGACACAATATTGTAATTATACTAAAAAATTAACAATTATCAATAAGTAGACCTGTATAATATTTATGCCAATAAATGCTATGAACTATGAACATATGAACGTTGAAATGGTTTGTTTTTCAATTATTAGTGTAAACATTTCCAAGCATTTGTTATTATGCAGTAAAATATTTACGTTGTTCTAATTACAGGTTCGTGTGAACTTATTATGAATTAAATTGTCCGTCATGTCGAACGATTGGAATCTCACCAATGTTGTGTGTTTCTCTAAAACAGTTTTACACATTGTAAGGCGTAATAAAAATATGTTCTATTTGTTTGTTACTATTGACAGTTCCCCATACCTATATACCTAGGTAGTGCCAGTTGTGTTTTAATGGGGACAATAGGTTTCGCAAGGCCGGGTTTAGCTTTGCTATTTTTTACTGATGATATAATACCTATGCTCACCTTTGACCGGTTGACAGTCGGTTACAGCATGCATTTGCGAATGCCCGCCTGGCTAGCTACCACCCTCAAGCAGAATAGTAGATTGTTATACAGGGGTCGAAAGTAATCAATTCCCATACGAGGTATTTAGACGCCCGAGCGTAGCGAGGGCGGTTATAGTCCGAGTAGGAATTGATTACTTTCACCCGCGTTAAGCACCGTACTTTTCATTTCGAATACAAGGAAAGCAAAAGATCAGAAGAAAGTCTTGCTAAAATATTTATTGACAAAAATAAAAAAGTGTGCCTATATAAATTTTATTGAAAAGTTAGTAAAATTTGTAAAGGTTAAATTTAAATTTTTGTGTGGAACATTTACGCTGTTTGATATATTGTGACAAATTTGGCTGTTCTGGATGTCAGTAAAAATAGGAGACTCTGGTATTTGATTAGGCGGTGAAACCCATGGCAGCGGAGATTCCCTTAAAGTTGTAGGTTGTGAAGAACTAGGCCGTAAATTTATAGTCTCAGTTATTTTGCTTGAAATTTTCGTTTTATTTTGGACAGAATCTTCAATGTAACCTTCGGCGACTGAGCTGGATTTCCATCCTCCATGTCTTTTTAACATTATCAAGTTCGTTCCTGAATCGGATAACAGTGTTTCTGAGGTTATTCTGTAACAATGCCCCGTATACTGCTCACAGTTTGGTAAGTTCAAATATGTTGCCATTTGCTTTGGCATACCTGATATTTTGTTTTTACCGATCACTTGTTTATAACATTTTCCCTTTTGGTAGTTGAGAAAAAAGCGATTAGTTTTAACATCATTGCTTTATTTTTATCGACTATTTTCTTATTTTTTTTTGTATATCCCTAATCTTAATTGATTTGGTTCTATTTTTAAAATTCATTCCGGCCCATAAGAGGGAAGCAATTACTATGAGTTTTTCCCGCCCTTAAGTGGGAAGCAGCGTCAGGAAGGGTTTTTTTTAATGTTATTTTGACGGAACAAGCTCGAGGCCCACCTGATGTTAAGCGGACTAACCTCTGCCTATAACAGATGAATTTCGTCAGAATGTGTGAATGTCACGAATTGCACTGCGCCCGTCACCTTGAGACATAGTTGTTAAGTCTCAAATGCCTGTTATTTCACTGGCTCTCAAGGGCTCCTGCCGGAACACACCTAAGTGTAGAAATAAGAAATAAAATAGTGCATTGTACACCAAGGGGAGAAAACGATCTATTTCTATTCGAGAGTATGTTTAAGCCACACGCGCAGCGGAGTGCTTAAGGGAAAATCGAGATGGAGAGATTATAAAATCATCACTTTCACTATCAGATGACATGTTGGAAAATTATTTAGAATTATTAAAAGCGTATTGTTAAATATTCAATAAAGTAAAAAGGAAATTTATCAAAACAAAGCGAATTGCCGCGCTTTTTGTCGAAAAATGTATAGTATGAAAAACGTTGCCAACCTCCTTTCATTGCAAATCGAGTACCTACAAAAAACTGCTTTTTCTAAATTGATATAAAACCTTTTTGACATTTGACGTTTGTATTCTTCAATTCCCGACTGTACCAACATTGCTAAATTTATCTATACACAATTAGGTTTACCTTCAAAGATAAAAGAATTCGTTTTATTCATACGAACTGTCTTAATTCTAATCTAAAACGACCATACCTACAAAAGAAACAAAACTGGTTTTGTAAGTAATCTATATGATTATCAATTACAAAGAAGGTCTTTTAATGCTGAAAAGATTTCAGGATTTCGTTTCCATGGAAGGGTGATAATCAAATAGATTAAGACACGATATCTCATTGAAAAATCTGTGCTTTCATTGTATCGTATATAACGATGGTACCGAGCTCTCTTTCTCTATATCTCTTCTCTCTTGAGTTTAGATAGTATCTCTCTTATTTACAGTGTCTCAATTAACTATCTGAACGCAAGATCGTATATTGTAGATACAAGGCCTGTGAATTCTCCAGAGGAGATATCTTCGAATATTAATTTTCTATTGCTCATATTCCCTTTGAAACATCACTTGCCAATAGGTTAGAGAGCTAACCTATTGGCAAGTGATGTTTCATCTGGGTTGACTATCAAGTTATACCTCACATTTTTCAGTGTTAGAAATCTTTTCCATATATTTAAAGCATTTATTTTTTGTTTAGTTGATTTTATTTCACCTTTTATTTGTCTATCCAATAAAGATTCCTAAGACGTTCGTTCACCGTTAAGTAATTTCTAACTTTGACACTTACTGACTGTAAAACGATTTCAATAAATGTACCTAAATTGGTGTTATAAGAGTGATTATTACAACAAAAATATAGCACGCATAACAGTTCAAATACGATGCTTACAGTGCTAAGCGAGACGTCAACGCGGGCGTCCCGAGCTCTCCTTGAAAAAGACCACCGAATGTGGTTGAAACTATAGTCGGAGCTATCTGACTGATTCACGTGAGTTATCCCGTATTATTTACTAAAACGATGCTTACCATGGACAAAAGTACAATTACTTGCATAAGGGCAAATATAAGGGCTGAAAAAAAATTGGGCACAGCGCAGCGCATCACAGCACACCACAGCGCAGCTACAAAGACGTTGTAATGTAATATATGGAAGTATAACATGGAAAGTGACACGCACAATGGTGACACGCAAATCTGTACAGCGCTGTACATAACGAATAAGATGTGTAATTCCCCATAATATTCCATAAATTTTAACGTATTTAACTAAACTGTTATATTTAGTATATTTAGCTGTTTACACTTGGTATATTTAGTTAAAGACAAGGATGTTAATCGCCGCTGTCGACAATATAACTCCACCAGAATTTGGGCGAGGGAAGGCCCTTCCTGCGTTTTTCTGCGCTGCTCTGTATTTATGTATTTTGAACAAGCTCATAAGGCCGGGACAAACCAAATGTAGCACAGGCGACGGGTGAATATGCGCAGTGCTGTATAGCATCATGCGTTTGGTGTGTTTATCTGCGCTACGCTGTGTTGTCCTGCGCTGCAATGTATAGACCTTGCCCCGGCTTATAAGCGTAAATAAATAGTTGAGAGGGCGTCGTTGGTTGGGCAGCATTAAATGTCACTTTGATGTCTCTGGATTTTTGGTTCGAACTCCTGGACAGACGATTCGTAGTTAGTATTATAGCATCCCAATATAAGTTTGTTCGCCCTTGCTATAATAGGCACATGGGACCAAATTGACTCAAGACAAACGTGTTTATTAAGACCACTCTCCGTAAACCTTCCAAATCATATGGCAGCCTGTTGATGTTTATGTGTATGATATAAAATTTATTCAGACTCGTAACATTTTGTTAATAAAGTTCGTACACCCCTTGTCCAACTCGATTAGCCCAGGGAGAAAAATATCGTGTTAATTAAATATGGTACATACCTGACGATAACCAAACAGGGGTACACTATGGAGTCAGGCAAACTTTCCCTAAAAATATTTTTGAGAGATATTAAATTTCACCCGCCTAATCTACATCCCTATCCGCTAAACACATAAAAAATGATTACGTACACTTATCTCACACAAAAAAATATGACGGTCTGTCATAAAAAAGAAGCCCTGCGACCTTAGTCCCGTATTAAGTTTATTATAATGTATTATTATGTATATAATAACATCCAAAGACAACATATGGCATCATCATGGCTGTAAGAGTATAGACAAACGGAGTCATCTATAAGTGGTGTTGTAAAAAAAAAGTTTTACAGGACAATTATATTTCATAGAAAAATCTTTCCATAAAACTCTCCACTATTTATAGAAAGTTAAGCATCTGCATCTATTTTTAAAATACTTTTTTATATTATTTTGTTTAATTGGCACAACAAATCAGGGCTGTAAGGGGGATGACGCTTTTGTTTCAAGGGCAGGAATTTGGGCCACTGATATTAATTCTCATAATTTGATCTTATTTATGAAATTATTAAAAAAAGATTTATGAATCTGGTGAAAAGTAAATACTTTTGATGATGAAAAGTATCCTATGTGTTAATACAGAACCTAAGCCTAAATGGAAATTAATATTATTATTTTTTTATCTTTAACTATTAATTTTTACAAATTTACACCATCTATCTGTTTTTATTTCTCATATATCTATATTTTCCATTCTAAGGTTAACTGGAAGAGATTGCTTTAAGCGATAAGTCCGCCTATTGTACCTCAGCTTCAGGAATTCTCTTTATGTCTTTTGTAACATTTTTGTACAATAAAGACTTTTTGTATTGTATTGTATTGCATTGAAATGTTGACTTTGACTTTAAAAACTTTATTTATAATATCAGTGTGTTATTAGTGTAACATCTTTATATAATATAAATCTTTAAAAATAACACTAGGTTTAATATGAATAACTGTAGATGGTGCAACTCAGCATAAGACCCTTTCAACCGCCCCGTAAGTGCCCTAATTCGGCCCTGTTCTACCCATGTAAACGTCGCGAATTTTGGATAAATTAACGCGTGTTCTGCCATTTCGGATAAAATAAAGCTACCTGCTCAACTCTGGGATTAGCCCCTCTCATATTAATTCCATTAAATTTCACTGTATTTATTTAATTTAGAAGCATCTGTATGACGAGTGAAAGGGGTCGAGTCTATAAAATGTTGATGGTTTTTTTTTATTTATAGCTGATAGACTAGCCTTTGACCACTATCTCACCTGATGGTAAGTGATGATGTGGTCGAAGATGTTGTTCAGGCTAACCTAGAATAACTGGCTCTCAAGGACATGCCGCAACATACCGTTAGGTGCTTGGCGACAGATTTTCTACTTGATGGTGGAAGCTAACTAGACGGGCATCCGCATAATGCCCTACCACCATGTAAAACAATTTGTTATGAGCATATTGTTATATACAAATAAGATCCAGGCTTTTGTAATAAACTATTAATTTTATAGGGGTCGTTATATTCCCCACTAGCTGTTGTTTTTAGGGTTCCGTACCAAAGGGTAAAAGCGGGACCCTATTACTAAGACTCCACTGGCCATCTGTCTGTCTGTCACCAAGCTGTATCTCATAAACAGTGGTGATAGCTAGACAGTTGAAATATTCACAAATGATGTGTTTCTGTTGCCCCTTTAACAACAAATATTTAAAATTGGCCAAGTGCAAATCAGACGCAGGGTTCCGTACTCTTCGTGAAAACTAAAAAAAAAAGTTATAATATAGTGTCTAATATTCTATAGACAATGGTAGGGAACGCTTCCAGCGTGAGTCCGACTCACACTTCGCCGATTTTTTAAGTTTTTTACGAGTATAAGTGCGAAGGCTTCATAAAATTTTCTTAAAACACCTTTATATTCTTAAAAAGTTAGGCTGAGGTGTCTCTGGGGAAAGAAATTAATAAGGGGCCACCCTAATGCCAACTACCTGTCAAGGTTACAGACTCTGGACTGGAACCGAAAATTTGATTTTAAGAAAATCCTTAGATTTTAAGAAAGACGCAGTAGGCCACTCGATCTGGCAGACTAACGCAACGGCGTCATAACGGTAAAATAAGTCTGATCCATACAAAAAATTATGTCATTACTTATTTGTCATACAATGACGTCATTTCAAATAAGGTATATAAAACAGTAATAGAAGTGGAGTTACAAATACAAAAGCACTACAATTGCATAATGACATACTTTGAACAACCAATAAAAAGATATTTAATCCATTTTAAAATAAATCAGTAAACAAATTTCCTATTCCAGCCCAAAATTATGCATGAATTTGTATTTCAAACCATCTAGTGACCACAACCGACCTACAACTGTCACATCCAGCAACGGGCACCGCGCCGGTCTATACGTGTTTGAAATGTAGCGAGCAAACAATTAGCAGGTACGTTCGTGGTAGTGAATACCTAGTAATCCTATCAACATTGCCTTTGGCTCTTCATCGAGCATTATCGAGGAAGTTATTGAGCTCAGAGTGTACAACGTGTTTCTTGGAACGGACTTGGCAATGAGAATAAACGAATCGAATAAGCAAAACAACATCAGAAATCATTACTATCATAAATAAACACAAAACGAACAGAACAGACAGCAAAATACTTTAATATAATGTTGCACTTTATTCAAACGAATATATAAACTACTTTCTGCATGCACTACAGGTACTACAAATAAAGTATTTGAGATACCAAAAGGCCGCTGCGAGCCTACATGTAGTCAAAATGCTCTAGATAGCGATGTGCCCTATACCTATTTTTATCATTTTGTTTTCCGTTTTATTTGGTTTATATTTTTATATGGAACGGTTCTTATTGAAACTATTGTAAGTAACTTAATTTTTATATCCACGGCACTAAGTTAAACATAAATATAATATGTTAAGTGATTATACATATTACTTACCAATTATTGCGATGAAAAGTATTCTCTTCATTGTATCTGGAAGAAAAAATGGATCTTTTAATATTTCAGAATTTATCAGGTCCATGGTTTGAATCCCGCCGCAGCCAGGCGGGCATTTGCAATATGCCCTTCCACCATGCGGTGAAGCTCAAGCCCGCACGGCATTGCATTCAGCATCGTGGAAGGGAATTTCGCAAATGCCCGCCTGGCTAGCCACCACCCTTAAGTAGAAACTGTCGCCAAACACCTAACGGTGTGTTCCGGCAGCAGTCCTTGAGAGCCAGTGAAATTACAGGCACATGAGACTTAACAACTATATTACAAAATTACAAATTTACGAGAGGAAAAATTTTCATTGCATTGTCATGTGCGGGATTCGAACCCGCGTACATCCAACCATATAGCCGGGATGAAAAAAAAATCCACTCGTAAATTTGTAATTTTGTAATGTAATCCGCAGAGTATGCGTTATTGCAAACATAAAAATATTAAAATTAACAACATATCTCAAGGTGACGGACGCAATGCAATTCGTGACTTGTGACGGACGACATGCATCTGTTATAGGCAGGTTAGTACTTAGTCCACTTAATATCAGGTGGGCCTCGAGCTTGAACGGAACAAGGACAACACAAAAACATAAAAAAGTGATCAATAAAATTACATTAACTTAGCTGTATGGCCATTACCTGAATCATAATGTTCCAAAAACACAACTTAGTTAAACTTTCTAATAATTTAAGTACGCTTGAGCATCCATAAAGTTAACAAATCGTTATGGCCTTATATAGAAATTAGCAGGCATTTTAGGTAGGGATTGGTTTTGTTATGGTGCTTCGTTTTTAATATTCAATAGTGCACATTAAAATACTTTAGAAATTTCATTTACAAATCGACAAAAATAGTTATATTTTCATATTATGATTATCAATAGTCAATTTAACAAATAATTTACCTAATCACTTACGAGAATAGGTACACAACATTTTAATGTGATTGTGGCCATAAATAGGTTATTTTAGTTCCTCTATCTCCGCTTGAAAAGCATGCAAGAGTTATTTATACATTATTTTTTTACTCTTTTACTACTTACCCTTACAGAACCCTTACTACTTACGGGATCGATTGTCATTCACTGTCAACGACTATATCATCAAGACATGAAACTATTTATCAGTTATTGGAGTGTTACTCAAAATGGCTAGACCAATTTTGATGAAATTTAAATGGAACCAAGCGACAAGCATCAGCTTTCAAATAAAAAAATAATTATCCAAATCGGTTCACCCAGTCAAAAGTTCTGAGGTAACAAACATAAAAAAGTATTTTTTTAGAATCTCCTCCAGTTTTAACCGATTTCAAAATAGGAGCAGGTTCTCAATTCATCTGTTTTTGAAGTCGGTTAAATACCAATACCAAAAGATGTCACACTTATACAATAATACACTTATGTCTTAACTTTAATAAAAGTATTTTATCATTAAGAAATTCGTTGACAGTATAATACGATTTTTCTATCTCAAATTTGTTAAGAGCATATTTGAAAGAACTAATCTTATTTTGAACACGAATACTTCTAGGTATTTTATTTTAATCGGGGCCATACAAAACAAACTATATACGACGCAACAAAAAGTATTTTTGTATTTAATTGGCATATAAGGCAGTTTACATTGTACCTACTTCCTTTTTCATATTTGATAAATAATTTCTGATAGAGTTTTACAAATACCGATACTTCGCTGATATAAATCGACGGCAATGTTAAGAGTTTCAGAGTTCTGAAGTGTTCTTTGAATGCGTCAAGCGGTTTTAAGCCTAGTATTGCTCGAACACATCGTTTATATTAGTTCACCAATATATGAGGAAAATACTAAATAAAAACACGTACGTACAGCGTTATAATAAGTATTTACGTTCTTTTTACACAAATTAAAAACACCAACAGTGTATAATATGCAGTAATTAATATATGATTATAAGCACTATCGTGTGCCACTATCGGTAAAACCGAGTGACGCAAGTTCACGTAAAATGCTCTAATTTATAAAAATAATGGTCCATAATATTCTCTTACAACTATTATGATTGAAAGATGGCCGCATTTCTTAGCTTTCCATAAAATAATTTAGAAAAGAGAAATACCTTGTTTCTTATTGAAATAATATATTAAATGCTCCATTTTGTCATCCCGAGAAAAAGGAAGCGTGTTTATTTGCGGAGTTATTGGGCTGTACAATTTTAATGAGGTCTTGAGAGCGCTCCCCTATTATATTTCTCCACACCACCAAACGGAGGTGTTTTTAGGCAAGAAGGTTCTTACTCTTCTATATTCTACATATTTTTTTTTTTTTCAACTTGAGGGCGGTAGCTAGCCTGGCGGGCATTCGCAAAGTGCCCTACCACCATGCTATTACGACTGCCATCCTAAGACAACAACCGGGACCGACGACTTAACGTGCCCTCCGAAGCACGGAAGCGCTGAGCAGTAATGTCACCAGCGGTCACCCGTCCAAGTCATGACCGTGGCGCACGTTGCTTCTTGATATCACATTAGAAACCTCTAAAATAATCAGTGTTTCTTTATATTATACATATAAACCTCCCTTATGAATCATTCTAAAAAAACCGCATTAAAACCGTTGCGTAGGTTTAAAGATCTAAGCATATGTATGCTAATAGGGACAGACAGCGGGAAGCGACTTTGTTTTATACTATTTAGTGATATCGAAATGTGAACGAAGTTAAAATCACTAGGAATATATATATTGAATCAATTCAAATTCATTTGAACTTTGAATAATCAAGAATAACAAACGAAAATATTTTTACTGTTACAATTATATTACTTACTACTATTCTAGTAGAGACTAACAACTATGTGTCAAGGTGACGGGCGCAGTGCAATTCGAACTTGTGACTAAACGCATCTGTTATAGGCAGAGGTTAGTCCGCTTAATATCAGGTGGCCCCCAAGCTTGTTCCGTCATAATAAGATAAAAAAAAAACTAAAGGAAGGACCGAAACAGTCAACATAAAATTTTTTATCAATTGAAATGTGAATTTTAGGGCACTTTATTAATTTTATATTCAATAGAAAATTTATGATAAAACGAATACGCTACATTTATTTATCAATGTAGGTGATTTATAAATTCTAATGTCAATATCAATGTAGGTAGAATAATTCAAAAGAAAATTGTCTTACTTTTGATCTTAGTATATATTTTTTTCGTTTGTAGGAAATAAGTCATTTAATCTGAGTAAATTTAAACATTAATCAATCGTTCAGTTTACTGTGCTCTTGATTTGATAATTACTACCAGACATTCATGGTTTAAAAATACATCTTTAAATATAAAAATTACATGTCACGTTGTTTGTCCGCGACTCCTAAACTTTTGAACTAATTTTAAATTTGATATGCAAAACGTGTGCAATTTGATTCAAATTGAAAGATAGGATAGCTTTCATCATAATTTATATTCGTAATTACCCGTGCGAAGCCGGGGCGGGACGCTAGTAGTTTTATAAAACGCCACCTAATTTGCATGTTGAACAAAGAGATAACCGTTGCCGGCTAAATCTAACTTTTTGTACCAAATTTCATCAATATTCTTTTAGTGGTTCAGTAACGGAAATGAATAGCTCCGTGTGTTGGCTGCTGATCAAGCTGTAGTACAAATCAGTGACGAAACCAGTTTTACGTCACTGATTTGTATAATACCAACATAACTTCCCTTTATTTAAATTTAAAGTCACCCTTAACACATTGAGTTAAGGCTTATGGTGCACCGCCACAGGTACCTATATTTTTTTTATGATTGATAGGCTAGTCTTTGACCACTATCTCACCTTATGGTAATAAATTATGTGATAAAAGATGTTGTTTAGGCTAACCTAAAATTGCTGGCTATCAAGGTCAGTTGCTGGAACACACCACAATGCTTTGCGACTGATTTTCTATTTCAGGGTGGTAGCTAGCCAGGCGAGCACTCTAAAATGCCCTACCACCATGCATATCTCTATATATAAATGAACTATTTATTTGTATCTCCAATTGTCATAATATTACTGTTTTGCACTCCAACAAAACAGGTATTATGTGTTGTATAAAACACACAGCGTTTAGTTGAAGAAAGCTGCTGCGAATTTACCTTAAAGTTAGATATCTATGCTAGAACTCACCAAATTATCCATGGTTATATACCTTTTTACACCAGCGTGCTTCCTCTTTCAAGAATGAAGCCTGTCATCCAGCTGACAGATGTCATTGAGCCTTCAACTCACCAGCAAGAACATTGCTGCAACGCTGTGTGTTTTATACAACACATAATACCTGTTTTGTTGGAGTGCAAAACAGTAATATTATGTGTCTTTCTAAAACACACAGCGTTTAGTTGAAGATCTGTTTGGTATCTGCTGGTGATAAATACAAATGCTAATGATGAATGAATAATAAACACTGCAATTAATTAAAATTAGTTTAATTATAGTGAATGTGCGTAATATAGGAAACATAAAATAGCATATTTTAAAATTGTTATTTAACAAATAATGTAATCTTCCTTTTAATTATTTGAATTAAAAAATCAAACTGATAAGAAAAAAAAAATAACAAAAATAAGTCAACTTCTTAAGGATGAACATTAGAAAAATTTCTGTGCAATAAATCAACACTAGAGTTTGGATTATGAACATACTTTACTGGACGGCAGTAAAATTTCCTAAATGTTTCAAAACTCCTCCAGTTTCCTCTGTTTAGTATTTCTTGTACAGGTCTATTCTCTAACCAACTTCTGGAGGCGACAGCTGACCTAATACTGCCTGGTGGGGCGTCAATATTAGCATCTTTAAAAATACTGCGTATCCAACCTGCTATCATTGTTTTTGAAGCAGGTTTTAATTTCCCTGATAGAGAAATAAATAAAGCTGTCACACTTGTATCTGTACTTCTTCTATTTCCTGATATTTTTATAAAATCTTTAATATGTTTGACTGGACAGATATGTTGGTCAGAGTGTTTCCGCAACAACCAACCAGACTGTCTGTATGAATCTGAATCAGTTTTTGAGCCAAACTTAGGCCATAGAACGATATCATCTTCTCTGTAAATGAGGTTTTCTAGGCTATTTTCTAGTAGTGTCAGATCGTGAATTCTACGACCTGAGGCTAGTAAAAGTATTAAAGCTGTTCTTCTAGCAATTTCAAATAATGAACCTGAACTTGTTGAATTCTTTAGCCAGTCAAATAAAATGCTTGTGTCCCATATTGGTAATTTTTGTGCTTCAGGTTTAGCAAGTGAAATAGCTTTTAGAACTTGATGGATGAAAAAATTTTTGGAAAGATCTACTGATGTTGCACAATATGTTGATATAGCTGATTTATGTAAAAGTATGGTTTTATATGCTAATTTATCATCCAAAAATAATTTTGCTAAAAATCTAGCAACCTGCTGGCCTTCAGGTACTTTATGATTAATGTTATTGGAAACACACCAAGACAACCATCGCTTAATTGGGGCACTGTAAGTTGTTAAGGTAGATGTCCGCCAACTACTCTTTAACAAGTTTTGTTCATCTATAGACCAATGAGCGATTTGGTCGGCCCACCCCCAATTTTCCAGGCCAGTAGGGACAACTTGTCCACTTGTGGAGGGGAGCTGCCTGTGATCCAATCGATCAGAACCTTCCGCAGGTTCTTTATTGGAACTGGCTCTGCTCTGGCTCTCGCTCTCAAGTCTGGTAGCCAGAAACATTTGGTCCACATTGGTGCGACCAATATATACATTCCTTTTGCCTTGTTTAAGTGGGCTAGCACTTTTGGTATAAGGCTTGGAGGGGGAAATATCCAGCCCAGGCGATAGTCCCATTGGCGACTGAAAGCGTCGCAGTAATGTGCGGATCCGTCTCTGGAATCCAGTGTAACGTAATTTGGTACGACTGCCGTGTTTTTTGATGCGAACAAGTCGACATCTGGGACGCCCCACATTTCGAATATGGCCTCCGTGGCCTGAGGCAGAAGGTGCCACTCTGGCACACTGCGACCCCTTGACAGGCAGTCTGCTATTCCATTCAACCTCCCTGGGAGGTATGTGGCTGACAGAGTTATCTGCAGGTGCGCTGCAAGTTCTAGTAGCCTGGTTGTCAGTTTCAGTAAGGCAACAGAACGCGTCCCCCCCTCGTTTCTGAGGTATGCTACAAGCGTTCTGTTGTCTGACTGTATTAATATGTGGGCATCTTGAAGGATCATCCGTTGGCTGTTTATTGCTGCAAACACAGCATACATTTCCTTCATGTTTGAATGCCATATCTTTTGGAATGGAGCCCACTTCCCGGACAGGTAAGTGTTGTTTAATTGAGCTCCCCAGCCTGCATCCGCTGCATCTGAGGACAGGAAGTGTGTGACACTCTTTTTCACTATGGGAATTGAGCAGTGTTCTACTGTTTCCCACCACCACTCTAGATCCTGTTGTACAGGTAGAGACAGAATGATTCTCTCTCTTATTCTGTTTTGGGAGAACTTTTTGAGAAAAAGTTGCATTCTGCGACAGTGTAGTCGACCTTTGGGAACTGCGTAGTTTGCAAAGTTCAGCAAACCTAATAAACTCTGAGCTTCTTTCAGAGAACAGTTTCCATTGTTCAAAACCTTGAAAAGATACATTTTTATTTTTGAAATCTTTTTGGAAGGCAATTTCACTCTGTTTTGGTGAGTGTTCCATAATAGGCCAAGATACTCTACCTCCTGAGAAGGCTTTAGTGTTGATTTTTGATAATTTATATGCCAACCCAAAGTCTCCAATATTCTCAGTGTTTCCGCAACCTGAGAAATAAGTAGTGTCTGGTCTTGATTGACAAGGAGATAATCGTCCAAATATACCAGCAGGCGGAACCCTTGTGCTCGTAGGATTTCCGCAATCCAATTCGTTACTGTGGCGAACATCTTTGGAGCCGACGATAGGCCAAATGGTAAGGCTGTCAGTTGTAGCAGTTCGTTGTTGTAAACAACTCTGAGAAACCTCCTGTGTGCTTCTGCAATTGGCAAATGAAAGTAAAAAAAAATAAAAATAAAATTACTAGTATAAAAAATATAAAAATATTTTAATATTTTATTTAAATTATAAAGTAAAATTACTAGCTTTAATATGTGATTGTTGGCACCCTGTTGCTGCCACAAATGAACACAATCCCTCAGACAACCCCCTCTGAAAGGTTTGGTTTGATAGTCAACTTTGTCTACTATTGGAGTTTGATTGGTTGACTGTGTTATTTTTACGAAAGGGCTGATTTTTTTTGAATTTAGGATTTTGCTTCTTGTTAAATTTGGTTTCTTTATTATGTACCTTGTAAGTTCCCTGTTGTCTTTTATTTTGAGGTTGTGATGTGCCAAATGGCTTCTTATCCCTTAAATAGGCAGGAGTGTTAAGCCAAACCTGTGAACCACCCAGAGATGCTATGACTGGTTGCAAAGCATTGCGGCTAAACAAGTATTCATTACTGGGCGGGATGTTTTGTAATGTTGTCCTAACATTTGGATTTCCTATTTCCTTCAGTATACGATCCCTTCGAACTTCAATACACTCTGCCCTCTTACCGCAAATAATTTGCATAGCAGTTTCAGAGTTCTTGTAGGATGGTGAACTTGGACTAAATATATTAGTAATTTTTTCAAATAATGTATTAGCATCTAATTTGTCTGAATTACCGGATGCCCAATCAACTAAATTTTGTAGACCAGATTTTAATAATTGTCTTTGTTCCAAAATATTGTTGGATAAACCAGCTAATAATTGCTCAGTGGAAGCTAAAAAATCTTTGCTCTTATTAAAATGGCACAATTCTTCATTAAGTTTAAGACCTACAAAGCCAGGACTAGCTACACAAGATTGTAAAGCTTTTTTATAACGAATGCCTTTCCAAGCGGGAGACTCAAACTTTTGGAGGTGGTTTAAGTCTTTTAATCGTTCATTATCAGCTGCCGGAATCAGTGATTTTTTATCAAACTCAGTAACTAAATTACCCAGAGAGAGTTGACAAAAACTTGTAGGTTTAGTCAAAAATTGAGAAGTAGGCGGGGCCGAGACGCTAGCTATTTGTTCGTAGTTCGACTGAGTAGCTAATTGAGGTAAGTTTGTCAAATACTGAGATATATATCCCATTTGCTGAATTATTGTATCCACGCGTGGATCCAAACATGTTTGAACTTGTTTGTACTTACGTCTTTTATTAGGCGGAGGCGATGTTATGCCCTCTTCATCCTCCGAGGACGAAGAGGACGATGAACTACATTCAGTTAACATCTTTTTAGAGGGCTGATCTCTATCCAAAGCATCAACCTTCGATCCTCCGACACCACTCACCTCGTCTTGGTCCGAACTCATTATAAACACTATTTCAGCACACTAAAACTAATACGTATGCGAAATCGACACTGTGTGGTACTATACAACAAAAATATATTATTGTTAAACGAATAATTAAATATTAATAGGTTAGTAAAAATTTTGCAATCTAACTCGGCAAAATTCACAAACGCTAATGACATCTGTCAGCTGGATGACAGGCTTCATTCTTGAAAGAGGAAGCACGCTGGTGTAAAAAGGTATATAACCATGGATAATTTGGTGAGTTCTAGCATAGATATCTAACTTTAAGGTAAATTCGCAGCAGCTTTCTTCAACTAAACGCTGTGTGTTTTAGAAAGACACATAATGTTTACTTGTTATGATTTTCTTTGATACTTTGATATGATTGCACTTATAGGGCCACTAAAATGTTTTTTTAAAAAAGGTCGACACCAAAACATATTGTGTAATTTCTATATATTTTAGCGCTTAGCTAATAACGTTTAATTATTGTTGACTCCAGTTTAATTATAATTTAGTATCTATTAATCAGTCATTATGTATTCTAATCTGTAATAAATTACAATAATATACCAATTCCAACTCGGTTACAAAATGTATAGTCTAATTAAATTAAAAATATCATTCCTAAAACTAACCCACACCTGACCGCACTGGGTGCAAAGGTATCCATAACGCTGGTGGCATTGCCGCGTTGAATGGCGATGAGGAAACGATGGCAACAATCTCTTCATTAGTTTTCTAAACTAATTTCATTTCGAAGATTTGATGACCCAGTAGATAATGCAATGTACTGCGTCGCAGGATGTCCATTCTTCGAATACCGCCACTACATTGAGTTTCACCGCAAGTGATAGAGTATTTTGGTAATTATTGCCTTGTTAAGTATGAAATAACAAGTTTATTTTTTGTTTTTTTTTAAATCTACACCCCACAGACTCCAGGGTCCGTGACTTTTTTTAACTATGACATAATTTATTAGTAAACAAGAAATATGAAATAGGAAACATGCAACATTCCAAGGGGGAACAGTATTAAAAGTCTTTTTTATTTTTCCCTTAATGTCATTAGCACTAGCATCCAGAGCAGACCAGTATCCTCTAGCAGCACCCGTTCACGAGTTGCAAATAACAAGTTGTAAATCTGTCATGAAACTCCTAACGCTGTCCTTATGAGCCAGTAATTATAAGTAAATCCTATTTAGTCTTTTCATAAGGTTACTGTTGAGCATAACAAAGCGCGAGGCGATCGAGCGAAGCGAGCGTGACGTGGCTGACGCCGGCGATGCGCCCGTTTATTATGATGGCGGCTAGGCCTAGTTTTAGCACACAGCAACAACAGCGGGTATGTTGCCTATTTCGAATAGTTTAACAAGAAATAAATTTAAAAAATGTACTGACTAATGTTTGTTCATTTTTATTCTTTTCACTCAGTTCACATCGAAAATAGTATTTTATGTGATTATCTAACTTTTTTTTTCAATTAAATAATTTCATTTTTAATGAGGAGTTACGGCTACACTACTACGGCTAAGTATAAAAGATATTAACATTAGCATCTCCTCAAAAATAAATTTTAGTTTAGCCGGCTAATGCTCAGTTTATTTCGATAAACGTCTTTACATTAACATATATTTAAAAAAAAGTTCAAGTGTCGATTTTAATATCCTTAACATAACCTATTCAATAAATAATTAATTCTAGATTGAATTATTAATATGTAGGAAACAAAGAATATAGATTATTTAGGACCTATACATTTTTGTAAGACAACTCAGTAGCCATGCTGCAAGTTATTGTTCCTAGTTAATAACTTTCAAATATGATCATTACAAACATAGTAAAGATAGTTCGTATACCAAAATTAATACATAACTTTGGCAGGTACATCAAACTCAACAAAATTCATATTTACAAACAAAACTTTCATCACTTACTTGACCTAATGACCATTACATAAGTTTTGGATATATTATATAAGGAATGTAGCTATTAACCAGTACGGAATTCCCAGTGGCCATACTAACACAATTACAAAACTTTGGCAAGTAATAAAAGTCACAAAATTTTATACAAACAAAACTTTCGTTACTTACCGGCAAGTTTGCCGAAGTTTAACTATAGTTGTAGAAATCTATGAGCACTTACACTTTCTCTAACCATTTAATATATTGAAGTTCAAATTAATTATAAGTAGTAACATTAAAGTTTAGAAGTCAACTCGCGTATCTCGCGCCAAAAATCGGAGGCTGCGAGCTGGAGGAAGGAGCGCGCCGAACGCAGCGCGGATGGTTCGCGACTGAGCTCTCGGCGCCCAGCGCTCGCAGCCACCCGCTTTTGTACATCTATTTTATATAAACGCCCATATACCGATTTATATATTTACCCGCACTCATACATATTTAACTTTTTTCCCATTTCACGTCGTTTATTCCGTATGTGAGGCTCGCGGGCAGTACGTAGGAGTAGTTGCACACATGTGTGCGCCATCGTAGTCGAACGTTTCGCCGCCGCTTCTATTTACGTGTTTTTAGAAGGGTAAAGCTTTTATACCTTTCCTTTCTACTATTTCGTTCTGTAGTTGGGCGCGATGCTACGAATGTTGGGAAAGATATTTCGCCTCGATTTATGAGTTTCATTTTTCCGAGTCATATTTTTTACGGTTGGAATATTTTACCAATTTTCGCATTCGTTTATCGTTTGTTGAAACACAACAAGGCTTACAATACGATTGGTTGCTTTGAAATATTTTATGTTTTGTTACTACTTACCAATCTAGTAAGTAGTACGTTTTTAATACGTAAACTTAACTTATGAATGAACTCTGCTTTACCATACTTTGAACGAACTATTCGTTACAAAGTATATTCATCAAAAAATTACAGGCACATGAGACTTAACTACTGCCTCAAGGTGACGGGCGCAGTGCAATTCGTGACTTATGACGAAATGCATCTGTTATAGACAGAGGTTAGTCCGCTTAACATCAGGTGGCCCTTGAGCTTGTTCAGTCACAATAGCATTAAAAATAAACATCTGCACGTAAAATATGGGTAAACTGGTCACAGTTATATATATTAGAAGTTAATTTGCAACATATTATTTTGAATTGTTATAAACTTGACACATAAGTTATTTTTATACGAGTACATACTCCAGAAAAAAATAAGCAGCTCCTTTTGAACTAATCAGTATGCATAGCTAGTTGTCGACGACAACTTTGTCGTCTAACTAGCATTTGAACTGTGTGGTGGGAAGGTGTTATCATCTAATAAAGTCATTTATTACATCCTGGCTAGTTGACAGTGTGCGCTAGTCATATAGGCACTACGTTGTATGATGCTGCAAATCCAAGCAGTAAGCAGTCGCCGCTGTAGATCCGCCGCCACCTCTTGTATTTTCCTGCCACGTAGCTCCATTGCTACGCCATCTACGTCGTAGTAGCAATCAGTCTACACGTGGGCATATCTACAGTTTATTTGTATCGTATGACATATTGACATATCTTAGATTACCCACAACCTATTGGTAACGCTGCTGTAGAAATAGGTACGAACTTGAAGCATAATCACTATCAAGAAAATATCAGCTGCCATCAACTACTACTCGCAAGGAAATTTATTGATTTCTTTATTATTAATTATTATTATGAAACGGATATTACTACTAGTGTGTTTTATGTAACTGTTCAAGAATAAAACTTTCTAAGAAGCAATACTTTCTGAACCAGCACATTAAGAAGGTAACAGGTAGTTATGGTTGCAGATACTGTCTCTTTCTAGTCTTGCTAGTGTTCAAAGATGTTATTTTGTCCGTTTATCTTGCTGCGCACTACCAGTAATGTCATTGAAGATTCCTGTCTCCCTTGATTTTACTATGAAAGCAATAGTGCAAAAGAAGATCTTTTCTTTAAAGGCACAGGCACCTTATATTTCCAAGTGATTATAGCCTAGCTACTGGATATTTATAGCAACAGGTAGAATAGTTAACAAAGGCTAGTCAATCTTAAATAAAATATAATTTTATATCCACTTGCTACACTTGGGAAATTTTTTGCTGAGCTACGTTACATGATGCGACGGTGTTTTCAATATGAAGCGTAAAAACCATTGATAGATCATAATTATCGCATATCGTATATGTGTAATTCTTACTCGCTATGTATTATTATCGCTATGTGTAATTCTTACTGGCTTATTTTCGATAAGGAAGAAAGCTCCGTAGGTATATACAGAGCTGATCGAGTATTCTAAATAAACGATTCGTAAGACTTGGTTAGTAAAAACATTGACACCGATAGCCCCAAAACGACCTTAATACCTTTACAGAACTTTTGCTGTGCAAAGATAAACTTGATCTGCTGGGAATCAAAAACGGCTTCGAATTTAACAACTATCCCTAGTGACTTAGGGACAGAAACGGGCCAACGAAATAGTTCAGTGAATACAATGTAGGTATAGTTGGCGTCTTAAGAATATAAGAATTTTATTATCCGCCCGTTGAATGTCACAAAAGGGAATTAATAGGAAAATGCGTATTCCTTATAAGCAGCATGCCAACACTCATTTCGAATGAAGAAGATGGTAAAAATTACAAAATTGCATCCGCAGGGCAGGCGGTATTGCAGAGATAACAATATTAAAAAGATGGTAAAAATGTTAACTTGACGCCCTGATCACCCAATTATTAGCGGGTACATCTACAATCAAAGTATTCTCTAGTAGGTTAGCATCAGGCATATGGCCTGTGTTCTTGTTTTGTCAGAGAGAACATATCGCACCCTCCCCACGTGGGTTCGATTATGGTATAGTATAGAAGAAGGAGAATGCCGTGTTAAACACCATATTTGACGGCTACAAATTGCGATGGGTGCTGGTCTCCTTGCACAGAGCAGTGACTATTACTTTTTTATGTGTATAAATTGATAGCTTGAAATTTTTGTTAAACACCAATGCGAAGTCGTAACGCTAGTGCAAAAGGGAATCGTCGAGTGGTCATGGAGGAACATGTCCGATCTGCCGCAGACGAACGGAGTGAGAAGGAAGCTTTTCGGCTGCCGTTCTTTCCTCCGTGGTACGTCATCGGTGAGCCGGAGAGTCAGAAGGCACTCTATCGGCTTGCATGGCTCAATACGTCTGGGGGTACAGATGCACATCTAGGCCTGATGGGCTGAGGCGAGATAATGCTTACGCGACATCTTGCCTATCTTACGCCGCCTCGGCTCAGGACTACTCACTGTACGGGGGAGGTTCATTAAGTTTACTTTCCACACGCCCATTCCATCATCCTCAGAAGGATTTTCTTCACTTAAAAGAAACGAAAATGATGATATGCAATCATTTTGATGTAAGCAGCATATCGGTATGTAAGGCAAAGTGCAGTACTTTGCAGGTAAATTACAACAGTATATATGTAAGGAGATACACAGCTTCAAAAATACAGAAGTGATCTGTCCTACTGCATAACACTCGCCATCTGAGATATGTAGAGTAGTAAGGACAAACTTATAAACTCATCTTAGCAGGTGGTTCAAAAATAAACTACATAATACACATACACTGTGACAGTTTTTCATTCCCCAATGGCACTCTCATCAGCATTTCAGTCAACTTGGTTTCAATATAAAAGTATATCTAAACAATCAGTTCTCACGAGTTTATAAATAATTGAACGGTCCATACTCCGTAGTTCAATATTGAATAGAACGATATTCTCATGGAGCTCGGCAAGTAAATTATGAACAAAGTTATATAGTTACATCATTCTAATCTGTGTCATTGGGTTATATATTTAAAGGCGCAATTTTGACAGAGAATGAAGGATAAGTTTTTTTAGGTTTAGTTTTTTCCACAGACTCCAGGGTCCGTGCCATTTTTGAAGTTAACCGAGAAATTTATTAAGCGATTACATTCTTATGGAGAGCTTATTATACCTAGTATATATGTACTATTACTAAACAGTTGCAAACAGGTTTGCACAGGCATTCCAAACGTTCCTTAGTCATGGCCAATGGTCCATCATTGCTTTAAATAGAACAATCACCTGCGATTTATTCTTGAAATCAAATCCAATCAATGGTTTATTTGCAGGAATACAATCATAAAAAGTCTTAAATGTAGATGTAAGTTCTGTGTATTCTGCCTGGAAGCAGACGTGCAAATTTTATTAAATATATTAATGTCTCTTAATTATTATTAATGAATTATCTTAAGCTATATAAACATTTAGATAAAAGCCAGTCACATAACTGAATTTTGAATATACATATTACCATTTAACTTTTTTATTTCATTACGAACCCTGTTATATACGTAAATACAATTATTGTATTTTTGTAATTAAACTTTATAGCATAAAATGATTTAGCAATCGTATTTATAAACTGATAAAACCCTTCGAAATCCCAGCAACAACTTATTTCGTTAAGAGTCAAATTCAATGTGCTGTTTTCTCATCGTGTCTAAATATATTGATGTAAGTATGTAGGATTACAAATTGTCGTTCGTCTGGACGATCCACGCAGAGTGTAGCTAGTGCATCGGGCCAGCGTGCCCGCAGTACACACATCGATCACTCGTTATTACTCGATCGAACGACAGCTTCCAGCGCAGTGCCGCGCCCCGCTTACCTCGCTACCGCGCCGCTTGCAACGTAACTGATTGCCCTTAACGATTTATTAATTCCACCAACTATTTTTGAGTTTATTACTTATTTTGTGATTGAGGACTTCCAAATACTGTCGTTGGACATATATAAACAAGTACAACTTTTTACGGGATCATCTGACCTAGATGATTCTTGTTTTACATCTAAACTGGATGAATTCTGCAACATGATTAGCCCACCGAGACATAAGTCTAAATTTTTCGTAAGACTATAAATTATCTTGATGTCGAAGGATGGATATACCTATAATGTTACTGTAAGCGATAAAATGATTTTCATCTATTTATATAAAAATAAATCTTACCTACACTAATATTACAATGAGGAAAGGTTTGTATTTATGTATATAACGAATAAACTTAAAAAGACCGTAGACCGTTTTTGAAAATTCTTTCACCATTAGAATCCTACATTATCCCTGATGAACATAGGCTATAGAATATTCAAAAAAGTTTAAATTGTATTTGGTTTTTTTTCTAAATACCCATGCGAAATCAGTGCGTTCCGCTAGTACTATATATAAAAGAACCTATATCTATACTACACACACATATAGTAATAATTATATAACTGACTCCAATAAATTGATGAAAGTTCATAATGTATTTTTTTAACTGTGCGAAAAGATTTTCTCTTCTTATCTCTTATCTCTTTTTTATTTTAGAGTCAACAAACAGTACATAACAAATGATTACAGAAGTGTAATTTTAGGAATATAGCTAGTATATGTACCAACATCGTTAACCACAAATTACCGTAAATAAATGAACAGAGCAAGTGGAATAATAAAGTTTTATATAAAGTTCTATATACTATAATAAGTTACTAACTAATACTATAAGAGTAGATACATTTGTGTATTTAAACTAAACAACTATATAACTATAAGTGCGTAACAAAGCCAGTCAAACGACGATAGATGGATGATGCAGACATTATTAGAGATTTTTTTAATAATAACAAAATATTTATTAAACTTAGTCAATTTGAATTAACTTTGTCTGTAAAAATGTTATAAAACGTTCTTAAAGATAAACGCGAAGACATTATACTAAAGACACAGCAAAATAAACTTTCATACAATTCACAATGGTAATGCAACGTAACGGCCCACGAAATATGGCAACATTACGAGAGCAATGTCTTTAACCGTTTAATCCACAGAGCGTGGCGACAATCGCGGTTCTGGCAATCTGCCTACTAAGCTTTTTGATATTCCCATTACATTGGAAATCTTACTAGTACCTACGTTAGATTAACTAATAGATGCCGCCGATTCTTTGTGAAAATCCATTTTAATCTGCTTCCACCACCAAACCATACAGATTTGTATTTGAACACAATTCTGCCACATTAGATAGATGTGCTGATAGAATTATATCTTTAAAAAATGGTTGATAACATATTCTATCGTACAGTAGGATGTAGCAACAAGCGGGTCAGCAGTTTTTTTAAAGGATGCGCTGAGTTATATAATAATACTTCTTTGTTGACATGAGTAGGGTTTTTGCTTTACATTTCACAACAATGTTCTACATTTAAAAGCTCCGACTGAAGGGTACCCAGTTTCAAAGTAAATGCCAAAATCAAATAATGATCTTCGACATCTACGACGCTGTTATGACAGTCAAATACGTTTTTTTTTAATATAAAAAGATTATATAGCATGATCTGTAAAGATTTCCTTTTACTCAGAGAATTGAAAGTGGGTTGGAGTTAGAAAGGTGGCCATTAAATAGAAGACAAAACTTTCTGCAATATGACCTTGTGTTGACCTTTCTGTTCTAAGAGAAAACATTAAGTTGTATTGACTCCACAGGCGTGGGAGATGAGTAGGAAGATGATGATGAAGAATTTTAACTTAAGTTTATAATCCTTCAAAGTCAAAGTCAAAATCATTTATTCAATTTAGGCGTCTACGCCGCTCTTCTGAAGGTCAATTACAAATTTTAACATTGAAATATACTACATTGTACTACCACGTTCAGCAAACAAAATTATAGAGCCACTGCGAGAAGAACGGGCAAGAAACTCGGGGCCATTCTTTTAACCGTTTTTAACAATGTGTTAAGCACATACTATATAGTATAATTATTACAATACTTAATTTACATTACGTAGATGACAGGCGCTAGCTTGGCAGAGGCGAACCAGTCCAAGCATTTTTGTCGTTTAAGTAATCACAAACTGTGTAATAAGATTTCTTTATCAAAATATTCTTCACATGCAACTTGAATTTTCTTTCTGTGATCGTTGTAATATGTTTGGGCAATTTATTATAAAACCGTACACAATTGCCTAAGAAGGACCTTTTATTTGTATTTACTAATCTAAAACCTGGCACCGCTATTTATATGTCACTGTTTGATTTAAATCTTATTGTAAACCCTTGTAAATCTTATCGCCAAGACAGTACTGAACTTCCCTAGATATTATAAATGCCGTAGTAACGTAAACGATGTCATGTTTAATTAAGTTAATTGTCATTTGTTTTATCCGACTGAAGAAGAGTATAATAAAATATACAAGGATAGCGACATCATTAGTGTTTGAAAAAGCAATTCATTCGATCAGACGAAGTCTAGTAATCTGGTTGACGACCACGCATTGTACCCTATTTTATTTGTTATTTTTTATTATACTAATTAAACGGAACAATACCCATTACATAATTATAATTAAAAAAATACAGTTAGTATTATTAAAATATCAGATCTAAATCTTTTTTTTTTATTATTGTGACGGAACAAGTTCGAGGCCCACCCGATGTTAAGCGGACTAACCTCTGACTATAACAGATGCATTTCGTCACAAGTCATGAATTGCACTGCGCCCATCACTTGGAGACATAGTTGTTAAGTCTCATGTGCTTGTATTTTCTCTGGCTCTCAAGAACTGCTGCCGGAACACACCGTTAGGTGCTTGGCAACAGATTTTCTACTTGAGGGTGGTCGCTAGCCAGGCGGCGTGAAATGCCCTTCCACCTTGCGGTGAAGCTCAAGCCCGCGGCGGGATTCGAACCATGGACCTGCTGCGCGGCAGTCCATAGCCAATGCCACTGAGCCATCACTGCTTCTAAATATACAAGTGATTATAATATTATTGTAAATTTATATCAAAGCGATCATTCGTAAAATGCTTCCATCTTTCAGTGAAGTTCAAGCCGGCGATGGAGATCGAACATTGGACTTGCAACACTGCCATCAATACTTACCTATTTCCGCTCGGTTATCACTGCTTCAAAACATATTATTTTATTTTATTTTCTTCGGAAAAAATACGGATTTTTTTATAACTATCTTAAACTAAATTACAATAACTATACTCTAATAAATTGTTTTCGGTGACGCGTTGTGCAAGTCAAACTCAGGCAAGTCCAAATCATTTATACTCAATACTCAATCATTTATTGCAATAATTATGTACATTTAAATGCAGTTTACATGTGTTAATTTGTATACATTTTGAAGATCTAATAAAATAAGAATCTTACCTATAATTTGTAGAACTTATAGGGACATGTAAATAATTATTATGCCTGAAAGATCGAGTAGGTGTCACTAAACTTATTTGAAAAAGAAGATCGGGGAAGTCAAATTGACATTGCGCTCTTTTAATCAAAATGGTTATATCTGTAATTTTGCGTCGGATGTGAAGAGGTAATGTATGTTTTTTTTTTTTTTTTTTTTTTTTATGCTTGGTAGGTTATTCTTTGACCACTATCTCACCTGATGGTAAGTGATGATGTGGTCGAGGATGTTGATCAGACTAACCTAGAGTTACTGGCTCTCAAGGACAGCTGCCGGAACACACCGTTGGGTGCTTGGCGACAGATTTTCAACTTGAGGGTGTAGCCAGGCGGGCATTTGCAAAGTGCCCTACCACCATGCTGTAACGACTGCTATCCTAAGACAACAACCGGGACCGACGGCTTAACGTGCCCTCCGAAGCACGGATGCGCTCAGTAGTAATGCCCAACCAGCGGTCACCCATCCAAGTCATGACCGCGGCGGACGTTGCTTAACTTTGCTGATCAATTCAGAATGGCTAAGCAAACTTGGCTACGAGCGCTTCAAAATGTTGTCTCTTGCATCTGGCCTCATAATTTTCGTCATATTTATCTAACAATATTATCAATTTTGTTGACGTTTAATATATAAGGAATTAAAAGAACTTACGATCGCTTTCAGACAGCTTGATGGTTTCTAGGAATTATGAATGGAAATGCAATTAATTGCATGACCAATTCGGCTTTATGGAACAATGTACAATTTATCGTGAAAATGTATTGAATATACATACGAACATGATTAATTAAGTCACCCTTAAAACCGTTGTATCATTATTAATCGTTTGGATTATTATTAAAATCGTATTAAGTAAACGTACAGAATACTTTTCGTAACTATCATAATATTATGATTAAGTACAAAAACCGAACTAGCTAACAAAACAAATTAAAAAAAACCGCATAAGACGAATAAGGCAGGGTTCATAATAGTTTGCGCAGGCCACAAGGCGGTGAGCTGCCAGAGGAGGGCCCCACACTGCGCGATATGTGCAGAGTCGGGGCGAACAGCCGAGCACAGGATGGGGGGACAAAACTGTGTCCCCCCAAAGACGAAGGGACAAGCCGCCAGGACCCAGGCCATCCCCCGACCGGCTGCCAGAGCCGCCCCTGAGGTTGTTCGCCGTGCGGCGAGCATGGAGGTTGTGACGTCCGATTAATGGATCAAGTCGGGCAGCACAACCTCCTACAGACGAATTTGAACCACTGCGTCAGGGCTCAGGATTTGCTTATGCAGTCCCTGGCGCAGTGGCGGATCGATTTGGCGGTCGCCGCGGAGCCGTACTACATTCCCCAGTCCCATCCCTACTGGGCTGGGGATCTGGACGGCTCCGTAGCGATAATTGGACGTGCCAGTGGCGGCCCCCCCCTCTCAGTGTTAGAGAGGGGTTCGGGGTACGTGGTGGCCAAGTGGGAGAGGTATGCGGTAGTGGGCACATACTTCTCCCCCAATAGGACCGTCGCGGAGCTGGAGGTCTATCTAGACCTCCTGGCCGCGGCGGTGAGAAGGCAGGCACCACGTGAGGTCCTCCTCATGGGGGACCTGAACGCCAAGGCCCTGGGCCTTGGCGTTCTGGTCCCTGTAACTTGGCCCTGGGGCAACCCCTCCACTGACACTCGCGGGGAGATTGTCGTGGAGTGGGCGGTTGCCGCAGGGCTGACCCTCCTCAACAGGGGGTCGGTCCACACGTGCGTGCGACACAACGGGGGGTCCGTGGTGGACCTTTCGTTCGCCACCCCGGTGGTCGCAGCACGTGTCCAGGCCTGGAGAGTGGAGGCGGAGGTGGCGACTCTCTCGGACCATAACTACATCCGGTTCGAGATTGCCACCTCCCACCAAGGAGGGACTCGGCGCGTGGAGAGGGCGGTTTTTGCGCGCTGGGCGATTGGTCGCCTCGATGCAGAGTTGGCTGAGGAGGCGGCCATCGTACAGTCATGGGTGGCCGCCCCCATGCACCCGGAGGTGGACGTCGCGGCGGGCCACTTCCGAGAGGCGGTGACGGCCGTCTGCGACGCCGCCATGCCGAGGTCCCGACGCCGCCCCGAGCGCCGCCAGGTTTATTGGTGGTGCTCGGAGATCAAGGATCTCCGAGCGCGATGCTCGGAGACGCGCCGCCTCTATTATCATTGCAGGAGGCGGCGTCACGGCCGGACGGACGACCAGCTGCCGGCGGAGCAGCTGGCGGCCGAGCAGCTCCTGCATGGCGATGTAAAGTTAGCCAAACAGGAGCTGAAGCTGGCCATCGGCCGGGCTAAGGCCCAAGGCTGGAGTGAGGAGCTGGAGGGCCTCGACAGGGACCCATGGGGGCGCCCGTATAAGGCTGCCCGGAATAAGTTCCGGGGCAGCGCGCCCCCTATCACAGAGTCCCTGGAGCCAGAGCTTCTGGAGAGGGTGCTGGGGGGGCTATTCCCCGACAGCGACCCCCACTACACCCCTCCACCGATGGCCACGCCGTCCTTCCAGGAGGAGGAGGACCCGGCCTCCATTCCGCCTATCTCAGAGGTGGAGATGGAGGTAGCAGTCTCTCGCCTGAGTGGCAAGAAGACTGCCCCGGGACCAGACGGGATTCCCGGGCGGGTCCTCAGGATCGCCCTTAGGGAGATGGGCGGTCAGCTTCGGGAACTGTTCGACGCGTGCCTCACGTCGGGTCAGTTCCCGAAGCTCTGGAAGGACGGGCGATTGTGCCTGTTGCGGAAGGAAGGGCGAGACGCCGATTCGCCCGCCGCATACAGGCCAATCGTGCTGGGTCCTCCGGAGGTGGGTAGGGCGGCGATTCGGGTCGCTGACCTTCCGATTGGTGCAGGTGCTTTCCGGACACGGATGTTTCGGAAGGTATCTGCATCACATCGCGAGACGGGAGGCGACCCCCGCCTGTCACGAGTGTGGAGCGCCAGAAGACACGGCGCTCCACACGCTGGAGGAGTGCGCCGCGTGGAGTCCCATGCGGCACACCCTCACAGCGGTCATAGGCGCAGATCTGTCGCTGCCGAGCGTGGTTGACGCTATGCTCGGCAGCGACGGATCGTGGCAGGCGGTGGTCTCTTTCTGCGAAGCGGTGATGGCGCAGAAAGAGGCCGCGGAGCGGGCGAGGGAGGACGACGTCCTCGCGGACCCGCTCCGGCGTAGACGAACTGGGGGGAGGAGAAGGCGGTTCGGGCGCCTTCTCGCTCTTTCCTAGTGCTGTGCGGATCATCGGTGGAGAGTCGGGGGATTCTCCACTGGCTTGCACGATCCCACACGTCTGGGGGATGGCCCCAATGAGCCGGGTCATCCCTCCATTGGCCGGGGCCCGTCATCGGTGACGGGCCGGCCGCTGGGGCGAGATGGTGACTGCTAACGCTACCCCATTTCGCCCTACTAGGCGGCAGACTGCTCATCCCGGGTTTTTAGTGGGTAACCTCACTTACTACCCCCCCGTGGGGGTAGTAAGGCCCTTCAGGCGAGGACTCCCACATAACCATTCCGCTCCCCCCGGGGCGTGTGGTATCCATAAAGGATTTTCCCGGTTAAAAAAAAAAAAAAAAAAAAAGGGTTCATAATAGTTTAATAATCAAAACAAAAGGATAACATTACAAAATTAAAAATTTATGTCATGTGCGGTATCCCGCATGACATAATAAAAAAAAATTCGCTCTCGTCAATTTGTAATTTTGTAATCCACAGAGCATGCGTTGTTGCAAACATAAAAATATTAAAACAAAAGGATAAGTTCTAATTAAGCCTCATGACCACGGTAACTCACAAATAGCATGAAGAGTCGGGCGCGGTTTCAAACCCTGCTTGTATGTTCTGATTTTTTTTAAATTAGTATCTGCTTGTTAAGTATTAATGCAAAACTTAAAATGTGAGAGGGATGTACTTACCAATTTTTTAGGTTGTTTACTCACCTCCTCATAAGTCACATAACAGACGTGCCGTCAGAAGCACCACCCACGTATCTCAGTCAGAAGAATTTCCCAAATCTATATCTAATAGAGACCAAATGAAACCAAATGGAATAATAATTTCTATTTGGGGGCGATATGTACTGCACTGCCGTCCCGCTATTGGGGTTTTGTGTTTCCAGCGCCAGCTTCTACCCAAGCCATCTCAACTCTATATAGCGAAGAAGTACTTAAGGTCATTGACATAGAAAGTAAGAAAATATATTTATTTGACACAAACAACTTAAATTATTTAGAATTTATGCAATATGTAGGTACGTTCAATGCAGTAATAAGGTTAGGAGTTAGTATACCAACATACATAATATTGACCATATATATTTACGCGTGTCAAATGGCATCCATCTCAGCATAATGCCGAGTGCACTAAGCACGCGACGCTGGTTTTCGGATGAACCCCTCACACGGTCGACGTTAAGAAGTCCTTACGTATTATGTTTACAATATTTAATTACACATCAATACAATGATATTAAAAAAGAACCATATTGTTCACTAACGTACAAAATGGGAGGGATGAATAACTGCTTGGAACAATTTCTAGTCGAGCATTGCCGACTGCTAGTAAACCATTCGAATTTTTCATACAAAAAGGATGAATTTTTATAATTAATTACACCAAATAAGAGGCATGCTAGATGGTGCTTACGCCGCGATTTAATACTAAGAGCAAAATGTTTAATTAAAAATGGCGTAGTTTAATCAGCGTAGTTTAACTTAGACAGTACGAGTGATTCTACCAGTCGGATACGTAGCATTTCACTAAGATATGGTCTGAACTTGTATAATATTTTGAGCCTGTAAAAACAATTGCGCACAGAATCCGCGATGTGTTTTTCGAATCTTAACTCTGAGTCTATATTCAAACCTAGGTTGCGTGCCTCGTATACTCTTTTAACCTTCTCACCTGCAAGAACCACATCTATAGACTCTGGCAGTAAATTTAATTTGTGTTTAGCACCCAAAGTATATACTTGCTTTTTGTTGGGTTGAGTAAAAGGCAGTTAGAATCAGACCACTTAGCTATTCTGTTAAGATCGTCATTCATGTTTTTTATTGCATCATTAACCTCATTTGGTGTAAAATGTATGTAAACTTGCAGGTCATCCGCATAAATATGATATTTGCAATGCTTTATACACTTAATAATATCGGCACTATATAGATTAAATGTGGTGTAACAATAAAGAGTTTTCTATTCTATTCTAGAATAAAAAGAATAGGCCCCAGTATAGACCCTTGAGGTACACCTCTTTGTACTTCCGTGACGCTTGATGAATGAGGAGAATCAATCGTTTGACGCAATTCCACATACTGCTTACGATTACTTAAGTAGCTGTGGAACCACTTAATTGCATTGGAATCAAAGCCATAGAAACTGAGCTGAGATAGAAGTAGTGTTATATTAATGGAGTCGAAGGCCCGCGAGAAATCAAGCAGGACCATTAGAGTACACATACCTTTATCCTGGGCCGCTAATAAATTGTCTGTGATGTCAAGAAGAGCAGTTGCAGTGCTTCTACCCTTTCTAAAACCAGACTGAAGTTCTGGGAGAATATTGTTCTTTTCTAAGTAATCTGTTAATTGATTGCATATAACTTTTTCCAGAATTTTAGATGTACACGGTAAAATACTAATTGGTCTCAAGTCTGTGATAGCAAGTGGGTCG
This sequence comes from Plagodis dolabraria, assembly GCA_963854805.1. Classification (NCBI taxonomy): domain Eukaryota; kingdom Metazoa; phylum Arthropoda; class Insecta; order Lepidoptera; family Geometridae; genus Plagodis; species Plagodis dolabraria. The sequence continues at coordinate 15,419,221 of OY978459.1, read as the reverse complement.
TTGGTTCTTTGGAAATGGGCGGACGATAGCTGTTTTCCAGAGGGTAGGAAATGTTGAAGAAGATATTGAAAAATTCACTATCGCAGTCACTACGCTCAAAGAGTATGATAAAGTCATCAGTAGCATTTTCAGTGAGATGTGATCTGATCCCACTGGATCAGACTTGAGACTTCTGATTATGTTATAAATAATATTAGTGGTTACAAGTTTGATACAAAAGAGCAAGTTTTCTTTAAAACGAGAATATTTGAAGAAACTAATCTGGGAAATAGTGATATGTGTCTTACCGTGTACATCCAGAAAGTATTGGTTTATTGCATTGGCATCAGTGAAATGAGCTGGGAGTTCAGTATTCTTATTCGTCTTCAAGAGCGTAGACTTAAGATTTTTCCATAGAGTTTTTGGGTCGTTAATTTTATTGTTAATGTTGTATTTATAATAAGCTACCTTTTCAAAAAACATACTTCTGTTTACTAATCCCTTAAGAAATTTATAGTACTGTAATTTAGCTTCCTGCTTGTTTAGTCTATACGTGCTTATGGCTTCATTTCGCAGATCCATCATCAACTTTATAGTGTCAGTAATCCACGGGTAAGTAGGGTGTCTGATGACAGAAGTTTTTAAGGGTGCATGCAAGTCAAATAATGCAATTATGATAAAGCTAAAAATACGAACCATTTCATTTAAATCATTTAAAGCTTTGATAGAGTCCCAGCAAATTGAATTAATGTCACTCTCAAAAGAGTCTAAGCAAATATGTTTTAATGGCCTGTAGGTAATACTGTAAGGAATTGGCTTATCCTTTTTGATATTAAATTCACAGATGACCATAGAGTGACCAAGTAAAGAACCAACCGGTTCGACTGAAACATACCTAGGCGTTAAGTCTGTACAGACTAAATCAATAAGCGTCTGACTGTGATCAGTAAAATGGGTTGGCGAAGTGACGATTTGCTTCAAATTTAGACACTGCAGAGTTGTAGTGAGGTTTTGGTTTTATTATCAAGTAAATCTAGCATGTTGATGTTAAAATCATAGCTGCTCTAGTGGCGTGAGTGATGGCAGCGGTGAAGATGTCGATGTGAAAATGACACTAGTAGTCCCGTTCCAATTATTATTTGTCCCTTGGTTTCACATCACAATAGCACATGCCCCATAGCGTCATCTTTACGCATACAGCTTCTACGTAGAGAACTGTCTGTTGCTTCTTTGTGCAGAAAATAATTCAGGTATTCCTGAAGTGAAGCCTACAATAAAGTGCTGTTCCTTAGTAGAGCAGATTATTTATCAGCTTTTTGTTTAGAGTTGGAAATATAGCCTTTGTTTGTTTAGAATAGCCTTTTCTTTGTGCCTTATAGGTTAACCTTTGACCACTATCTCACCTGATGGTAAGTGATAATGTAGTCAAAGATGTTGTTAATTGCAGGCTAACCTAGAATTATACTGGCTCTCAAGGACAGCTGCCGGAACACACCGTTAGGTTCTTGGCCACAGATTTTCTACTTGAGGGTGGTAGCTAGCCAGGACATATGCAAAATGCCCTACCGCCATGCTATAACGACTGCCATCCTAATACAAAACCGAAACCGACGGTTTAACGTGCCCTTCGAAGCACGGAAACGGTCAGTAGTAATGTCTCTAGCGGTCACCCATCCAAGTCATGACCGCGGCCGACGTTGCTTAACTTTGCTAATCGGTTCAAAATGGCTAAGCAAACTTTGCGCTTTAAATTCTACGTATTTTGTAAGTCTATATCAATGTGAAGACGCAAATAATCAGTATAAAACTTAATAGCACGATATAATAGCATGGAAACTATTACATTAAGTAAAATTTGGAAAAAACACAAGTCACGTAAAATTTCGTTTAACCTGAAAAATGTTTATCTCATTGTAAAACTTTCCTTTCCCAATGATAAATTGCTTATCAAAAGTATTCTGACTTGATTCAAACAAAACAAAAAAATTACGCAAAGGAAATTCCCTAAGCCGAGAAAAAATATTGTGACGATTTGATTACTTCACTATGAATATCTTATTCTCGTGAAAATGTGTTTATTTTTTGATACAAAAATGTCTGCCGAATTTTCTCTCTTGAATAAAATGCCCTCAAGGTTGCTGGTAATAAAACACCTACTTCTATATAAAAATACAGTATGTTCTACTCGTGCCTATTCTAGAGGTGATTTTTATGAAAACAGATTAGATTGAATACGAAAGCACGAGCCACAGTAAAAGTAAAATAAAATTATAAATTAATAACTGCGCCGCGGTTTCACCTGCGAAGTCAATGATGAAAAGTGATAATAATTAAATTAATCCTTTTCATTAATGCAGTACCCAAACTATCTACATTCAAATCAGATTAGCCATTTCAGGGTTAACGACTAACAAATATTAACCCTCACATACTCTACGCACTCACAAACTTTCGCATTTACGATATTAGAGAAATACCGTTATACTAGCTTTTGTCCGAGTGTGACAATGCGAAACATTCCTTATTAAGTCTCGAATGCTCGTTAACTTCACTTGCTATAGTGCCCTTCAAACCTATACACTGCAGTGTTTTCACAATGCTACTTGAAGGTAGGATATCTGACACTGCGATGGTTTAAAAGCCTACCACCTGGTTTGTCACGTGATTGGCACCACCCGGGGACCGAGTATGGGGTATCGAGATTAATAGTACCTTCGCACGGACGAGGGTGTCTCAGCTCCCATATACAAACAATAGTCACCAAACACAAAAGCGAAAAACTGTTTACCTCTTGAATTTCCCGCCTCAGATGTGCGTTCACACCATAAGGTGGTTGAAAATGGGAATGCGATCCATTGATGGTTAAAATATGAATTGACAAATTAGGAATGAGACATTACAGCGATAGCTCCAATTAACTTAACCTAAGAAACGTGCACGGATTTGAACCCCACTCGATATTTTTTTTTCAATAGTAGTCATTTTATAATATAAAACTAGTGTTAGCTGTAACGACATCCAGTAGCCTCCGTAACATCCGTACATTACAGATACTCAATTAGACCTTATTTGTTTTATAAATTACTAGCGCCCCGCCCCAGCTTCGCCTCGGTGCAATGCTTACATCACATTAGAAATCTCGAAAATAATCAGTGTTTCTCTACTATATTATGCATGTATTATAAATGCAGGTGTTTTCATCGTTGTTGTACTAATATATGGAATAATATTTTAATTTAATAAGTAATAATATATACATAGTGGCATTTGCGACTGTGGCGCCGTCTGACAGTTTTTTACTGAACGATTACGTAAAGTTATCACAATAATTGTGTACTTCATGCGACACTATAGTTTGATACCACAGACGAACGTCTAGGTAAGTAAGTGGCACTGCAGTCAAAGTTCATATTAAAAAGAATAACCTCGTTTCTTTTTGGGTTTCTTCTCAATGAGCGTAATGGAAACCGAATTATGAATGTTTCATTTTGAAGTGTATCCCCATGTTATAAAATAGTCAGAAGTGGGATAGTGAAGAAATTTCGCTTTAAGAGTACGTGCTTGCTTAACAAAGTTATATACACACCCAAAAATTAAACGGTGAAGCTAGCTTTATTATTTATGGCCAATTAATACATATAATAAATGTATTAGGTCTAGGTTACGAAACAGTTGGTGTGTTGTGAAGTTCTACTCGCACTTGACTGGTATTTTTTTACTCTACTTCCATCTTGAGAACTGAATGAAATACGTACAGGACAAAATGAGTACTATATAGCAAAATATGACATGAAATTCTGTTTGTACTAATTGCGTCCTCGATCAAATGATAACAAATAATTTTGCTAGTTCGGAGTAATCTTATCAGTTGACTGAAATTTACTGTAGTAGGAGTACTGAAGGAGTTTCAGACAGAATATTAGACCGCCTGAATTTGCCGATACAAGTATGGATTTATAAAATAACTACCTGTACTTGAAACATTAATACCATATACCCATGGATTTTACATTAGGTCTTTGGATTTACACAGTCGTATGACTTTAAAAGGGTGTAGGTATTTAGGCAATATAGAGATGAACAATCAATTGTATTCATTATTTCTTGTAAAAGAACATATATATAAAGTTTTTCTACTATCATAGCTTCGATTTTTCTAAGGGTATATTAATTTTATTTACTTAAACTTAAAGTGTGTAATTTTACTTATAGTACGAAAAGAAACCGCTTTATAAATTGTCGGTTTTCAAGTAGGTTCTAGTAGGTTATTGAATATCGAGTCGAGGAGCCGCGTCTGATCACTTTTTTCAATTTAGTTACTTCCAAGATGTAACTGAGGTTTGAAGCAGAGTTGGATTTATATATTTATAAAATGAAGCCTGCAGCCTAGTTGGTAGTTTGATATTTACGGACGCATTTTATTTTTGATAATCGAAAATGTCCTCCTCAACACTCCACAAATCACTAAGTAATCTATGGTACAAGTTTTGAATATTCATCTATACCACGACATCAGTCAAATATTAATTTGTCTTTTGATTATTTCACTCATTATGTATATTGTTGATCTGATTGATTAATACAAAAACTAGATTTTTTCACCTCCCCTACACGAAAAACATGTTTTTTTCTATTGTTATCAAAAACTCGCAGCAAATTTGATTTTTGATGTGAGAGTGTAGAAAAGTGAGTCCCGAACAAAACTGTTACGTTTAACCAGGAGAACGGCAATAATATTTATTTATAATTTTAATACCACGAACATATACCTATTGTTAACTTTTATTCATGTAATGTGTGTAAAGAATAAACTTATTGCTTAATATTGTCTTAAGTGTCTTTCATTTCTGATATTTTTTTATGATATTTTTCTCACTAATAAATTTGAAAAGTTGTATTTTTTACACGTGAGCAAATTGTTTTAAGACTAATGTCTTTATTCAACTCTCTGTGCTTAGTATTTTAAATAAGAATAATTCAATTCTAATTTACGAGTTCGGGGTAAGTCAGCACTAGAACTTAAAATCAACTTTGCTCCCCTGTTGAACACATAACTTTTTGTAACTATGTATTTAACAAAAAATCAATAACAAAAACCATAAATACAAAAAATATTTTGTTTTTTTTTACTCCACTAAGCTCGCCTTTGATCATAGTCTCACCTAGTGGCAAGATATGTGTGGCAAAGGCGGTAATCAGGCTCTCAAAGACGGCTGCCGTTTAGGTGATTAACGACCGATATCTCACTTATGGGTGGTAGCGAGCAAAGTTTACCAGGTGGTATGGCATTTGTAAATGCACTGCAGTGAATATTACATAATATAGTTATTCGGCTAAGAAAAAAATACTAGGCAAGCTCCATTACAAGCGCTTTATTTTACACATTGAAGTAGTTACATTTCTCAATTTCTTCTTGCTTGCTTAAATTATATTCTTAGATAATTAAACATGCTTGATAACATATATTTTATAATTGATAAATTGAATTCAGTAGTAATTTCAGTCTGCTACCATTGACGGTTCAACTGCTAGGTACCTATTGGCCTCATTATATTAACATAAATAAAAACATTTTCTGGATATTTAGATAGTAAAATTTATTTTTTCTTTTCGGATTTTTTTTTCTTTTTTTTTATTATCAGAAGTTTGCAATCACTACTACGAATATTGTCGTCCACATCGTAGCGTGTAGCACAACGGCGGCTACGACCACGCCATATGCTACGAGTACTGGCTACGGATGAGTGAACTTAGAACTTTTTGAGCTTATACATTCCTTACAATATTTTACAATGCCACAATATGCTCCAGTTTATAAACGTATTCGCATTTTGGGTCTCCCTTATTTTATCAAATGTTAAGGAAATAACTGTTAAGGAATATTGTCAATTACACAAATAGGCTCAATGGAGGTGAGAAAACTCTTTTTAGGTTAGTTTTTTCTTGACGGTATGCCTGTATTATGTATAGCACTACAGCAACTACAACCAAAGCATTTAAGCAACCTTAGGGCCATTGCAGGCCCCCAGGGAGTCCAATATGCTCTAGCTGCACTACCAGTTCGCAGCGTGCGCTAATTGATGGCAGCACTTTAAAGCGCTCTTAGTGAAGTAGCCTAGCCCGAGAGCTGCGTTCTGGATCACAATACCTTCTTATGTTGCCTTCTAACTGGTCATCATCAGGAAGATATGGGCACTTCGAAGATATGGGGGCTAAGATTTCTGTCGTAATTATATGTCCTATGCTTCTGTTTCAAACTTACCTGATATTGTATTAGTGCTTTTAAATGTTGCCAAATAAAGTCGAAGACATATGTCCTTTGTTTACAAATAAAATTATCTAGATGCAACACTTCAAATTTAAAACTTGACGTGCCGAGCAGCTTTGACTTTATTTCTGAACGATGAAGATTTGCAACCTCCAACCTCTTTGCTTGTAGCATTGTCGTACTAAAGGCCTACTAAAGGGGCGCTACGAACCTATATCGGACCTCTTTAATGCAAACTATAGATTTTTCCTTTTTAATACTCGAAATTATCACTATGTTTTTTAGGAGGCAATCAGCCATACTCACATATATTCGGTGAATATTTCAACATGTTACATATAACGGTTTCAGAAGAAGACGGAAGGTCGGACAACTTATTTGCTTATAGGGTCCTATTTTCTAGTCTAAAATTGGCAATGGTAACATTGTGAATGAAACAATCAACGATCTACTTGGTGTCAAATTTCTGGCAGCTAATATTTAACTGTACACTGCGCGAAAATTACTGCTTTTCGAATGAGATAGGTAATGAATAAGTAAGCTATAGCTTTACGAACAAACATATGAAAAATATATACCTTAAAAGCGAAATCGGTTTATTCAACCACTAAATTCCAATTACCAAAAAATATAAACAGTGATTGCTAAATAAATAACAAACACTCGTTTACTCACACCCTCAAGGCACGAACGAGCATTATATAAAAAGCCTCCGATACTGAAGGATGCTCCAGCTATCCTTTCACAATAACACGTTCGTTCTATGTAATGGTTCCAATTTGGGGTAAAGTGCTCCTGAACGAAATCAGTCGGGTCGCAGGAGGTCGCATTGTTTCGCACGATTAGTTGTTTTGGTTCTGCCTATTGACGTTAAATTGGTTTCGATAGTAACCTCCAATGTTTATCCCTACTTTGTATCTAGCAGTTTTCATAATACTTTTTAATTACCAGCTTCTTTCGTCTACGTTTTTGAAGCCCTTGTAGCGAAGTTTGCTTAGCCATTCTGAAACGATCAGCAAAGTTACGCAACGTCCGCCGCGGTCAGGACTTGGATGGGTGACCGCTGGTGACATTGAGCTCTTCCATGCTGCGGAGGGCACGTTAAGCCGTCGGTCCCGGTTGTTGTCTTAGGATGACAGTCATTATAGCATGGTGGTAGGGCATTTTGCGAATGCCCGCCTGGCTAGCTACCACCCTCAAGTAGAAAATCTGTCGCCAAGCACCTAACGGTGTGTTTCGTCAGTTGTCCTTGAGAGCCAGTAATTCTAGGTTAGCCTGAACATCTTCGACCACATCATCACTTACCATCAGGTGATATAGTGGTCAAAAGCCTACCTATCAGGAATTAAAAAAAACCGTTTTAAATTGTTTCATCGTAGTTATATAGTGTTAAATTGTGCACTGCAATAAACTCGCATTAAATTGTAGTAAATATTAAATAATAATTCTGCTGATAGATAAATGCCTCTAATAAAATCTTAAGCATTTTTATTAAATAACCGAGCGGTGATAGCCATGGACAACCGTGCTTCAGGTCCACGGTTCGATTCCCCGCCACGTGCTTGAGCTTCACCGCATGATGGATGGGCTTTTTGAGAATCGTCGCCTGACTAACTGCAACCCTCAAGAAGAAACACTTTTGCGAAGCACCAAGCAATGTGTTCTGGCATCGGTCCTTGAAAGCCAGTAATATTACAGGGACATAAGTCTTAAAAACTGTGTCAGGATGACGGGCGCCGTGGAGTTCTACACTTGTGACGAAATGATTATAGTCAGAGGTTGTCACTTAACATCAGGTGGGCTTTGTGATTGTTCAGTCACGTTTCCATAAGAAAAATCAAAGGTAGCATCTCCTGTCTCTTGAGAGCTTGCCTAGAACTGAAACGGTTCAGTGATGCGATCAATTTGTTCAACTACGTAGTTTTATAATTTTAACGTTTTTTTGCTGACGGGTGTATAATTTTGTATGCCCTTACTCTATTTTCTTTTCATCATGGTGCACTCTCAGAGACTTAATCAACGAGGTACACCACGGTGGTATCATTATGTTGAAGTCAGGCTTCAAATGTATAATTTTGTTCAATTTATGGATGGTGTTGTCGGTGTTGTATCGAATAGTAAACTGTTTCATATACAAATTGAATTGCCAATTCTTCGCCTTCACTCGGCATATTTGTTGCGGAACGGTTACACGGTAACTGAGCGAATATTACCGGTTATAATACCAAGGTGAAATCATCCAGATAAAAGTCTGGTTTAAAATTGGCTGATTCGATTATACGACCTAAGTTTACGACGTACGACGTACGTAATAATTAAGGCAATAATTGTAACAATTATGAGACGACTGAAAAAAAAGGTTTTCACTCATATATAACATTTTGTTATAGCTTGACCAAAAATGATCTGACACCGAGACTGTTTGAGCTATTTGGTTAAGGTTTTGAATAGTCCAGTCCCATTTGTTTTCGATAATCTATATACTAGAGTAATAATTATAGTCTCAACTGTAAAGCTAAAAGAACCAACATATCATTATTGATTTTTCTGAATAATATGTTTATTAAACATGTGAGCTTTTGCTTTGAATCTTAATTTATACTCGTTAGTCTTGTATTTTCTTAGAGTTCTTCATTAGGTATAAGTAGTAAGCGTTCGTTACCACAGAAATGAGATTTATTATCCCAGTAGACAGAGAACAGTAGATATTTATTAGCAAAACCAACAAACTTGCGAGAGAACTTTATCACTGTTGTAAAAACTTCGCAGAAAAAGGAACATTTTATTACCCTCGGTAGAGCACACTACACATAAATTAGGGGTTGGAACTAACATGTTTTATTGAAGCACGTTTTTTATTTAATGGCAATATCCTATTAGTATACGAAAGAATATGGCACGTAAACGGGAAGATAAATCACTGATATTTATTGGCAATAATCGTAACAAATTTATTACATACATATAAAACAACACTGAAAAAAATTTCTTTACTCATATAACATTGCGTTATACCAAAAATCATTTGACACTGAGAGTATTCGAGCTATTTAATTAAGGTTTAGAATAGTCTGGTCTCTTTTGTTTTAGTCACACATATGTACCTACGATGCTGACTCTGGGATGAACGTCTCATGTTCTCATTTATAGGTACAATTAATTAATTCTTTAGTAATAAGTTGTGAAGCACTCGTAGCGAAATTTGCTTAGCCGTTTTTAACCGATCAGCTAAGTTAAGCAACGGCCGCTATGGTCATGAGTTGGATGGGTGACCGCTAGTGACATTACTACTGGCACATTAAGCCGTCAGTCCTGGTTGTTTTCTTCTGGCATCTGCAGCCGTTACAGCATGGTGGTAAGGTATTTTGCGAATGGCCGCCTGGCTAGCTACCACCCTCAGGTAGAAAAAGTCACTAAACATCTAAAGGTGTTCTGGCCGCTATACTTGAGAGCCAGTAATTCTAGGTTAGCCCGAACAAAATCTACGACTACATCATCACTACCCCTCAGGTAAGATAGTGGTCAATGCCTAGCCTATCAGCAATAAATAAAAAAAGCCTACTAGCAAACGTCGTGATCATTCCGTTGTAGGTTAGATTACCAGATTTTTCTCTGATTTTTACATACGTATTTTAAAAGCAAACTCATCATATAGACTTTGACATGAATTTTAAATTTAATAAACCAGCAAGTTATTTCGAGACGGCGCGCTTTCGTAATACTTTCTTATATGCATAAGTTCCTTGTATTTTCGTTATGTAGAGGTTTTTCCCTTTCAAATATTCTGGAGATTGTAACACACGCAGTAAAAAAGTTGCCGTCAATACCTTCGACACAACAACAAACGTGATGGTATTTGTGTTTTTCTTTTCAAAGGGATAAACAAACGTGTATTTCTGACACGCTTTCCAGAGCAAAGCTCTTGATCCTTTATTACAATATCTATTCCGCTCTGTCCAGTGGGATCTCTGCGAGAATCTTCACAAAGAATATAAATAGATTTTGAAAGTAAAATAAATTTGTTAGATTCGTGTATAACAATAATATTCGGGATGTGTCTCTAAATTTGCATTAAACTTAATTGATTAATTCTTTGCAAAATTAGAAATTTACGAAAGGTAAAATTATAGTCATGTATGATTATATCATATATGATTCGAAACCGTGTCATCCACCCCTTTATCAGGGGAAATGCTCTGACCGACTGAGCTAACATGACAATGACTCATAACTCTAATTTTTCCTATCGTTCTTTACCCATCGTATTGTGATGGGTAATTCTAACATGGCTAATACTATCAATTATAGCGCACACACTATCTGCCTTACCTGCATACCCCTTCGTGGATATGTGTTACGAAATATTCCGCCCGATGTTTACAATTACAGTGCTGGGCTCGCCACGCTGATATTGGATATCCTAGAATATTTAGTCTGCAATAAAGGCCTGAAGCTATCTATCTACAAATCGCTCAACTCTTTTTATTATTGCAAACCTGTTTTTGTTTTGATAATATTAATTATTGAGAATTCAATGATTTAATTTATATATTTAGCTGTGTCGAACGATCGGCAATCTAGGAGTTTGTGATATTAGCTCACTTTAAGGAAAAGCGCAGGTACCAATTAATTAGGCTATACATGTTAATTATGACGTATTTAAACACGTCTACTTATTAGATAAAGGTGGTAACAAGTTGAACTAGTTAATGCGGACTTTTGCTAAATACCCTATCTCATATTGTGAGTCAGTCCATAATCCTTGACACTGACTGGGTAATCGTTGCTTCAAACTACATAATAACATACAATCATAGTGTTAAATAAATTGATACTAAGTCTTCACCTGGTTATTAGATCTATGCTAAGATGTCTTGAACCAATGCCTCAGTATGTTGTATCATGCTAAGTGTTACATGTTACATTTCTAAATATGATTACAAGCACTATTGCGTGCTAAGTGAAAATCACATTTTATAAATTATTGGAGCACAAAATAATTGTATGTCCCGGGCGGGAATCGAACCCGCGTCCTTCGATTTTGCGCTGCATGCCTAATCCACTTGGCCACCTGGACACACTGATTCAAGCCGAATCCCCGTGCTCTAATTGTATTACTTCAACCGTCATAGAGGATGCGGTCATTAACCTTATTACAAGACATGCTTGAAAGAAGTGTTTTAAACACTTAACTCTTGCAATGATGTCGCTACCATTTTTATTTCTAAATATTATTACAAGCACTATCGCGTGCTAAGCGAAAATCACATTCCTGCTCCAATAATTTGTTAAATGTATTTTTTGTATTACTTAATTAGGTAACGCAATTAAATAGGTAACACCATATAATGATACATAAATAATATTTATTTGCATCGTTTTGATTTTTCTTTTAACACACACTAAAATGATCATCGTGTTTCTATACAATATTCATTATTAATCTGATTGTATAAATATTACTAGAATTTTAAAAAAGTAACTCGAACTTTTGAAACTTACGTCTAAGACGATAGGTTGCTTGTGGTAAAGTGTGTACCTAATATAATGCCTAACAAATTCGGTACTCAGATAGTATTGAACACCAATGCAAATAATTCCATAAGTTACCCCAAAAACAATCAAAAATAGAACATGACTCTTACGCGAAAACCATAGCCACAATAGATACATGGAGCTTCTTATGTCTATTGTGCCATGGTCAATCAATAAGTATAAAAAATATCTCGCATATTCGTACGTGACCAAGCGTAGAGATGACAAACGCCCCAACAGTGCATAATCGGACTTACAGTATGCGGTGGCATGCGTGAGGCCTATTACTACTCAATTAACTCAACTCTTTATTGCACTTATGAAACTATCAAAACCTTTATCTTGACCACATTCACTGCTTTAATAAAACTTACAGTGTAGAAATCCAAATTCATCTATCTTTCTATCTTCAAACAAAGTATACCAAATATAGACAGATATATAAATATTGTTTTTAATTGTAGATAGGTAAGCCTTTGGCCACGATCACAATCAAGGTGTTAACAGGCTTAACCTAGAATTACAGGCTCTCAAGGACAGTTGCCGGAACACACCGTTAAGTGCTTGGCGACAGATTTTCTACTTGAGGGTGGTAGCTAGCCAGGCGGGCATTCGCAAAATGCCCTTCCACCATGGGATGAACTTCAAGCCCGTGGCGGGATTCAAACCATGAACCTGCTGTGTAATAAATATATACATAGTTATAAGTATTATAGGTATTATAATATCGCAGACTCACATTACATACATTTTACCTTTACTCCTAAAACCACACATCTTCTCGTGTCCATTACGGACGCGCATTTCTCGCAATTTCTCCCGGACGGAGAAAGACTCGAGACTAAATTTTTCACTGCCGCAGTAATCTCGTATAGCTCTGTTTACAGTCCCCCGGGTCTCGGGATGTTATAGTACTTTCAGAAGGGACAATTTGTGACCCTGGCTTGATGTCTTCTTCTAGGAATATGTTTGTTTGGTTTATTTTTGCACATATAGTAAATTGAAATCTATTTTGCCTTGTAACTGATCTTACAGTTAAAAGAAATTGTACTGAGTGATCATAGTTATTCTCATGTAGATTCTCCAAAATGATTATGATAAATCGCTAGGACGTGGGTCGCGTCATGTTGTATGTAGAATTTCATATTCATATACATACAGTAAGAACACATAATTGAAAATGTAAGAAACAAATTTGGTAGCGATGTGTATTACTGTCACTGCTTATTTCGACGAAAAGGCGGGAAATCAGCGTGTCTTACGTACAAAAATACGTAACATATGCTGAATAATAGTTTGAAATAAATATTTTTACTTGCTATTGCCTGCGAGATTACGTTATAGGCAGTAATATCGAGCTGATTTGGGAAACACTTTTTTTTACATTTACATCTTTGAAGAGAAACATTTTGTACTTTGCTTGTTTGTACTTTAAAACCATATTTTGAACGTATGAAGAGTAGCAACCTCTTTACAAATATTAAATATTTTAAAAATACTGAACGTTCGTTTAGATAAGTTCTAGTTATGTAATGGATGACCTCATCGTCCTCTTTGATCGTTTTAATAAAATTAGATTGAAATAACAGATAGAATATGTACAGGCACCGACACAAAAGAAGCAGGTAGGCCAAAAACTTTTCGCTCTAAAAAAATGAGGATGTGAAATTCACTAAGCATTCCTAGTGGTATTTCATAACTATACTTACCTCACTGACGCAGGTTGTGGAGGTATCTCACATTATAGGATAGCTAATTGTGTATTCTCGTATATGACTTAGACGATCACACTAGCCTGTACCACCACAAGGTAATGAGGAGAAATATTTACTATGCTTTACATAGAGTCATTTGACTTGTTGGCAATATTCAATAGCTTATGTTTGCGAGTCGCGCAAAAGTATTCCATTCAGACTAATCCTTCTTTTCAATTATATCCACCGTATCGGGGCTTAGCTAGTTACTGATTAAAATTTAATAAGTGAACTGAAGAATTATTTTCTTCAGTTGACTTATTTTTTTATCAGAACGCGAGAAATTAATGTCTTCAATAAATGGACAGGACATACAACCGTCGATGTCATAGTGTTTTAGTTAGAATATTAAAGAGACCACAATTAATCAGTCTGGATCTTACCTTGAAACTTCCAGTAATTTTTTTCGTATCCGTATAAGTTGGTAAGGGCTCTTATTAAGTAGGTATGTATGGTGTTTTACTAAATATTGCCAATCACTGACAATAATTACCAGCATTATTTGTTATATTGGTAATCCATCTCAACCCGTCACATTCCCTTAGTCTGTCGGAGTTTTAAGTCCATTGTTGGGTTATCAACTGCCATCTTTAGACTACAAACTGAACCGACACGGCCTCCGTAGAACGTAAACGGTCAGTTGTTGCCACTAACAGTTACCTATCAAATAGAGACCGCAGAGAATAATGCTTGTTTACCTTGATTTAGAACGACTAGAGAAGTTGCACAATACTGTTATATTAATAACCAATCCACCTACTTATTAAAAAAATATGCAATTATATTCATATAAGTAATGTGGAATTTAGTTTTTCTTTTTTAAATTTTCATGGCCCTGCCTTTAACCACTCCAAACTAATTCACTAAATACTCGTATATGCACCCTATCCCCTAATAAGTTCCGAACATTTTACCCTGAATAATTAGCTGAGTTCTCAGCGGTTGATAATGAAACGTGCGCTCAGCAAGAAGCAGACAAATTGAGGCGATAACTCGCCGACAACGGACAAGAAACAGGAATAAAAACGGTAAAACGTAACTTACTATGTGCCCTCTCACCTACCTAAAGATACTCGCACACTGGAGAAGAGAACATATTGTGTCAGACTGGTGTTGTGAAAACCACTACAGGAAATAATGATTTCCGATATGATATACTCGTAATCGTATTAATAAGCAGAGCGGGCCATTTATATGGAATAGAATAGCGTTTATTTGGGTCAGTATGACGATATATATATTAAGTAACTTAACTATAAAATATAAAAAAAACTCTTAGTAACCATTTTATCGATTACAGTGACAATAAAAACTGCATTAATGCTTTGGAAACTAGTCGTATTGAACTCATAAAACATTACTTACATTATTTCTATTTACTACAATATAGCCAAAATAGGATACAAATGATATTTAATTTTTTAGAAAAAATAATACTAACTATATAAATAATTGTGTAAGATATAATCTCTAAATATTATTTTGATACATGATATCTAAAATGAATAAAATGCGTTGTATTCCATATCCTTTTAAATGATATAATTGATGAACATAGAAACATTTCATTTATTTTATTCAATGTTATTAAAAAAAAAATTGCAATATAATTCTTAGTTACAACTAAAGACCTAGATATGCAAGCTTTACAAATTATATATATAAAGCTAGTCTAACAGCTGTACACACCCAGAATTTTTATAACATTTTATCTGTTCTGATAATATATATATACCATATATAACTGAGGTTTCAGTCAAAAGATGAATGGACTAGTAAGTGTAATACAACCATTCAGTTACAGCACTTACCCCTTCGGCCAATACAGACGAGATGATAAATGTTTTTTTTTGTAACTGCACTTCCGACATTTCTTAGCATTACAAAGACTCGGGAACTGACATTTCCCGCCATAAAAATACTTTTATACTCAACTCTACAGGCGCCTTTAGTAACTATGTGCCATCTCACCTAACGCTAAGCTCATTAAGTTAGTCGTTTCTCTTACTATATAATCCTTTAATGACTGCTCTTACAGAGGGCAATAAAATTGAGTTCATTGAGAGAAAGAAACTTCTCAGCCCAGAGTAGGTGTTGATAAGTCCCAATTATACAGTACTTTTACTGTGAGGTCAGTAAAGGTGTCAAAATTCTTGGTTTTTAAGGTTTTTTACTTAAAATGGAGCTCGATTAATGTCAGTCTGCTGTCCGTCCTACCGTAAATCACTAGGTGTAAAGCTCGTAAAGGAATGAGTGACGAACGTCAAATTTAGAGTTTATGTGCAGAATTTTAACCTAAGACTATTTCTTACACCTTGTTGTATTGCTTTATTAATCGATTAATTATTAATTTGATAAAAAAATTATTACCTTTACAACGTGGAAGGGCATTTCGCGAATGCCCGCCTGGCTAGCGACCACCTTCAAGTAGAAAATCTGTCGCCAAGCACCTAACGGTGTGTTCCCGCAGCAGTCCTTGAGAGCCAGTGAAATTACAAGCACATGAGACTTAAGAACTATGTCTCAAGGCGCAGTGCAATTCGTGACTTGTGACGAAATGAATCTGTTATAGCAGAGGTTAGTCCGCCTAACATCAGATGGGCCTCGAGCTTGTCCCATCACGATTACATAAAAAAAACTTTTTGAGTGGAGTACAAATTTATACATATTTTGATATACAAAAACAAAAGAATATCTGCCATTTTAAAGTTTCCTTTATAACATTTTTCCTACGTATTCTATATAAAACACGAAACCAGTAGAGATCCTGATAGAACACATACAACCACAAAAAACCCTATTCATAATATAACATTTCAGCGGTGATAATTACAAACAAAATTATATTCACGGATTGTAGCGAAGCGAAACTTTTAAAAATTCGCATGGCTGCTTTAGATTCTTTTACAAATATCTCACCAGTTCATTAGTTCGATGTGAACGAAGATATTGACTCAAATAAAACTAAAACGGAAGCACAATATCAAAAACCACTACTGTTAATTATATAATTAAATCTTTCACATTAAATAATATGTAAGATCGACGTGGACGAAGATATTGAATAAAGTAAAACGAAAGCGCAGCCTCAAAGACCTCAAAGACGCTGTTAATTATATAATATAAATTCAATCTTTCACACATTTAATAAATATGATGTGACCCGTTGGAAGAAATAGTGACATCAAGAGAATGAACCGTCAAAATATCTAATTAATATCGTCCTAAGAGTCCGACCAAGCCCCGTTAAAGCAGCATGGTGGAGTAAGCTCCAATCAAGAGAACGAAGACATATAACATAGACATGAAATCATTGATAAATGAAGATATTATTGATTTTCAGACGTTATGGTGTGGAGACAATATACGAAAGACATATTCTAGAAACGCTGACATTCTATGAATGCAGATATAATGAGAAAGCACACATTTTGGTAAAAGCACATTGGAAACAGTCATTGTACTCTGAAAGGATCCCATCCCCAATTTTTTTTGCGGTCATTCTGCTCTTATCCTCATAATTTTAGGTTTGTAGCTCGTTCTGAGTTATTTGCAGCTTCTCAGTTTTGTTCCTTAAATACCGGCTTCGATTTAAAACTTTACTGTACTTGCGCCAGGAAGCAGACTCGCAATGGTTAAAATAAAAAATGTGCTTCAGTTTCGTAGAGTTTTAATTAACGTAAAGTATTGAAATGGTATATTATTACGAAGCCGTCTTTTTCAAGCCAGGAATGAGCCGTTTCTTCAGCCGAGTTGCCCCTTGAGTGCAGTGGATTGTAATTTACTTCATTTACATTGAGGAAATAAAAGACTAGAGGAGAAATTAGTACTTTTTATCTACTTACAAATGAGTAAGTAATATACACATTGTTTTTATTCCATAGAGGTATATCTATGAAATTTAGATATCAAACATACTTACCTACCTACTTATTGAATACCTAGCAACAGCTTAACTTTTTTTTTACAATTTAATCTTTTAAGTATGTAAATACTATATAATATGTAAAATTTATCCAGTTTTAAGTCCGTTTCTATGTTTGCCAATACAAATGTATAAATTAAAGAAACTTGTAATTCCTCTGCTAAGTGAATGTACTTACCTATATTCTTAAGAGAAATATATATCTTAAACCATGAATCATATTAAACATTTTAACCCAAAGTATAACAATTGGAATAAAGGAAGTCAGATTTTTTTAAATATATTTTTAATAAAAACAGAGCTGATAACTCTGTTATACCTTTTAGATGATTCTTTCTTTGTTTGGTACGGAGACCGTGTAATACGCATTATAAAAGACTTTTGTAGCATATGTAAAATAATATACTTCCTCATCTATATGCGGAACTTTTGTAAAATGTTACAAGTCTTTTATATTTTGTGATCATTCTGCTCTTAACATCATAATTTTAGGTTTGTAACTCGTTCTGTTTACGATATTTGCAGTTTCTCAGTTTTGTTCCTTAAAAACCGGTTTCGATATCTTATATTGAAAAGTTTCTTTTGTAACTATCGTATCTGCCACGATAAGATATTTCTGTCTACAGTGCAGAAATTTCTCGCAATAGTGCTATCAGGATTTGGCAGTCTACTCTATCAATGTGCTCTATTGCGGGAGTTTCTGGCAACATTCACGAACATTCTCCAGCGAATTTTACTGGCAACCGCGTAATTAAGGTTCGTAGTAAGTGATGGACAGCCTCGCTCGAGTTGCACAAAAATACGGGCTGATCATGAAGTGATTTAAATTTTCGAAACTGTTTGCTTCTATTTTGTGAAATCTGTATAATTATGATCTTTAAAACATCTTTTTAACTATAATTATTATTCAGTAACCGGCTAGGACTTGTGTTATTTATATTGCTCCGACCAGTTTCGAACTCATTTGAAGTCCTTCGTCTGGAAGTCACGATTGTGATATTTTATTTTTATATTATATTCATACTTTATATTGTTATTATTCATCTCAAACCTTTTTAACTAATTTGATAGAAGCGTAACTTTTTACAAGATAATCCGATATTGTTGTTTCGGTTAATACATACCTGGAAGTTACTCTTTTTGATTTAATCATGAATTAAAGAATAATTTTATCACTTGGGTAGACATAAGTAGTTTCAACTACACACAAAAATATGGAGATAAATTTGTAGAAATAAAAGGACAAACAGATACACTTCTGTATATCGGTTTGTCACACCTTTGGTGCAATCGAGTACACAACTGTGCCCAGTTCCCAGACTCCCGCCGTTAACAACATTTTATTGGTCAGAATAATTCAATATCAAACTCACTCGTAAAATAAAATAAAACTTACTTATCACATTGAATCAGACATTGAAGTCATCACTAAATGATGAGCTTTCATTTCCATGGTGCCGACATCAACAATTGATATAAATCCAACAAACTATGTCCAATACGCTTTATCTTCAATATGTGTTAATTAAATCTAAGACAACAAAAGTTTCGCATGGTGTATCATAAAAATAGTAAGCATCGAAGCGTGTTTGGAAGATGTTTACTAAATACATATTTCGTAAACCCAAAATATTGATATATGAATACTAAACAACGCTACAACACAACAACAAACCCTTATTGTAGAACTATCACAGTCCATTTCTAGATAACAATCAACACATAGCATCTGCTTCGACGGGATACGTTACCGGCCAGTGCCAACTCTCACTCGTCATACACAAGTAGATGTGTACAAAGCAATCGCACAAAAGGACATACATTCACTGGCTTCCTGATAAACACGCGTTGCAGTGAGCTTCAATGATCCATTGTGCCTGAGTCGACGGCAAACGAGCTACAATATTAATTATCTTTTTAAATCTAATCTCTAAGCTTATCTTACCAAAACTGGGGATTCCCAGACACTTCGTATGCCAACTATAAGGTAATGAGCCGTTTGTTTATTCCGTGGACAACTTACATATACCTATTAGTACGACCGCCCGGCCCTAACTGCTTAAACCACACACACACTCTTACTCCTCTGCACATATTATATTTTCTATATGATTTCACGTGACTTGCATTGTCTGAGCTTTTTTTTTACTATACAGTAAACTAAACAGTTACACAAATATTTTTTTTTTGAAGGTACTCAGATTGTTGTACTTCGCTCGCTTCGCTTAGTCATCTTGAGGGCGATAGCTGAAAATCAGTTTGCTCTTTGAGCATTATTATTCGCTGAGCTATGACCGATTTGTTATACTGCAACCAACATGCATGTTCTTTTAATTTTTAGAATAGACTTAGAATATTTAGATCCTAGACCTTATTTTTGTTTTTAGACTAAGTCTAATTGTACTTAATGGTTGTACTATTAAGTACAATTAGACTTTGTAAAAGAATGCTGTTCAGAGGGTGTGGTAGCAATATTTATTTTAAATTTGGAATTAGAATTAGTATGTATTTGTATATTAAAAAGACAAATAAATGCCTTATCTATCTACCTACTTACCAAATAAAATACCTGCTTGACTTGTTCTTTTCCCTATACAGAATCCACAGATACTTCAAAGCTTCCTCATCTACCCTTAACACTCCAAATGACCCTGGTGGTGCTAAATGGGTAAAAACTACCCATTAGACAGAGACGTTTCGCTAAACAGCCTAACCGTTCCTGCATGATGTCTAAAATACAGACATTTCAAAGGGCGGGTTGAAAGAGTTGCTTTATTGAAATTGATTAACGTGTGAGCATGCCTTAGCATAAGTAAAAAAATCAAGAAAGTGGAATATGCTTGCTTCTTGCTGACAATCGGATACAGCGTTGCCAGATGTACGATTTAAATCGTATTCATACGATTTTTTACATTTATTTTGCATGTACGATCCAAGGGCAGAAATCGTACGTAAACATACGACTTTTTTAGATTTCATATAACCAAAGTACTAATACCAATATAGCACGTCACTATTTGTGATATGACTCTTCCACCAGACGAATTTGGGCAGGAATTTGCGCTTTTGAAGATTTAAAAAATATAGCAAAATTTGCTCTGGACTTATTATGCCTTCCGCACTCTCACGCAGATTGTGGACGCTGCTTCAGTTCAGTCAATCTTATAAAAACAAAGATCCGAAACAGGCTGAGCAATTCACCTTAAACCACTTTTAGCTAAACAGCATATTAAGCGTTATGGGTGTTGTGTGGATTTTTCTCCAACACGAGAAATGTTAAATAACATGAATAGTAAAATCCTTTACGGGGATAAATAAAGACTTAAAAGTGTGTTTTTAAATTGATTATTTGCTCTATTAATATAATAAAACAAAGGTTTTGAAAACGTACTATTTTTTTCTGTAGCCTTCTTAGGGAATATGATTTTTTATTTACTCATCGTACGATCGCCCATTCAAAACGTCTGGCAACACTGATCGGATATAGTATGCAGCGCAAGTAGTGTGCTAGACATACTATAATGTTCGCACACTACCTTATCTACACATATTCAGTCAGTCAGCCATTAGTTCTGGAACCGCAGTCCTTCGAGTGGGGACTCGAAGGACTGCTAAAGATAAGGGGCTGTCTTCGAGCTAACTTTCGGGAGGTATATGTTCAGTAGTGGATGATTTTTTTCATGCTTGATAGGTTAGCCTTTGACCACTATCTCACCTCATAGTCAGTGATGATGTGGTCGAAGACGTTGTTCAGACAATCATAGTATTACTGGCTCTCAAGGCCAGCTGCCGGAACACACTGTTAGGTGCTTGGCGACAGATTTTCTACTCGAGGGTGGTAGCTAGCTAGTCGGGCATTCGCAGAATGCCCAATCACCATGCTATAACGCTTGCTATCCTAAGACAACAACGGGGACCGACGTCTTAACGTGCCCTCTGAAGCACGGAAGCGGTCAGTAGCAATGTCACTAGCAGTCACCCATCCAACTCATGACCGCGATGGACGTTGCTTAACTTTGCTGATCGGTTAAGGACGTCTAAGCAAAACAATATTTTTTGCATTATATACGTATATTTACAAAATAAAGTAGTTCACATATAATTTTTTGTTGTTTCGTAGTTGCCGGCTGCTTGCCGAGTAGCCCGTCTGTTAAACATACTATGCTACATAGTTAAGTAGAATACGAGCCATTCACCAAACGCGACTGGCATATGGCAGCCTGACAGCGCTTCACAGATGATTAACGTGCTAATTATATCGCTTTAGCTCTCTTTAACGTGTGGAATTTAAGGAACAATGAGACTACGTTTCAGTAAAAGGAGACTATTTTTACACGACTAAGGAGTGTTATGTTTTCAGGGTTCATGTTTGTTCGATGTATTGTCTCTCGTATGTATGTTTGTGAGTTTATTTATTCCTTCATTTTAACGTATGAGATATCGTTAGATTTTGCTTGGTAGCGCATGTGACAATTAGTACATAAAAACTGGCGGATTTCGATTGGGATATAAAAATGGAAGGGCTTTAAATAACGATATTATTTAATTTCAATGGAATGATAAAACGTTTCTCGAAAATAACTAATTTGCAGTCGGATTTTTTGATTTTTTAATTAAGTTTTATGTAATATATTCAGAAATTTCTCACGACAGATACATAGAGACGTTTAAATATTTTGCCTACGTACATAATACAGTCGTTTTATAGACAACTGATCAAAAAATGATATTCATTAAATTATTCAAGAATATTGTTGGTATCTATAGATAAGTAATATTTAATATTTTGAATCATATTTACAGTTGCATATTACGAAACCTTATAATTATCATGTTAAGGGTCTACTATTTTCACAAAGTAAAACCACCTACCTACTCCGCACTGCTTTTTGAATCGCAGACGTTTTGCTTCCTATAATTTTTATTATATTTCTTGTTCCGTAGGATGTTATCGTCCAGATTTTATTGAGTAGAGTAAAATTATTATTTTTATGAAATAAAATTATGAAATTGTGTACCATTACATTTTTTAAGTTTTAATCAGTTTTTATTACGGGTTCGGTAAGGACAAACTTTCTGTTCCCTATTGTTTAAATAATCAGTTCAAGTAGATTATTGTAAAACTAATAAAGTAATGAAATGCCATTACAACTGTTACCTTTATTTATTTATTTATTTATTTAAGGCTTATCAATAATAATTTATGTTACTGTTAAATAATCGACCATGTCGGTAATTCCCTTTCATAAAATTATGTTAAGTTGAACGATATGTTTATGGCGTCATAAATCCTTAAAGTTTAAGATTGTAACCCGTAAATGAACAGAGTTAGGCCCCGTTTCAGAATGTCCTCATAAAGTTTTGGGTTGCTATGCAACACATAAAATAACTGAATGATAAAAATGACACTTGACATGCAGCGCGTTTCAAGCTTTAACCGATGGATAGGCTAAATTGAATACTGTGAAACGCAAAGATAGTGTTTTATTTTAAAATTCCCGCCCGGGGCAAAACATTTTGTATTCCAATAATTGGTAAATTTATGATTTTCGCTTAGTACGCGGTAGTGCTTGTAATCATAATATATAGAAATATAGTGTTTTATTTATTAAATATGTTCTGGGTAGTAAAACCGGCGCTTACTCGAACATTCTGAAACCTGCCCTTAGTGACTTAAAGAACAAAGTAGCTAAATGGTTATCTTCAAAACAAAACATTTAGATACAACTTGGAAAAGAAATACAACGAAATTCCACATAAACTAATCAGTTTGAACTATATATGCTTATCCATCGTAATATTGTTGAAGGCGATAGGTACAAGGGACTTGTAATATAAATTAAGTGACTAGAGGTATAATTACAGTACCTTCCCAAAATGTTAACAATGGAACTAGCTATTTCTGAAAAGAGTATTTCGAATGATATACTGTCGATACCAATGTTGTATTGTTACGAGGATATCGACTGGTTAATTTTACAAGGAAGCTGTTGAATAGTGCGCGTTCGACAGCTTATAACATTAGCTACGTGCCTGAGAGAAATGAGTTTTTAAATGAATTCTGCTCGCGTTGCCCGACGGCCATGCTCTTCATCCATCTACCTCTACCTTGGCTGTACACACTATTAAGCATCAATATTTCTTTTCACTACAATTCTTAATAAGACAAGACTTAAAATGTTTTTTATTTAACCTTTATGTAACTTTAATACCTTGAAATACAAATAAAGCCTGGATGGCAAATGACGCGTCACCGCCTCGTTAAAACATAACACTGTCGAGTATTTTAGTCGCGTTAATCCGCGTCAAGCGCCGAGACATCATAAAGGAAATTTGCATAAAATTTAGTTCATTCGTAAAGAATTCGCGGCCGACGAGAATTTTTTATGCGCGCACATTAGGCGACATTACGATACGCGCCGCCCGCCCTCGACCACCCTCGCCCGCCTTACTGAAATAATATTTTTCAAGCTGTTGAGTTGCTTTTTATTTTGACCTACGAAGGCAAATGAGATTCTAAGCATAAATAAACCTTTTACTGCCCGCGGTCGGTGCGTGCCTTTTATTTTCTTGGGAAGTGAGAGCGGTCTTATTTTTATTTTTATATTGGAAGTACACGAAACAAGAACCGGTGGTCGTCGGGGTTATTGTGGTCAATGATTAATGACGTAAATATCAATTATTATATCCGTGTTAAAGGAGTTCCTTTAACACTAAAAAAGCATAGTTAGGTTATGCGAAAGTTTAATTTTAATTTTTATGGGATTGTGATGGTACACGTACGAGATCTATCTGATGTTAAGCGGTAACCTGTGCCTATAACAGATGCATTTCGTCATAAGTGACAAACTGTACTGCGTCCATCACATTGAAACTTACAGTTGGTAAGTCTCAAATGCCTGTATTTTCATATTTTACTGGCTCTGCTGCCGGAACACACTGTTAGGTGCTTGACGACAGATTTTCTACTTGAATGTACGGTGAAGCTAAAAGCGGGGTGCGGCGGTAAGGATCGAACCATGGACCCAAAGCACGGCAGTCCATAGCTATTACCTACCGGTCGGCTACCATTTCTTCAAATGTATGTTTAAATAAGGCGTTTCGGAGCAATAGAAGAAAAACAATAGGACAGCTTTTAAAACCAGACGCAATCATCATCATCATCATCATTTCAGCCGCAAGAAGTCTACTGCTGGATAAAGGCCTCCCCCATAGATTTCCAAATAGAACGGTTGGAAGCGGCCTGCATCCAGCGTCTTCCTGCGGCCTTAATAACGTCATCCGCCCACCTTGTAGGTGGTCTTCCGACGCTGCCCTTGCTAGTTTGTGGCCTCCATTCGAGAACCTTTCGGCCCCATCGACCATCAGTTCTGCGTGCTATGTGCCCTGCCCATTGCCACTTCAACTCGCTAATCCGACGGACTATGTCGGTAACTTTCGTTCGTCTACGGATCTCCTCATTTCTGATTCGATCTCGTAGAGAAACACCGAGCATAGCCCTCTCCATAGCTCGTTGTGCGACTTTGAGCTTACATATAAGGCCCACAGTTAGAGGCCCACGGAGACGCAATAGACACTTATAAATTATAAGTTGGTCCAAAGTCCAAACTATGCTTGTCCAATAATACCATAGTACCGTATGAAAACATAAAATTCCTTATATATATATAAGGAATATATATAGATACCTATAGGTGTGGCATGCAGTAAAAAAATTACAGGCATATGAGAGGTAACATCTCTGTCTCAAGATCACGGGCGCAGTGCAATTCGTGACTTGTGACGAAATGTATCTGTTATAGGCAGAGGTTAGTCCGCTTAACATCAGGTGGGCCTCGAGCTTGTTCCGTCACAATAACATAAAAAAAGTGTTGTAACAAATTGATTGTAAAAATGATTAAACATTGGTGATATTATTTTGTTGCACGCTATTCGCAAGGCATGTGTTATACCATCAAATATTTTACTTAATCCTTCTGATTAAAAATCGCAAACAATCTATCGGAGCTTACACTCATGTAGCGATATATGTGAGATCCAATTCCATCGCGCGTCAAATCCAAAACTCAGTCGTATCCCAATATCCGGAGACGCTATACATCAACATCCCCCAACGGTGGAGCTATAAAATATACTGCCACAGACAGCCAAGGAACCGAACCAATGCAATATGTAGGTAGCCGTAAGTCAAAAGCATACATATATGCCTATAGCATAGCGTATATTTTCGTTGCAGGTTTCACTTGGAAATTATGAGATCTTCAATTTGTTAAAATAACATCCGCTTTAATATTATAATAATAATATGTAATAATAATCTTTATTTGACATTTTTCTTAGGTGGTAGGTACTTACAATACATTAGTCTTTGGGTATATAATATAGACACGAAGCATGTCTTAGTCAGATAGTTGATGCCTGTTGTAGTATTAAAACTGTAGTACAGACAACAACGCCTTCCGTTCTTAGCAAGACATAACTAAACTATAACTAGTGATTTCGGTATGTAAGTAATCTAGGTTACCGTATGACAATTCGAAAGTAACAATATGTATAGGGTGGTAAACCTATTAAAAATATGTGTAGTGGGCTAGAGCATTTAGGTTATCTGTGGGCCTGCAATGGGCCCTAGGTTGCCCAAACACGTTATGGTAATAAAATGTATGATATAGTTTGCAGGGTTTTGAAATAGCAGCAGAATATTGAATAGGATTAGACAGACGTGTTCATCACAAGCCTACTCAAATAATGAATGTAACTTTGGATGTGTGTGTGATATTGTTACACTACGAATATGACTGCCATGTTGGTGTCTGTGTAAAAAAGTAAGTTTTTTGAAACTCCAAGCGTAGCTTGCTTTAATTCAAATAAGTTAGGCAATGTCCGCTGTGGTCATTACTTGGATGGGTGACCTCTAATTACATTTACTACTGAGTGCTTCCGTGTGTTGGCACGTTATGCCGCCGGCAGCAGTGGGGCATTTTGCAAATGCTCACATGACTAGCTACATTCAAGTAGAAAATCTGTCGCCAAAGCACCTATTGGTGTGTTTCAGCAGGTATGCTTGAGATCCAGTAACATCATCAATCGCATCATCACTTACCATCAGGTGAGATAGTGGTAAAAAAACGCCGCTTTCGGGTCGATGCAGTTCGTACAAGTTATTTGGTCGTATCGTGAAGAAATGTTCAGTAGCTGTACGCTGTCTGGAACTGTGCTCGGAATATGACAATAGACTCGCCTTCTATTACACGGGCCATAAACATGTCTTGCGAAAAGTGAGTTAAAACCTCTGCCTACCCTTTCAGAATACAGGCGTGACGTATTTTTATGTGATTGCACATGTAAGTGTTCCTCGATGAGTTGTCGAGGAACACGACATAACCAAATTAGACTCGGGCGTTTTTAAGCCCCGTGGGGTGCCGGGTTAGAATATCACCTCTTCCTTTCGTCGCGTCGGTGTCGTAAGAGGCGACTAAAGGAAAATACCAAACGGTGTGAAGCAGCGCCTTCTGAACTACTGATAACTCTACAGCGAACCCCAAGACGCCTGCCAAGTGTGGGGATTACGGCAAAACAGAATATACCATATACCAACCTATCTAAATCAATTGTTTAAGAGTAATTGTTAAAGTTTAACAAGTCCTTTGGGGGGTTTTGCCTTATTCAGGAATGGACGTTCTGATTGATGTGATGATGTATTTAAGATGAAGCTAGTATTATCTTGTAAAAATATTCTTAAAATATTAATTTAGTATCCTTGCATTTGGTATATTCTTACTATAAAAACTAAATGTATCGTTACACAAGCTCTATTTTCCGTTCTCAATCATCGTATGTTACTAAAAAGTCAATAGTATTGCGAATTTCTTACAGGACTTAGTGTATCTCTTAAAGTATATACGCCGCTATACTATACCAACTCGACTAATAAAGGCGTCTTCATAGCACATGGTTCCAAAATACAATTTCCATCTTTTCTATTTTGTTACATTAATACATAATTATAAATGTGAAATTTGTAGGTATGTGTGTGTTTGGTTTTAATTATCTTCCCCGTAATTTAAATCTCTTTTCTTACGAATTTGTAGAGCACAAAATTTATATCTCAGGTGGGAAATTTATCTTTATATTCCGGTGATCGAGACGGAGGGTAGGATTAAAAGATGCAGGTTCGATTCCCGCCCAAAGTGAAAATTGTGGTCCTCTACAAATGTGCATATGTCTTGAAAATATATTTCGAAATCTGTATCGCTTTAAAATATTCCTTCAAGTATTCGTATAAATATTTTTCCCAGACCTAAATCTTACAGGATTAGGCTAAACTATACTTACTGGCTCTCAAGGACAGCTGCCGGAACACGCCGTTATAGGAGCTTGGCGACGTGGTAGCTAGCCAGGGAGGCATTCGCAAAAAGCCCTGCCACCTTGCTATAACAACTGCCATCGTAAGACAGCAACCGGGACTGATGGCTAAACGTGCCCTCCGAAGCACGGAAGCGCTCAGTGGTAATGTCACGAGCAGTCACCCATCCAAGCCATGACAGCAGTGGACGTTGCTTAATTTAGCAGATCGGTTAAGAACGGCAAAGCAAACTGTGTTACGAGGGCTTCAAAAATAATATTCCTTAAAAGGGTTGTTATCAGATCAGATGGCCGGCTTTAAACCGAAAACAAGATTTATTTATAATAAAGCCATCCTTTAGTTGTTCTAGAAAACTTATTGTTTGTGTGTCATCACAAACAATAAGTTTTCTAGAACAACTAAAGGCACACGTAAATGAGATAAGAGTATCAATATAATAATAATTTCTGTGTAGGAGCGCCTTAAAAGGAGGTAGGTGCAAGTTCCCACCTCATACTACCACCTACGGCACGGTCTCAAATCTTGTTTGTGCCGTTCTCGACGAAATTCGCCTCTCGATACTATCGGCACATCGCCGGTTTTATTACCAACACATGCCGTATACCTTATACTGCGCACCCCATTCGAAATATAATGAAAACACATTTTGTATAGAAGTCTCGAAATTGTTTCACTAAATATCTACCTACCTTACTTAGGTAGACACATATTATTACTCAATTTAAAGATTAGAATAGAAGAGCTTCTATCGTACTCGTAGGCTAAATATTTTCACGACGCAGATCAAAAGCACTAGCACTAAATCTAAATTGCATACTTGGCTTTTACACAATTCATTTTATTCCATTGACGATTTTTTTTTATTTGTAATACTAAAGTAATTTGTAATTTATTTGATTTACCTTCTGACATAATATCATGACGTACTACTTTATAATTAAATTCATATATTTCAATAGTGTTTATTTTTTTTTACATTGTATCGCTTAGTTTTTAGATTTTTTTTTGTGACATTTAATCTATTTAAAATTTGTACGCCGCAAGGCAGAACATGCTGGAAACTTTTAATACTGACATAACTTAACAAGCCTATGTATAATACCCAAGTTTTAACAAATAAAAAATTAATTAATCAATTTGATAAGTATCGAGTGTTTTTTTTAGTTTGCAAGTTGGCTGTCAATATATAATTTTTTTATCGGGTCGGTTTGCTTTTATTTACAAAATACTACGAACTGTACACATCACTACAGTTACTACAATAAAAGTATTTATACAACCTATAAGTCATAGCAGACTCACAGGCAGTCTAAATACTCAATAGATTTAATTGGACGAAATATAGTGTGTTCCTACATTAAAATCACATTAAAACAAAACTCATAGAAAAATTATAAAGAAACGGATCCTTTAACGTAATCACACTGGATCACTAGCCTAGTGGAAACCTTGTAGAATACAAATCCAGGTGATACCGAACCAGTCTGTAAAGATCCCTCTACTTTTTTAAAATTCACTAACCCCATCTCAAACTACTAACTGTGCAGAGGTTGGAGGAGGCCTTGAAAGGTTGGTCATACCGCCAGGCGCGCAAGTCGACCACCTGAGATTTCAATTTTGTTTCGCTGAATAAATTTATACGTATTTCACCGTCTTTGTTGAACTTACTGACATAAAAGAAATATCGAATATAGATCCGTAAGCATTCACAACATCAAAAGCCAAAATTGTACTTCATATCAAAGATATGTATGAAGCCTTGAATATGTTGCTGTAAAAATTGTTTGTGAGGCTGTGCTCTTTTGGTAACATAAAAGCAAAATTCATGTCTTCTTTTTGTGTCGTAAATGTGGCGTTATATGGCTTCCAATATAAACACAATTAAGTAACATGCATATTACGAAATGAGCGTCATAAAGGCTGCCCAGAGTTTTTTGAAATGCGCCATATTGTTTGGAAGTAAGCCAAGGGGCTCTATCGGGCTGGCACCCGCATCAGCCGCGGCCTACCACTATATGACGACGAGCACTTTAACAACCCTGCCTACGAAAAAAATATTTTTATTACATTTTTTCGGAAAGTTCCAGACATTTCCATTACATTACTCCGTGCCTCTCTCTTATCTGAATAATTCAAGATGCCAGACGTGAATGACGGAGAAGGAATGATAAGGCAAAAACCATTAACGCGATTGCAACAAAATATTCTGTTTCTTGCTCAAACAAAAGTTTATTTGGAATGTTCACATCGAAGGCTCATTTTTCAGCCTGTGATGTTCCCTTCACCGTTTGCAGACTCGTAGTTATGAATCAACAGAGAATCGAAAATTTTATCAGACGCTCTTCACCGGTCGCTATTGGAATTTTATTGCCGTTTCACGTTTGCCTTTCTATTTATATTTACGAGTAAGAATATTGTGAAGGACTAAAATGAGAAATTGATTGTGAATGGAAAATAATTGCCACCTTCCTTCCCCTTCTCATGTAGCCTTTCGTACCTAAGAGTTGTTGAATCATTGTATAGCTTAACCCATTGGCATCCGCGTGGACGATATCATCCATTTATGAATAAAATTCTATTTTTCTCGTTATGTCGAATGCCATAGGTATATATACGTATATTATCTTTATAACAATAGTTGCAAGTACTCGATATTAAACTCGAAAAAAATTTATCTAATTCAAAGTAAAAAAATCATTTAATTTTGGCGTCTGCGATGTCTTATGGAGTTCAATTACATAATTTACTATTAAAAAATTCTACTGCCGCGTTCAGTAAAAATAGTATTGAGCTACTTCGAGAAGAACGGGCAAGAAACTCGAGTCCAAACTTTTTTATATGTCTTTACTCTTTTACAATTTATAAGTCTATTATAGTATTTATTATATAGGTGATTGGCAGTAGTTTGGCAGAGGTGTACAATCCCAAGCATTTTAACCGACTTCCAAAAAAGGAGAAGGTTCTCAGTTCGTCTGTATTTTTTTTATTTTTTTTTATGTTTGTTACCTCAGATCTCTTGACTGGGTGAACCGATTTTGAAAATTCTTTTTTTGTTTGAAAGCTGATGCTTGTCGTTTAGTCCCATTTTAAATTTCATCAAAATCAGTCAAGCCGTTTTTGAGTTACGCTAAAAAGGTTGAAAAAAATTTTTAACAAAAAATGGAATGATGGTTCAAAAGTACCTATTATCACAATATTGTAGGCATGGTACCGAATTCAACAAGTTATTTCACACTTTTGGGTGTTGAAGTCGGTTCAATTTTTTGTTAAAATTTTTTAGTCCTCATATTAGATATACGAGTATCATATTACATGACGTAATAACCACTAGATCAATTTAATATACTGACATTTCATTGAAAAGTTTGTATTGGGTAGGTATTACAATATTTTTTCCTTGCTATATTATAGCTAACTTAAATACAAGTTTAAATTGGTGAAACGCTCTCAGCTTCGCAAATGGAACGTCTATTTTTCAAATTCACTTTAGTTACTCAAATGTATTTTCCGATACGGACCTAAGGCGAAAATATCGTGCACAATTCCGCCACCAGGGGGCGCTTCGATAATCCACACCTTATTCTGGAGAACCACCCGCCACCGTCGGTAAGTGAAATGACTTATTGAGATAAATTGTTTGCCAACCGCTCCAAACCAAATTTCCTCCCCGAAAACGGTTAAAATGTGGTGAAATTACAGATAAATCCCTATTTTTGTGTGTTATGTAAATTGATTGTAGGCGACCGTGAGTTCTCCATCTTTGCCGAGTTCATCAAATATTTATGAGAAAGAGTGCTTTGGAGGAAACCCGTTCACGGATGACTTGTAACGCAGTTTGCTATTCATATGAAAGAAGGACATATGTCTAGTGTGTAAACGTTTTTCTGTTTACCCTGACAGAGCGCGGTAAAATGCGCGTGACGGGCTGAAATACAAAGCATTTTTGTGTTTTACTGTCCCATTTCGAATGGAAGGGTTATATATTATTATTATATAACTATATCTACTATATCGAAAATTGTCACATAGTTAGAATTTGAAGAATATAACGACGGCAAGAATTGCCTCCGAGTTGATGATGATTCGTACAATTCGTATCTTGTTATAAATCTATCTATATATACGCAAGTGTAGATATGTCAATATCAAGTCAGGAATGTACCAACGACTCCCAAAAACGAAGTAAACCTAGGTGACTGACCAACGGCCCAACTCAGAAGTGTGGGTATATACGATTATTACCTACTCTTTT
Organism: Plagodis dolabraria; assembly: GCA_963854805.1. Taxonomy (NCBI): domain Eukaryota; kingdom Metazoa; phylum Arthropoda; class Insecta; order Lepidoptera; family Geometridae; genus Plagodis; species Plagodis dolabraria. The sequence goes on along the minus strand of OY978459.1, from coordinate 15,387,142 downwards.
TTTTATGTCAACACAAAGCCATTCCAATAAATAAGTGACACTAGCTACGACGCAATAAAGTGCACAGCTCGCAAAGCACTTCCATGCTTTGCTCTAATATTTATATTCATCTACAAGGTGTCTCTCTTTCTATCGCATAGCAACGCATAGCTCTTATCTCTTCTGACGCGTAACGCGTCCTATAATAACCCCATCCGCACGGATACGCAGATGTACCTGTACTGTACCTTTGTACCTAATGTGCGAAGTGAGCCAGGCCTGGTAACACCCGCTTATCAGTCTCGGCAATAGAGCAACTGTTATGTATGTAAGAAAACTAATAAAAAGTAGGACGATTTAAACCCACCAATTGCAATGTAGTCTTTAGAAGCTGTTCGTGTGTTTTATTAACAAAACACTAAAACTATATACAACACTACAGCTACGACGAAATCATTTAGGAAACCTAAAGGCCACTTATAATATGTTTTAAATTAATTTTTGGTTATGGATTTCCGTAAATAACACTTGAATCTGTTAATAATCTAAGAAAAATAAGATCTATAAGTTCTTTGTGAAGCGTGTGTTCGAATTTGTTTTGAAACTCACAATTTATCATAAGTAAATCCAGAACTAATTATTGTGTATTACAATAACTGTAATAAGCAATACATAATACCAATATCATCAGTATTTTTATACCAGATCATAAAGGAACAACAGGCAAGAGTAACCCCGCGGCACGTAGCGTACCCAAGCCCCGAGCTACGCGCGCAAACACAGAAAGCTGCCGTGATTACGTTCCTTGCTCCCTACAGGTTGGCACGTTACACCAGAATGCAGAAAATGTGTTCTGTTTTATTAGAGAGCCCAATAAATTCCGTACGTGAGCTACGCAACGGATACCGACTATGGGACACACGTGGAAATACCCTTTATTTTTTACGTTGCTATTTATGTGGAAAATCTTAACGCCGCATCAGCGAGATGACAAAGGAAAATTTGAACTTGGAAGTATAATTAAATAAAAATTTGTTTAGTACGAATTTATACATTTCTTGAACACACATTTTTCACCTTTGAAAAATCAAACCCGCTTCTACGTACCGGACGCTTAACCCCTTAATCTCTGATACAGCACGAGATGTGAATTTTGTTGCTTTTATTATTTTTGTAAATGTCATATTCGCTTGGCATGTGACAGTAATATCGTATTTCAAAGTGATATAGTGTTATAATATTTTTATATCTGAATAACGCTTGCTCTGCTGATTACATTACAACATTACAAATCTACGACAGGAAAAAATATAGTCATGTGCGGGATTTGAACCCGCGCCCTATCCACCCCTATAGCCGAGGTATGACCTATACACCTTGGGCTATGGGGTGGATGAAACGCGAGTTCGAATCCCGCAGATAATTGTTTCTCTCGTAAATTTGTAATTTTGTACCATATATTACTGTTAGTATATTTATATAATCAATTTTGATACAAATTTTGATTTGTGGGTACCAGTTTTTATCATAATTAGTCCAAGATTTGTGTATTTTGGTCATTTACCACATATTACCTGACAAAAACACAAACATTTTGTATTTTATCCAACCAATTTCAAACTATATTTAAAGCCCCAAATCAAATTAAACTCACTGCGGTTCCTTTGCTTAGATATTGACTTCTAAGCATTACTCCTAAGCCGATCCCCAACATCAAGACATAAAAAACCGTTATCCAAGATAGTAATTCCGCGACGTAATAGAATCCTCCTAATACCGAATAGGTGTAGACGGTGTCTGTCTGCGACACGCCCGCTCCATCTCAGGCACATATTTTGCAATTTCATTTCCCCCGGGACGTGGCCGGGACGACGCAGACACGACACGGCTCACGACACCTCATTCTTCGGGAAGTTTAATATTTCTGCTTCGTAACTATGTAATCTTCGGACCTGTCCGAGATGAAGATGACTCGAATAGATTATGTGTCGGCGGCAAGTGGGACGGAAAATGAGACCCGTTGTATAATATCAATAAGCAAAGAAAGAATAAAGATTTCCTTTCAGAATGTGTTACATATTCTTAACCTTACAGACACGATTAGGCGATTGACAAATTGTTTTATTCATAATTCTTAACCTTTATAATATGACTAGCTTTCCGGGCGCGGCTCCGCCCGCGCGTATGTCGGCTATCGCGCGAAAACATGAACCTCTTTTTGCGCAGTCGGATAAAAACTATCCTATGTTTTTCCCGGGTTTCAAACTATCTCCATACCAAATTTCATTCAAATTGGTCCAGTAGTTTTGGCGTAAAAGCGTAACAGACAGACAGACAGACAGACAGAGTTACTTTCGCATTTATAATATTAGTACTGATAGTACTGATTGTCCACACATTATAATATTATAATACTTAAATGTATAGACTATGTATACGGGGTTCGTCAAATCAAACGTCATTAGTTATTACTGCGTGAAGGAAAACTCTTTTGCGCAGTATCAATGACATTTGATAGGCATGTCATATGGTTATGAAACGATTATGAATATGGGAGTAATTCTTTTGTCTTCTTCTTATTCATGCCCTCATCCCACGCTAAGTGGCATTGGTTCTATTTTACTATATAAAATATTGATGACAATATTACTTTAATAATTAAGATCCTTACCCATATATTATTTTATCATTGACTTGTTAAAGTAAAGTTGACTTGTTGCCTGTTCTTCAACCTATTACTCTGGTTATGACTCTGGAACAGACAAAAGATACTGTTCATACGATTTTAGAATGTAATTCTCAAGGAGTCGACTGCCTCCTTGGTAGAGTGGCATGGAGGGTTGCTTTGGAATAGGTCCTCTATTCGATCCGGTCGGACAGTTATTGAGTTTCCGGTGAAACGTTGGTGCCCTCTTTTTTTCTTTTTTTGGCCTGCACCGGATTTAAAGGCGTCAAAGGCTAACCTATCAGGTATAAGAAAAAAAAAGATGAAAGTTCACAAAACCATATCCCAAAGTGACAGTGACTTCACTTTGGGATATGGTTTAGTTAACAAGTGTTGATAATATTATGTAGTTTTTTTTTACAGGTGGTATGTCTTTATTAACAAAGCACTACAAACTATATACAACACTACAGCTACTACAACGAAACCAAACTAAAGGCCATCGTGGACCCACAGGTAGTCCAAATGCTCCAGCCCAATACCAGTTGGCAGCGTCCTCTCCTCAGCACGCTGACTGCATTGCATCGTTTGATTGCAATGTTTATTGATTGAGTAAATAAGTGGCAGCATTAAGATCACGGGTCGCATCGACCAAGCGCTCTGATAAGAAAATAAGAAGAGTGATGAAGATTTTATCAGACAACTGTTACTAGACAATTATGGAACATGTTTCAGAATAATTTTCTAGGAATAGCGGGCCGTAAATGTAGAGAATAATAGCTATACGAGTATAATTATTAGTATATCTGCTTAATTAGGAGATAACATGCACTGTTGCTTGTTAGCTAACATATATTCTACGTAATCAATAACATATATTCTAAGTTAATTACGTTCTAAATGAGGCTGATTTAGTTAGATTAATATTTTTCCACAGCGTACTTACATAGTCTTTGTATTTACCTATTTTAATATATTGACATCATTTTAACTATGAAAAATATTATGTCACAGTACTGTATCAGCCGGGACGTCCACTGCTGAACACAGCCTCTGCTATCAAAGGGGGGTTTACTATAATCCCCACGCTTGGCAGGCGTCTAGCAGATCGCAGTTTTAGATACCAGTTCCTCAGAAGGCGCTGTTGCCCACCTTGCAGTATTTTACCTTAGTCGCCTCTTACGACACCCACAGGTGGCAATGGGGGGTTGATATTCTAGCCCGGCACCCCACGGGGCCTAGGTTGCCGTGGCGCTGATCCATGGTTCAATCCCCACCGCCGCATCGGCTTGAGCTTCACCGCATGGTGGAAGAGCATTTTGCGAATCGCTCGCCTGGGTAGTTAGCCAAGTAAAAATCCGTCGCCAAACACCTAACAGTGTTTTCTAGCAGCAGTCCTTGAGAGCCAGTAATTCTAGGTTAGCCTGCACAACATCTTCGACCACATCATCACTTACCATCAGGTGAGGTAGTGGTTAAAGGCTAACCTATAAGGCATAAAAAAACTGTCCTCAAAAACCTAACAATGTTCTCCGGCAGCAGTCCTTGAAGCTAGTAAAATTACAGGCACATGCTACTTAACAACTGTGTCTCAGGCTGACGGGCGCAGTGCAGTACGTCACTTTGTATGAAATGCATATCATGTTTATAGGCAATCGCTTAACCTCAGGTGGGGCTCAGGCCTAAACATGGGATTGTATCCAAAAAAAACCGGTTAGTTTTCTATAATATTATCACAGCATATCGTCGTTCAAAAAGAAATCTATCATTATGGGTTCTCATATAGAATTGCACTGTGATGCGGCATTTTGTGATTGCACATCCAGCTAGCTACCATCCTCAAGTAGAAAATCTTTTGCATAGCCATTAATGAACTATTTCAGCACCTGTCCTTGAGTGCGAGTAATTCTAGATTAGCCTGAACAACAACTTCGACCCAACCACTTACAGCATAAAAAAAAACATGTTATAAAGGCTATTTACATGTTAAAGCTGTTTATTAATTACTGAGCCTTGTTACTAAAGCCGTTCATTAATATAATTCCTAACGGTCATTAAACAGGTAACATTGTGAAACAATTCGGTAGCATTCACTCATTTCTACGGCCCGCCATGAATTGCGAGTCATAGCAAAAATCAAGAAGAAAGTAATGTCGCAACTCTCACACAACTCGAACCCAGCTTTATTACCGTAGCATTTGAAGGTGTTGTATATTAATAAATACCTATATGATTCATTGTTTTGATCACAGTGTAAAAAAGGTATTTAACAAATTTAATGGAAATTCCAGATTTCTAAATGAGTTAGTTTCGACGATAGACCCCGTTGTGAAAATTGTCTAAACTTGACGAAATAACAACCATAACGGTTCGATATTAAATGAAAAATAATTTTATTGCATTTTTTTTTCAATACTCTGTTTTGTCGTTAACAGCCTACATAGAATATCTGAAGTTTGGATCTGTAACTCTTTCCGCTTACTAGATATAGACCCGACCACAAAAGTAGTAATAAACCAATATCTAGTTTGCAGTACTGGATCGTAAAAGGACTTTCTATAATCCGCTGGCCATGTCAAGTTGTCACAGAATTCTTATCTTACATACCTGTTCACTCACGAAGGCACATAACTACACAGTATAGTATATTGCTGATACGCGTTTTTACGGGGCTAAGTGTCTTGGGCTAATATTGGTCGAGCTAGAATTGCTCCATGCTCCTGGAACAACCTTTATAACTACGGTCAAAATATGTGTTTGACAGCAATGTTTTTAGGTGGTAAAATTTTTTCTAGACATGTTTTGGAAATCGTTCTCATTATGTAGCTAAGCAATAGTAATTTAGTAATCACGAACGGCTTAGCTTATACAAAGTTTACTGTTTACTGTAAAATCTGTCACATTTGACAGCAAGCCAAGATTTGTCTGATTCAAAAGGTAGTAAAATGTTGGCTAGACCTCAATTGCTCCTTTAGCTCTCACAGGTCGCCCTGAACGGGTGTGATCAAATTATGTTAGGATCAAATTAAGCTTGATTGGAGTACTGGAACGGCGTGTATCGGCGGCTAGAGCAAAATTTGACTTAGCCTAAGGAATGCAGGAACGTACCCCGGGAACGCCTCTTTTGTACACTACGTTTTTAGTGTGGGTGTAAGTGCTAATGGTACATATAAAATGTAAAATATGATCGCTCGTGTAGGCAGTAGTACCTAGTTGCAACTATAAAACTAGATTAGAAAGGTGTATAAAAAGTTTACTACATTGTACAAACGCCCTGGAATAAATACGTAAGTGGATTTTACAAAATTACAACAAAAGAAAAGAGAGCCATAGAAGTTACAGGCACTTGAAATTTAACAACTGTATGTTCCAGCGTGACGGGCACAATGCAATTTGTCACTTGTGAAGAAATGCATCTGTTAAAGGCAGAGGTTAATCCGCTTAACATCAGGTGGGCCTCACGCTTGGTCCGTCACAACCACTTAAAAATATATAAAAAAAAAGAATTGTGAGCGCGATTCTAACCCGCAACTATCCGTCCCTATTGCCGGGCCATGCTATGCCAATTGAGGTCTGGTAGTGAGTTAGTCACATCACAAATTTATCCTTACGTTCATATTGTTTAGCCATCTTAAGAGCCGGTTTTAGTAAGTTTATTCGCTTAGCAGGTGTAACTACATAAATTACAATGTTAGGACATACCTAATTGAATATTTTATGAAAACAATTTCAGAGTAGAGTTGAGGTAACCTACTTCTAAGTGTTCACTGTGTAAGTAATTTCACGTTACCAAGTCAAATTAAAACAGTGAGAATTTAATTAACGTGGTAATGGGTCCTCTTGGAAAAATCGTAGCGGCCGCACTCATTCTCCGGTTCTCCACTAGAGGGCGCTGCGTCTGACTTAATCCTTATAGACGGAATTAATGCCCAGAATAGATGTAAATTCCCATTAGGATTTTAAATGAGAAAATTATTTTCCTGTGTGTGAAAGCAGCGGAGTGAATAAGTATTGCACGGTAACATTATATGTTTGATATATGATGATAATTTATATAGAAATGTTATATGTTCACTGAAATTTATAATTATAAAAAAATGTTGACAGGTCTACTGTTGAACATACGCCTCCACCATTAAAGGTCACAATGAACTAAATCAGCCATTTGAATTCACCGGCTAGATATAACTCGTTTTTTTTAATCAAATGGTATTTATATTAAATTGACGTTATTAATCATTTAAGGATCAATTTCAATTATATATTGTCCAGATGATCCTGCATATATTATTAAACTAGTTACTAGATAGGATTCCTTATAAGAAACACGTCTGGATTGGTACTAAAAAACTGTTGCGATCACAAGTCACAACACACATATCGAGAGTCGTGTAGATACTTCAATGTCGGTAATGTACTTGCGAGCTAAATTTCTTACATCATTGGAGAGGTGTGTAGGTACTTACTTCCTACAATTATTATCAATGCGTAAGTTTGTCTGTTTTTTCCTGTCACCTAAAAAAATACCCATTGAATTGGGATGTAGATCGCTATTTCTTTAGGTCTGAACTAACGCATACATTTTTATGACAATTCACTAAATGAGAGGAAGTGTTAAAATCAAAGTACCACGCAGGCGAAGTTGCGGATAAAAGCTAGACAGATTAATATATATATATAAAATATGAATTATTACTTTTCTCCTTCTAGGTAATTTTTACCCGAAATAGATATGTAAGTGTCTTGTTTGGAGACCCCCTTTTATATTTAATTTCTTTAATCATAATATACATATTTGTAAGACAAACCAATATACACAACACATTAACTGTCTAGATAATTTCAATTGACTACTTATTACGATTCTAAAGATCCATCAGACCCTTAAAAGGTCTGACGAACGGAAAGCCGAAGCTTAGTAATAGGGTCCGTAGCGTTTTCAAGTACCCTTAAAATTAATACCAAGATTATACCTACATTATTTTTAAAAATGTTTTGAAAAAAGGAAGCGGCTTTTACGGTAAAAAATATGAAATAACTTGTGTTAGTTGGTACCATGCTGATTCAACATCTGTGCTCACACGTCCATGCCAGTTCAGTTATATTTTTTAACAAATATATTTTCCACTCCTTTCAGTGTTCCACGCTGCGTACAGCATCGAGTTTTTGTCACTCACAAACATTTTTCCAATAAATTTATTGTTTTTTTTTTCTTCTTTTTATACCGGCGGTATGCCTTTATTAAACATAATATAATAAATAATAATAATATAATATATAATCTTTTTAACATAATTTATTGTCAAAAAGTGCACTATAAACTTACTAATATAAAGCAAGTAAAAGAACCAACCCTCTAGCCACCCTGGTATATATTTAGTCTAGTGCCCTAATAATCAGTACTTCAGTACTTAATATTATAAATGCGAAAGTAACTCTGTCTGTCTGTCTGTCTGTTACGCTTTCACGCCAAAACTACTGGACCGATTTGAATGAAATTTGGTATGGAGATAGTTTGAGACCCGGGAAAAAACATAGGATAGTTTTTATCCGACTGCGCAAAAAGAGGTTAAAGTTTTCGCGCGATAACCGACATACGTGCGGGCGGAGCCGCGCCCGGAAAGCTGGTAATATATATTTACACGCCAAATGACACTCCTAGACCAGATAATTATATTTATCACGGTGCAATAACTATAAGCACTTGCTGGTAGGATGCAAGGTGCTCTAAAAACGCATTATTGCAGTAAATGTCGCCACGACAGACCTTCAAGCATAAAAGTAAATATATCTGCACCTTAAAAGCAAAATAACATACATTTAATCACGTCTGAATTCACCAAAGGAGTAGGCAGAGGTGTGTAAACACCCACGTTAGGCCGATTGGGTTTTAGTCTCAAGTCATGTTAATAGGGGGCGACCCTATTGCCATTCACCGGGCACAGTTTCAAGGTATTAAAAGTGTTTTCTTTAACACTGAATGAAACACAATAACATATTACGAATAATATGTGTACGCTAACAACATATAAGACAGGAACACAAGAACATATTTTATGAAACCCTGGCAGGGCGCTAAGACGGTATACAGCACTGTTGTGCGTCTAATGCACACAACACTCACATCCACGGGAGAAGTGACATGCTGCTCATTTGGCGCAATTTTCCCTTAGTCGCCTCTTATGGGATGAAATGGGAAGGTGGCATTCTAACCCGGCACCAAATAAGATGTTTATAAAATGATGTGTACACAGATATAAATCTTATAAATGAATACTCAACTATAGAAATGTGCAATAAAGCTTTACTCAATACTTATCAAGGACTATTGTGGCGCTGTTTTTCACGACCCCTATTCAGGATCACCTATAAGTAAGAGCTAGGCTATTTGCTCGTAACAAATGTAGCAGATTTTTCAGGATCTTTCATCTATCTTAGTAAATTACTCTAGTCTAGAAGGGTCACCTGGACGGCCTGAGAGTAAAGATTAATTAAGGCAAGAGACTGATCATACCTATATAGCTCGAAGGATACTACATTTGGCCACTCACTTTGCGTTTGTATATAAGTGCATTGCGTACACTCTATATTCTTGTAATTTTCATCTTGTTTAAGAAAGTATTTTAATATTTCTTTATCCTATATTTGTTTTCTTCACTCCAACCCAACTTGGTCTTTTATAAATCTCTATTTTGACGGATTATCTCGCTCAGTCTTTTTTTTTTGGTATATGAAGCCCACCTGATGTTAAGCGGTATCCTCTGCCTATAACAGATTCATTTTCGTAACAAGTCACGAATTGCACTGCGCTTGTCACCATGATAGATAGTAGTTAGTCTCATCTCATGTGCCTGTAATTTCACTGGCTCTCAAGGACTGCTGCCGGAACACACCGTTAGGTGCTTGGCGACGGATTTTCTATTTGAGGGTGGTCGCGGTCTTGAGGAGGCGGGCACTCGCAAAATGTCCTTCCACCATTCGGTGAAGCTCAAGCCCGCGGCGGGATTCGAACCATGGACCTGCGGCGTGGCTGTCCATTGCCAATGCCACTAAGCCATCACTGCTTTGCCTACACCCTAATTCTACTGATTATAGGATGTTTTATTATGCAACATCACCAAATTATATATTAAACAAAATGCTATGGCTGCGTATACATACGTATATTATGAAGAGGCGCTTGCAACCCCCACACCACAACACAAGTAACAAAACAAACTGTGTGTGACGGGCGGCCGAATTCGCTACGTTAATTTTTCCCGCGAAACAAAAACCTAACTGTGCATTCTGTTTTAGAGAAAAACGAAATGGAGTTTTATAATTTTAAGCCTAACCGGTTCGTTGGTAGATTTAATATTGATAAATTGGTTTATACTACCTATAGTTTGTACTTACCTACTATAATGTAAATATGTTTACATTACAGAGTATAAAATGGAACAATATTTCAATAGATAGTATCGTGCTTAATCTGGCATGAAAAATATACCTAAATTCTATTACGCCTGCCCATCATCGACATTCTACTCAGAGTCAATGGCATTTTTTTTTATTATTTTTTTAATTTTATTTATTTATTTCTTCAGGTTACACAACCCATAACTTAAATCATAACAAAAAATGCATTTACATACATACATAGAAACCAAACACAAAAAAGTAATAATTATACAATAATAAATACACAATAAAATTAATAAGACCCACAATGTAATTAGTAACATATTAAAATTAATTCCCTGCTTCATTAATAACAGATGAACCTACAAAGGTTTTACAAACTTAATTAATTAATAACAACATTAATAAACAAAATACTCGTCAAATTTAGTTTTTATAAACTTTTTAAGGTTATTCCAAATCTGCTCATGGGTAATTAGCATCAACCCTCTCACCACTACCATTCTCGTATAAATAAAAAATGCTTCGTTAAACCAGCATACGAAAAGGCTCGACTATTTTTTTATCATTGCATTCGTGAAAGCGCAGTCTATCTGAAGTATCTATCCAGTAGTCCAGAAGAATAATAATTTAGGTTGTATTTTTTGCTGCGGCCAGTGGCCGGTCGGTGCTCGCGTTTTATTGCACACTATTCCGGCGAATAAACGCGTCGGGGGGGTTTAATGGACCGGCCGTGGGGCGAAGGGGGTCGCTCCCCCTCTCAACCCTCGGCGAGTGTATTGGCAGCGAATATTGAATATTTTTGCTGCGGTCCGTCCTGGTTAACCACTAATCAGTGCTCTGTCGAGTACGACGGCTCTTTGCCGCAAACTTTACCTGTTTACTTTGATCTACAATTTTGAAGTTGGTTATACTAAAAATGTTGATATCATTTTCTTATATTTTTTTTTTTATGCCTGATAGGTTAGCCTTTGACCACTATCTCACCTGATGGTAAGTGATGATGTGGTCGAAGATGTTGTACAGGCTAACCTAGAATTCATTCATGTCTTGACTTTTAAAACGAAACAGATTCTTGTTCATAGAAAAAGTTGTTAGAAATAATTATATATCTATATTAGTACATAGTTACATTGTTAAGTTAAGGTGCCTAAATTTTTTTTTAGGTATCCGTACCCAAGGGGAAAATCGAGGCCCTGCTACTAAGACTTCACTGTCCGTCTATCTCTCACCAGGGTGTATCTCATGGACCGTGATAGCCAGACAGTTGCAATTTTCACAGATGTTGTATTTCTGTTGCCGCTATACTTTTTTTCTTATACCTAGTAACTGTCTGCTTGCCACGTTGTGTTTGTATAACCACAGTGCTTTGGAGTCTCGAAGCCCTAGGTTCTATCCCCTGATCGGAAAAGTTTTTGGGTTTTTCTGATAAAGATTTTCTGTAAGTGTCCGGAATCTGAAACTGTGCCATGAAAATAGTATTAGGCTTACGAGCATATTTGGGACCAAAAGATTTCTGCCGAAACGTCCATTCCTACTTGTCGTGTGACTCACAAATCGAGCTCACACTTACAAAACTAATCAAATATGAGCTAGTTATGTAAGGTATTTGCTTCGTCGCCTCTGAAGTGAGGCCGCTAAGACTAAAACTTCCTTGGAAACTATATACATCGATATATTTTATAGCAATAGTACTACGATTTCATATTTATTATTTAGAATTTTATATTTTCGTTGGATATATATATATATATACATAAGAACAGGTACACTTGAGGACTTATACCACAATACCTATACACATATCTATCACTATGTCACAGTACAATATTTCGATCTGAGCTAAATTTTTTTTAATGCCTTATAGGTTAGCCTTTGACCACTATCTCACCTGATGGTAAGTGATGATGTGGTTGAAGATGTTGTTCAGGATAACCTAGAATTACTGGCTCTCAACGACAGCTGCCGGAACACACCGTTAGGTGCTTGGCGACAGATTTTCAACTTGAGGGTGGTAGCTAGCCAGGCGGGCATTCGCAAAATACCCTACCACCATGCTTTAACGACTGCCATTCTAAGACAACAACCGGGACCGACGGCTTAAAGTGCCCTTCGACGCACGGAAACGCTCAGTAGTAATGTCCAACCAGCGGTCACCCATCCAAGTCATGACCTAGGCGGACGTTGCTTAACTTTGCTGATCGATTCAGAATGGCTAAGCAAACTTCGCTACGAGCGCGTCAAATGAAATATTATAAATATAAATATTATAAATTCTCCAAAATGAAATAACCGAAGAAATGAATCAAGTGTGACATAATTGGATGCTGAATGTACGATAATGAGATCATTTAGCCACTCGTGATTCATCATTATTTAAGTAAATCCCATCACGTTGTTTTCCGAATACAGATACTCAGTGAGGGGGAATGCTGCTGGGGTAAATAGTCTTTAACATAGTCTGTAAGCAGTTTGGTTTAAAGTTTTAGTTTAGTCATGTACAATAATATTTAAAATAACAATAGCGTTATATTTTTGTCAACTTGGTGATATATATTTTTTATAATAACAATATGTGGGTGACAATATGAAATAAGTGTACGGTATGATAGGATTTATGGTCCTTTTGCGAAACTGCCTCTATTCCTTTGAATGGGGACCAAAACTGCTTGTTTCTAGAACTGAGGTACAATATCTTTTCTTTCCATTTTTTATTAGTTTTTTAATGCGTAGAATAATAAATGATATTGATATTAGAGCTGAGAAACGCTACGTTCGCAATAACTTTAAGAGATAGCTTTAGTAGCTATATAATATAAAGACTTATATTGCCACGGCAAATTTTTTAACTATGTACTTAAAAAATTCTATAAACTGTGCAGTGACGGATTTGAGTTCAGACCTTATAATTGTGAAGAACTTTCCTGGTACCAAGTATTGTTAGAAATGCTCTCGTTGCCGCGTTGGTAGAAAACCTGCTATGGTTGGGGGACTAGGGTGCCTTATAAAAAGCTCTTTTGTGCGCCCATCCAGCGACAACCCACACACATTGACCTATTGGTGATATTAACTGTGTAATTAGTTTATATTTTCTCTTAGTCACCTTACTAGACTGTTCCATATTTGGAATTTGTACGACATAACTACCCTCAGAACCTGTAACGTCATTTATTTTTCAAGCAGTGGTATGTACTTGATCTTAGCCATATGCTCGCTTGGCTAGCATCCACCCTTTAGTAGAAAATCCCACGCCAAGCACGTAATGGTAGTCCAGCAGCTGTCCTAGAGAGTCCCGTTCCTATTCCAGGTTGAACCTATGTATCATCCTCGACCACATCATCACTTCCCAACAGCAGAACTCCTGTTCAAAGGCCCTTTAAAATATGCTATTTCAGTTGACGATTTTTTATATCAAGTTTTTGAAGCGTTTGTATCGGAGTTTGTCTATAGTGGTTCTGAACCGAATAACTAGTCCAATCAGCGTCCGCTACGGTCATTACATGGATGTGTGACCGGATTCATTACAAAGCGCTTACGTATACATGTACTTCGGAAGCCTTTCCTAGTTGCTGTATTAAAGACGACAGTCGTTATAGCATGGTGGGGGGGTTTTGCAAATGCCCGCCTGGCTTACTACTACCCTCAAGTAGAAAATCTATCGCCGAGCACCTAACGACATGTTCTGGCAGCTGGCGTTGAGAGCCAATAATTCTAAGTTGAATTGAACATCATCGACCGCATCCTCATTAGAGCTTAGTTTGAGTCTCACTGGTAATACATTAATTTTAATACTGTTTGATCACTTAAAATGTACTCCTAGTGTATATAAAATATGTATTTTTAGGTAATAAAGATTATTATAATTATTATCATCAGGTGAGATAGCAGTCAAAGCCTATCAGGTATATAAAAAGTGTACAATTATGGTTATCGCAACCATGTCGTATCTTATAAAAGTTATGACTTGGTCGGTCGATGAAAGAAGCACTCTACCGAGGCAGGTGGATACTGTCCTACGTATATAAAATAGCGATCGCCACAAGAGATTTAATGAAATCCTCTTTCCGATCGCTCGGACCTTTGCACTCGTATTGTTTCTGTATGTACCATTTACTGCATTGCAGTAGCATTCATTTATCGCTTGGGATATAAAATACCGTTCAAATAGTGACGTGAAATAAAAATAAATGGATTTTATTGTTTTCAATTGTTATCGTCCGTCAGTTTGAATTAATGGCAGCCTAACAAGCAATAAATAATACTTGCAATGATATTTAACTAAGAAGTTAAGAGTATATTTACTACCATAAGACGCCAGCTTTTTGATTTTCCTTTAGAAACAATCAGCGGCAAAAACCTCCAACAATTATGTCGTAAATTTACAATTTAAAAAACGCTTATTTTAAATATAGAATCTATTTGAAGCGCTCTAGCACATCTCGTAGCATAGTTTAGTCGTTCTTAACTAATCAGTTGCGTCATGTGACTTCTAATGGCATTACTCATGAGCGCTTCCGTGCTTTGGAGGGAACGGTAAGCCGTTGCTCTCAGTTGTTGTCCTAGGATGGCCGTCGTTACAGCATGGAGGTAGGGCATTTAGCAAATACCCACCTGGCTAGCTACCACCCGTAAGTAGAGACTGTCGCCAAGCAGATAATGGTGTTTTCCGGCTATAAACAAATTAGATGGGTTTTAGTTTACGAGCATATAAATATCTACGGGATTAAATAAATGTCATGAAACTTGAAAACGTACTGGAATCAAATAAATAAACTGAAAACCTATCTTGCAGTTCAAGCGTACATGAATATTTTAAAAACAGCTCAACATACGTAAATAACCAAACTAATAAAGTATTCCGTTGGTAAAACTTGTGGATCTAACGATGTGCAGCCAGTCCAGCCTCGGCACTGAATAAGCAAGTTATATAAGGTTACCTACCTTATATAACTTGCGTATTCAGTGCCTATTTGTATAAGTTGTACTTGAAGACATCTTATATAAATATTATAATTATATACTTACTATAATAATAATACTTCATGTTCAAGTTACATAGTTAGGAAAAATTATGTGGCAAAAAAGTAAAAAAAATAGGCATCTGTTGCCGAAGAAGGTTCATCACCTGTGTTTCAGCGTACAGCGCTCACCCATGGTTCTATTTTTTTAATAGCCTCATGCTTATTTATACGAGTACATTTTTATAATGTAACTTTACTATATTTATATATTTATAATGTACTTTATTTTTATATTTATATATAACAATAAGTAAGTAAATGGATTTTTTATGACTATTATATGTCTCGGCATAACCGCCTGAGAAAAACAGGGATATGCTGAAAAACAGCGCAGCGATGCTCCTCTGAAAAGAGAACATTGCTGCACAAGCTGAGCATAACACTAAATATTGCATTTAATTCATTTTTAAATTTGTGATAATTTAGTAATTAGGTAACTTTTAAAGGCAATAAATATATATTTATTTATTGAGTTCTAAATTCATTTTCGTTTGCCAAAAATGCAATTGATGTCAAGCAGTAAATAATAATCTGTTGACCACGTTGTTTTCTCTACTTCCGTTGCTATATCTTAAGTTTTGAGTATATAACTACAAAAAAAACCGACTAACTGCGTGCTGGACTTACATACCGAGGGTTCCACCACTGCACCAGCAAAGAGTGTACCATAAAATCATTTCTTTTTACATACAGTTCGGGATCCTCAGCAAGAATCCTACCCGCACTAGGCTGATCTTTGTTGTTTTTATGCGTTAGATATTGTACTATTATCAGGTACTCTAAGTTTTACGCTTCTGTATATTACCGTTTTACGATAGACTAAAAACTAATATGTTGAGAAAAAAATCATTTCTTGAATGGGGAACCCATATAAATCTTTTACTTTTTGTTATTATTATTATTTGGCAGGCATTCCGTCATACTATAACATATTATGTTAAAATTTCAACTCCTTTCAGTCCTTTAAATATCGGACGGAAGTACAGACGGACAGCCGGAGCTTAGTAATAGGGTCCCATTTTCTAGTACGGAATCCTAAACATGAATTTATTTTTGTTTTAATTCATTTATTTATTTATACTAATAAGGTAATATCACCAATTACATAAGTTATCGAACAAAATTATACAATCAATTATTATTTATTTTATTATTTACAAATTAAGAATATACATTATATCAGAGCAAAATAAAGTTATAACATTATTAAAAAAAGTAAGTATTCAATGAATTAGTTTTTACCATCATCATGTCATAATATCAAAATAGTCAATCAATGTATTAGTAATAAATGTCATAACTACTCATTATTAATATTAAATATTATATCATTGTTGCAATTAGTCACTAAAAACAAGATTTTTTTTTCTTGTTTTCTTTATGCACCTAACTGCGCTTGGTTATTCCACACTCCACACTCTACATCATTTCATCTACATACATTAATATATTCTATATATACACATATACGTTACAACAAAGTACATAACACTATACTCAAATTACACTTAACTACCTTTTACACACTACATTCTCATCATTACTCACACACAGAATTTAATAAATTAATAATAAATTTAATAAATTTATTTATTCTCAAGCCATACATGGATAAACTTAATATAACATAACATTACATCTAATAAACTATAATGGCTGCAAAAATGTTTTATTACAATGGGAAACTGTTGTTTCCGAAACTAAACTAAGTCCGTATTTTCGGATAAGCAACACGATTCCTCCATTACAAGTGGTACATTACAGCGTTTGAGCTTTGAAAGTATGATTAGTTCTATAGAATAAACAGTATTTAGTGATAATAAAAAAAAAAACAGATAATTAGATGTAACTACTAACAAACGATACCCATAATATTAGTCATAAATATTGTATTAGTAGGTAAGGTATATTTTATATAAAAAGAGAAAAAGGAAACATATTTTATCTTCAATTTGACACGAAATACAAAGCAAATAGTCGTAAATCTAGTTTGTAAAACTTAATTAGGTTAATATAATAATAATAATTATGAGTGCCGGTACATTAGACGGTGAAACAAGACATATATCGTGGGCACGTGTTGATATCAAAATACTCCATATAAAGACAGTTTATATAGAAGTCATTGTTACTAATGTATATTGAGTAGAATATGTAAAAATTAGAGTATGTAAAGTTATTAAAAAAGGTTAAATAGTTCAATTTAAGCTACTTATGCCACGCTTTGCAGTAATTCTTCTGTTTGGTTATAGTTTAACTCTAATAGCCAGTTTTTAACCTTTTTTTTGCATTCAAACTTAGTTGATGTATAAATGTCAGCTTTTTTGTTGGTAATGTTATAGAGACGTGAGCTTAAGACGCGATATTGGTGGCCAAGCAAAGCTATCCTCTTTATAACTATGGGACATATTCTATCTCTCCATCTTCGTTTCTTCATAATGCTATGATTCAAACCCACAGAAGAATGTTTACGTAAAACAGTACGATGAATATATAGTTGCCTGGCTGTAAGAACTCTTGCATCAGCATACAGTTGTGTTGTTGGAAATCGGAAGGGTTTCTGAAGCATCACTTTCAGAACCGCACGTTGGGCTATTTCCAATGGAAGTAATGTCGTTTTGTGAGTACCACCCCAAATCGTAATACAGTAAGAGATAATAGATTCACACAAGGAGCTGTACACCAATTTTAATACATTAGTATCAGCTGCGTGTCGAATCAATTTAAAAATATATATTAAACGCCTAACTCTTGGTACCAATTGTTCGACTTGAGAATTCCAATGCAGTGATTCATCTATTACAAGACCTAGGTACTTTACTGAAGTAGCTTTGACGAGTGCTGGGCAAGCGCAATTTATATAAAAAGATGATGTTTGAGCTTGACAAGAATGGGCTTTAATGGTATAGGTAATGGAAGGTTTCGAAATGTAGTTGGTATAGAAAGTGATATAGTGAGTTTTAGTAACGTTTAATGTTAGAAGATTATGGTTAAGCCAGGACATTACGGTAGATAGCGCATATTCAGCTCGAATTTTGCAATCTTGCCAGTTATCAGCGTCAATCAGTAAAGCTGTATCGTCAGCATAGGTGATAATACTGCAATGGGGTATTTGAAGTTCACATAGGTCATTTAGGTATAAAATGAAGAGGGTTGGTCCGATTATTGAGCCTTGGGGAATACCAAAACATGTATGTTCTTCATCGCTGATCGTATTTTCTATCTTCACTATTTGTGTTCGTCCATAAAGATAGTCCCTGAATAAGCTAAGTGCATTCCCACGAATACCCAGTCTTTCCATCTTTTCCAACAGCATGGGGATAGAGACAGTGTCAAAAGCTTTCGAGAGATCTAAGAAGATACCTAAACATTTATCTTTTTCGTCTAGTTTATTACCAATAATGTTAGTCAAATACGAAATAGCATCTTCCGTAGATCTATTCTTTCTGAAACCAAATTGATTTGCAGATAAAATGTTTTGTGACTCTAGATATTTAATCAATCTGTTATTTAAGATTTTTTCCAAGATTTTGGAGATGGAGGTCAATATAGATATGGGTCTGTAATTGTTTACACTGTCTCTATCCCCGCTTTTATAAATTGGGTGGATGATGGCTTTCTTGAAGCCACGTGGGAATATGCCCATCCCTATGGAAAGGTTACAGATATGTGCTATTGGAGAGACCAAAGCTGATCGACATGCTTTTATAATGCGTGTTGGTACCCCATCCCAACCAACAGCACATGTAAGCTTTAAGGCTTGAATGATGCAGCCAACTTCATACTCATCAGTCTCTAGAAGAACAAACGAGTTGCATTGAGGGTAAGCCACCGTGGGAAACCTTGTAATTGAATTTAATTGTACTGACTGAATATGGTGTGCCAGGTTACGGCCAATGTTAGCAAAAAAATTATTTACTGCGTTAACAGATTGTTTAGGGGTAGATGCTATTTTTAGTAGTTCAATGGGAGATGTAGATTTTTTATTCATGTTTGTGATAGCTTTAACTGTATTCCATGTAGCTTTGGTATTATTTTTAGCTTTAAGAAATTCGTTTTTCTCATACTCTCTTTTAAGTTTTCGAAGTAAACGATTGCAAAAATTGCGATATCTTTTATAAGTCGTAAGTAAAATATCATTGTTGGGTGTTTTCCTTGCTTTTAAATGTAAACGGTCTCTATGTCGTATACAGCGAAGGAAACCTGGAGTTATCCATGGCTTTATTGTACGTTTCTTTCTAGACAGCTTAACTTCTCGGCTATGTCGAGTAATAATAGTGCAAAGCTGGAAAATCAAAAGATCCGCTGCCGAGTTAGCATCAGATAGCTTAAGAATTTCAGAAAAGTCCGAGATGTTTATTTCTGCTATGATAGCAGCATAGTCGATGATCTGAGTTGTAGTTTTAGGGTTTTGGATTTCTGTTTTGTAATTGATAGCAAAAATTATCGGATGGTGATCAGTTATAAACGAATCAACTACCATAGTGACTGAGGGACGGTTTGATTTTAATAAACAATGATCCAGACAGTTAATTTCTCTAGTTGGATACGTGTGTGCTGGAAGAAATCCATGAGAAGCCATCAAAATGAGGTAATCATTACATTTGGGATCTTTATTATTTTGTGTAATGTTAATATTTATATCACCAAGTAGAATAACGTTTTGAATGTTTTTTAGACTTGTTAGAACTAAATCCAGGCTATTTAAAAAATTCGAAATATTATCTTCTGAAGGCGACCGATAAATAGATACGAGTGCCAAATCACTACTTACTTCACAAACTAAGCAGTTGGCATCCCTAAACGCGGGTTCATTTACAGTACATTGGATAACTTTTCTAACATATAATACGACTCCATCATTCTGAGTGTATATGTTTTTGGTGCTATAAGAAATGTATCCGGCTATGTTGGGAACAGCAACAACACTTTTAAGCCAACACACAGTGAGTATTATGTAATCACATTGAAACTTTAAAGTTTCAAGAAGAGACATGAATTCATCAAGATTTTTACTTATACTTCGTATATTTAAGTGTATGAATTTAGTTGGTACTTTAAGAGACTGCATAAAAAAACTACATTGATCAGGTGCACATTTATAGGAAGCAGATACACTCAGGGAGTCTATATCGGACATAATATTTTCTATTATATCGGTAGCCATTTATAACATACTAACGTTAAATAACACAAATCAGTGACTTGAATCATGCACATGAAGTTAGTGACACAGCGTTTCAAATTGATTATTAGAACAATGCCAAAAGTTTCATATGGTATTATGTATTCGTTGTAAATTGCTTGGATAATTCCTTTAGATGAGTTTGGCGATAGCAAGTCATGTCCTAAGTGAAGCGTGAAATAAGGTATAACGTACTCTGTGAATAATATAAATAAGTCCATTTTAATAATGAGATAATTTTGACTATGTGTGAAATTTACTTTATTTCTTGCGTATAATATATACAGCGATATAAGTTGTATTTGTTTGTGAAAAATTCTGTATTTGTGCCAAGTGTTAGAAAGTACAAGTTGAGTATTATAGTATGTTAAAAAGCTAAAAGTTAAAGCCCTTTTTTCGCGTGCCCTAATGAACAGTTGCTGATAAGGCAAAGCATGGCACACTAAGGAGGTAACTGTACTTTGCTTACTCGCAAATCTATTTATAGCTACTAAGGATAGTCATTTATTGAAGATAAGATCGTCCAAGGACTTTTTGCATTTGACTTCTACCAGTTTTGTGCCACTGTCTTGACGTAGCAAAATTTTCCCATTGTTAGTCCAACAAAACTTATAATTTAGCTGTTTTGCAAATTCTCGTGCTTGGTAAAATAGTTGCCTAGAATAGGCTGGCAAATGCTCTGAAACAAACACGGAGGACCGTTTCCCTGGCAGGCCTATAATCTGAGTGTTAAGCTTTTCATCTGATTTTCTTGAGCTGTTATAAGCCCGTGTTGCCAAGAGAAAGTCATCTTTCAGAGATACTTTGGTAAATTCTGCAACTATGGGTCTCGCACCTGTTTTTCCTGGCATGCGATACACGTCCCGGAGGTCCTTAGGGTCTAACTGGACTGACAAAAGCTGCCCCGTCCTCATCACCACTGAATTGAGATCTTCAATGGATTCTTTATCCAGTCACTTGAGCGTCACACGCACAAGAAACTCGGTGTGACGGCTACACTTTATAAACTACAATGAAGTACAAATTAAAGCACTTACTTGTAATAGTGCAATTCAAAACACAGCCGTACTAGAAATCTTTAAACTAATCCACTGTTCTTGTAATTTATGTGAGACATAAGAGAACTTTATATTAGATTACAACTACTGTATTTGTAAAATATTGTCGCGGACTGTTTTGTCTACGTACGTCGGCACGCACCAATGACGCACGGAGGAAATGATTTAATAAGTTGTTATAACGGAATAAGTTGTTATGAAGGATTTAATAAGTTGTTATAACAAAAACAATTATTTGTATTACTTTAGTCAACTTACTTTTCGACTATATTTTATTACTTCTCTGTATAAGGCTACGTATAATTGATATTAGTGTAAATTGAAGGGTATGCAGAACCTACGACACAATATTACTCTTAGTGTAGGTTCTGTACGTCAATACAGCAACAAAAAAATACAAGTCACTATGTTATGCTTAGTTATATTATAATAATTATTATAAATATCCTTTGTTAAGTTGCATTTGTACCAAACTTTGTGAAATAAATATTATCATTATTAACGTTATTTATTGGATTACATAATTATAAATTTAAAAAAAAAAACAAAAAAAATTTATAAACAACTTAAAAGTTGGATGCCGCCGGCAGCGGGGCAGTGCCTAAGCTACCAGCGGTTAGGACTGCAGAGAGAGGAACCTTCGGACAATGCGTGTCGTGTCGAGTATCACTGCCTTCTTCATCTGACCCTTGATCCAACCGTCTAGTGAGAGCCTCTTGGGGTGTTGGTCGAGGCTCTTCCCTGTTAGGCCGTCCGCTGAAACAACTATCGGGACAATGATCGTCGAGTCATCGCACATGGCGGTTACCTCGTGAGCCAAGTCAAGGTACTTGCTGACTTTGTCCTCCTCGGCCTTCACGAGGTTCTCGTCATGTGGGATGGTAATGTCGACGAGCACTGCCCGGCGCTGGGATCGGTCAACCACCACGATATTATTATTATTATTATTAATTGATGTTTGATTAATGGATTATAAATATTTGTATTACATAATAAATATCATAATAGCAAGTCACATTCACATTAATTCATCAAATTCACATTCTTCATTCACATTGCGCGAGTGAATATATGTTCAAAGTAGTATTGCAATACATAACAAATGATAAAACCACCAAAGTTCTTACGCAAACTCTTCAGCATTGATTACGTACAGTAATCATTACTTACTGGTTTCGTAGCAAAACTGTAGTTTGCACTTTTTCAGGAGAGTTGTGGCAGTCAATAGCAGGGGCCCAACTCTCACCTCTTCAAAACTATTATAGAAAATCAATGTCATTATTTCAATCTTAAAAAGTTAATACCGAGACCCGTAAAATGGCCGTCGCGAATATTAATGAATAAAATAATAATAAGTTGATTCAATGCGTGGAGCCCGCCCTCACGTTGAATTTTGATTATTATATAGACACTGTACAAAGTGTGGTATTTTAAGACATGAGACCTAACAAAATTGATTTCGTGTGAAACATACAACTTTTCACCTCTTACTGTATCAGCTGGATTGTCCACTGCTGAACACAGCCTACCCCATTAATGGAGGATTTGCCATAATCCCCAGGTAGGCTTGGAGATCGCAGTTTAAGCTATCAGTTCCTCAGAAGGCACTGCTGCCCACCTTCCAGTATTTTATCTTTAGTCGCCTCTTATGACACCCACAGGTAGCATTGGTTGGCATTCTAGCCCTGCACCCCACGGGGCACCTTAGCGCGTTTCACCTCTTAACAGTGAGAAAAATAAGTAGTAAGAAATGCACTGAAGCGATATTAAACAATAAGTTTATTCTAAAGTTAATTTACTAACATTATTAATTTCAAAATAAACATTATGTACTAATCAAAGTTAAAAGTTACTGCAGTTCTGTTTTAATGTAAGGTTACAATAATGATATTTGGTTTTACGAAATGAATATGTACATGTATGGTTCAAATAAGACTAAATTAAGAGATCGTAGTTGGCCCCCAGATATCGCTTTCCATTTAGTACCTCCGAATACTCTAGCCGTCGACGCCGAGTCGCTAACTTCTTGGTTTATAGCACTTTGTTCTCTCCACCTCCGTTGCTATTTCTACTTTTTGCCAACAGATAACTTTACAACTCGCTCGGACAATAGAAAGGAATTTTATTCTGTGCTAGAACATTTTGAGTATGTAGTAATTTAAATTATTCGTTTAATAAACATTAATGGAACAACGAAAATCAGTACTAATATTATAAATGCGAAAGTAACTCTGTCTGTCTGTCTGTCTGTCTGTTACGCTTTCACGCCAAAACTACTGGACCGATTTAAATGAAATTTGGTATGGAGATAGTTTGAGACCCGGGAAAAAACATAGGATAGTTTTTATCCGACTGCGCAAAAAGAGGTTAATGTTTTCACGCGATAACCGACATACGCGCGGGCGGAGCCGCGCCCGGAAAGCTAGTAACCTATAAGTACTTCTTCAATAATATCAACATCAGTCTATACGTGCTGAAGGCAGTAAAAAAATAGGTGACTATTTACCACTAAGTAATTTGCCACTTACTGCCTCTTTGGTCAAGTGGCATCACCTATAGCGTCACCTTAAAACCTTTTATAAGAAATGTTGATCCCGGGTCGAAGAGTTATAATGACAGAGCGTTTTAATGACAGAGAAATTTCATTAGTAGTCCGGTGTGTGGAACTATGTCCAGTACCTAGCTTTTTTAAATAGCTTATTTTATTTTATAGCATTTGACCAGTATCTCACTGGATCATAAGTGATGCGGTCGAAAATGTTATTCAAGCTAACCAAGAATTGCTGTTACTTATAGACAGCTGCTGGAAAACATCGTTAGATGCTTGGTGACAGATTTTCTAGTTCAGGATGGTAGCTAGCTTAATGCGTACTAAATGCCTTACCACCATGCCTTAACGACTGCCATTCTAAGACAAATATCAAAAAATATAACGGCTTAACGTGCCCTTCGAAGCTCGGAAGCGCTCTGTATCCATCCAAGTACCTACTGACTGCAGCAGACATTGCTGGCGTAGTTGAGCCTGACACAATCAGACGTATGGCGTATTCAATTCATTTGTAAATTTATGAAGTAGGTATTTGTGATACTATTGTTAATTTTTTCTTATTATGTGTACTTATTAATATTGTTAATACATGAAGTTGTAAGAAAATAAGGTCTAAAAATGAAAATTTCATATGTTCTTGTTGGGAAGTTTAATATTTTACTGTATTCGAATGTACTTTTTGAGCAATATAGAGATCTGTCTCATCTACACTGCTACTCCATGATCCCATAACTGAGCCAGGAAATCATATAGTCGTAATGTACGCATACTGATTTTCTTGGAAATTTGCTGTTAGAGCTGTGTCTACGCTTGTTACTCGTTTATTTTTCGTTGGTTGTACCCCTCAGAATATGCATCTATATACGTATCCATATGCAGACCGCATTCACCCCACAGTCCGACAACTGAGCCTCTCGTTATTTCTCGTATTCAATGTTCCAGAATGTTCACAGGTTTCCAGTTCACGATTTTGCTTTCAGTTCGTTCTCTGCGTCTCATTTTATGCAACGTTTTCAACGCCGTAGCTGTTGCGAAACATTTTTACCATAAAACTATTCGAATACGCGTTCGATACGGTCAGTGGCTCCATTTCACCATCTAGTTTATATTTTTGAAACATTTTGCGAAGTACGATTTCAATGTGAATGGTAAGAGCTATTTCGACTCCGATATCTATCAGCTTTTTGCCATCCACTCATCGATATTCATAAATTCGCGATTTGAAATTGGAATTGATATTGACATCTATGAGTATATTAATAAGTATATGTACGTATGATGGCACCGAACGTGTGTGTAGTGGATTTACATTCAAAATGTGTCGGTAGCAATATCGAAATTAATATGAAAAAATATTTCAGTAGAATCGAAATTTATTTAGATTAGGTCACGTCAGATTATATCAAGTGCGATGGCTCCCGTAAACTTAAATAAAAACATAAGCATAGTAAAGTTGTCTTAGATTTTCGCGATTATTACACATAGTAATTAAACACTTTTAAATCGCGTGCAAAGTGTTTGAAACCTCGAGACAATAATAATGATAAATGTACGCGATTTAAACCGTTTAAAGTTGTTTAATTAAGAACTATAAGTGTAATAATTCCACCTTACTATAAGCTGCCACTATAACCAAAACACACCAAATCTGAAACCTTATTTCTAACATATTTTTAACTCTTAAAACAAAAACACAAAAGTATAAAGTGGATATATCACTCAGTGACCGCGATAGCTCCATAGGCAGGCTTTAAGGACGGATGGGCGCGGTTTTGAATCCTGCTGTGGGTTCAAATGTTTCCTTTCGTTGTAATTCTGTAAATAGTAGTTTTATTTTTTTAATTGTTGCTATGAAGTTCCTATACTCTTATAGTTTATAGTGGTGCTCATCAATACGTACCCTGACCTATCACCCTTGTGATTTCGTTTCCTCGCATTATTATGTACCTATCTACCTGTTAGCTGATCTCTCTCACCTACTATTAAAGGCTTTCCTCTCAGTTGTGAAAAATGGTCTAGGTACCATTGAGATTATTTGAGATATTATTACTTACTAGGTACTATTTATAACTATACCTACGTCCCAACAACTATACGTAATAGTTTTTTTTCTTTATGCCTGATAAAACTTTGACAGCCTTTGACCACTATCTCACCTGAGGGTAAGTGATGATGTGGTCGAAGATGTTGTTCAGGTAACCTAGAATTACTGGCTCTCAAGGACAGCTGCCTGAACACACCGTTAGGTGCTTGAGGACAGATTTTCAACTTGAGGGTGGTCGCTAGCCAGTCGGGCATTCGCAAAGTGCCCTACCACCATGCTATGACGACTGCCATCCTAAGACAACAACCGGGACCGACGCGGACGGCTTAACGTGCACACCGAAGCACGGAAGCGCTCAGTAGTAATGTCAGCAGCGGTCACCCATCCAAGTAATGACCGCGGCGAACGTTGCTTAACTATGCTGATCGATTCAGAATGGCTAAGCAAACTTCGCTACGGGCGCTTCAAAAAAGTTAATAAGAACGTTGTTATTAACAAATGATGTGTAGGTATATCTACGTAACCGCATTCATCGTAGGTATATATATATATTGTATATACATGTGTATATAAAGGATAACAGTCTACTTTATCGAATGTAGCATTAGGTCTCTCATTGTAACATCACCGGAATAAAATTCATTCTCCAAAATCTCAGATGCCGTCCCTAAAAAGATTTCTATTAGTCACGGCTCGTGTCATCCGAGAGTCCCGAGACCCAAAAATCGCGGAAACGCGGTTGCCTCGACTTCTCTTTAATATTCACGTCAGATCACAAAGCTTTTGATATCTCATGTTCGTCTTATTTCCTTATCCTTTATGATTGCGATAGATGGTGAAATAGAAAGAGCCAAAGCAATCAATATCACTTTACGTCTCCAATAATATATAGATTGTGTCAATAGTTATTTCTTCGTTATCTGAAATTACATTTGGAAAGTCACGTTTTTATTATGAATGTCATTATTATTAAAGGCACTGGTGATCGTATTACTAATTATATTCGTAGTTCTCATTAGTCATCCCACATCACCAAAGATTCTAAATTAGCTAAAGGAGTTTGAGACGTCATGCACGTCTGCTTGGGGGCTGAATATAAAGACCACAGATTTGCATGAGAACTCGAAATGTAAGTACTGAGTGACTATTGTATTTTAGGAAGTAAATCTTTTGATTTAAGAAACATTCACGTCTTCACTGGAAGGAAAGCTAGAACGTTTCCGATCTGAAATTTCTTCAAGGATTCATGTTTAAAGCAAATTGTCGGTAAATCTCCAGACCTGCCTGTTTGTAACTTTGTCCGGAAGGTTGCAATAGGTTTTAGACTTCTTAACTACTTAATCTTAGCTACCTAAACAAAACAACTAGGAAAATATTTTTGCTAAATATATACTACATAATATAAATAAAACTAAATATATTAATATATATACTTCTGCGTGCCCCTTCTTAATGATCCACTGTACAAGGTTAGAGCAAATTAACTGGTAATATCTTACAGAAGTGATGGGTATCGATAGCAAATACTAAAAAAATAACAAAAAAATACCTTTTTATAGATATGTCGATGTAGTCTTTATTTCGACGAGGGTAATATGAGCAAATTAATTAAAATACACTATACTGTGCGGTGTTTTACTGGACACACAGATTACCCCCTCTAGATACCACATTACAAGATTTTTATTCGTATCCGAGCTCACCAAAGTTAGAGGTAGGTGCGGGTTGCGGGGACTAAAACAAAAGCGCTCTCATTGGCTATTTCAAGGTCACGCTAGTTATTATACCAAGCGGACACTCGCCGTAGGGATGGGCTTAGTCGTAGGAACATATTACACTTGCGGTAATTACGTTTGAATCTTGTCGATAAAAATACTATTTATATTTTTACCTAGACTTCTCTGAACAATCAAGGTAATTTTCGTTCTGCATATTTAAAAAATAATATAGTTAATATTGTATTTTCTGCAAATACCTACTTGTTGACTTAGATGCGTATATACCTACGTATATATAATTTTTTTTTAAGCGAAAGTGTGAAATAACTTGTTGAAGTCGGTACCATGATTGTTCAAAAGTATCTATTATCACAATATTGTGCGCATGGTACCGACTTCGACATGTTATTTAATTTTTTGGGTGTAGAAGGAGGTTTCATTTTATGGTGAAAAAATTTTTTTCACTCTCTTTGGTGACCCTTGCTACTTACGGGATCGATTTTCTTTAATTGTCAACGACTATATCATCAAGTAAATATTGTTCAGTTATCGGAGTGTAACTCAATAACGGCTTGACCAATTTTTATGAAATTTAAATCGTAGGAAATGACGAGCATCAGCTTTCAAATAAAAAAAAGAATTTTTTAAATCGGGTCACCCACACATAAGTTCTGAGGTAAGAAAAACAAAAAAAACGGCCAAGTGCGCGTGCGCGAGTTCGACTCGCACTTGGCCAACTTTTTGTTTGTTGTTATAGCGGCAACAGAAATACATCATCTGTGAATGAAAAATCTGTTTCAACTGTCTAGCTATCACCGTTCTTGAGATACAGCCTGGTGACAGACGGACGGACGGACGGACAGCGAAGTCTTAGTAATAGGGTCCCGTTTTTACCCTTTGGGTACGGAACCCTAAAAAAACATACGAAATGAGAACCTCCTCCTATTTTGGAAGGTTAAAAAACGATGTAAAACTTGTTATTCCCTGGTGGGTATTAATATAGGAAACCTTAAAAAAATGAGTTGTCCAAAAATATAATTGCTAGGCTTATATACTGACTGCTGTTATAATGTTTATATTATTTCGATGTCGATGTCGACACCGTCTTTAATTTAGAGAATTTCACAACACTAGCGTTGCACGTGCTTTCGCCAAAACGAGACAAAGCTTGCAACAGCTACCATGTGGAACAGAGACAAGAAACGATCTTTACCCAATTAGTACCAGTATACGCTGACCCCTCTTATAACCAGTAAAACAAAATTATCTGACTTATTAATTAAATCTTATTCCTTCTTTTTGGTAATTTGAACTCCAAGATAACTATTCATACCATTTCACTGTACATGTAGAATTTTATCTTATTTTGTTAATTCAAAACAAATTTTCACTGGCGCTAAAACACGGGAGCGTTTAGGCGCTTACGGGTCTGACACTTGGTCGAAACTGAAGCTATGATTCAAAGCGTTCATTTATATCTAACTATTTAGGCTAATGCGTGGCGCGCGACCTCCGTCTTGTTTGCGGAATCTAGAGGGGGTAATCTGTGACTGGACATTACCTATTCTTCTACTTTTTTTAAGTAATTCAAAACACCGTATTGTGTATCTCGTCCAACTAAAAATTACATTGAAAAAATATAATGTTTTTTGTGTTTATGTTATCGACTCCCATTACTCTCGTCACGTATCACCAGATATTTAGCAGTAACCTTGTATATAATCCTGAATCTCGGCTCGTGATAATACTATACCATGCTATTAGAAAAAAGTGAGGTAAGTAATTGAGAGAAGCATGATATAAGATAAGATAAGATAAGATAGATAAGATAATTTTTATTGCTAAAAAGATTTATAAGTAAATACAATGGTTAACTTAGATTCTACAATAACTAAAATTCTTATTGCCTAATAGATTGACAGCGAGCCCCAAACTAAGCAAATATATACCTAATATTCTCTCCCACACCATCTCGCCCTTTAAAATCTTTGTAATAAAGCTTCAAAAGACACTAAGTGCTTCCAAAAATTAGATAGATAGAGGACGCACGAGAAACATTTCATATTTTTTCTAATGGTTACTTTTTGGTATGAATCAATTAACCCGTACTAGCCTGGACAGCACAGCTTTACATTTTTCCTGTGCCCACTTTTAAAATATCACTACAACTGAAAAAATATAATAATAACAAATACTTTTAAAAGTATCCTAAAAAATATTAAATAATAGTTAAATAAAACACTTAAAAAAGCATAAAATTATATATCTAGTGACAATTCCGCCTAATTTTCCTGTTATCTACGTGACGTCACAAACATCACGCAGCCTAACCGGAAGAATACCCGACTAGTTTCGCTTCTAAACGAAGCATCTTCAGGAGGTCTTGACTTACCGAGCGCACGATCGAGACATGTTAGTCTGTTGCCACATTCAAATAATATTTGTCACATTATATACCTTGTGAAAATTTTAAATACTAATGCATCCGATTAGAACGATATTAGTATGTCACTCAGATATATAATTAACTATTTTAATACTTTTATTTTTGCAATAACGCATGCTCTGTGGATTATATTGCAATGGTCCATCCCCATACGATGTTTTAAGAACGATAGGAAAAATTAGAGTTATGATTCATTGCCATGTCAGCTCAGTCGGTCAGAGCATACTACATATATTTGGGGCGGATTTCCGATAAAATCTGTTATCTGTTGTAATTAAATATTTATAGAATCCTTCTTGAATTCTGTGATATTTTATACAATAACAAGTTGTAACCGTAACTAACCAAACCTATTTAAGCAAACATAATGTAGAAATTGAATTTCTCGTTCCAGACGTCATATACCTTAAGGCATGAGCTCCGTTCGGCGAGACAGTGAGCAAACGAACAGTTTTTACCCTTAATATGCATTTTTATACAGTGTGACCTACTTAATCACCATGAAAGTTGATAATAACAAATACTTTTAAAAGTATCCTAAAAAATATTAAAAGTCTCGATCGTGCGCTCGGTAAGTCAAGACCTCCTGAAGATGCTTCGTTTAGAAGCGAAACTAGTCGGGTATTCCTCCGGTTAGGCTGCGTGATGTTTGTGACGTCACGTAGATAACAGGAAAATTTGGCGGAATTGTCACTAGATATATAATTTTATGCTTTTTTAAGTGTTTTATTTAAATATTATTTAATATTTTTAGGATACTTTTAAAAGTATTTGTTATTATTAAATATGGATTTCCGCAAAGTAACGCCTGAATCCATCCATGAAAAAATATAATAGAATTTATAACATTTTCTTCCAACTGTCCAGGCTAGTAAGGGTAACTTGATTCATACCAAAAAGTAACCATTGAAATAATTAATGATATTACTATGCTGTTCCTTATAACACTCCTATTTCACCCGTGAAAGGATCTCAATTGCCCCACGGTTTTAGAAAAATTATGAGATATTATTATACCTTTTTTAAATTAAATTCCTTTCTTGTTTTATCACACGTATTAAAATAGTTATTTGTGTACAACAAGTGAGCCAAGTTGTTTTTTGATGCTAGTGCCGACTTATACCAATCTAGCGAAGTAATCTAGATTCTTATACTTTATAGTTTATACTAATGAACACAGATTTAAAGGCTTGAGACCTAACATAATTGCTCTCTGTGAAACATACAACTTTTCACTTCTACCAGTGAGAAAAATAACAGCTAAGAAACTAAATCAATACTAAACAATAATAGGAGAACATTATTAAATAATAAGTTTCTTCAAATAAACAAACATTATTAATTTCAAAATAAACAATATCTACTAACTATACGTTAAAAGTGAAGTTGCTGCAGTTCTGGGACTCACTTTTCACCACGTTCGCTGATATATCCCCTTAATACCCTATTAAGGGGATATTTGCCATAAAGGCTGTGTTCAGCAGTGAATGATCCGGCTGGTACAGTAGAGATGTCAGATTATCATTAGAGTTAAAACTGACGTCATGTAGTTATGGATCGAAATGATGGGCAACGAAAGGTACGGATAAAAGAAGAGTGCATGTGGTAAAGATTAGAAATTAAAGAAAAGAGCTTAAAATGGAAATATAGTGTAACTAGAATGGACAAGATATGGAATGAGTAAATATATCAGAGGAAGCTTGAAGAAAGCACTAGTAAAAGAAAAGTTGAAGAGAGACGATATGGGCATGTCATAACGAGGGACGAAAATGAGTTGAGAATAAAGTTGAACGGATTTAGTAGAGGAAAGCCAAAGCAGGTATGGATGGGCTTCATAAAGGATATATTGTACAAAATGTGTGAATAGTGAGGTGACGAGCAATAGAACTCAATTTACGTGAGATAATGATACGATGAAAAAGATTAACGTAACGAGAGTTCTAATAAAAGCAGATTCGATATTTGATTTCCTTTTATTGTTATATGTTAGATGCACAGGTTAGATGTTTCCAATGAAGTTGCTTTTCTCTAGACCAAAAGGGTCACTTTTCATACTACTACTCTAATAAAACCAGCCAGATGCGAGTTTTATTCATCAGCTTTCGCTTACTGACAGTTCTGTACGATCACTGAAAGTGCCAAAATATCGTTATTTTCGTACCTTTCGAGACCCTCGTGGGAGTCCTACCTGCATTGTTTTTATTGTTGTAGCTTCTACTTGCATTTGGATGGATTTTATTGTTGTAGCTAAAATTTTGGACTATAATAACACCACGTTTTGTACGGGTTTGAACTTGTTACCAATTTAACAATAGAGAAAGAAACTAATAAAGTTAATATAACAACACGTTACTTGTATAGGGACCCCTTGTATTCTGTTTTTTATTATTTTATTTATTTATTTTTATTTATTTATTCAAAAAACAATGTGGCTGACAGACTATAATGTCTAAAACGCCAACATGTCTAAAACATAAGTTGCAAACACAAAACATTATTACTTAAATCTACATTATACATTACATATCAGTTATTATACCATTCTATACACTTATTATTAATATATATATTTACTAACATTCAATGTCATACTAAATTAAAATACAGTCACAAGAAAAATAATACAAAGAAAAGATATACAAAATGTCAATAAAATCAATAAATGTCAATTTATAATATAATATTTAAATTAAGCGAGGATTACATTAAATTTTATGATAATTCAAATTTAAGTACAAATATACATGTCTTATTAGGGTTCCTATGTTGTCAGCAAATATATCAACATTCTCGTTTTATAGA
The DNA here is from genome assembly GCA_963854805.1 of Plagodis dolabraria. Lineage (NCBI taxonomy): Eukaryota > Metazoa > Arthropoda > Insecta > Lepidoptera > Geometridae > Plagodis > Plagodis dolabraria. The sequence continues at coordinate 15,354,275 of OY978459.1, read as the reverse complement.
AGCAAGTCACCGAGCAAGGCACGCGCACGAGCTGTGGGCGCATTTTGTGCGCGGCGGGTACGTGTGAGCGGCCGCGCTATGAGCCGCGGTATATTGCGCAGCGCGACCGTCCCTCCGCGCCTCGGCACCTGTAGCCCCATCTGACTAAGTACACTCTGATTGTTTACTTTATTGCGAAGTACTGACAAATAGTGCACTACAAGCAGCAGTTTTCGTCTAAGATTAAGTGTATCTAGGCCGACCATACCCGATACAAACATAGACGGATATAAGTAGGGATAGTATCCATAGGCTCTCTTGAATAACCACCGTGCAAACTTTCGCTGTATCTTTTCGATCATAAGTGAGTATTTGTCCTCGTATGGATCCCAGACCACTGCACCAAACTCCAGAGTGCTACGGACATACGCGTTATACAAAACTTTAGGTACTCTATTATCAGTAAACTGTGAATCAACCCTCATTATAAACCCAAGCGCAAGCGAACCAATTAACTGATTTTAAAAAAAAAGGAGAAAGTTCTCAATTCGTCTGTTTTTTTATGTTTGTTACCTCAGAACTTTTTACTGGGTGAACCGATTTTGATGTTTCTACTTTTATTTGAAAGCTGATGGTCCCATTTAATGTAACTTCATCAAAATCGGTGAAGCGGTTTTTGAGTTACACTCCAATAACTCTATTTTGTCCTATCTTGATGATTATAGTCATTGCCAGTGAATAACAATCGATCCCGTAAGTAGCAAGAGGCACTAAAAAGGGTGAAAAAAAATGTATTACCTAATAATGGAACCGACTTTAACAATCAAAACCGTGAAAAGTTACTGTCGATGTCGGTACCATGCGTGATAATAGGTACTTTTGAACTAACAGTCATGGTACCGACTTCAACAAGTATTTTAAGTTTCTGGTTCCTGAAATACAGTTTAACACTAGTTCGGGAACCTATGGGTTAATTGTATTTACTGTATTATAATATTATGTCAATAAAAAAAAAAAAAATATGTTTGTATGTTTATTTCACGCTTTTGAGAAGTCAGTTCCACTTTTAGGTAAAAAAAATAGAAGCAATGATACGCTCGGGCATCATTGCTTCCAAATTTTTTTTAATACATATAAATGTAATAGATACGGACTACCGTGCCACAGGTCCATGCTTCGAACTTCACCGCCAGCTTGAGTATCACCGCATGGTAGAAGATCGTCAAGAAGAAAATCTGTCACCAAACACTTAAAAGTTTGTTCTAGCAGCAGTCTTTGAGAGCCAGTCAAATTACAGGCATATGAGACTTAACAACTGTATGTTTCAGGGTGACTGGCGCAGTACAGTTCGTCACTTGTGGCCACCTATAACAGATCCATTTCGACACAATTACCCGCTTAACTTCAAGTGGGCCTCTTGCTTGTTCCGTCACAATCCCATTAAATCACATATTCTATGAAAATTGCAACCACTGCCTATTAGGGTTCTAAAGATACGGGCCCTATAAATGTCGGATGGACCCCTTTTCATCATACGGGACCCTAAAGTATGTGGAGACATACCTGCTCTTTCAGAATTATTTTGGATACATTCTATGAAATACCTAAAATATTTTTTTGGTTACTACGCGTCTGCCAAAGAAGTCCCCTACATGCTACAAAGGATTTTAATAACAGGTGCAGAATAGCTGCAGAGACAAAGCCCATGTTGTTACAATATAAAAACAGTACGTATACTTGATCTTCTTGAGATCAACTACGTCCATTTTCTTTCATATATACACCTATCTGTAGGTATGTGTATATGAATGAATACCGATTCAGTGAAATATGTTGTCTAATAAAGAGGAGAGAACTGATTATTTGTTTGCATTGAATTGGCTCTGAAACTATTAGAACTATTTGAATTTTTTTCTCACCAATAAAATCCTACATTATCCCTGATGAACATAGGCGATAGAATATTTCCAAAATAGTATTTTTTTTATTATACCAGTGCGAAGCCGGCGCGGACCACTACTCTATAAGGTATCGACAACTAAGCTGTTTTGGAAATTTTGTACATTTCTCTAATTACACGTCCGATAAAAGTTATTTTAAAGAAATATTCAATCCCTACCCCAAAAGCGATTCAATTACAATTCGTTGAAGCCGTCTGTTGTATCTGTGTTCTTAAATACTATGTTATCTGTGCTGTGAAGTGAGCGATGGTAAAAGAATATATTTTTGGTTAGGGTATTATTCCGTCTCTGATGTGCTTTTGTCGTTGATTTGTCTGAAGGTGAAAAAAGTTATAAATTATTAAAAGCAGTAAACTCATAAAGTTAATATTGTTTCATTTAAAATACAACACCGTCATAGTATAGAGACTTGTCAAACGGTTGCGTTCCGCATCCTGTGGTCGACCTAAAACGTAGCCTGTGTGAATATCATTTGTCGATCATGGCAAATGGCCAGCAACCGGGCAGGGCAGTTGGTCCACGGACAAGACAGTAAACGACCATTTTACATTTGATTAATTTACGTTGAACTGTCTGGCCCTCCCGGCTCGTACGCCCGGCGGCCGATTCTCGCAGCCTGGCCGAATCCGCGTCCCATACCGATGCGTTCCGCTGCCTTCTCTGGTTGTACTCACACTGTCAAATTATATTTACTCAAAAAATATCTAACCGCAAATTATGTTCACACAGGGTGTGGGCTGCGTTTGATTGACCGGACCGCAAAACACAGAACGCATGAGTAAAATTCGAAATAAATAGAAGAATAACATTGTTATTCTAAGCTGTAACCAAGACGTGGGAAGCAGAGATCTACAACTATTATACAAAGTTACTTTATAATTCAAAACACGTCCTTCCAATTACGTATGTAAATACATATTCCATACTACTAAATATATAAATACATAATCGTAAAGAGGCCTTACTGTCGTTATATTTACTGTCCCTATTGTCTAGTCTCTACACGCCGAGGCCGCAAACGAATGAAACTCTCATTTGTGAATGAACGTCCGCATCGCAAACGAAAATATTTTTTGCTTTGCAATTATTTTATGTGAGCTATAACTGTACACGCAGCACATTAAGGTATGTAGGGAGGCTAATGTTCAACAGAAGTCGTTTTCCATCTATGTTATGATGATGATGAGCTAGAATATCCGCTATATAGCTTCTGTCCGCCTTTTCACCAGCGTGGGTTATACTCGTAGTTGGATCAGGCTCCTTCAGAAACTACCTAGTTTTAAAATGAATAGATGTAACATTTATTGTTATGATTCGAAAATGTAACTTCACAGGACTGTTCCTGTGAAGTTTCAGGTGGTGAAATAAGACCAACTAAACTGCAATAAGTAATAAGTTATTCTGGGCAAAAATATGATCATTTTAATTCCCAGGAAGAAATAAACTCTACTACATCCAAGCAGAGAAATATGCACACAACGATGAAGTACACCACATCATAGATGCTACGCTTCGCCGCCAGTGCCTACGTCCCTAAATAACAAAACATTTTTTTGTTCTAGGTTCTAACAAAAGAGCAAAAACATGTAACTCAATTTTTTTGTCGCAATATCGAGATCTATTCCCATTTAGTATAGCCAAGCAGAAGGATGCCACGATGAAAACATCATAGCACTCATGCTACTTTTCGTAGCAAGTGCCTACGACATTTATAAACAAAAAAAAACATATTTCTTTGTTCTAGGCTTTAAGAAAATAGCGAAAAAATATAACACGAAGCTTTCTCGCGAAATTTGTGAAAACAACTTAAATATAATCATGTTTTGTTCACGATTTTCATGTCCTACATTCGGTTAAATCCGCAAGGCCAGAGGGATTTATTTGCGTAGAGAACTCACGATTTATCCCTGATTTGTTTCCCGATCACGGAGGATCAATCAAATACATATTGTAACTTTGTATGTTGTAGATTCGAGAAATTTCATTCAAATTTAGATCTTGATCATAAGCGATAAGGTTCAAAACACGTAAACGCAGCATCGTACGTTCGTTCTGTGACAAAGGCAACCGTATACAAGAATAATCAAGCTAGAAAAAGCTGAAGCGAGACGTAGCGAAACCTCAAGATAAGCATAATCTTGACAAAAGGCAAGACAAGACCCCCTAACGAGATACACGCAAAGACGAGGAAACAAATAATGTTATATAATTTTTAAGTCTTCGCCTTTTGCTTCGTCGGGAAAAGAAACGTTTAATAAGAAGGCCACCTATAATCGTGGCCGTTTTATTTTTATTTCAGCCGCCTTTTGTCTTGGGCTTTGTGTTTAGGGTTTGCCACATTCTCCCATAGCCATTTTTTAAATGACCTTTTTATACGAAATGTTGGCTCTAAGTGTGTTTCGCAATGGTTCTTGAAATGGGAAATAGCTCTACCTGATCTTTGTCTGGCAGAAACTTGGCAACACTTCTAAACTAATATTTGCTGTAATATGACATACAGGAAACATTTTACTATTATTTTAACTAAACTAAGACAGATGCCAAGTTGTCTTTGAGAAACGTTTTCTTGGATTTGATTCTTCATCTTTGGACCATAGATAGGTACACTTTTATCATATTGTTTAAATGTCGTGAATTAAAACAAACATCAAAAAAGGCATCTAAATATTTAAGTTAACATAATTTTTTTTTTTTAGAAATCACAAACAAAGTCCGACCCAAATAAACATTCTCCACAGAGGTACAACAATAAATATTGTCAATGAAACGCAATTGATGTGGTTATAGGATCACATTTAAATTGGTAAAATGACATTTGTAAAATCAATATAACAACATCACTATGGGTACATGTATTGTCTATCTGTCCATACGGTCTTTTTAAGTAGGTAACGTTTCTTGGAATAATATTGCGCTTAGTGAATATGATGGTTATATTTATCCTCTTTTAATTTTGAGTTATTTATATTCTATTTGATCTATGGTACCTATGAGCCAAATCTGTTGAAGTCGAATCTACATTTTTGTTGCAAGAATAATGTTTTCATAGTATATATACGAATAAATATGTACCTATATGTATATTTGAGTACAAAATTTTATGCCCAAGGCGGGAATCGAACCCTCGTCCTGCGATACCGCGTCGGATGCTTAATACTCGTACCATCTCAGCCACCTGGGACTTGGCATTTATGCCGGAATTTTGTGCTCCGATTATATTAGTTTTAACCGTCATAGGGGACGGTGCGCGGCCATCAACCAGACTAGACTTCATCTGACCGTAAGAAGTGTTTTTTCAAACACTTAACTCTCGGTATGATATGCATTTATTCGTAGTAGTATATATTATCACCTGAAAAAACAATGACACTTTTTGCATTATTCTTAAACAACAATTAATGTTCCTTACCTTAATTCCTTACCTGCATATATATTTATGAATTCAGTTTATTTGTTAAAGGTTACCTTCTCTCAGATCAGGACACGCAAAAACTTGTCATAAAATTCTGCTAACTTATTATGGCAGTACAACACAACTCACTCACACAAACGTATCCAAATTCTGCCAATTTTGTATTTATTCACGATAGACCGTCGCACATCACGCACGTCACACATAACGGAATAAATAAATCAAAAATGCCGACTTGCTTATTAGAACACACGTATTGAATTGTATGGTTTACTTTTTTTAATATTATCAGCGCCATTTAGGTTACAATTTCGAACAAAAATGTAAACACTAAACATTGCTTTTGTTTTTTTAATTTATAGGCAACTGGTTACATAGTCCTTATGCCTTGTTATGTATTCCCAATCCACAGAACTGTTAACCAACAAAAGTTACTCAGATCGGTATTGCGACATCCCGCCACCGATAATTCTTGAGAACGCTGAGGAGGCGCTATTGCAACATTTTGGACACCGGCTTCGTTTAAGGAAATGAATCAAAATAAAATCACTTTACGTTCTCACATCGAACTATCGTAACCTCACCTAGTTTATAATTATTTTAATTGTATTTTATTTAAATTAAAGTTTTTAAGTATATTTCGGTTTTTTTTGAGTCCTCGCACGCTGCCTGTCCTAACTGGCGCAGTCGTGTGTAGGATCCTTGAGGAGCGTTTCTCAAGGCCGCGAGTTCACGATCATCGAAGACCGTATCCTGGGAGCTGCTCCGGTGGTTTTCAAGCCCGTTCGAGGATCCGAATCTACGTGTCAGACAGCGCGAGGAGTATCAGAACATAGATACACCAATAGAGGCCGAAATGCAGTTACTGTGAGTACATTAGATCTTCTAGTGTTTTGCTCACCTTTTTCCTTTTAACTTGTGTGATAACTAACTTCCAAAATTTTCCATCCACGGAAATTACGGAGCTTGTGTATTAGTAGTAGTAGTAGATCTAGGAGTAGAGATTTAAATAGGCAATTAGACTACAGCGATAGTTTTAATTTAGATAATTTAGGAATAGATATGGCTGATTTGGACCAAATTTTTAAAGCACTTCGCTTAGTGCCAGAGTTTGACGGAAATGTAAACGTTCTTACCAGGTTTATTCATTTGTGTGACGAACTGATAGAAGAATTTATAGTCAAGGAGCCGACTAACAAACTTAGAGAGACTGCTTTATTAAACGGAATTTTAAATAAAATTACTGGACCCGCAGCCCGCCTTATCAATTCCAATGGCGTTCCTTCGGATTGGCAAGGCATTCGGAAAACATTAGTAAATAATTTCTCAGATCAACGCGATGAAACCGCCCTCTACAATGATTTAGCTTTATTAACACAGGGACAGGGAACTCCTCAAGAGTTCTATGAAAATTGCCAAAATTTATTTAGTACCTTAATGACGTATGTCTCACTGCACGATACCATCCAAAGTACTATCGACGCAAAAAGAGATCTATATAGGAAGCTTACTCTCCAGGCATATGTGCGTGGATTGAAAGACCCGTTAGGCTCACGTATCCGGTGCATGCGCCCGGGAACGATAGAAAAGGCTCTAGAATATGTCCATGAAGAACAGAGCACTCTATACCTGCAACAGCGTAATGAGCACCTTTTAGAACGGAAACAACCTGTTACCCCACATAAACCAATGTTACTGCCAATGCATAGTTCCTTTGTACCACCGGTTAGGTTTCAAGGATTCAGCGTTCCTGGACCTTCAAGGCCACAATCGTTCATACCGCAGTGGAGGCCCAACTTTAATCAACAAAATCAGGTAGGTCCGTCACGCACACAACAGATTTTCCGTGCTGCACCCCCTAATTACAACCCTCAAGAGAACGCTTTCAAATTTGCCCCGCGTAACTCAGCGCCTCGTCCAATGAGTGGCGTCAGTCATTTCATTACTAAAACTTTACCACCGACGCGGCAATCACCTTTTAATAATGCTCACGATTGGAGGAAATTTGGTAACCCTCCTCCCACTAATTATTTTATAACTAGGGAGATGAACTACAACGAGTTTTCAGGCCACGAATCGAACGATGACTCATGTGAATACTATCCGGATTGCGACTTCTATGCATATCCAGATTATGGTTACGGCTATAATGGGCAACAGGATTATCATGACCAATATCCTGAAGTCCTATACGAAGCCCCGGTTATTGAGGAAACTACTGAACGGATTGAAAAATCTGAGCAGGATTTTCAGAAAATGACCATATTAGACAAACCAAAATAGAAGTAAATCTACAAACCCAACGTCAACTTCCATATATCGAGATTGGATCACCACCTTTGAAACTATTGATAGACACAGGCGCGAACCAGTCTTTCATCAGTCCCACTGTAGTCGAAAACTATTTTAGTGACGTAACATTAAATTACACCCCATTTGAGGTATGTAATGTTCATGCAGTGACCCGCAGTAACTATTCGATTACTATACCTACATTTTCTGAACTGAAGGATGATAGCAATATTACTTTATTCGTTTATAGCTTCCACAACTACTTCGATGGTTTGATAGGTTCAGATCTATTAGACAAATGGGAGTCCACTATCGATTATAAGACAAAAATTCTTCACACTCGGAACGCGAAAAATCCTATAAAGCTATATGACTCGCGGAACGCTAACTTATACGAGGACGTCATACCAGCTGGTTGTGCCAAATTAGTGAAGCTTCCAATTAACGTTCGTGACGGTGATGCCGTTGTGATAGATCAGGTGATATCTAATTGTCATATAGCTGAATGTCTAACTACCGTTAAAGACAACCGCGGAATTTTAGAAGTACATAATCCGAGCCGTAGTGACATAATATTTTCGATGGACCGCCCAGTATGTGCCGAAGTCTATAATGTTCAGTGCACGCGCACCGAACAATTCTCCGAGCGTGTAAAGGAAGTTCTTTCCCGCTTGCGAACTGATCATTTAAATGACGAGGAACGTATTAACTTACAAATGCTATGTTCTCAATATGCGGATGTATTTTACCTAGAAGGTGAAAATTTAACTTTTACCAATAAAATCAAACATTCCATAAAGACCACTGATGAAATACCCGTATACACTAAAAGCTACCGCTACCCTTTCATACATCGGCAAGAAGTTCAAGATCAGATAAGTAAGATGTTAGATCAGGGGATAATCCAACCATCGGACTCCGCTTGGAGTTCACCGATTTGGGTAGTACCTAAGAAGGCCGATGCCTCGGGAAAGGTCAAATGGCGCTTAGTAATAGACTTTCGGAAGTTAAACGAAAAGACTTTGGATGACAAATATCCGATACCTAATATCACTGATGTCTTGGACAAATTAGGTAACTGCCAATACTTCACTACTTTAGATTTGGCTAGTGGATTCTACCAAGTTGAAATGAACCCTGCTGACGTCCCCAAAACAGCATTCAACGTAGAACACGGCCATTTTGAATTCCTAAGAATGCCTATGGGGCTTAAGAACAGTCCTTCCACTTTTCAAAGAGTTATGGACAATGTTCTCAGGGAGCTGCAAAACACTGTATGCCTAGTGTACCTAGATGACATCATAGTGTTCAGTACTTCCCTGCAGGAGCACATGGTGAATCTCGAGAAAGTTTTTAAAAAACTCCGTGAAGCCAACTTTAAAATCCAAATGGACAAGTCGGAATTCCTCAAATTAGAGACCGCTTACCTAGGCCACGTCATTAGTCGAGACGGTATAAAGCCTAATCCAGACAAGATATCTGCCATTCAGAAGTATCCACTTCCAAAAACTCCTACCGAAATAAAACGATTCTTGGGACTTCTCGGGTATTATCGAAAATTTATTCCAGACTTCGCTAAAATAACGAAGCCAATGACACAATGTCTTAAAAAGGGTTCGAAAATCACATTAGATAAAAATTACACCGACTGTTTCGAACAGTGTAAAATGCTTCTAATGAACGACCCTATTCTTCAATATCCCGATTTCAGTAAAGACTTTGTGCTTACAACAGATGTTTCTAATTTAGCCATTGGGGCTGTTCTCTCTCAGGGCCCCGTGGGCTCTGATAAACCCATCGCCTATGCTTCGCGTACGCTAAATAGCAGTGAAATCAATTATAGTACCATCGAAAAGGAACTATTGGCGATAGTGTGGGCAACCAAGTATTTCCGACCCTATCTATTCGGCCGAAAGTTCAAAATTATGACCGATCATAGACCACTCCAATGGGTCATGAATCTAAAAGAGCCAAACTCTCGCCTCACTAGATGGAGACTAAAGCTCAGCGAGTACGATTTCACCGTTATTTATAAGCAGGGCAAACAGAATGTTAATGCAGACGCCTTATCCAGAATGGAATTGCACAACGAAGAAACTAGCTCTTCTTTGGCAGTTAACCCATCAGAAAAGCGACCATCAATAGGGCAGAATTCGGATACTATAACAGCAAATTCTGATACTGTTACGGCGAATTCCGATACTATCACAGTGCACTCTGGTTCTAGCACTCTGACGGCTGATGTTCACTCAGATATTGTCACAGTTCACACAGATGCAGAAAACCCAATCATAGACATTCCTATATCCGATTTTCCACTAAATAAATTCAGCAAACAAGTAGTTTTTACCGTCGTTGACGACGTCAAAAGCAGGCCAACAATTACTAAACCATTCGATAATCATACTAGAACAAGCATTCAACTATGTGCATCCAATTTAGAAGAAGATGTTGTAACAGCAATCAAAGCCTATATCAACCCCAAAGTCAAGACAGCTATACTTATTAACCCCGCATCAGCCATGTACTCGATTATTCCTATAATCCAGGATAAATTCAAAAGTTCCTCAATGGATTTAGTCCTAACTAAAGTAGAACTTGAAAATGTCAAAGATTATTTAAAGCAACAAGAAATACTTAGAAATTACCATGCAGGCAAAACAAACCACCGTGGTATCAATGAAACTTATCTAGCCTTATCTAGAAAGTACTTCTGGCCAAAAATGAAAGACCACATAGGAAAATATATTAATGAATGTACTATATGCGGCCGTGCTAAGTACGACAGAAATCCCATCCATCAAAAATTTCGTATAGTGCCACCACCAACTAAGCCATTTGAAATAATTCACATTGACCTTTTCACTGTTGACACATATAAATATCTCACGATCATCGACGCTTTCTCCAAATATGCTCAAGCTTACCATATAAAGGATGCAACAGCGATTAGCGTAGTTCAAGCTCTTCTCAGCTTTAGTACTCATCATGGACTTCCAATGACTGTAGTCACTGATCGAGGTACAGAATTCACCAACCAAATTTTCCTAGAATTCACCAGACTTCACGATATAAACCACCATAAGATTCTTCCATGCGTTCCAAATGAAAACGGTATGGTAGAAAGGCTGCACTCTACATTACTTGAACATCTACGTCTATTGAAATTGGAACATCGAGGTGAATCTGTTATAAACTTGATGCCTTATGCTATTCTAGCTTATAATAGTTCAATTCATAGTTTTACCAAATGCCGGCCTATGGATATAATAACTGGACATTTAGATCCCCGCGATCCAGTAGGCATAAATCTATCAGAAAACACTCTTCAACAGTACATGCTGGAACATAGGACTAGAATGCAAAAAGTCTTCGAAATGATTAATAGCACATCCCTTCATCAGCGCACTCAAATAACTGAGAACGCTAACAAAAATCGAGAACCTGAGATACAGTATTACCCTGACCAACAAGTATTTGTTTGCAATCCTTTGGCTAGTAGACAGAAATTAGCTCCCAGATATACGCAAGATACAGTGCTTGCTAATTTACCAATTCACATCTACACAAGAAAGAAAGGTGGTCCTGTCGCCAAGTCCAGGCTTAAGAGAGTCCCTAACAGCGCACAATTGTTGCAGGATTCTTCTTCTGATCCTGGGCGCAATACAAGCGGAAGAACTAACCCTGACTAGCTTGGATAATGGACCTGGTATACTACCTTTCAACGTTGGATCGGCCAAGATAGTCACTCATTATCATTCATTTCTCCAATTGGTAGATTTAAAAGATTTACGTGATAATATTAACTTAGTTAAGGTACAGATATCGTCTCTTTCACTTCAGTTTCGCAATAAAACTCTTTCGCTTTACGAACCCCACATGGAACACTTACGTAATAAAATTTCAAAATTATCTGAGCAATTGGAAACCTTTGAACCCAACCGGGCTAAAAGGGGTCTGATTGATGGTTTAGGTTCTGTAATAAAAAGCATTTCCGGGAATCTCGACTATACGGATGCTATTAAATACGATTATGCTATTAAATCCATGCAAGAAAACGAGAATAAAGTGGTCACAGAAATTAATAATCATATAAGCCTTGGCAAGAATTGGATATCTCAAAATTCTAAAATCTTAGATAATTTGGTTCAAAATCAAAAGAAAATAGAAATTGCTGTCAATGACATAATGTCAAGTGATATGCAACGCGAAAGTAACATGACCATGTATGCTCACCTAGCGCAGCGTCTTATTATTTTGGCAGATAATGTAGAAGATTTATCAGATGAAATAACTAGATTAGAAATTTTTTTAGGTTTTATACGTGCAAAAAGCGCACATCATCTCATGTTCAACATCAATTCACTCAAGGACATGATAAGTCGGTTGAACAACCTCTATAGCAGAGACCAAATACCGACTGTTAGTTATAGAGAATATTTTGATTTAATTAGGATAGGTTACTATTATAGCAATAGTAATATAGTACTAGTATTCAAGTTTCCGGTTATCCGTCCCGCTACCTATGACCTTTATAAACTTTCCATAGTCCCCAACAAAGAGAACAAGGTCCTTATACCATCTCATCCCTACCTAGCAATTCACGACAAAGACTCTATGAGAATATTTTGATTTAATTAGGATAGGTTACTATTATAGCAATAGTAATATAGTACTAGTATTCAAGTTTCCGGTTATCCGTCCCGCTACCTATGACCTTTATAAACTTTCCATAGTCCCCAACAAAGAGAACAAGGTCCTTATACCATCTCATCCCTACCTAGCAATTCACGACAAAGACTCTATGTACATAGAGGCAGAATGCCCGAAGTCAAGTAGCCTCGGTTATCTATGCGAAGAAAGAATTAATCATCACGGGAGCCAAGCTGATTGTATCTTCCAACTGATCACTATGCAGCGAGTGGATAAATCATGCCAATTTACCTCTATCACTCTCACTAATGAAGCAGTTGAACAATTAGACGACCGACACTACATATTGAGCTTTCCATCACCTACGAAGATTCGTCTGTCATGCATCCAGGATCAATATGATACAATGCGAGGAAGTTTCCTAGCCACAATACCAAAGGGATGTCTACTACAAACTACCCAGTTCACTATAATAAATAACGAAGACCGCATTAAAGGACAGGTAATGAAGATAATGAACATGCCACCTGAAACCATTTATAACGTTGATGAAAGGAAAATAAAGTTCAAATCTATCGATCTTCGAAAGCTCCATGACAGTAACACTGAAATGTATCTGGAAACACCACTTACCATTTCCAGAACTGAAACAAACAACCTCTACTATACCATCGCACCACTGTACATACTCATGTTAAGTGCATTTGCACTCATTATTTGGTTCACCATACGCCATCTACAAGGCAAACGAAGAAGGCATGTGATCAACCTGGACAGGAACAAGGAAGTAGAAGCAGACCAACCTGGATTGTCGGCGATATTTTCGAGCCTAGCCCGCCAATAATCACCGAACTTGAGGAGGGAGGTGTTATGTATTCCCAATCCACAGAACTGTTAACCAACAAAAGTGACTCAGATCGGTATTGCGACATCCCGCCACCGATAATTCTTGAGAACGCTGAGGAGGCGCTATTGCAACATTTTGGACACCGGCTTCGTTTAAGGAAATGAATCAAAATAAAATCACTTTACGTTCTCACATCGAACTATCGTAACCTCACCTAGTTTATAATTATTTTAATTGTATTTTATTTAAATTAAAGTTTTTAAGTATATTTCGGTTTTTTTTGAGTCCTCGCACGCTGCCTGTCCTAACTGCCTTGTAAACATTGCAATCATAAAGTGTTGACAGACATACATGTTTAGGTTACGTTATTTACTTTCAGTCTTACTTATAAGCGCTAATTAAATTCTAAGCATTACTTAGCCGCTGTTCAGCAAAATTTCTTACTTAAAAACGCTACATAACTTTATCGAGTACCTAAGTACTGCTTAAATCAGCTGTCAATTTAAACACCGTACCACCCTTGTTAAAAATTTTAAATAACAAGATGGCGGCCACATTTCAGATCAGCTGATTGAATATTATAATAATGAGGTTATTGACAAGGAGGCATACAAACTATAAGTATACGTGTTTACACCTACGAATAAAGACTTATCATTTATTCGTAGGTTTATACGACAAATTCTGTTATAAATCATAAAAAATATATCTAGTAGAAACATACAATGCATGATGAAATTAATATTTTGCCTACTTTTCGTGATTTTATTAAAGAGTAATCTGCAGCTATACCTATTTCCTGCCTAAAGAATGTAGGGATCTTTCCATTGGATGTATAATAAATGGTAATTTGGGAAATAATTCGCCCAATTTGTGGTGTAGGTTTTTCGTATTCCATTATTCACGTTGATGTGGTAGGGTGTTGCTGAACGTTGGGTGCAAAACAGTTCTCCAAATACAATCTTAATGTCACGATTATGGCCCGGAAGGTAGCGGAAGTACTTACCTACTACCTAAAGTTAGTGTTCAATTATAAAATCGAAGCCAACACTTTTTACAATTATATTCTTGTGTTGTTCTATGTGTTGTTAACGAAAACCTATTTTATACAGTGATTTGAAATATTTAGATTAGTTATATCCGAACACCACTGCTCTAAAAGCTTACTAGAATTTACCTATATACATACCTACCCATATGTATATGCAGTTTGTAATGACAAGGAAAGAACGTTCAAATATTATGCGTCATATCTGTTGTTAGAAAGAGATAAATAAGCAATTCGTGTTACCACCGAACCGCCACGAGATGTTCCGATCACCATTAAGCTGCGATCTCTTTCACTCTCTCACACCAAACGATACACATATCTCGCTCATCCATTTCATTGAGATTAGTTCCTAAGATAAAACAAAATGTCGATATTTTCTATTTCATCAATAAAAGCAATAATTACGCGTGAAATGAAACAGTTTTCTTATCTCTCACAGTGCCTGTATAATTGGTGCAGAGTCTAAAGACACAAGAAAGGCATATTGTCCACAGATTATTCCTAAAAAACACGATTAGCGGCGATGTATTCACCGGACGCTTGGAAGTGCAAGACTGGTAGTGACTCAGGTGATTACCCTGAATTCGTCTAGTAAATATGGAGGCCATACAACACATCTACAGGTAAAAAAATCTTAGATTTTATATATATGTTGTTGCTTTGTCTTTTGTATTGATATAGCTGACATATTTACCTACTATTGATGACCTCACATTAGGGGGATATATCTCTCTATCCCTGTAATTGTGCCATTATAAGGGTAGTAAGCTGGAATATTTGCGGAGCTATGGTATAGAATAGCGGTAAGAAGACGAAAATAACATAACTAGAGATTAAATTTAACAGCAGAATTGAGTGTAATTTCAATATTAAAATTTGTAATTGATCTTCATAAGTGCGTCGTAGACGCCTAAATTGAATAAATGATTATGATTTTGACTTTGACTTTGAGAGATTCAGTTCAGCAAAATAATCTTTATTTTAGGATTCGAATAATTTTTATTTTGTGGTAATGATCACATTTATTAGGGAGCTTATTACCATTTACTAGTCTTAGCTTAGTTAGCAACTACATGGCGGGTTTTTTATAACTAAGGGGGTTTATCTACACCCATGCTAGCTTACTATATATATGTATATGTATGTGTGTGTATAATATTACTTCATTACCTTCATGTTTTTCTATTTTGTTAAGTATCTAAAATATAAGTTAATTATACAAAATTATTATTCGATTAATTTGATATATATACATTCATATTTAAGGATAGGATAACTGTATATGTTTATTTTTAATAAGACAAGTAGTTTTATATCTTTCATTGTTTTTTCTTTTTTTCAATTAGGTGGGGAAGGGAATGCCTGATATTCATGACACGGGGAAACCTAGTTTGAATATCAGTTAATACCTAAAAAAAAATTTTGTAACTTGCATCAAGATTTAATGTAAAAGACGTCTTTAGTTTTAAGTCATATAATGTATCTAGGTTAAGTTTTCTTTGTAAATAAATAATTATCTCTAATTAATTATCTCTTATTACCAACATTAAAACGCCCTGTGCTTTAGTACTCATAATTATTATGTCATAATATGACATAGGGATTGTGGCACATGTTTAAGCACTGGTCTCGAGTAAGTGACTGTATTGCCTTATTGGGAATAAATATCTTTAAACCTATATCATCCAAACGAGTGTTATAATGTTGTACCATAGCACATATCCTAAGTTGTACTAAATTTCATAATGCAACTACTTTTTCTAAAAAAATAACATTTTCGGGCACACACCTTGCACTACCTCAAAAAAAAACTGTTATTCGATTCAAGTCGTATCCCGCCATTTTCGTTCAATAGAAATACTGCCAAAATGTAATATTCAAGTGCATTTCAATAATTGTACGATCCAAAATGTAAATAATTATTACAATAAATAAGTCTATTATTAACTTCACATTGTTTGTATTAGACATTCAGCAATTACATAGTTTTCATGAATTTACATAGATTTCTTACAACACTGTACAATGCGATTAAAATAAGAATCGAACGGGCTCTCGGCTGACTTCTCTCATATAAGTACGATCAGCAAAACAAACTTCAAAATAGAGCAGCACTATTGATTAATACGTAATTATGAATGACCCGAAATTGTAAATTTTAATAAATTCATATTTTTAAGGTTGACAGCGCCATCTTGGTTTGATGATATCGGGTCTTATTTATTCGTCAGTGTACAACGCGATACGTTTCCGAGTGCTATTGATATTCTCGTTTAATTTGTTTTTGTTGATTGTTATATTTGTTTTTGTCACCCGTTAAGATGATTACGATGAGTCTGGCCATCAGGACATGAGCGGCATCGAAGAGCAACGATTCAAAATTAGATATCTAAGTACAAAATATTACTAACAAATAATATCAGTTCAAATTATTTCTGTGTTTGCTGTACAGTTACCTACAACTTCGTTTACCTATAATTACTTGTTTTATTAAACGTCTGCCCAAAAAAGGATTTTCAGGGTTCATGGAAGTTTGTATGTACTCGTATGTTTGTGAGTATCTTTATTCCACCATAACTTCAAAACGGCTTAACCGATTTTATTGTATGAAAAATCGTTTGATTTATCTTGATAGCAAATGCCTTAAAAAAAATATAAAACAAACTGGTGAATTTTAGACGCCATGTAATGAGAGAAACAATTTTTCTTCCAAACCCATCGTGTTTCGTATCAAAATAAAGGGCTTTAAATAACTATTCCATAAATATATATAATTTGCGTTTTAATTTCAATGAAGCAATAAAACGCTTAACGAAAATAAATAATTTGCAGTCGGGATTTTCATTTTATTTCTTTATTTATACCTATTTGTTTTATCGTTTGTTTTTTTTTACACACTGTATCAAATTCTAGCTTTGACGTCACAACATGGCGCAGATCCTATTATAATTTAAATCACATTGTACACCACCGTATGGTTTCAGAACTTTTTATAGAGGATTCATATCATGGGTGTAGATAAAGTCTTGTACGCAACTGTAGTACATCATTAGGTATTAAAACACTCATGTGATACTATTAAACACATTCGTGTTTTAGTTGCATAAATAACTATTAATACAAGCGTATGTTTATTAGGAAAATCTAAGAGGCTATTGTATCTTGTAGCAGAAATAACTAGTATCGATAAAAAACAACTGGGCGTCTACCTAAGTATCTATGTCCCAAGATAGACCAACTATTTTTTGAGGTCAGTGTCAGGTGATCTCAGAATTAGTTGGTTTACGTCCCCACATAGGTAGAAGCCCAGTTTTAATGTTTTTGTGTTATTTCTCCCGGTTTAGTTAGATTATTTTTAAGTCTGTTAAATTACTTTTATTTATGGATTTTTAATAATATATTCTAGTTTTGGTCTAAAACTAAAAAAAAATCACACTTCACTGGGTCAGTTTGTAAAATTTTCAAACGCACCACTACTATTGTTACACCTAATTTTTGCATTATAAAATTTGTCCGCTCGTGACCACGACCAATGCAACTTGGTCGAAACGTCGAGGTAAATAAATAAAAATATAAATGTTTTTATCGCGATCAAGTCCCGTTAAATACTTATAACTATGTGTTCAAGTCGCGAAAGCCTTAAAGTTACTATTATAAAATTTGCCTTTTATTACATAGTATGAGTGATAAGTCTACCGAATTTTGATTCCAAAGTGCCCTTATCAAAGTGTTAATAACAACCACTTATTGTTGCGTCTGGATAAACTTTTGGATATCATTTATCTGTGACAATTCATAATCTACTTTTGGCTAAGATATATTTAAGTCCAGTTTTTTTAGCCTTATTTTAGTTCTCTTTTTTTTCGGCAACAAGGCGTAATATAATAGTTAATGTTACAGGATTTGAAGTTTGGGTATAGGTCTAGTCTAGATCAATCGTATAAAGCTGGTAAAACAAGTAGGGCAATAGTGCCAATAGTGACCATTTTTTAAATCTTGCAATATATTTTTGGCCACTGATACAAAAAACAATAAATTTATCGAACTGTCTGACGCAATGGATAATAGCACAATAATAATGTGTTTATTCATTACTATAGAGAATCCACAATGTTTTGTTTCTTTTTTACTTTTTTCGTTTATCAAGTATAATTCAGCCTTTATCACCGCTATTTCAGAAGCGTTAAGATTAAACGGAATTCTTCCATGACTAAACTTGGTTTACCTTTTTTAGAGTTCCGTACCCAAAGGGTAAAAACGGGACCCTATTACTAAGACTTCGCTGTCCGACGACCGTCTGTCATCAGGCACCTGTTTATCTCAAGAACGGTGATAGCTAGACAGTTGAAATTTTAACATATGATGTATTTCTGTTGCCGCTATAACAACAAATACAAAAAGTTGGCCAAGTGTGAGTCGGATTCGCGCACGTTAAAACAAACAAAGGTTAAAATATGAAGTCTAATATTGTATAGCTAATGGTACGGAACCATTCTTGCGCGAGTCTACCTCGCACTTGACCGATTTTATAAATAAAATCAAAATCTCTCAGAAATTTTCACTCATATTGAAAATAACTAAAATAGATGTTATCAATCTGTACACCTACTAATATTATAATACGAGTATAAATAATACGAGTATAAAGCGTATTACAGAAAATACTGCAATAAATCACAAGCGTTATATCAATAGATAGAAACAAATGAACCTGACAAGTTTCAAGCGTTATTTTAAGTGCATCGACATCTATTATCCATTACAAAAATACAAATTTACGAGAGAAAAAATTATAGTCATGTGCGGGATTCGAACCCGCGTCCATCCACCCCTTTAGCCGAGGTATGCTCTAACCAATTGAGCTAACATGACACAATGACTCATAACTTTAATTCCTGCTATCGTTCTTCAACCATCGTATCGGGATGGAGCTATATGTACTTAGTACAATTTTGTAATGTGACTCGCCTAGCAGGCGTTATTGCACACTTAACAAAAATAAAATCTATTATCTATACCTACACTCATATAGAGGTCAGTGTTAAAGTGGCAAGAGAACAGGAACCAAAAATTTCAATAAAAAACCTATTAGATTATGTAATTTCAATAAATTCAATAAAGTTTAATAAATTACAAGTAAAGTAATTTCAATAAATTACATAATCTAATAAGTCTAATAAATTAATTAATTTATAAGTTGAAGTGGCAATGGGCGGGCCTCATTGCTCGACAAACTGATAACCGATGGGGAAGCAAGGTTCTCGAGTGCGTACCACATTACACTTTACACCCGAAGACGTATAGAGTTGGTAGGCAAGAGGGCCTGGATGGACTGACGACATCGCTAAAGCGCGGGTAGCCAATGGTTACAAGCCGCTAATGGCCGTTCTATAGAGGAGGCATTTGTTCAACAGTAGACGACCGGGCTGATGCTGATGAATCTAATAGTAATTGGATATTGAGTAATGTACCAGGAGACAAGGAACTCCTTGGAGGTAGTTGTACGAATTATACTTTGACATAATACCTAAGTCTAGTAACCTTCAATTAAATTATTATATTGGTAGGTATATTTTATACTTTATACTAAACATTTGAGAAACTTCTCGGATTGTGTGAAAAAGGACATGAGCGAAAGGGGATTACTGAGATATATATATATATATATATATATATATTGCTTTCTTTTTTCTCTTCTTTCTGTGACTGAGATGACGGCTGATAGAGAATGGAAAAAGAGAAAATACCGTTCTGTGATTTTGTAAGTACTGTACCGACCCAAGAATGCGATAAGGTGAAATCAAATATTAATAATTTTGATGTTAAGGCTGCTAGAATACCGCGTAAGGTGAAAAAAGCATATCTTGTTCTACCCTTAAATGACCCTAAGACCGTTTTCTATAGAAATAGTATATATGTAATGTGCACTAAATTGTATAAACATTTGCCAGATAAAATTAAAAACATGACTTTTAAACAATTTAAAAAGAATTTATTTAATACTAGCTGTACCCGCGACTTCGTTCGCGATTGCCGTACCTGCAGACTAATTATTCACATTTGTGCACTGTTTATCTCATATTAAGCAACACTGTGGTCTGCGGTGAAGCACTCTTATAGTAAACCATAGCTTAGAATGGAGCTTTTTACTTTGGATTTCAAAACTCCCGGGTTGTATTTTCCAGAAGACAGTAGATAAGTAACTCGGAGAGTTCTTTCCCGGTTCGCACCATAAATGTTGAAGCAAAGTACCTTGTTCTTTAGAATTTCGATTTTAAAACAGTGGTTTGTTTGACGATAGATCGAAAATATATTTTTTATTTCTCATTCTCGGAAATAAGTGTTTGCTTGATCTGAGTAGCGGGTGGGAGACGCTCCTTCCCACCTAAGGCCGGGATAATTTTTGAAATTACACTAGCTCAAAATCTCATAATTTTAGATAAAAGAAAGACCCAACTTTAAGCATCTCTTTCAAGAAAAATAAGCATGTTTTTAATATTTCTATTGCACCACAAACATCTGGAATATAATAAACTTTCTATAATTGGAAGTTATTTACTCATGTATACTATACTTTTTAAATAAATCTGGAGCTAGGAATAACTGGGCATTGCATGTTATGAAAAATATTAGTAGGGAACTTGTGGTTATCGTAATAAAAAAAAATGTGTTTTATCGTTTGAAAAATCAGAATCTTTTGGAGTGGTCCGACTACAGACCTATCTATTATACCTATACGATAAAGTGCAAACGCCAGCTTAAGATGAGCTGTACGTTCAAAGGTTCCTGTATATTCTGGGTGTCAAGTTTATTAAGGAACGTAATATTTAGGTTGTGATGTCTGTTATTTCTGAACTTCAAACCCGATGACTTTGAAATATTTACGGGAAAAATTTTAAAGTACCACTATTCTAACAAAAAAATCGGCCAAGTGCGAGTCAGACTCGCCCACGAAGGGTTCCGTACCATTAGCTATACAACATTAGACTTCATATTTTAACCTTTTTTTGTTTTAACGTGCGCGAGTCCAACTCGCACTTGGCCATTTTTTTGTATTTGTTGTTATAGCGGCAACAGAAATACATCATCTGTGAAAATTTCAACTGTCTAGCTCACCGTTCTTGAGATACAGCCTGGTGACAGACGGACGGACGGACGAATGGACGGACAGACGGACGGATGGACAGCTGGACAGACCGTTTTTATCCTTTGGGTACGGAACCCTAAAAAGAACGTATGAAATCGGACTTCGCGTTAATAAATTACAACTAAGTGTATATTTTGAATTTCATCCCCTCTCCCAAGGGAACCATGTTGAATTTCGGGATAAAAAATTAAATTATCCTACCTTGTAGTATGAACTCAAATCATGCTAAGTTTCATTGAAATCCATTCAGTAGTTTTGGAGTGATGCGCGGCCGGGATACAGACAGACAGACAGACAGACAGACAAAAATAAAAAAAAATACACTTTCGGCATCAGTATCAGCTACAGAGTACTGTAAATTTTTTTTTTCAAAATATCTGCCATGTACAGGATTGACCTGTTACAGTTTTATTATAAGTATAGATGATAATGAACAAATGCTATTATGATATTGATAACTTTCTGAATGATAAAACACTTGACATAATTTCCAATAATATTTAATAATAAAATTTATAATATAAATGAATTATTTAATCTGAGCAAATTTATTCTATATTATGTTTGAATTCTAGTATGTAATCCTTTTATATAATATTGTACACCGCATCTGGCAAGATATTTAGGACATAAAACCTCGTGTAAGACCATATTGTTAACCCATACTGCAATAAATATTCTTGATTCTTAATTCTTGAAGAGCAGGAAGAAGATTTGAGAACCTCCTCTTTATTCGTCGGTTAACGCAGAATGAGACACAGTTGGACATTGTGCGAGTTTGACATAGATCGAATGTGACATGAAGAGCGTGCAATGAATGACGAGCATTTCAAGCGCGACATTCGGCGGTTGTGGGCTCAGAGAAAAGTAATAAACCGGTTTGTGACATAACGTGCCAAGAGCGTTACTGATACGTTATTTTACCCATTATTAATCATTCTCTTATTAGTATTTTTTTTTAGTATTTAAATAAATTTTTTTTCGCTCCTTCTAATCAACATTCATTTCGCTCTAACTAATCATCTCAAGCATAAAATATTATTGTGACATGTTTTTGTTATAAAGTCTATCCAAATACCAATTTTCATCACTATAGACCCGTTTTCCCCCCGAAGGGTAGAAAACGGATATTTAGGTTTCAGCCGTAGCTTGAACCACTTGAGATTACGCTTCAATGAAATCGTCACTCACACATTCGCAAACTCGTGTACTACCGTCCATGCATGCTCTATTGCTATCTCTTTCTATCATGACGCAGCGCTCGGCGGGGCGGCGCTAGTGCCGCGCTCTTCAGTACCTGTAAATCAGCCGGCAAGGAACTTAAAGGCGTGGTTCAAGCTACGGCTGAAACCTAAATATCCGTTTTCTACCCTTCGGGGGGAAAACGGGTCTATTTAGGTGTTCGAGCCTTCGCTTGAACCACTTGAGATGTGTTTCTATTCTGCCGGCGCTGCTAATGCGTACTGTGATTTTTAATTGTGTAAACGTTTGAGATGAACAATAAAACGTAACTTTTTGTTCAGTTTCTTTAATGATTTAGTTATACATAGCACATTTTATATAACAATATCTAGCAATGATTATATAGATAACGAAGGCCTTACTTATTACTTAGTATCAGATGGGATCAATAAATCAACATGTCTGTAATAGACATTTATAAAGTAGAAAAAATATCGCTTAAAGTGTTAATAGTAGTATTACGATAGTCATTTAGACTAGTTGCGGGTATTTCTTTGAAATAGTGGTTAAGGAAAGTATTTCTTGATCTCCAATTTCCTCTCTTTAGAATCTCTTCAATATCGTATTTATTATTTGTCCAGTTGTCGGATGCGACAGCCGCTCTAAAACTGCCTGCTGAAGCAGATATACCCGCTTCACGAAACAAAGTTCGGATCCATCCTGCAATCACGGAGCGGGATGCACTCTTTACTGTGCCTCTTGTCGATATAAACAAATTTTTTAAATTCTTTCCCCTTCGTCGCTCGTAGGACACCAGTATGGATTTTCTGATCCACGATAAAATATTAAGTCGAACCTCATCTGGGTTATCTTTAAGGACCCAAGCCGATTGTCTATATTTTCCAGAGTCTGTTTTAGAACCGAACTGTGGCCATAAGATTATTTCATTCCCGTTGTCTATGAACGATTCTTTTTCGATGCTTAATAAAGTGAAATCGTGTACTCTACGTCCTGAGGCTAGCAGGAGAAGGACAGCAGTGTGTCTAAAAATGTGTAATAAGTTGTTGTCATTAATATTGTAGGTCTTAAGGAACCCAAGGAGATCATTTATTTTCCAAGGCAACGGTTTTTTCACTGGAGGGTTCTTTGAGAAAATGGCTTTCAGGACATGTTTTACTAATATATGAGAGCTTAGGGCTTCTGACTTTTCAGGATTTGACAAAGTCGTTATTACTGACTTGTGTAAGGCTATAGTTCGAGGGGCCAGCTTTATATCATTATGTAGGTGACACAGATATTGCGCTACGTCCAGAGGCCTTGGATTGTCAGTAGCAATATTGTTGGAGTGGGTCCACTTCTGCCATCGTAGCCAAATGGGAGTGTAGGTTTTGATAGTGGATTTCCTCCAGGATGCCTCTAATAAGTTTATGTCTGTGTTTGACCAGCTTTCTAGATGTCTACTCCAGCCTGTACCTTCCAAACCAATAAATTTTGCATTTCGACATTCTGTGGTGGTCGATTCGTTCGGAGGTCGACAAGATTCATTCTCAGGTCCGGTATTGGGATTGGAGGGCATACAGCAATTCGCCTGAGATCGGGCTCCCAGAACGCTTTTTTCCAGCTCGGGGCTACTATCAAGTAAATGCCCTGGGAGGTTTTGAGGTGGCGAATCACCCGAGGAATCATTGAAGGTGGGGGAAATATCCAGCCTAGGTCGCATTGCCAAGTCTGGCTGAATGCATCCGTGAATATGCTCCGATTGTCTTTCACATCTTCGCTGACATAATTTTCCACAACAGCGGACCTTGCAGAGGCAAATAGGTCGACCGTTGGTGTGCCTAGCAACCTGAATATTATTGAAGTTGCTTCTTTCTTCAGGTGCCATTCCGGTGGAGTTTTTCTGCGAGACAGGCCATCTGCCAGACCGTTGTAAATTCCAGGTATGTACCGTGCTATTAGATGACAGTGATTTTGGTGGGTAAAATGTAATATCTGACGTGCTGTTTTTAGAAGTCTCAGGGATTTGGTCCCCCCCTCCTTCATAACATACGCTACTGTTGTCCTGTTGTCGGTCTGGAACATTATAGTATTGCCTTCCAAGATATGTTGGACTCGTATCAGCGCTTCGAATAACGCGTGTAATTCTTTTTGGTTGCTGTGCCACTTTTTTTGCTTGTTTGTCCAATAGCCCCAAAATGTCTGACCGTTTATCACGGCACCCCAGCCTTCGTCCGCGGCATCTGTTGTCACAAAGATGGATGGGTCTGGTAAGTGAATTGGTGAGGGTTTGTGAACGTTCGCTTTCCACCATACTAGTTCTTCTATTGCTTGGTGCGATATTGCGGCCTCCAGGTAGGGTTTTGATTCTGATAGACATTTCAGTTCTCTTTGGATATGGCGACAATGAAGGCGACCCAGCGGTACTGTAAAGGCTGCAAAACCTAGCTTTCCAAGGGTTACTTTCGCATCGTGCCAGCTCCAGTGTTTTTTCGTTAACAGAGTATCTAGCAGGTTTAGTATGTCCATCGTTTTGTCCTCTGACAGATATTTCAGGTTTTGTTTTGTATCCCAGGTTACCCCAAGGTATTCTAAATTTGTCGTAGCTTTTGAGGAAGACTTTTCCTGATTGATGAGCCAACCTAACTCCTGCAGGTGTGCTATCACATATTTTGCTTGTGCCTCCAGCTCTGATGGATTTTCGTGTATTATCAAAAAGTCGTCTAAGTAGACCAGTATCTTTATCCCCATACTTCTTAGGGTATGAGCAATCCAGTTGGTAACTTTGGCGAATGCTGCTGGTGCACTTGCTAGTCCGAATGGCAAGCATGTCATTTGATATATTTTTCCCTGAAAGCTGAGAGATAGGTAACGCCGGTGGCTGGGTGCTACCGCCAAGTGGAAGTATGCCTGCGAAATATCTAGTTTCATCATGTAACAGCCTTTGGGCAGGACTGTAGGTATCTTGAAATGATTGAGTAACCGAAGCTTTGGTACTAATATGTATTGGTTTAATCCTCTTAAGTCGAATATGGGTCGATATGACCCGTCTTTCTTCTTTCGAAGGAACATTTGTGACAGGTAACCGCTTTGGTATGGGCTCTCCTCGATAGCATTTGACTCCAGAAGTTTTTGTATCTGATCCTCCATATGTGGAGAAGTTTTTGTTTCGAGAAACTTTCTTGAGGATAGTTTTCGACATGGTGGCTTTGTTTTGAAAGGAATTCTGTAACCTAGTATAAACTTCTGAATGATTTTGGGCGCTAGTTGCCATTTGTGAACAAACTTTTGTAACCGTCCCGCCTTGAATGAGTCATTTTCCTTTACCAGTCCCCCAGTTTCTCTTCGATTGCTTTTGCTGTTGTTGGGGGTGTTGATTTTGTGGCTTGAAGTTAGTGCGCTGTACTTCTGGTGGGCCTCTTGGATTGCGATTGGTTCGGGGATTATGTTTTTGTTATATAGCTATATGTTACTATATCTACAGCAACGTGGGCTGCGTCCCCACCACTGGTGTTTATGAATAAAGTCAGTTCTAATATGGCGGTCGTGTTGTCACTTTATTGAGTCCTATTACAAATACATAATAATTGGCGACGATTCGGGAAAATGTCTAATTTCGGCGTGCTATCAACGTTTGATCACAATGTGCAAAAGTGGGACACATACAAGTGTAGATTAACCCAGTGGTTTATCGCCAACGACATCGCGGCGAAAACAGACGTTACGGGAACAAAACGACGCGCCATTTTGTTAAGTGCACTTACTGATGCTACATACAAACTCGCAGCGGATCTCGCATTACCAAAGGATTTACAGGAGGTGCCTTTTGATGATATTATCAAGCTATTGGACGTTCACTTCACACCAAAACGCTTCGGATTTACTGAACGCTATAACTTTTATGCAGCAAGCCGGCGAGTCGCATATTCAATGGGCGGCTAGACTTCGAGGGCTAACTGCTCATTGTGGCTTCGCAAATGTTGAAGAAGCACTACGTGACCGTTTTGTAATGGGCATTGTACCTGGTCCAGAGAGAGAAAAGCTGTTCGCGTGTGATTTGGAAGAATTGACGCTAGCCAAGGCGATTGAAATCGCAGAAAGCGTTCGCTGCGCGCGGGCTGCAGCAGCCACCGCGGTGCCGATGCCACCAAGTCATGAACAATTATTCAAGATTGAGAAAGGATATTTGTCGTCAAATAATCGCGATCTTTCAGTGAAAGAAAAGTGTTTGGTTTGTGGTCGTAGTAATCATAAGTCCTCACAATGCCGCTACGCAAATTACAAGTGCAAAAAGTGTAATGAAAAAGGGCATTTGCGTAATATGTGTAAAGTGGTCAAAACAAAGTATATAACAACAGGCAGCGATGTGGGTGAGGACGATGACGGTAAGTGTGTCAATAATATTCGCACAGTGCGGGGAGAACCAATGACAGAATCAGTAGGAATCAACGGGCAGCGATTAGTTTTTGAAATTGATAGCGGAGCTCCTGTTACTATAATCTCTGAAAAAACGTACAAGCAATACTTCAGCAGTGTACCGTTAACTAAGGTCCGGAATCAGTTATATTCTTATATTGGTAGCTGTATGGAATGCTTAGGAGCTGCAGTAATGCCGGTAACTTACATGAATATGACTCATGCGCTGACAGTACATGTTATTCGCAATGGCGGCCCTCCATTACTAGGCAGAGATTTTTTATCCCTATTTAATTTGCAGCTAGCACCATGTAATTTTGTAAATGCATCAAATAACTTTATTTCGCAATTACAAATGTGCTATCCCGATTTATTCTCCGACAAATTAGGTACATTTAACAAATATAAGGTAAAATTAAGACTTTGCGATAACGCGAAACCTGTTTTCTGTAAGGCGCGGCCGATGGCGTTTGCGTTACGTGCAGAGGTAGATAAAGAACTAGACCGTTTACTGAAATTAGGTATCTTGAAGCCTGTAGAACACAGTGAGTATGCGTCACCGATAGTCCCGGTGCTCAAACGTGATGGCTCCGTTAGGCTGTGCGCAGACTTCTCGGTGTCAATAAATAAACAGCTGGTAATAGAGCATTATCCATTGCCTACAGTACGCGAGTTGTTTTCTAAGTTACACGGCGGACAACAGTACTCAAAATTGGATTTGTCCATGGCCTATAAACAGCTGGTTTTAGATGATGACTCGAAAAAAATTACTTGTATAAATACCCATCGAGGCCTATTTATGTATACCCGTTTATGTTACGGATTGGCTAGCGCCCCGTGTATCTTCCAGAAAACAATGGAAAATTTACTGTCTGGCATGGATGGCGTGCTGTGTCTGTTGGACGATATTCTTATAACAGCGGAAAATCCAACAGCTCACATGGAAAGATTAAACGTGGTTTTGCAAAGGCTTCAGGATGCTGGTTTAACTCTGAGAAAAGACAAGTGCGAGTTTTTTAAAGACGAAATAAGTTATCTTGGCTACGTATTGGACAAAACAGGACTTAAAAAAGCACCAGAAAAGGTAAAAGCAATTGTAGATGCACCGATTCCAACCAATGTTAACAAACTGCAGTCATTCTTAGGATTAGTAAATTATTACAGGAACTTCGTTCCGCATGCATCAAGCATTCTCAGCCCTTTGTATGATTTATTAAAAAAAGGTACAAAATGGAATTGGGACAGAGAACACAATGATGCATTTATAAAAATAAAGAACATTTTAACTTCAGATCGAGTTCTAGCGCATTTTAATCCTGATTCAAAGTTAATCTTGACTGTAGACGCGTCACCTAGTGGGCTTGGAGCGATTTTGTCCCAAATTGATAAAGATGGTATCGAACGACCAGTATCATTTGCATCACGGACACTAAATGCAGCTGAAAAGCGTTATTCGCAAATACAAAAAGAAGCCACAGCGATTATATTTGGTGTTCGTCGCTTTCATCAATATTTATACGGTAGGTCAATTCCGTTTACATTGCGCACTGACCATAAGCCACTTATTTCGATTTTTGGCCCACATAAAGGTGTTCCGGAAGTGTCCGCGAACCGGCTGCAAAGGTATGCGATTTTCTTAAGTGCCTATAATTATACAATTGAATATATTCGAAGTGCCAATAACAGCTCCGACTATCTATCGCGTGCTAGCCTTCCCGAGCCGGTGGCGGCGGTGGTGCCAGTGATAACTCCCAGCGATAACGGGGAATCCGTCGATTTAGCTACCTATGTAAATTTTTTAGTAAAAGGCGATGTACCAGTCATGCTCAATGATCTGCGGGAAGAAACGCATAGCGATGTTCTATTAAGACAGGTTATCGACTTTGTTCAAAAAGGGTGGCCCAAAAAGGTTTTGGACCTACGGCTAAGGCCTTATTTTTTATGTAGGACCCAATTGTCCGTCGAAAATGGATGTCTCATGAGGGGACACAAGGTAGTGGTACCAGAAAAATTGCACAACAAATTGTTGTATGAGCTTCATAGCTCACATATGGGTATCGTAAAAACGAAAGCCGAGGCTCGCTCCCGTTTCTGGTACCCAGGTATCGATGCGGCGCTCGAAAGCATGATAGGGTCATGTGACGTATGTAATCAATTACGGCCATCACCACCGCGTGCGCCTCTTGCGCCATGGCAATATCCTGCCAAACCTATGTATAGAGTACACATAGATTTTTTGGGCCCCTTAAATGAACATATGTACCTAGTTATAGTGGATGCATATACAAAGTGGGTGGAGGTTTTTGATATGTGCGGTAATACTAGTTCGGCTGCTACAATCGACAAACTGTACGAGTATATGTCTAGATTTGGCTTAATGCATACGTTAGTTAGCGATAACGCATCAGTTTTTTCTTCTCAGGAGTTTAGAGCATTTTGTACGTTAAATGGGATAAAACACCTCACTTCACCCGCTTACCATCCAGCCAGTAATGGACAGGCAGAAAGTTATGTCAAAATAGTTAAGAGGGGTATTAAATCTTGTGTAATGTCATCCACAAATAAAAATGAAGTTAGGAATAGACTGCTGAAGTACTTGTTTGACTACCGAAACTCAGTACATTCTGTCACTGGATTCTCGCCTGCCCAGCTAGTGTTTGGGCACAAGCTGAGATCGCGACTTGATCTGTGTAATCCTCGCGCCGACGATAAAGATCTCAAGTCGTCCTCGTCCACATCATTGGCTGATAACGTCCAACGCAAACAGTTCTTACAGTGTAAAGCATACGGTGGAAGCGATATAAAAACAATCGATGTCGGTGATAAAGTTTTATATAAAAAATATGTGAACAAAAATAAGTTTGTTTGGTGTCAAGGCATTGTTTTAAACATAATCGGAAAAGTTATGTTTCTTATTAAAGACATCGTATCATCGGGTACAGTAAAAAAACACAGGAACCAGATCATATTGTATAAAGGCACGAAAAGCTTCCATGCCGATGTCAGTCATAACTATGATTTAGTTCAAATACCTACACTAGAGCTACCGGATGAATCCACTAGTGTAATGACGGCGGAGGAGACTGCCAATGAGAATGTGGTGCCTTCTACCCTTTCTGTGACGACGTCATCACCGACGACGCCTTTTACTTCACCCAATGACGGGATATCATCTAGAAGCTCTCGTAGGTTGTTAAGAGACATTCCTCGAGTAGATTATAGGTCTTTGTGTAACAGCAAATAAGAGGGAGGAAGTGTTATATAGCTATATGTTACTATATCTACAGCAACGTGGGCTGCGTCCCCACCACTGGTGTTTATGAATAAAGTCAGTTCTAATATGGCGGTCGTGTTGTCACTTTATTGAGTCCTATTACAAATACATAATAGTTTTGATGCAGTATATTGTCGGGTGGATCTATATCTATCCTTTGGTTGAGAGCAGGTAGATTTTGTGCGGTTCGCGAAGGGAAAAAACTTGCGGATATCTGTGTTCGAGCAGGTTTTTATTGCTTCCACTAAAGCTTCATCGGAGAATAGGTGAGTCTCTGAAGGAGGTATATTGTGTAGAACATCGTTGAGTGTTTTGTTAGGCACCTTAAAGGTAGTTCGTCTTTGCTGAATCACTTCTGCTCGTCGGCCGCAAACATATTGGAGTAGAGCGTCTGATTTTTTCTTGAACTGCGAGTCAGCCGACAAATATTCGTTTCGGATTTTACTTTTAAATTATTGTCTAGTAAATCTTGAAATATTTTCCTTTGCTGGAGAAGGCCGTGAGTGATAGCTCCTAAAGTAAGGTCAAATTTCTCAAGCACACCGAAAGATTTCCAATTAGGTGCAACGGAAGAAAGAATGTTGTTAACTTTCAGAGCACAAAAGGCTGGTGAGGCCTGAAATTGTCTTTGTATATCTACATATCTTACATCGCGCCACCCTTCCTGACCGAGACGTTGACATTGCTTTCCCTGTTTAAGGAATAGTGGATCGGTCTTAGATATTTTAGGTTCTGCTACAGTTGTATTTGGGTCAAAGTCAAAGATGTCCCCCGATTCTGATTTTAATACGGCTAACTCTCTCTGAGCGTCACAAATCTTGTTGCGTAGCTCAAGTTCTCTCAAAGAGCGATTGTCTAGAGATTCTCCTTGCGGGCAGGATTCATACTGTGGTAATCCTTCATGATTGTCTGATTGTGTGCTGTCTGGCAAAGAGTCGAAAGATGCATTGAGCATAGCGGGCTCCGGGACATCATCGTTCTGTATCGAGTTTGATAGTAATTTTTCGATATTATTACCTTGTTTGGCTTGTATTTCCAATAAGCGGTTAAACATTTCCATTTGTTGGTTTAGAACGGTGACAAGCAGGTGGTCACTGCGGTGACAAGCAGGTGGGCCGTTTTTTCTGAGGGCTATCAGTTTCTTCTATATCTTCCCGGGCTCTTTTACTTCTAATATAACTTTCGGGCTCTTCTATGACAGCATGTGTTGATGTTGACGCTGTCCGGGTGCTGTTTGTAGTAGCATTTTCTCCTTGTGGGTCAGTAGAGACACTTTGACGACTGGTTAGTTGGTTCTTGCTTTTAATGTCACGAACTGTATCCATAAAGGCGAGGTAGTACTTGCTTGAGCCGAATGTTCTAGATACAACATGGTGTGGTGAGTACAACAAAGCCCTACCAAGGGACCACTGCAAGATCTTTGATCTGGCACTTCTATACTTCCTTTCCGATAAAACACTAGCGTTAGGGTCAAAAGCCTTAGTTATGGCTGTTGTTGGGATTGCAAATCTTAGTTTGGCTTCGACTTTTGAAGAGATTTGTTCGCCGAAGAGTTCGTGGTATGAGTGGTCGTAGGCCCCCCATGTTCGCCAATCTGGAGGGAAGTATTCGTCGATTGAGTTTACGACGATTGCATAAGCTTCTTCTTCCCCCGGTGGACAGGGACGAGATGCTAGTTCTCCCAGAGTTGTCAGTATAGGCATGACCTGGAAATAAAGTCAAAAGGAATATTGACTGGTTTGTAGGAATATCTCATCCTACGCGTCTTAAGAGTCGACGGGAGTTATGATGGGTCATAGGAGGCGAAGCATGTTTTACAACATGATGCATCGATACATGTCGTCTCATGTTCTTGTCGCATCAGCGGATAAGGTGTTTTGCATCAGATGAAACAACGCGTAGCGTCAGATGAATAAACGCGTCGCATTAAATGATACGACGTGAAGCGTCGCATCACTTCATTCGATAATACCGATAAACAGAGTGAGTGTCGTGTCGTATCAGTTCAGACGACGTCGCGTCGCCGTAAACATCGTCTTCGCGAGAGCGCGCGCCGTGCTCGCGCCACTCGCCGTGACTCGGCACGCGCATACGACGCGGCGACGGTGAGCGCATCGACAACGTCGTGTCGTTTCGCGACACTACGACCCAATGGAGAAGCAGAGCTTCAAGTGACTGGCACTTTGACGTCGCCGGGCCATGGGCGCCACGCGGGATCAGGGTCAGTTGTAAGATTTAACAAATGTATACTTACAGTAGATGTATATCCGCACTCGCTGTTTCACTTTGTGTTATTTAATTCGAAATTTCGAAGAGACGTGTGAGTCGTTCGATATTCAAAAGCGTACTGAAGAGCGCGGCACTAGCGCCGCCCCGCCGAGCGCTGCGTCATGATAGAAAGAGATAGCAATAGAGCATGCATGGACGGTAGTACACGAGTTTGCGAATGTGTGAGTGACGATTTCATTGAAGCGTAATCTCAAGTGGTTCAAGCGAAGGCTCGAACACCTAAATAACTTCAATAATGACCTTTCCGTACAAAGTAGTAAGAACACATAATTTTTATTTTGAATGATCTATCCAAATACTAATTTTCAGACCTGTAAGCTTCGATAAACTATACCCTAGATTCTGCGCGAACGCTCCAAAGTTAACCAAACAAAACTGTGCTTATAATGATCTGAAGCACAGTTTTGCCGTTAGTGACGCGCTGATCGTCGAGTGAAACAATGCCGAAGTGCTCTGTGAATAGTTGCAAAAATAATACACTTACAAAGCGAAAAATACATCGGATTTCGTATTTTCGGTAAGTTTAATAAATATTTATAGTATTTTAAGTGATAAACATTCATAATTATTTAATTATCACCTCCAAATTAATACATCAACAAATTAAATTCCGTTACTCCTGTTACAGTTACAGTTGTCTCTTTCGCACCTGTAATAACATCCCATGCAAGACAAGAATAAGTGAGCCCTAATTCAGAACAAGTCTATTGGAGTCGCCATAATAATCTTTTATTTTCTCAGACTGTACACAGGCATTACTTTTACATTTTCCAACTTCCAAAAAGGAGGTTATCGATTTGACATGTGTGTATGAAATATTATTAGAACTGCAATATATTCACTTATAATATGGATTAGTGCTTACAAACATATATACTATATTTTTATGTGTGTGTGTGTGTGTGTGTGTGCATATGTATGTATGTTTTATGTACAAATACGTGTAAGAGTGACTTGGTTTACTGATTGGAAAAACACCACAAAACCTTTTTCAAGTTCTAGTGTTCCGGTTTTTAATCGATGTTGTATGTTAATAATTTAATATCGAAATGTCCGAGCCTGCACAATCCTGAATGCACGAGGTTTAGCGTGCACTCTTATTATTACAGATGATTTTCAGAATGTATGATTTGAATATAGTATGTTAACATTGTATTAACATTCATAATTACTCAAACACGTTTACTTTATACATTTTGCTGTAACACGCAGGTATCTGAACTGCAATTCAGGTCTGATACATTATATAGTTATATTATTTGTTTTTAATTGGTTTTTGTTCTGTGTGGAATAAATAAATAAATGTTAATGAAAATTAAAGCCGAATAATTAATATTCTGATTTCATTATAACAGATCCCTTTACTATCTCCCAACATCCGCATATAATTTACTACACACCTTTTCAACCCGGGCAAAACCAGGGTATATAAGCTAGTTGTATATACGGATAGTTAAAATTCCAATTATTAATGTCACCAAAAAAACTAATCACTAAATAATAGTTTTAGTACAAGATTAGGAGTAAGCGACTCCATTGTATTTTATGTTCTATCACAGCAAAGGGTAATACAATTTTACGAGCTCTCTTCAATGGCGCAGAGTAAAAGTGCTATAAGTTTATTACGAAGTAATTGAAAATTAAACCTTATGCAACTGAAACAAGGTTGAATATTGTTAAATAACTTAAATAGATTTACTACGTTTTTGTGTAATTTTAAGGTTTTTATGTGTATCTCAATAGATAGAAAGGTATAGGATAACTCGAGCCGTTTATATGCGTTCTGTCAATACGAAAAGTTGCATCTAGGGTATATTTTATCGAAGCCTGTAAGTTAAAAAACAAATGACTTTCATACAAACGTTTTCACCCATTTTTATCCTCTTAAGGATTGAATTTCAAAAAATCCTTTCTTAGTACACCCCTAAGCATAATGACGAATTTACCCCCCAAATTTCAAGTCTCTCACCAGCGGCTTGGGCTGTGCGACAGACAACTCTGTCAGTCAGTGAATCAGGACTTTGATTCTTATATATATAGAAGATGCCCTTAAATAATAAAAATATGATAATCGATTCAAACCATTTCCTGGCCCCGAAATGAAGACATAAACACACCTCACATTGGTGTCGATCAAATGCAAAAGCTTTTGGTAACCACTCACATTAACCACATCTGCACGAATGTTGATAGAACTTGGCGTGTGGTATTTTAAACCCTGAAATGAGAAATGGAATATTTTCATCCTTACTATTAACATTCCTATCCATTTACTTGGTAGTTCCCGAGTGATGCGAATGAAAACAAATTCTACCCCGTCTAAATTGTGAGCAGCCTTTTTTTTATTGCTGATAAGCTAGCCTTTGACCTCTATCACATATAGAAGTGATGGTGTGGTCAAAGATGTTGTTCAGGATAACCTACAGTTAAGCATATTACTATAATTGGCTAAAATTGTAAATAAAACAACGTGAATGAGATGCAGACATAATTTATTTATTTAATAGACTATACTTAGTATATACCATCAGTAATTGAAACAATCCTTAGAAACATCTTAGAGGCTATTTATTTATTTAATAGACTATACTTAGTATATACCATCAGTAATAGAAACAATCCTTAGAAACATCTTAAAGGCTATTTATTTATTTAATAGACTATACTTAGTATATACCATCAGTAATTGAAACAATCCTTAGAAACATCTTAGAGGCTATTTATTTATTTAATAGACTATACTTAGTATATACCATCAGTAATAGAAACAATCCTTAGAAACATCTTAAAGACTATTTATTTATTTAATAGACTATACTTAGTATATACCATCAGTAATTGAAGCCATCTTTAGAAACATCTTAAAGGCTATGATGTCACTTTTTTAGAATTGTTCAATGTATTTTGAGCCCATGCGCTGTAGCATAGGACTTTTGACATCTTTCCCTCCGGCAGGCGGGCACTGCAGCACCGAGTCGAGAGAGTAGCTTATATCATTTAATAGTAACACCACCGACTCAACTTTCGACGCACTGAGACTGAATTCAAAGTTACATAAAAGTTAAAACGCTTGGAAAAAGTTAAAACCCTACTTGCGCCACTCCGAACTCAAACCTGTATTCTCAAGCATGTTAGACTTTCTTACATAGATTATTTATTCGGTATGCATATCAATGCCTCAATATATTCAGTTTCTCTCGGCACTCTCCTGTCTTAAGGCTTTCCTCAATTACGAATAATTTTTGAGGAACCCGCTAGGACTTTGGAGCGTGATAGTTACGGCAAGTTTTCACTGAACTCTTTTCTCATGTGTTCAGGATCCTAATTGTTTTGACATTTTCCAAGCTGGCCGAGTCGAACACTGGCTCGTTAGACAGCCGGCCAGAGCAATGCGTTATCATTTAAATAAAAGAACTGGGTGATGGCCAGACTCATGCAGATTCCCCAGTCCACAGCTTGTTGACGTCACAAAGTTCTTGAACATCGTACAAAGTTAAGCAGTATACTAGCCCGGAGTGAACAAGCGTAGTTGGGGCCGGCTAGGGCTCACGTCAACGTCTATTCAGTACTGGATTGTAGACTGTCCCTGGATTGTAATCAGACTGATTTAAGATTTGCCAGGCTTGCTGTCCAGTTATAGAGTTCCGGATCATCGTTTCTGCTTCCGAACGAGACGGCCTTTCACCGGCCCGGGCCGAGCCGGTGGCATTGCGGCCAGTCGCAGAGCGACGTTTGTCCACCACCGTGGCGTCTCTTAACTGTCAATCACTGTGGATTTTTATTGGATCGGTAAACTGAGCTGTCAAGATGTAGAACAATGCTGGAGCAGGCACCAGGGATAAGTACCTGTAATGAATAGATATTTTGTGTACGTCACTATAGTCTGTTTTTTTAACAAACGAGTACTGAGTATATCTCTCGCACATCTCCGATATTGACAGAGTGAGATGGGTTCTTGCCGTCATTGGTCAATGTATTTGTTTTGAAATTGTTAAGGCCCGTTCATATTGAATACTTACTTCTAAAATGTACTGGATAAAAAAATACTTTATTATTTTATGATTTAAATTTGCATAGGGTAGGGTGGTGCAGGTGCATGGTGGTGGGAGTGCGCACTTTCTTTTGTTTTTTAGATAAAAATAAAAATAAACATTGAAGGATTTATATTACTTTTTATTTTTTAGCTAAGGTTAATTAGTTATAGAAAAAAAGATACATAATGGACTTAAAACTTATAATGTAGCAAATATATCAAATTTAGTAAAACTCCTGATTGCGCGCTCTTGTACAACCTATGTGGACAAGAATGCGCAGGCCAAATGTGCAAGTGTGCGCAGTGAGCACAAGAGTGCGCATCACTTACATATTGACTGTGAACTGGCATTAAGTCCTATCTGATTTTTCCTATCTGATCACATTGTTTTTCTTAAGGGTGGATTGAAAAGTTCGCGGCCTCAGCAAGAAAACTATTTGTAATATAAACAAAAGTAATTTTATTTTTCCACGTAATCTCCACTTAACTCAATGCACTTCTTACATCTGGTTTCCAAAGTGTATGCCAGTCATAAAAAAAGTTTCTTCAAGGCCTTCAAAAAAGTCACCCACTGCAGCTTCGACCTCCTCATTTGATGAAAATTTTTGACCTCCAAGGGGTTTTTTTAGGTTTGGGAATAAATGAAAGTCTGAAGGTGCCAAATCAGGGGAATAGGCGGGATGCGGCAGTAATTCAAAGCCACAATCGCGAATTTGAGCCATAGATTCAACAGACGTGTGAACGCGTGCATTATCTTGATGAAACAACACTTTCTTGCTGAGTAATCCTGGCCTTTTCGCTTTAATTGTTTGACGCAAACGACGTAAAAGGATGCAGTAATAAGCCGAGTTTATAGTTTCACCTTTTGCAAGGTAGCCAACATGATGACACCCTTAGCATCCCAAAAAACTGACGCCGTCACCTTGCCAGCTGACAAAATTGCGTTGGCTTTTTTTGGAGTCGGTTCATCAGGTTTTTTCCTCTGCTTGGATTGCTGTTTTGACTCTGGGGTGTAGTGTTGTACCCAGGTTTCATCCATTGTCACAAACCTGGCCAAAAAATCTTGTGGATCAGCCTCAAACATTTCCAAACAGTCGCGAGAAATCGTGAGCCGTATTCGTTTTTATTCAACTGAAAGCAATCTGGGTACCCACCGCGCAGAAACCTTAGAAAATCCAAGTTCATTGACTATGATGTTTTGTGTTCGTTCATACGAGATGCCAATAGTGTCTGTAATCTCCCTGATGGTCAATCTCCGATCTGCCAATATCAGATCACAGATTTTCCCGATGTTTTCTTCAGTCGTAGACGTCGTAGGCCGGCCGGAGCGAGGGTCATCTTTTTAACGTTTAAATTCAGCAACCCACTTTTTCACAGTCGTATACGACGGAGCAGATTCCCCCAATGTTGTTGACATGTCTTCGTGATTCTCTTTTGGAGTTAGTTTTTTTTAAACAGGTATTTGATGACCGCACGTTGCTCAATTTTCTCCATACTTTAAAAATGCTGCACTTAGGCTCACAAAATTCAGTCTAATTTAAAAACTGATAATGCTATTGCGATAAAATTTTACAATGTGACAACCAGAGAGTAAGCAAATCGAATGAGGTCAGTTACATTAAAATAGTTCAAGTATTTATGTGTTAGGCCGCGAACTTTTCAATCCACCCTCGTAAGTAGCATGATAAAAGATAGGATCTTAAGCCAGTTCACAGTCGATATGTCACATTTGAAGTGTACAAAACCCACATAGCCTGTGCACTTCTCATGCCACCAATTTGTGCAGGAAACACACTCTATTCAATCTTCAATTATTGGCTCTGTGTAAATCTCTAAGCAACCTGGACATGCCTACGCTTTATTTTTTTTTTTTTTTTTTTTTTTTGGTGCATTTTTCTTTGGTTGAGATTTGATGTTGACAAGCTTCTTTTTTGATAAAGATTTCAGACTTTTCTTCGTGGCTTCTTCTTCAAGTTCTGTTTCCTTCTAGACATTCTGAAAAACAACCTGTATTCATCAGCATCAATCGGAATAAATATAAAAAAGATATATTAAAATGAGACATTTCGTTAGCAAACACACCATTATATACAAGAGTCGGCGCGCACTCTTGTACATAATAGCACTGCGCACTCATGCACAGTCCCTGCTATAAACTGTTCGAAAAATTACTAAAGCGCCATCCTATGAAAGGAATGCAATACTTGACCCGGCAACATGCAACTAGACAACAACTTTAACCACATAAAATGTTACAATCAGCTTACCTCTTTAAGACTTATTACACTGTAGTTTACAAAGACCCTAAGGGCCCGTTTCAGAATGTCCTAATAAAGTTTCGGGTAGCTAACCAACACATAAAATAACTGAATGACAAAAATGACAGACAACCGATGAATAGGCAAAATCGATGATTGTGAAACGCAAAGATAGTGTTTTATTTATTCTATTTATTATTACTACTATGTATTATTACTATGTTCCGGGTAGTAAAACCGGAACTTACTCGAATATTCTGAAACAGGTCCTAAATATTATATTAAATACGGCAAAAACACTTTTTACTCATTTATTCCTTCAAAGTTGTATAAAAACACGCGGGAGTTCTACGTACTATTATTTGGTTAATTAATTATATAACAAGACTGAAGTTAGCCGTAGATCGCTGTATTCAGATTGGATATTGGGTGTGCGCACTCTTGTACATCGCGGACTCTTGCACCACCCTACCCTACTTAGTATATTCATAACAAAATTTTATGTTCGCGCTTATGATATAAAACAATATTGTAATAGTATATATATTTTGCACTAGAACATATAAATCAAATAATTCTACTACAATTCTTGTAATCTTAAAAAATATCGTCATCCTTCTGATGAACTTTCTGCAGATACATCAGTACTTAATATTATAAATGCGAAAGTAACTCTGTCTGTCTGTCTGTCTGTTACGCTTTCACGCCAAAACGAATGGACCGATTTGAATGAAATTTGGTATGGAGATAGTTTGAGACCCGGGAAAAAACATAGGATAGTTTTTATCCGACTGCGCAAAAAGAGGTTTATGTTTTCGCGCGATAACCGACATACGCGCGGGCGGAGCCGCGCCCGGAAAGCTAGTACGTAATAAAAAGAGTTCAGACAATTTTTTTTATAACTTTTGTTATTTTCTGCTATATCCCTTCACTTGAGACCAACCGAGTTTAATTGGGTTGAGCTCAAAGTGAATGCAGTAACATTTTTGGTACTCGTGGGTAAAAAAAAACAGACTATAAGTACGCTTGTGCATGTAATTCTTAAGAATAAACAGATTTTTTACATAAGATGAGGTAATGCACATTTCTGTGGATTATTTTTTATATTCACTATCTTTCACCTTGGGTATTTGATTCGCGTTAAAAGAATGTTATGTAAGATTATAGATAATGTTCAAAGTTTGTCATTCTTATTATCTTACACTTATTCAATTTTGTGGGGTTACTCACTATAGATATACTGTACTGTAATAGCCGGATCGTCCACTGCTGAACATAGCCTCCCCTATAAAGGGGGTATTTGCCATAATCCCCACGCTTGGCAGGCGTCTTGGGGATCGCAGTGTAAGTTGGAAGTTCTTTAGAAGGCGCTTCTTCCCACCTTCCAGTATTTTTCCCTTAGTCGCCTCTTACGACACCCATTGGATGATATGGGGAGGTGCAATTCTAACCGGGCACCCCACGGGGCTACACTATAGATATATTAAAATTTATTTTATGGAGTTCATAAACAGGTACATAATATTTTACGTATTTTCGTATCAACAACTGATACGAAAATACGTAAAATATTACCTGTTAGTAGCCACAACGTTCAACGTTGAACAAAGGCATTTCTCATTAGGGGAGGGTTTTCCATAATCCTCACGGTTGGCTGGCGTGTAGGACTCTAGGGAATATTTTTCTAAATTGACAGCAATTTTTACTGAAAAATATGGTCAGAAAATAACGGTAGTAGCAGAATATATAAAAAAAATGTGTTTCATGCCATGGTATAGCTGTAAATGACGTCAATGTTGCTGGCCACTATACTCCATCCGCAGTTAAGCCATGGTCCCAATTTAGCCACACCTTCATATTTTTACATTGGCATGATAACTTGAGCTGTTTGTTTAATTGACACTATACTTAATTTTTGTAGTAAATTACAGCTGTTAAATTATTTTCCTAGAGATAAGATACATCAATAATTTGTAGAATGTGTCAACGTAACTAACTGTTCAATAATAATATTTAACTAACTTCGCCACACGGTTTCAACCGTATAGAAAATGATGAAAAGTGATAATGTAAATAAAAAAAACATCTATAGTATTATATACCAAAATTACAAATTTACAAAAGAATAAATTATAGTATGTGCGGGATTCGAACCCGCGTCCATCCATCCCTATAGCCGTGATATGCTCTGACCGACTGAGCTAACATGACATTATGACTCAGAATTTTTGCTCTCGTTTTTCAACCATCGTATCGGGATGTAGCGACACCTATAGTTCAACTTGCGTTGTACTACAAACAAGACCAATTTTGCAATTGGTGTTAAACTTGTAAATGATGACGCAACCTTATAATTTTAATATTGTTATGTTTGCAATAACGCCTGCCCTGTAGATTACATTACAAAATCACAAAAAAAAATTATGTATTATTGTGTTTCTGCGGTTTACATTAAAAAAATACAAAAAACATTTTGTAATACAATCCCCAGAGGAGGCGTTATTGCAAACATTACATTATTAAGATCTATGGTATTCATTCGAACCTAAACTATCTATATTCCAAGTATCATCCAAATCGGTACAGGCATTTCAGTATTGAAGGTGTAACAAGCATACACACTCACACAATGATACTTCCGCATTTATAATATTAGTGTGTTAGTATGTATTCATGAAATGAAAAGTCTTTACAAAAAAAATACCAAAAAAATAAATTTCCTAAATATAACTTCTGTAAACTTATTAGGAGTAGGCTAGGATTAGCGTTATATTCACAGGAAAGATTCCGACTAGTTTTGGACTATTTTGAAGTCCGCCCTCTGGGAGTAACTATAAATATAACGCGGGTCCTAGCCGTTTTTTTTATTCATGATAGGTTAGCCTTTGACCACTATCTCACCTGATGGTAGGTGATGATGTGGTCGAAGATGTTGTACAGGCTAACCTAAAATTACTGGCTCTCAAGGACAGCTACCGGAACACACCGTTAGGTGCTTGACGATAGATTTTTCTACTAGAGGGTGGTAGCTAGCCAGACGCACATTCGCAAAATGCCCTACCACCATGCAATAACGACTGCTATCCTTAGACAACAACCGGGACCGACGGCTTATCGTGCCCTTCGAGGCACGGAAGCGCACAGTAACGCCACCAGCGGTCACCCATCCAACTCCTGACCGATGCGGACGTTGCTTAACTTAGCTGATCTGTTCAGATTCGCTGAACAAACTTCGCTACGAGCGCTTCGAAATAAGTTAATATGGATAATGGATGTTTTGAAAATGTGACTAGCTGATGTCTTACCACAACTCTTTGAATCCAGTCAAAGATATAATCCCGTAAGCATGTACCAGCCAGTGACCAATCAATATTATCAGGTTCCTTGCATCAGTGACAGAAGACAAGAGAAGCGCTGGTGCCGACTGCACCAACTTTATTGAGAAGTGCGACGCTGATGTCATCATGGAGATAATTATTATTATGTAGGGGAACGAGCAATCTGTAAATGAAATAATTATATTAAAATTAGCCACACGAACCAATTTTGAAATTGTGCCCGTAAGAAGGGTATAATCCTTGTCGTATACTACATGGAACGATGAAACCTAACAATATATTTTATGTCTAGATAAGGTCTAGATCTCGGATAAATCAATCTCGTTCCTCTGACTGACTGACTCTTAAGAGAGTTAAACAATGCTTCAAATTCTGCCTTTCGTTGTAATTTTGTAAGCTTATTCGTCTAGCGGGCGTCATTGTAAAAATTACATTGATAGAATTAGGCACTGTGCCCGTCACGAAAGAAAAAGAACTGTCTGTGTTAAACACAGAGCTTGAACAGGCTTCACCGCATGGTTAAAGGGCATTTTGCGAATGCTCGCCCGGCTAGCTATCATCAGTTAAGTAGAAAATCTGACGCTCGGCATATAACAGTACTAGCTTTCCGGGCGCGGCTCCGCCCGCGCGTATGTCGGTTATCGCGCGAAAACATTAACCTCTTTTTGCGCAGTCGGATAAAAACTATCCTATGTTTTTTCCCGGGTCTCAAACTATCTCCATAACAAATTTCATTAAAATCGGTTCAGTAGTTTTGGCGTGAAAGCGTAACAGACAGACAGACAGACAGAGTTACTTTCGCATTTATAATATTAGTACTGATTCCGGTAGCAATCCTTAAGAGCTAGTAAAATTACAGGCATATTGTATGTCTCAGCGTGACGTGCGCAGTGCAGTTCGTCACTTTGTACGAAATGCATATATTAAGGGGTCACCCCTGCTGTCCATATACCGCTTAATAACAGGT
Source organism: Plagodis dolabraria (assembly GCA_963854805.1). Lineage (NCBI taxonomy): Eukaryota > Metazoa > Arthropoda > Insecta > Lepidoptera > Geometridae > Plagodis > Plagodis dolabraria. The sequence goes on along the minus strand of OY978459.1, from coordinate 15,311,179 downwards.
AGGCAGCGTGCTAGTTCCGTCACAATGCTATAATATATTTAAAAAACAAACCACGAAATCAGATATTGTAATTTTTTTCCCCTACGATTCACCCTCCATTGGTTTCCATACTGTTGAGAGGGACAACATAATAGGATAATGTTTATTTTTCTGGCTCCACTTGTATTATTTAGTACTGATAGTAGATACTAGCCTTTGACCACTATCTCACCTGATAGTAAGTATGGATTTATTCGAAGGTGTTGTTCAGGCCAACCTAGAATTGCTGGTTCTCAAGGACAGCTGCCAGAACACCACCGTAAAGTGTTATGCCAACAAATTTCCTACTTGAGAGTGGTTAATGTAATGACCATTCGAAAAATGCCCTACAACCATACAATTGTGTAATGCGCCATACACCCAAACTTTTTTATTTAACTGAGGACGTCGCGACAACAATTTAGTTACTATTGAAGTGACACATAATATAACGTATGAGCAATTTGACGATGTTGCAAAAGTAGCCTCACGCGCTCAGTTGACCCCACCGCGTTTGTACCGAGCGTCCGTACATCAGCCCAACTCATTAGTGTAACCTTTTATGTACCTCTGACGGACAATACTTAATAGTGATCACGGAAATGTAGTATGTACATAATATTTTAATTTAATTTACCCTTCCAGGAGACAGTCAAGAACACGCATATGGAAGAAATAAGGGCGCACACATAAATCTTTATAGGTGACGGGCGCCACGATTACAGATAAACATTACTTAGAACCTTACAGTGGTGACCCCGACGTGATATGAACATGCAACCTAATATACATGCATGCGAATTCAATAATTTAAAGACTCGTGCCACCCAAATGATGGATGAGCAACCCTCTTGACGGACCCTTGTGCTTCCACCGACGAAGCACTTGCGCCGCATACGGCCGGAGTCAACTCCGACGATTTATCGGAGACTGATGATGACATATCGAACATACGAGTATTTATATGATATGCAAGGTAGGTCGACTTGAGGAACTTACTAGCTTATAGGTCTGTGATTAGAACTTCTGGTATCATGGTATCTGTTGTACGTGTTTCTTCTAGTCGTGAGTGAACATGCACTGATATCAATGAAGTGAAATTTTTTATAGTATTTTTAATATTTTTTTAGGTTTTGTTTCATAAAATAATTCAGCATTTCGCCAGTCTCATCTATTCAACACTGGAACATGCCAGTCTAAAAGATAGAGGTATTCACGAGCCACCTCTATAATCAAATTTCAAACTAACTCAAATTGCATTTTTTTACACCAAATTAATTCACTTTTATTTACATACAACTCATGCTTGACCAAAATATTTTCTATGTCAATATTGTTGTCACAAAAAATATCTGATTGTTTTTCTCAAGGCAGTTTCCCTGTATATGCTATGATTTCTGATTTCGTCATAATGTTCCAATAAAAAATAAACTCACTGTATATTTAGTGCTATGAAAGTTTCGGTTATTATTAGATTGATTCTAAACTAAATCCAAAACATGGGCTAAATGCCATGAGCATAGTTATGTGTCAAGTACTTGATGTACTTGATACAAAACAGAAATAGAGGTTGGGGACAGTGCTTTATAAAAAATACTTGCTACTACTTACAAATCAATCCAGCGGCAAGAGTGTGTATAAGCACAAGTATGGGATAGAAGTACAATGCACAGTATATGGCTTTCTTGCCTACATTTGATGTATTCCATGCCAGCAACCACGGCCTGAGTGTTATCGTCATAAGCAGGCTAAATGCATACATTAGTAGTACCACTGTATATCTGGAAAAATAAGATAATGTCTCAATCAAATGTTCTTTTCTTCTTTATCCTCTTTGAGAAGTTTAGGTATTATATTCAATTCTATATTAAAGTAATCAAGAATGTCAAGAAATTTAGTTAGACTGGTTGATTAACATATTGACAAACAATATAATCGGGGTTTAAATATGAAGAGGTCATTATGTACAATACAATTTATCAAAATAAACCTATGATAATAGTGTCAGATTTCAGAGTGAAACTGAATGACATTTAATGTTTGACTTTCAATTGTTTTTACATTCAACTTTTATTATGAGGATACAGCTAAAATTAGAATAGTACTCAAATATGAGTGCTGAAGTGAGACTATTGCAGCAGAAACTTTGTTTGGAGAGGATCTGGCTAACAAAAGCGCAAGTCGTTAATGGTTTTAACGATTTTTGTAGTAGAAAACTTAATCTGACGAATAAACAACCTGGAAGACCAGCCTCTAAGGTAAATATCAATAAAGTGAAGGTGATGTTAAAGGCGGTCCATGTCAAACTACCAAAGAATAATTTTTATTTAGAGCCCACAATATGCCTGTGGGATGCCGAGCTAGAATGTCACCCTCCCATTGCTACCTGTGGGTATCATAAGAGGCGACTAAAGGTAAAATACCAGAAGGTAGGCAGATGGTCCTTTCAAAGGAACTGATATCAAACATTGAATCTTGAATAAGTCATAGATAAATTAATTTTATCCTATGACTGAGATAAATGAATGTTAAATAGTGACTTGTAATAAAAAAAATACAAAATATTCTTAGGAAGCAGTACAAAATGCCTATGCATAGCTTGTTGAGCCTAGATCCATGGAGTTTTATCAGAAAAGTTTAAATGATCTTCCTATTCATAGCAAATATGTTTGGACTATGAAGTTACACACTTTAATTAAATAAATTTATTTCAACCTACAAAGTGTATTTTAATTTATCATTATTAAATGGAAATTTCATATTTTAACCCATATTTTCTTTTCACTTAAACCCAAAGGACTGAGTTGAACAAAATTTTCAATTTAATAAAATTCAAATATAGGTATAAGGTACATAAGTGATACAAAAAACTTTATGTATAATTATGAATGTCTATTTAAAATATTAGTTATTTTGGGGAAATTGACCTGACCTGAGGCTTGCAACTCAGCAATAGACACCTACGAGCAGCAACAACACTAGCTAAGACAAATTTACTTATGTATGATACTTACAATGGGTATACAGCTTCTTGTGTACAATGCAACATTTCCTTATAATCAGGTTGTGGGTTGTGCAGTAAAGTGTACCAGTCAGACAATGCTTTAGGGGAGCACACATACAATTCAAACGTGCCCATTGGGGGCAGAACAAGCAGTGCTGTTACTGTGCCTGTCACAACTTCCAGGGTAGCACAAAGATGCTGAAGAATTATGTTTTCTTTTCTGAAATATAATATTCATGTTTGATTTTACTTTAAATTTGATATCTTGCACATAGTATTTAAACCCCCTGTGGGGTGCCTGGTTAGAATGTCACCCCCTAAAATATGGGAAGTCGGGCACCAGTGCCTACTGAGGAGCTGATATCTCAAACTGTGATCCCTAAGACGCCTGCCAAGCGTGGGGATTATGGCAAACCCCCGCTTAATGGGTGAGGCCCAAGAAGGTACAAGAGTTTTCATTGCATTTTATCTCTATAAATCAGTAATTAAATGAAACAATAAAAATATGAGATGTTTTAAGGATATTTTACATTATTTTATCTTTCCATTTTGTTTCAAGTAATTTTATAAAAATTGAGCCACTTATCCATAATATAAATAATAATATGGTAAAATGGATAAAATTGATATAATTAAATGAATGTTTCTACATTTGCAGTGTGAGTAATGTATAAGCACTATGCTGCTGTAAGACATTAAATTGACTACCTGTGACTGTTGACCTGATGACCTGTGTTTTCAGATGCCAATAACTCTTATACAGTAGAAACTCGATTAACCGGACTAATTGCTGTCGTAAGGTATTCAGATAATCGAAAATCCGGATAATCGAATGTATGAAAAAATTGAGTTTAAAAAAAATTGAGTTTTAGTTACAAAATGTAGATAAGAGATACATTTTCTAACATACAATGTGTGCACACATTTATGTACATAAATATTTTCTTTAATAACATACATGCCAGTCAACATTACAAGTATTTCAGAGTTCATCCATGCACTTTTTTTAATTTTATACATTCAGGGCACCCTGATATTTTTAAAACATGTAGGTTTTTTTTGTATTTCCTATTGGTAAAAAATTTATAATTTTATGGGCTCCGGTAGCATTAGCACAAACTAATATTGTTCCTAGCTCTTTGCTAGTTTTATATCCAGGACCTGGATTCTCTCGCCTAGAAGCTAAATATTTCGAAAGTAAAAAGGAGTTTCATCCGGTTTCATCAGCATTGGAATCGAAATCTAAGTCACAGATATTTTTATTCAATTACTTCTTAAAATTATCCTTCAAAGAATTTATTTAACCAGTTTAATTGCCCAGTTGAAAGTTTTTATAAAAAGCGTCTTCTAAAGGTAAATTTTTCAGTTTCTTCATCATATTCAGATTATTCCCATCTTCACTATATAATTTGCAGGTGAACAACCAAATTATAATTTATATACAACAATAGGTATTCTTCTTAATATCACTTATCATGGATGTACCTACACCATACCATGGTAATATTAATATTACAAATATTAATGTGACCATACTTATCAACCACCTTACGAATTGGTTCTCCTTTTTTTTAATGAATCAATAATATTTATTTCGTCTTTAAACGATAAAACCTCACTCTTACGCTTTTATATTTTTAAGTATGTATATGTGACACGCAGATCTCTAATACAGCAACAAAACACGTGTGCCAGCGATCTTGCGGGGCTCTGGCGGGGTAATGCCAGTTTCAACATGTTCATGTTCAACAAGTCCGGATAATTGCGAATCCATATAACTGAGGGCTGGATAATCATGTTTCTACTGTATAGACAATCCAACCTACCAAAGTTTCAGTGGAAAAAATAATTTTCAATCTAAGTGTACTAATATAGGCACATTTGGATTAGCTCTTATGAATTTCAACAGAGCTTCAATAATAGTAACAGAGTTCCAGAATGTAAATGATATACAAGCGACCCTGCACAAGGGTTCTGCAGTTTTATTAAATTAGAAAAACTCAATCCGTTGAGGATTTTCTGTCATCACATTGATTTGCTTAAAGCAAGTTGTGGCAGTATAATCAGTACATATTTTTATAAAAATAATTCATATTATTACAGGTTATTTTAACAGCATAGGTATGTTATATGTTGTAATACTGGGTAAGTTCATAATTGACATAGATCTTACTTAACATTGAACAAATTAAGTTTAGATTTTGTATACTTATTGTGAGAATTTAGTGAACTTGCTTCTGCAGTAAGAAAAAATTAAAACATTGCGAATTACTCCATAAATCTCACCATAACTGGTTGACTTAATAGTGTGCAGAGAACGATAAACTTACACTTTGCCGATTGACACCATATCAATAAAAAACCAATGCAGCACCAAAGGCAGTAGTACCATAAATCCTAAGTACTGCCAATCGTATAGAGAAGGCTCATCAGTACAAGGCATGCAGTAACTAGTAGCGTTTGTACGGAAACCTCTAGGACAGGCGCCGCAATCACTCCAAGTTCCATCTTCGAGCTCCGTTCGACCGCAGTACAGGCCGGGGCAAGATCGTACGACTGACATTGGTAACAGATACAGGTGACCTAAGATATCTTAGAAATTTATTACGGTATAAAAAATCCTGGAAAATGCAATTCAACACAAAACAAATATTTTGATGTGGGAATTGTGGGAAAATGTTTTTTTTTTATTACATTGGTTTCACTTTGGTTGGATCACAGATCAGATAGATAGAATACATGATAGAATCTGATAGATGTTTTTATGCAGTGACTAGCAGTGTTGCCAGCAACTAAATCCGACAATGGCCGTTAACCCATACATACGAGCTGAGCAATTTTCAGTTGAACATGATACAATAATATATGTTTTCTTGGATCATGATATTCTATATATTTTTCTTTACTCACTTACAAGTGTGTTCAAAGCGAAAAGTCAGAAGTAATTTTTGTGAAACTTAGTATTCAGATGGTACCGTTTGTAGCGTTTTTGCCGTTTCAAAATTGGCATTTGCATCTATAAGCATTAAAAACCATTTTTTAATAATTTTGCTATTTTCGGTCACCATTTGATACATACAGTAACTACATACAGTGCGCCCGAAATTTCTTATTTTTTAATATTCCGTGGTATAGCGGTACGTGCTTGGATAAAAAAGGTTATAAATTGTGCATCGAAGTTTTTTAAGAGGAATCAAAATTTATTGATTTATTCGCTAAGTCCAGTCACCTGATAAACAGTTCTTGTTTCAATTATTGTGGTAGTGACTTAAAAATGGAGAAAAAAAATATTCATTTAAGTACCCAACTGACACTCTTCTCTCTATGTAATACCTACTTAGACCAGTAGTTAAATTATATTGATGAAAAGAACAGTCAAAACCGCTCTTCCAGACACCTCCAGAGATTATAAGTTGATCTCTAGAGTAAATCGCTATAGGTATTGGTAGTTTACTGCATTCATTCATCGTTGACCTAACCATCACTTAACATCAGTCGTCAGTTATGCTCAAACGCAAGAATTTTGGAATAAATAAAACAAAATCCTGTTTGATCCAGTGTTGCAAATTGAGCATATAATTTTATTTATATAGGTAAATAAGTCCACACCTTATCAGGAGTTCAGGGTATAGCATAGCAATATAAGATAGCAGTTCTTGAGAAGGCGCAGCTGCCCACTTTCTGATAATTTTACCGTCTTCGCTTCTTACGACTCCCACACGAAGATAGGAGGAGGAGGGTGCAATGCAATTCTAGCTTGGCATCCCACGGGAAGGTAGGAAAGTAGGTGCATACAAGAAACTTAACCGAGTCCATTTCGATCTAAAACACAAAACCACAAATAGCTTTGGTATACTCCGCATACTGGTATACTCACTCATAGTAGCATTAAAAATAACATAAATGTTTAAGGATTGGTACTAATACTAACATACTTACACCTTCAAATAATTCTGACATATACCTATTAGGTGAGTGATCTAAGGTCTAAAAATGCACGCCCCTCCAATATACCTTCATGCTTCATAGTAGCCTCGAGTGGTAAAACCAGTGAATACTCAATTAGAATACTTAATTATTTTGTATTTAATCAATTCAACAACATTTACACGTCAAATTACAATGCTTTAAACTTTCCGGCTGGACCTTGAGCAGGTGCCCGCGACGTTATTCGCGCTCGAAGACGTTTAACAGTCAAACCTAAGATAAGGAAGGATAGGTAGAGCAGAAACAGGACAACTATGATTATGTAGATAAGGACGTCCATCATGTAGTACTGGCTGTAGGTGACGCCAACTGCTGGAGAACGAAGATGACGAGCTCCACGGTGTCTCAACACGTACTCTGTCCACCATATGGCGTTCTCTGGGCCAGACACGATGGGATCTGTTACCTTTTCCTTCAATTTGGAAATAGATGTTTTGTACCTGCAAACGGGAAATTTCAGTAAGGATTAGAATACTATTAATACACTTAGGACTTATAATGAAACAACTTATATAATCAAACTTAACTGAGCGCTTCCGTGCTTCGGAGGGCACCTTAATGCGTCGGTCCCGGTTGTTGTCTTAGGATGGCAGTTGTTATAGCATGATGGTAGGGCACTTTGAGAATGCCCGCCTGGCTAGCTATTACCCTCAAGTAGAAAATCTGTCACCAAGCACCTAACGGTGTGTTCTGGCAGCTGTCCTTGAGAGCCAGTAATTCTAGGTTAGCCTGAATAACACCTTCGACCACAGCATCAATTACCACCTTAAGATAGTGGTCAAAGGCATAAAAAAAATAACAACTCAAAACTGTGATATTTCCGTACCACTTACATTCATCCATGTTTTAAAAGTACTGAAGTTGGCCTTACATGGTGTGCCACAAATATGTTCACTTTATCATTCTTTAAATACGAGTACCTACGTTGTATACAATAAAGACTATCTTTGGATCAAAATTATAGAATAAAAAGTTAGAGGGCCACATCAAGCGAATCAAAAACTTCAAACTTACTTTTGGTTACCAACAACCTCCATGATCACCTTCTTGACAGTGTCTTTATCCAAATAGTATGGGTCCAATATTTCACCAGCTCCATACTTCGTAATTTGTTCTATGAATACTTTCCTGGACTTTATTAAAGGAAGCCCTACGATAGGCACTTGATAGAACAAAGCTTCTTCGAGTGATCGCGCTCCACCGTGGGTGATGAAAGCTTTAACGTTGGGATGAGCTGTAAAACAACATAAAACTGTCTAGAAATAGTAACAAAAAACACATTGCACCTACCAGTTGAAGAGGTAGAGCGTAGACAATTTTTCTACAATCACTAGTTATTAGGTACTCATAACATTAATCACCCAAAATTTGTTGTTGTGGGAACCACGGCAAAGGATGCACGTTATTTGGCTTATTGATCACAGTGGCGTTTCCAATCTTCCACAGGACAAGGACTGGTAGTTCTTTAAAGGCATCGGTCAGTGTTTTCAGGATATGTGGCGCCAGTTGTTCCGATTCCTGGACAGCCCCCAGGCTAAAATACACTGCTCCCTTCCCTGCAGAGTCCAGCAGCGCTTGCAAGTGCTGCAAAAAAGAAAATTATAGCACACAAAAACTAACGTGATCTCTACGGTCTTTGTTGTTAGATCAAAGCTAACTTTTTACCTGAGGTAAGCCAGGAGCTGGCTTGATGTGCATCCGATCAACAAATGCAGTAGCCTGTGATACTGGCCTGTTACCGATCAGCAGCGGATTGCTGGCGATAAAGAGCATATCGATATCGTTCTCCACTTCTTGAAGATTTCTCTTCAGACCAAATATTTTCTTTGCCGCAAGGTCACACAGAGGAAGATAGTTGTTATTATAGTCATTCCTAGTCTGAATATGACGATAAAACTCTGTTATTTTCTGCCATCGAGTCAAATTGTTTCCGTAGTTTAACGTATTTACATCTGGATACAAAATCGGATGGATTGGGTTACCCTTCGCTTCATGTTGATGTATTTTGCCACTGGAAGTGGTGATAGCTATATGTGGCACTTTATACTTGTCAGCAACAGCATACAAAACCGGGACATCCGCTTCTGTTACCACGAGATCAAACTTGATATTTGGGTTAATGAAAAGTGCGGTCATTTGCTTGGATTTCAGTTGCGCTATGGCCAACTTGAGAGCATGCTCGTTCATAGCTTTAAGTCTCGTATAGTAGTCATCTGTGTTGGACATGAGCATTTTGAATTCATCCCAGTACGGAGCAGATTCTTGACCCACGTCTAGCTCCACAATTCTTTCGACATCTGGATATTGGAACTGACCCGGGAAAGGTGTCATCAGCACGACAGAATGGCCTTTCTGTGCAAGTAGAGAAACATACCCTCTGAAGACAGAATGATCAGCAAATGATAATGACGAGAAAAGTGCAAGAATTGATGCCCCATTGGCGGCACTGTAACAGCAGGCTAATATTAATAATCCACAAACTTTTCGCAACTCCATATTGGATTAGAACTACTTAAATCTTCCTCATGGGAGGCTAAACTATGACTGATCTATTTAATTCCAACGTGGACTTTTTGTTTAAGAAATTACCAGACTTGTTCCTCTATTGTCCATATAGAAATGATACAGCTGTGCAAATATTACATCTACTGTAAATAACGTTCACCTCTAATAAATGACATTGTTGTAAAGATCTTTGGAAAATATGTACATGAGCAATAGGTTTAAATAAAGGTAAGTAGGTAATAAGTATATACACTTCGGTACCATATGAGTAAAATAAACATTATTACTTGAATATAATGTACCTAATAATAGTGTGCAGCTGCAGTAAGCAGAGTTAACTTACTAAATACTTACCTAGCTACCTATTAAATTATTATAAATATTTGACACCTACAAAAATAAAAAACCTATAAAAACCGTTTACAAAATTCCCGGATAATCGTATCTCAGACTGTTTCATTATGTTTTCCCAATATAATAAAGTCGCAAAAGACAACTTAGAGAAAATAATGCGCCAAATAAGCAACATACAACTGTTACTGCGAATTATGCACACAAATGAGCTTACCGTATATTGCGATCAGCTGATAGCAAGTTAACCTTCCTACGTGTACTTTAAAGCTGACGACGCGTGACGTGGGATTGGCGACCGGTCGTAAAACAAGTAGAAAAAATTAAACAGTAATATTTTGTATTTGTAGAAAGATGTGGGTTGTATTTGATATAGCATAGACAAAAATAATATGGATCTAAGTCGGTGCCTTGTGGAATTCGACTCATATGTTACCATAGTAACGAACACAAAGTAAACATTGTGTTAAACGTCAAAACACAATAGGATAATAATTTTTGCACGAGTTATTAGTTTATTTCCAAAAATCTAAAACACAGAGAGTGTTTAATTTATAACCACTGGGTATACTACCAGGGCACTAAGTACCTGCGTTTTAGATTTTTGTGCATATAGATTTTGTCCCAATGACTATACGTGACTCCTAAACAATGACGGACAGTGAAATAAGTAACTACTCGGTGGTGGGCCGAATAGGGGAAGGCGCACATGGTCTGGTGTTTAGAGCAAAACACGTACCGACTGGTAGAGAAGTCGCACTCAAAAAGATCCTGATCAAAAACCTCGAAGATGGAATTCCGGTTAACGTGATGAGAGAAATCAAAGCATTGCAGTTGCTCCGATGTAAATACGTAAGTATGCTAAGTTAAAACTTCAATTTATAAAGCGAATATGATATACCCATGATACTCTAAACATAACAAGTATAGGTATACTTAATCTACTATTCCATAGTAGCGTATACCCGTGGAGGGCCGGTCTAGAATTTAACCCTCCCCCCTCCCCACATCTCTACCCGTGGGTGTCGTAAGAAGCGACTAAGGGTGACACACCAGAAGATGGGCAGCAGCGCTTTCAGAGGAACTGATATCTCACGCTGCGATTCCGAAAACGCCTGCGAAGCGTGAGGATTATGGCAAACACCCCCACAGTGGGGGAGGCTGTGTTCAGCAGTGGACAATCCGGCTGATACAGGTACATTTACGGTACAGTACAGTATAGTAGCGTACTTGTTGACAAGTTTAAATTCTAGCTTTGGCATAGAAATTATTGTCCTTGGATAGTTGTGTGTCTCTTCATCTTCTTGTTCTTATTCCACTCACTACCAACATCAACGCAGTCCACCACGCCTTTTTGCCCGTCCTCTTTTAATACTGTCGTTGTGTTTACTTATTAAAATTATATCATCGCATCGGTAACAAGTTTAAATCTCATTGCGAAAATTAGTCTTGTTTGTAGTACAGCGTAAGTTGAACTTGCGTGGTTAGGTGCTGCTCCAACCTAATACGTATAATATATCTCTATTATATATATTTAGTATATCTCTTTACATTAAGCTAAAAACAAAATCGTATTCCAAATATGCTTCCTTTCCTCTACTCTCTAACTTTTCTATCACTTGTGCTATTGCCTAACTATTGCTATTGCTCTAATGGAATGTTATTTTGTGTATGCTATTGCGATATTGCGAAGGACTCAAAAACCAGTGGGATGCACCCTGTTCTTGACATTGTGTTTAAATCTATTATGATTTATATTATATATATATATTGTTGGTTCCCATTGAATTTATTGAATTTGAAATTTTATTATTTGGATATTTACCTTGACATTATTTGTTTATTTTGACTTATTATATGTATTATTTCGACATTTGATTATATTTTGTTAATTAATGGATAATAATTATTGAAATATTTTGACATTTGATTGTATTTTGATTGTTTTTCTATATTAATCATTTGATTATCTTGTCATTATTTTCCCTATTTCATATTAATTTGATTGGTTTAATAGAAATGAATTTAATTTATTCTGTTTGATAATTTGTAATTGTATTATTTGTACGTTTTTTATCACAATAAACAAATTTGAATTTGAATTTATCTTATTGCCAAACACCACAATCTATCTTAGCACTCAATCACTGTCACATGCACTCTACTTCCGTTTCTTTCTTAGCGCAACAATGAGCTTCATACATTACGACTGTTTTTATGATGGTGTTATAAACTTTTTCCATTTCAACCATGATCATAAAAAAATAATTATATTAACACTAAACAGGAATTCTATCCTTCCAGATCATAAAGCTCTACGACATGTTCCCACGCGGCACGAGCCTAGTGCTGGTACTTGAGTACATGTGCTCAGGGCTGTGGGATATGCTCCATCACAAGCAACAAGAGCTGACGCTGCCGAGGGTCAAGACCTATGCGATGATGTTGCTGAAAGGCACACGGTATATGCACGCACATTATGTGATGCACAGGGTAGGTTTGTACCTAGGAATTGTATTACTTCGATCCCGGTAATATAAGTCGGTCCGAGTTCTGAAGAGAAAATTTGTATAGTAATCGCTCTTATTGCGCAAAAACATTAACCTCTTTTTGCGCAGTTGGATAAACACTATCCTATGTTTTTTCCCGGCTCTCAAACTATTTCCATACCAAATTTTATTCAAATCGGTCCAGTAGTTTTGGCGTGAAAGCGTAACAGACAGACAGAGTTACTTTCGCATTTATAATATTAGCACTGATATCCACTATAATGGCAAATAAAAACCACAACTCATAATTTAGTTTAAAGCTGTGCTCAAAACCAAGAAACAATTATTTCGTTTACGGGCCATTGCAACGCAGAACTCAAAGAGAACGAGGCACGACTTGCACTTGACCAGTTTTATTTATTTAACTAGTTTTGATAAAATCCAGAAAATTACTATAATCTCCGTGCAAGTGTTTGATGTCCTTCATCATACATTTAGTTTTGAAGGCATCGCGCGTAATTCTTTCATATAAAATGTGTCACATTGTTTGTCCGCGATGAACTCCTAAACTACTGAACCGATTTTAAATTTGATTTGCACACCGTGTGCAATTTGATCCAAATTGAAAGATAGGATTACTTATATCTCAATTTATAGTCGTAATTACCCGTGCGAAGCCGAGGGGCCGCTAGTTCAGATATAAATCAAAGTATAGTATACCTATTACATGGAACCTAACTACATCTAGTCAACAAATCGTAGTTATATTCTAATATAAAACCAATTTCAAACCCAAAATACAACTTAAATTTTTGGTTCCTTAATCTATTTACAATTTAAATTGGATATCTTCTATCTAAGCTTTCTACAGGACGATAACGTTTTGCAACATTGCCGTCAACCGCGTCAAAGTCAAAGTCAAAATCATTTATTCAATTTAGGCGTCTACGACGCTCTTATGAAGGTCAATTACAAATTTTAATATTGAAATATATTACATTGTACTGCCACGTTCAGCAAACAAAAATTATAGAGCCACTGCGAGTACATACTATAAATTATTACAATACTTAATTTACATTACGTAGGTGTTAGGCGCTAGCTTGGCAGAGGCGAACCAGTCCAAGCATTTTTGTCGTTTAAGTAATCACAAACTGTGTAGTAAGATTTCTTTATCAAAATGTGAAGAACATTCAACTTGAATTATCTTTCTGTGAGCGTTGTAATATGTTTGGACAATTGATTATAAAACCGCACACAATTGCCTAAGAAGGACCTTTTATTTGTCTTTGCTAATCTAAAACCTGGCACCGCTATTTTATCTTTATTCCTAGTGTTATAATCGTGATTGTCACTGTTTGATTTAAATTTGCTCAAATTTTTACGAACATACATAATATTTTCAAATATATACAGACTTGGTAAAGTTAAAATATCAATTTCTTTAAAAAGATCTCTCAGGGATTCCCTAGGATCCATTTCATATATGGCTCGAATTGCACGCTTTTGTAAGATAAAGATTGTCTCTATCTCAGCAGCAGCTCCCCACAGCAATATACCATAAGACATAATACTGTGGAAGTACGCGAAATAAACGAGCCTAGCAGTAGCTACGTCTGCAACTTAACTGAAAAATAATATACTTAAGTATATCTATCTGTGTATGTTCCAAAGGATCTAAAACCAGCGAACCTGCTGATAAACCATGAAGGGATATTGAAGATAGCTGATCTCGGTCTTGCAAGGCTGTACTGGCCTGACGGAGGAAGGCCATATTCCCATCAAGTTGCGACACGGTGAGATGACATTTAATGCATGCAACTTAATATTGTCCCAATATATTGATGAACTTGATTTATGAATGAGTTATGCCATAAAGAAAGGTATAGAGAACTATTACATAAGTAGAAGTAAAAATAAAACTATTCGTAATAATTTGAAGCGCTCGTAGTGCCTCGTCGTTTGTCACCGATCAACGTTCGCTGCGGCCATGACTTAGATGGGTAATTTATATTAATCTATAACCTATATAGATGGTATAGTGGCATTTACTAAGCATTGCAAATACCCGCCTGGCTAGCGCCAGAAAATCTGTCGCTAAGCACCTAACGGTGTGCTCCAGCAGCTGTCAGTAAAATCAGTATTTCAGCTACTATACTATTATTACTATTCCAGGTTAGCCTGAACAACATCTTCGTCCGCATCACACTTAGCATCATGTAGGGCTAGGCTTCATGTATTTAAAGAGATCTCATTTCAAAACAATATTCACTTTGTAATAATAAAATAATTACCAAACATTTTTATTTATTTTGCAGCTGGTACCGGGCGCCGGAGCTTCTATACGGCGCAAGATTTTATACAGCAAAAGTAGACCTTTGGGCAGTCGGATGTATCATTGCAGAAATGATCACAAAGAAGCCTTTATTTGCTGTAAGTATCGTAGACAAATAGTTCGGATAGAGTTACGTTCAGTAAGAGACCCGGGTTCGTATCACGTTAAGGACGAAATATTGTGCTCAAACACTTACAAAATAATACATGCCACAGTCAAAAAATTGCTGACTTCCTACTTTAAAAAATATAAGAAGCAAAATGCAGAGTCAACGGTAATTGTTAAGTGGCAAATCATCAGTAATCCGTTCTCACTTTTTTATACTAAACCTTTTCTTTCACTTGCCCTCTAAACTAAAAGAAATCTTTTTTCCTAAATATTATGATTACAAGCACTACCGCGTACTAAGCGTAATCATAATATTTAGAAAATATATATATATATATAGAAGGGTAGCGACATCATTCCTAGAGTTAAGTGTTTGAAAAAACACTTCTTTCGATCAGATGAAGTTTAGTAGTCTGGTTGATGGCCGCGCATCGTCCCCTATGACGGTTTAAGAAATACGATTCGATTACGAAATTCCGGCGACGCAGCTATACCCCCGGTAGCTGAGTCGATAAAGCATCCGGCGGAAATCGGAAGGTCGCGGGTTCAATTCCCGCCCGGGGCAAAACATTATGTACTACAATAATTTATAAATTTATTAATTTGTAAAATTTAGAAGTCTTTATGTTCCTAATGTAGCATCAGTCCTAAGTGGACGGGGTGACAAGTCCGTTGTCTGTACCTATTACGTGTAATAAAACATATACATATATCTATCATCACATCTTTAAAGCTCCGAAGGGTTGGGCAGAAGTGTCTCAACGTCCACTTTCCGCCAGATATTTTAGTCCCATGTAATATGGAGGAGCCTATAGCCATACCGGGCACAGTTGCAAATCTCCATACTTCTTGATATAAATATTTGTCAGAATAACCCACTGGATAGTTATCCGGGATTGAAGCGATAACGCGGTTTCACCCGCGTATATAGAGAATGATGAAAAGTTAAGATAATGATAACTATCCTGTGTTAATAATCCAGGACCTATATTAAGTATATTATAAGTTTCATCCAAATTCGTTTAGCCATTTCAGCGTGAAGGAGAGACAAGAATACTCACCATCACCCTCACTCCATCACAAACTTTTACATTTATAATATTAGTGTGATAATAACATACGTACTACATAATACAACAGGGAGAATCCGACATCGAACAACTGGCAATAGTCCTCCAAAATCTCGGCACACCCACCGAAGAAACTTGGCCGGGTCACACGGAGCTACCAGACTTCCACAAAATCACTTTCCCTGAGTCTGCGCCGACGCCGTGGCCCGAACTACTACCGGGCGTCGAGCCAGATGCACTGGATCTCGTCAAGTCCTTCATAATGTACGACGCAGATAAAAGAATTTCTGCTAAGGAGGTAGAATTATCATATCATAAACTCTTCAAGCGATTAAGAATCAGGTTATTGCCAAAACTGAAATATCTAATCAAATTTACTGGTCTCAAAGTAGAACAAGAGCGTTTTTTTATACCTGATATTATTATGTTGGTCTTTGACCACTATGTCACCTGATGGTAATCATGATGTAGTCGCAGATGTTTTTCAGTTAAAGGTGCTTGACGACAGATTTTCTACTTGAGGATGGTAGCTTGACAGGCGGGCATTCTCTAAATGCCCTACCACCATGCTTATAACGACTGCCATCCAAATACAACAACCGGGACCGACGGATTATCGTGCCTTCCGAAGCACGGAAGCTCTCAGTAGTATGTCACCAGCGGTCACCCATCCAAGTCATGACCGAGGCGGACGTTGCTTAACTTTGCGGTTCGGTTCAGAAAGGCTAAGCAAACTTCGCTACGAGCGCTTCGAAACTAGAAAAGATCAATTAATACTGTACTATTACGGCTAAAGTAATAAGAACGAAAAGATTAATACGAACCAACGGTCATCATCATCTCGATATCTTAGTTTTTATTATGTTATTGTGACGAAACAACCTAATGTTAAGCGGTAACCCCTGCCTATCAGTTTCATTCCGTCACAAGTGTCGAACTGCACTGCGACCGTCACTCTGAGACGTAAAATAGTTGAGTTTCATATGACTGTAAGATTACTGGCTCTCAAGGACTGCTGCCCGAACACACTATTGGGTGTCTGGCGACGGATTTTTGCTTGACAGTAGCTAGCCAGACGAGCATTCGCGAAATGCCCTTCCAACATGCGGTGGGGGTCGAACCATGGAGCTACGGCACCGCAGTCCGCATATAACCGCTCTCGCTATCATTGCTTCAAACAGCATGTCCCGGTGATGTCAAACAGCAGTTAGCATATCCCAGATCGAGGGACGGATTAGTCGTAGATAAGAATCCCATTCATGGTTCAAAATTTCTTGCTTTGTTTTTTTTTTAAACAAACAATCTTTGTATATATTTATTTCATTAGGCACCGAGTCCACATCGAGCGATTGTGAATTATGCATTTGGATTAATACGCACACAACAGCTGTCAGACCGCAGCGATCAAAGAGAACGCACGTTCTGTAGGAGTTTTATTTGAGTCAACTACTTAATAGCAATCGTTATGTCCTATAATATATAAAAAATAACTAGTACGACCCTAGCTCTATGATCAAAAGGATAGTAACTGTGAAATCGTAAGCAGAAAAGGGCGTAAGACGTAAGATTTCTTATTAAGTTGTAGACCTCAACGGTTTCATCCCATAATGTCCAGTTCCCAAATTGACCATCTCCCTTATTGTAGTTTCTGTACAGATATAATAGACCTAGACAAGATCTTCATTTCAGATGACAGCTGTCATACATAAACAGGCAAAATTTTTGAAACTATTGACGCTAGGGTACTCGATTCCTGACAAAAGTGATAAAACTCATCAGACCTTTATTTCGGATGAGAGCAGTAGTATATAAATTTCCAAAATAATCCAATAATATTTTATTAATAAAGATCCCTCAAAATTGTATTTAATTACAGTAAGGGCCTGTTTCAGAATGTTCGAGTAAGTTCCGGTTTTACTACCCAGAACATATTTAATAAATAAAACACTACCTATCTTTGCGTTTCACAGTCATCGATTTAGCCTAACCATCGGTTAAAGCTTGTAACGCGCTGCATGTCAACTGTCATTTTTATCATTGTTATTTTATGTGTTGCATAGCAACCCGAAACTTTATTAAGACATTCTGAAACGGGCTCTAAATCGTATAAAAGAGTTGTCATATTGGGAAGTGGTTAGTATAGTATGGGAAGTGGTCAATTTGGGAAGTGAACATTATGGGATAAAACCAACTCAACCACTCGCTGTATGTAATGTAACAAACGCGGGACGCAGAACTCAGAACTGTAGACTTAGGCCCAGCGCCTTACGACTATTTTCTTTTCCTTGTTTCTTTCCAACCGAAAACCTTTTCAAACAATCTTCTACATTTCAGGCTGTCAGACATCACTGGTTTCTCAACCGACCCCCACCAGCTTCTATGGACGATATGCCCAAACCTGCCGTACCAAAAGTTAAGTGAACATAAAATTTTAATAAAATCCAAATTTTTAATTTTAAGTCTTTTATTTCATTCACCTAATAAAAGATAACATTAGGAATAATAAAATTACGAATTGTACTTTTCACCATATTCACAAGTGAGAAAGAAGTAATTTACAAATGTATAAGTTTTTGCAAAGTACCTTCTGCCTCAATATTTGAGCTATTAGTCAAAATAGAAAATTTAAATAAATTTAATGATTTTGGAAATAATACGATATATACAATAATTGTAATTACTGAGGAGTTCGGTGTCAAAAATATCTAATAACTAAATAATAGCACATTAGGGCAGTATGATAAAACATTTACATTAATTAAACATCGAAATATATGAAGAACACGGGTGTTTGAGCGTGAACTTACTGTGAGTCGATATCGCTATCGACAATGTTTCGGCTTCTACTGGAAGCCTTCCTCAGGATTTTGAGTGTGGTACGTCCTTCCAGTAGAAGCCGAAACATTGTCGATAGCGATATCGACTCATAGTAAGTTCACGCTCAAACACCCGTTCTTCATATATTAGATATAAATATGAGCGTAAGTTTTTATAATATAAACATCGAAAGTTCTCGATTTAATCTTAAAATTTCGGTAATAAGAGATTGCAATTCAACTTTCATCATACTGAGTCCTCGAACATTTGGCGAAGCGTTTTTATTTTACTTCTTAGTTTAGATCATCTATGGAGCCTCTACTCTACCCGCATAGAAATTATACGAAAGTTAATCGATCAAAAGCAAGAGCACTATAAAACGCTTCACCACGCGTTCGATTCTCTTTGCTTGAGAAGACCTAGTACTTTTCAACCAGTCCTAATGCAAATTGTCGTTGTCGTGATAATTACAGTAAAGTAAGTAATTGTATCCTAATCGTAGTTAAATAATAATCTGAGACAGTTGTGGTGTTATGTAAGTCATAGTTACGGAAAATTACGTTAGTACTTTACCTGTCAAACCCAATTAGATATGAACCTCCACTATAGTTAAGGTTTTTTGTTTGGGCCATCAACGTAAGTGATACAAATAAACAACAACACTGATCCTATGAATGACATAACGTTTTACTGAGTCGGCTCGGGTTGAAGTAAAGCAGCGCTGCGCCGCGCAGTGCATTGGTTGAACTACTTCGGGTGCAGAGCTGCGCTCAGAACCTGAAGAGGTTCGGTAGCTGTTTGGTTGTTTCTTTTAATTTAATCTGAGGTACCGCACGACACAGTTGACAATCAAATATCGACATTAATATTGACAATTCTGTTTTTTACTTTTTTGCCGGAGTAGTAGAAAAAAAATTATTACTAAGTATTTCAATGTGCTTACTACCAATATTTACCCGCAAAATGCAAATAAGTATCTAAAATTCTATAAACAACAAATGTAAGTAATTTAAAGGGCGATTTTTATAGTGAAAAAGTTACAGCCCTGTGAGGTTTGGTACGGTCAATAGTAAACAAAGGTACTCGCTAGTCAACAGTTGTGGATGACGTTAGTGTTAAAAGTTGCACTCCGAGTGCACACTGATGTTGGTAATAAACACACTCCAGCGCGACATATATTAGCGAATACAATGTTATATACAATACAATACAAAATGTTATCAGTAATAGTAATATACATTTAAGCCTGCACCGAGGCAGCGATACGTAATTGTGGTTCGTTTGATCCCTTGCTGTATCTTTATTTGTTAATTTTGAGTTATGTAATTAATATATATTATATTTAAGGATTAATTCTATAAATCATACACTTTGGAAACACGATTACTTAAAATTTTCTCCATAGAAAAAAAATCCAAAAAAAACATCTAAAAACTAAATAAACCCTTACACGGTAAAAAAGGATTCCTTGATTCAAGATAATATGCGTTTATATATGCACTATGCAGTAAATTGTCTTAAGTTAAGAATATATATTTAGTTGAATTCCAAATAAATATTAATATACAACAATATAATCTGCATTCATTCAAAATAACACTCGCCATTGATTGAATATATCAAAATATTCAATTAAGAAAATTAATGTATTGGTTAGAATGAATGATTTAAGAAAATTACGGCTTAAGACAATCATTTCTTACAATCAACGTATGGAATACCTTGTTCTAAGTTGTCGCGTATTTAAACTAAAGAACAAAATATTTTAGATCTGAATTAATTTTGTTAAAAATTTTGACTTGAGAGGTTGCCGTTTTGGGTCAAATGAATACATTATCACAGTTGCTGTTTTAAAGCAATCGCTTCTCACTATCAAGATTACTGATATCTTGTGCCAAGTAGCAGGTGGTTAAATTAAGATATTTTTTCTTTCTGGAAAGAAATTGTTATTCTCTAGCAAAATAAATATTTATTGCCGTGACCTTTGATATGATTCCTTTAATAACTTAAATAATTATGCAGAAAGCAATAATGGTATTCATTTGAGATTTAACGTTTTTAAAACAAAGAAATCATAATATTGATTGAATAAAAAATGTTATCGTCACAATATACATGAATGTTAACCTAAAGTATTATTATAATCTAACGTATTAATACAAAGCAATATCTAGTTATTAAAAGAGTTCAACCTTTCAGACAAATATAATAGAGATATCGGGTTGAAATGTAGGTATTTAGTTTAATATTGCCTTTAAATTGCTTCAATTTAATATTCATGTATTTGGAAGATGTATTTAATTAGCTCAATAATTATAAGATTTGCAAGGAAACTGACATAAGCTTCACTGAAGTAGCGAATTTATCAGGGCAAAACACCAGGAAGCCCGGGTGGTTACCACAACCTATTAAGGTTGCGCATTGGGGGCATTTCTCTCTTGCTCACGCATTTCATATTAAAAGAACGCGAAATCGCGTGAGCGAGAGAGAAGTGCGCTCAATGCGCAACCTTAAAAGGTTGTGGTAACCCCCCGGGCTTCCTGGTGTTTTGCCCTGATAAATTCGCTACTTCAGTGAAGCTTATGTCAGTTTCCTTGCAAATCTTATTATTAAATATATCTTCGAAATAAATTATTTGACGCAACTAAAGCACAATAATAAACTAAATACCTACGTTTTAACCCGATATCTCTATATATTTGACTGAAAGGTTGAACTCATTTAAGAACTAGATATTGCTTTGTAATAAATAGGATATTAGATAATAATAATCAGTTTACTTACATAATATTGATTTGTGGTAAAATAGAGAAGTGGAAAAAGAAAGCCATGAATCAATTATAGTACTTTATGAATATATTGTTTACCTTAAATTACACGCATTTTCAATTAATTATCTTGTATACAAAAATAAATAATAATAATAGATTAACACTAATAAAAACAGACAACAGAGCATTATAAGTAAGTACTCAGAGCAACAACGTTATCCTTTGTTACTTTAATTATCTTAAATCCCACGCATTTTCAATTAATCATCTTCTGGTTGAATACAAAAATTCTTTAATTATTTTTTCTTTACTTATTTCCTTGTCGTATTTGGACATATTTCTTTATGATCTGGAGTAAGATGTTCTGAAAGATCTTTTGTAAGGCCTTTACCTGAAAATAATGTGCATACTTATAAGTAATAATAAACGACTCAATAATAGTACATTGTTCACAAAAGGGAGAAAGTGACCTATTCTCACGAGGATGTTAGTACACTGAAGTGGGAATCGGTCAGTTGTTCCTGAGTGAAGAATAGCATTATAAATTGGAAGTATAGGTAGTAATTAGTATCTAACAAAAGATTTTTGTGGTGACGTGACGTGACCCTGGCTAAATGCACAAAACTTTGGAGCTAATAACGATAAAGTAAGTGGGGAGTTTAATTTTGCCATTTTTTTATAAAAATATGATGAAGATGACTAGCACTGTGCATTTTTAAGCACACTTTAACATTGTAATAACTGGCTTTAGGTACGTAGATACTTTTAACTCGCTGTCAAACAAGATAAGAGGTTCTTTCCGAGGAAGTGTTGTACCTTAATTGTCTTCAATGAGTCTTCAATTTGATTGTTACACTTGACTTAGGTACCGACGCTATGTCACCATGTTTAACAATCACGCGAAACTCTAGTGCCCCACATAATTATGTACCTACCTATTGAAAAACTGGCTATCTTAGCTCAGGTGAAAAATGCTAAATATGCCTACATACAACGACCTTCGTTAGATTTGACGGTCCAAGTCGTCTGCGCCGGGTGTTCTATACATAAGTATGTACATTTTTTTTTATGCCTGATATGTTAGCCTTTGACCTCTATCTCACCTGATTGTAAGTGATGATGTGGTCGAAGGTGTTGTTCAGGCTAAGCTAGAATTACTGGCTCTCAAGGACAGCTGCCAGAACACACCGTTAGGTGCTTGGTAACAGATTTTCTACTTGAGTTTGGTAGCTAGCCAGGCGGACATTCACAAAATGCCCTACCACCATGCTATAACGACTGCAATCCTAAGACAACAACCGAGACCGATGGCTTAACGTGCCCTCTGAATCACGGAAGCGCTCAGGAGTAATGTCACTAGCGGTCCCCATCCAAGTAATGACCGCGGCGGAAATTGCTTAACTTTGCTGATCGGTTAATAATCTTCGCTACGAGCGCTTCAAAAATAGTAGCGATATGAAACCTACTGTTAAGAAAGGACCTACTAAGTACTTACTGCAAAATGCTTGAATGATTTCTTGAGGCATCTGCAAAGATATCAAGACTCCTTAAATCATCCGGATCAGCAGCATCCATGGTATATGTATTACACTATTAATTTTGCGACCAAGACAATAATCAACTTCAATTCATGTACATATTTTTTCGCCTTGTGCGGATGAGTGGGAACTTGATAGACCACCAAATTAAAGTCCTTACTTACACAAAAGTGAAAAGAGTCAATTCAATAAACAAATTTACTATAAGAAGAGTACTTCACGTTCACTTCAGTCGGACGCGGAGCAAACAACCAGTCAGTGTGGTCATTACATAAATCCAAAAACGCCAATACCATACTTTTTTGAGTGATGTATTTTTGGCACTTATAGCCGTTTTATCATTAATTGTAAAATATAAGCTATTCGAGTTGAACTCATGCATTCAACGTTTTTAATAACCACAAATTGTTTATTAATGTGAACATGAATCGGAAACTTTCTGACGATTCAAGTACAAGTACAAATGCTTCCAAATAGCTCAATAGAAGTTCAATGACGCTACTTACGAATACCAACGGTCGTACCAAATGTACTTCACGTCGATCATAAATTTGAAATTAATAAGGGTATTTTATAAACCCAACAATTTTTTTGTAAATGACTTTGTAAAAAAATGGCAGTCACGTGAGTTTTACCGTCGCCCCGGACTATTTCCAGAGATTGTTGTAAATTCGCTTCGTCACGTAATATACTGTATTTTTCATATATTAACAGTGAAAATAATATGTAACAATAATGTGTGAATTTGCCACGTAAATATTGATGGTAACATAAAGTAGCGTTAGCAAACTTGGTTAGATACTACGAACTAAAAATCTAATAGCAACTCAGCACGTACTCCTATTCATTATGTAGGTTTTAGTGTATTATAGGTGCCTAAACCGATCCACATGTAATTCGGTAGGAAAAATATACAATATATATATCCGCACATACATGCATAATATATACACGAGAATTGCTCATTTTAGAGTATAAGATTATGGAAATATTATTATTGGAATTATGTAGGTAATTACTTATTCTATTTTAATGTAGTACTTGGTTTATGTTAGTGGATAAGTTTTTGAAAGTGTGCCTCGGAATTTCATTCTTCACATATTCCGATTTCTAACGAACAGTGATATGTGAAGAACCAACGATAAATAGAAAAATTATCAACATAATATAGAAACAGCCAACATTTAGCCAAGTTCAGACCGGAAAAGCTATTCTGGCAACACTTTAAGTAACTACAAACAGAAAGAAGACTAGGGTGTTTTCAAGCCAAGACAACGATTTTCTTGGAAGAACAAAATATATTATGTTAAACTAAGTATGCATTAATTTATTTCGAAACAATTATAATTGAATAATTTGATCTGATACCCTGTTAAACTAATATTAATTTATTGAAACAATTAACTTATAAAACGTCTATTAAATAAATTATACCTACTTATGTATGTAATTTATTTTTATTATAAATTAAAATTTATATAATATAAAGATAAAATATTAAAATTACTATTTATATTAGTATATGAAATAGTATTATCTGAAAATATATTACTTCGCTTGAATAATATAAACTTCTAAACGAAAATAGAGAGAAACTCAGCTCAATGATCGTCGTGTATTAGAAAAAGAACAAAGTTGTGTCAATCTAAGAAAGTATTGTATGAAAATAACATTTAATTTCCTTAATATAATTGAAGTAGGGACTTTGACTGTACATTAGAAACAAATTTGGTCAGAAGTCATAATTCAGTTTTAACAATTAAAGTAGTTTATTGGAACAAATTAATCATAATATTTTGGAATGAACTACATTCATTGGTTTGAAGCAAAAACACTCTGTAGTTAAAATAAAACGCGTTTTATGATGATGACACCGTACGTTTGAATTAAGACAGAGGATATCTTAATATAAAATAAACAATATTTCAATATATATTTTGCAATTTTCTTTTAACATTCGTGCTTAGTTTCATATAAGATTGTCAGATATTCAATTAGAAGACATATTCGCTTCACGCAAAGACACGCAACGATTGAAACAAATACTAAGTTTTCTTTCTTGTAAGCAAATATTTTGTTTTGAAGCAACAAAATTTTCTTCAAGCTTCACTAAATTATTAATTTATATTAAGAAAATGTATAATTTAGTTTAATATGCTATCATTGTATCGGAAACTAAACTATTTCATCTCAAAAAAATATGTTTAAGACAACAAAATGTCTTAACCGAAGAAATTCTCCTTACTCTTTTTTTTCCGTGTAGTACGGCGTAAAGACTTATTGGAGAGCCATCTGTATTTGAAAAATAAAAAAAAAAAGGTTTTCTATAACGTATACACATTACATTTTTCAAATAGGTATTTGTTTTTATAATACGAAGGAAATACTCAAATTCACACATGTTCCGCCCATTTTAGTCAGAGCCGCGATGCTTTGTCCCTATCCGCTTCAGTAATTCTTCGGCCGTCGGCCACAATTAATTACATAACTCAAAATTAAGAAATGAAGATACAGCAAGGGATCAAACGAACCACAATTACGTATCTCTGCCTCGGTGCAGGCTTAATGATTTAAGTTTCTTTAAAACTTTCAAGGTCATTTAAATTAGGAATTTTCCTTTTAATGTCAAACAAAGGGGGGCGGAGTCATTTAAAGTCTCGTCAACAGGTGTTCAATTTATGTACTTTATTATTACAGATAACATTTTGTATTACACTGGATTCGCCGAATTGAGACAATCGCTAGGCATAGGCCTACTACGTAAAATTAGCATAGTTTTTTCCTTTTATTTCATCAGCATCAAGACTTCAGCGGGATATGTAGCAAAATACACGAACATATCAAATAATAAATTTAATTACATAGAAATTACTGTATTAAATCCCGCGTCGGAGGGAGGTCAAAATACCGAAGCTACCGAATCTCTATATGGTAGAGAAACTTTACCAACTAAACTTCACGGAATTAATAGACACCTAACTCGTGTATAGGACCTCGTGCTAAACTTTTCATGCCAACATTTATCCCCTTCCCCTTCTCGCACCGCACAGTTACCTCAGGAACCGACTCAGTTAAACGGTGGACCTATGAAAGTAGCAACGCACTAAACAACTCGATTGCAGCAACAAATCAGACCTATTTTTGTAGATTGTTTTTGAATACACCAAAAATCCTTTCAGTGAAACTACATAATAAAAAGAAAAATATAATATTAATGTGGCTACTTCCACTACTGTGGTTTTGCCCGAGTCCCACTTATAATTACAATGAATAATCGCCTTATACTCTGCTGCCACAGACAGACAGCCTAGTGCGTTCCTAATCATAAAATTAATAAATATACACCCTCATTTCGGGGACAATTTGAGACACAATTTTTTTAAAAGAGTGCGAAATGCAGATATATCAAAAAGCTTCGCGAAGCTAAATAAAAGTAGGTAAAATTTTAATTTCACTTATTTTTATATATTCTTCATGAGGATTTACAATTTATAGGAGATCAAATAATAATTAAATTTAACCTATGATACACTTAAATATTCGTGCCTTTATGTAGTTTTAGGCACTAGGTATATATATAAAATGGACTGTGCACTCAGAAACTCTTTAGGGCGATCGATTCGGTGGCATAACCTATGAATTTACCTATAGTACTTAGTCCATCATTTATATTTTTTTACTACATTTAGGCTCAATTCAGACGTGTGGATTGAGCCTTAAGATTTTTCGGTGAACTCTATTAGTAATACGCCGAATTGGTCTCAATCAAAATTTAATCAACATCTATGACTGGTATATTACATAAAATCGATGAAAGCCATGGATTTTGATCGATTGAAACCAATTCGAAATTAGCAGAAGAGTACACGCCTTCGCTCAATTTATTATGAATTTTAAGATATTGTAACTAAACAACTTTTAAGGTATTAAATCGCATATATTTCACTAATAACTGCAGCTTTTGAAGAGTCGTGACTAGATAATCATAATGTGAATCAATTTGCAGTGATCGTATAGTCTATACTACCAGTACTGCAGTGTTTGATACAGAATACTTTGAATATTGCAATTTTGAAGCCGTGTATGAATAGTATACGGACAGCGAGAGTCGATGTCCGTGCGCGAGGTACTTGATTCGAATCCTGCCACAACTGCTAAATATTCAGTCATGCATCTAACGGTAGAAACCGACAAAATTGTCTTTGAGAATCAATTCCCACTCTATGTTTAGCCTGATAACATCTTCAACCACATCATCACTTAGCAACAGCTGAGATAAGTGTTCCAAGGCTAGCCTATCAGTATTATAAAACAAAATCTAAAATATACACAATGTAGTTCGATAAAAGTTGTTTCATTTCAATGTGTAAAATCCTAAGAAATTATAATAATTATAACCATTCACAAGTAAAAATTGAGCAAGACATCAGCACCGTTGAGCGGGTACCCCACGCGGATATCTCAGTTTATGCTGGTAAATTCTACAAATATAGGCACCGACCAGCGAATGTAAAGCCGTCCACCGTGGTCAAAGGACGGACAACAGCTAAATAGCCTCCTTTGAACAATGTTTCAGCAAAACATATTCAGTTTATTGAAGGCAATTAATAACTATGTTGTTTTTATTATCTTGACCGTTTTCAAAATACGTTGCATTAATATTTTCTCGATGGAATGAAATAGCTGTTGCATCTCAATTATGCTTTAAACAAAGAATGAATGTTAGACATATTTATTTTATAGAGTATTTAGGAATGGCTGTTTAAACACCTTATTAGTTTTGGGTGAATAAGTTTTCTTAATATTTTCACCCAAACGCATGGCAATTTCCCCATCGCTGCCTCTATTAGAGAATTCATTAATAATAATAAGTGACATTAATATATTCAATAAAATTTCCATGTCTACTTGCAGGCAGAATACCTACTTACATCTACATTTAAGACCTTTTAAAACTGTATTCTTGCAAATGAACTATTGATTTGATTTATTTCACTCCCGCGTACTCCGACAGAGATGGAATTTCAGCTTTTGCAGAGACAAATAGCGCTAGTGGATGGCTATCTTAGTAGAAATTTCTAGCTTTTACAGGATGTCCACAAGCCGTTTCCGCTCAACGGTACTGACACTCTCAAACGTTCCATATAACTTATTATTTATACAATACATTAAAATAAGACTACAGACTACTATATACATCGAGATATTTTATATATAAATTTAGCACAGCCATTGTTACATTATCTATATGATAGTAAGTAACATTGGACCTAATTAAGTCGAGTGCCATGAAAAAAACGCACCTAAATAACATCATGCTACAAGATTAAGTGTAGAACCACAAACAATGACATATTGTGGTTAACACTACAAAATTTTATGTAAGCATACAATGACATTTTATTATTTCCTCCTAAACCCATTTTTATACCGCTTAGGGGGTCCACGGATACTTCACTTGTCATAGACTATTTATTATTCTTTTTAATTGATACGTTATATTAAGTGCATTTCTTTCGTGACAATAACCTACACTAAAATACTATTTTGGTGCTTGCAATACAACTCCGGCGTTGAAATATATTTGTGCCTATATTGATCTATTTTATTATACATTTTTATTTACAAAGTAACATTTGGCAACAGGTGCGGTAATAATCTTTTAACTTGGATTCAAGCTTATAAATAGAATTAAACAAAAATATTTTAGTCAGATACATTCAGTCAGAGGTTTATATTTTATAATAAGGCATCGATGGATATGGAGTATTCCCGCTAGCTCCACTGGCTTGTCCGTACTCATACATAGTAGAACGAATGGGAATTCAATTCAGTTTATTTGCGATGTATTCCACTTTGTGGATCATTATACAGAAGATCCTACTTTCACAACTATCATGTACTACAGCATGTTGCTACATTCAATTAATTCACTGAGTAGGTTATCCTATATATATAGGATGAGTGGTTTATATTAACCTACTTTTATAATGTTATGTATTTGTAATTGTGACCAAAAATACATACATGAATGTTTTGGCTAAATATTTATAATGTCATGTAAAATATCCAGTTAATCAACGTTACATTCACAAGTTGCATGTTCTGAAATCCATGACTAAGATAAAGAAAATCTGTAAAACATTGTTGGAATTGCATACTGTAGGTAGTTTAAAGGGAAAGAATAATCCCCATAGCACTACTAGTTGACCTGAACAGTTGACCTATGGAGCAAGTGCTTACGAAATCTGTCTTTCAAGTCGTTATCTCTTGGGATAGAAACGTCATGGAAATATAGTGGAAGTAATTATGTTTTTATTTATGTATTTAATAACGCATGTGATAATTATGGCTGAAGCCATGCTGGCGCAGCGCCATGTACACAGTTCAGAAAAATAAGCCGATGGTTTCTTCAGTATTTTTTGTTAATAAAAATATTTTAATTGTATTTGTGCACACGTTCAAAATCGTCTACCGCATTTAATATTTCGTTTATAAAATATCGTATTTGTGAGAATGTACACGGTGATAGGATTGATGAATAAATAAATGTTCGGTGATACGAATATCCTCGGATGTATGGATGATGGGCATAAAAATAATTTAACTACTCCAATCATACATTTTAATATTTTTATGGAAATTTGATTAACTTTCAGGGCTAGATTAATCTGCTAAGCGAAAATTGTGTACAATCACAAGACGCTTAAAAACAGAAAAAACCAGGCCTTTTTTGTGGCCTAAAATAAACGCTTTGGTCACATTCGATACCACAGTTCGAATCCGGTTTCTATACAAGAATTCAACTTCGAAAGTGGTTACGATTTAAAAAAAAACTTATGTAAGAAGTCCACTAAATACATCATGGAAGTACGTTAAAATAAAAATTACATTTATTGTCACTATTAACAATGATAGACGCCATTTACAGATGGTTAACACACCATGCGCGGGACACTTTCCTGAAAAGTCAGATTTTCCGTAATTTTTGGTAAATAGCAACCTCTAAAAATTTAACCTCAAATGATTTATCTAGTACCATACATAACCATTAGAAGACAGAACAATAAACTTCATTTCCGACATATTACTTTTCTCTATGTTTAATACGGAAGTGCAACGAGGCAATTTAAATTGAATTAATTTCCTTGATACGGCGTTAATTACAGTATTTACAATTAATACAACACAACTTGAGTTATAAGCACAATACGATTGGGAGTGGCAGATATCATCAAGGGCGTAGGTACTATAGGCCATGCCTCGCAATTACCGCACGGTTTCGTTGATTATTTTATTATTGTTTTTTTTTTTTGTTTAACTATTTGATATAAGCACATTAGAACCAATCTATAAGACTTTTATTGAAGCATCGCTCCATCAAATCTAATCGATTTGAGTCTTTCGAAAGACCATCATGATTATATTTTTTTTTTTTTTTATAGAAACCAATTTCGAAAGAAGAAATATTATTCTTATTTAGAAGCCGGTATCGAACCTTGGTTTCTAATGTAGCTGAAGCGAAAATAAACAATTCAAATAAATAAGATACTTAATCATATTTTTGTATTTACAATGCTCTATAAGAGCTGGCTTAAAATATTACAATTATGTTACCTTTCGTATTTATTGATAATATTCATGTTTGTTTGCGACAACTATCTAGCAGCTTCATATGTAGCTTCACTTATAAGCGCGGATCGTCTTTTACGCTTACCGCATGCTGTAAGCGTGCAGATTTCATATCGTTCTAATTTTTTTTACTCGTCTGCGTCATTACCATAACGTTACTGTCCCGAAGTAGGCAGATAATTTTGTACTTCCCCCACAGACCATTTTTTGGTCGAATATAGTTAGGGTGGAGCCCATAGCTCTATGTACTGAGCATATTCCATGCTCCGGGCTGTTGATGATGCTACAGAATGCTCTATAGCACTTATTCTGCCTGGGAATAGAAGTCAAAATCTGCATCGCATTTCCATCCTTACTATGATCTAGCACATGCTGTCCAATAGCAGCGTAAATGACGTTAATACCTTGACAAATAGAACAACAAAAAACAGAATATCATGGAATACATTGGACAATCTTAATAGTCAATTATGTCAAAACGTTTTACCTTTATCTCACAAAGACTACTAGAGACGATTATGAGATGTTTTCTACTTGCTTTAGCAAGTTGAATGTAGGTGTCACATATTTTTCTCAACGAGACTTTGTTATCTTTCTGATGATATCACTTACTACTAGAGACGAAGATGATTGTCCTACTTGTTATAGACAAGCTGTAGACAGTAGACATTAGTTCCGCAGCCAGCCCGCAGTATGCAGATAGTGCCGTATTGTGTGATCCACTTCGCAGTCAGCGGGGGCCCGACGCAAGAGCACGCTTTTCATAGTGATGTACTGAGCGGGGGCCAAACTCAGAGTATCGCATATCTGGAATATAATGTGCATTCGTAAGTTTATGATAATCAATTTAGGAATAATGGTACTGGTCAAATGCAGTTCAAAATATTTATTTCATTGAAGCATCTATAAACCACAGCATTTGAAAGTAGAATTCTATACCACCGTGTTGCAATAATTGACAAAAGGGTGTCGTTAACGACGAATGGGTAACTAACTTTGTTTTTTTTATTGATCGGTGGTAATGGTGATTAGGTGAGCCCCAAACCATAGTAAAATCAGAAAAGTAGTTTAACTGGAGCCCCTTAGAAGATATATATGAAGTCACACTACTTGTCTGGTTTGACTATGCCCAAACTGAGACCTCAAAATATAGGTACCTACTTATTCTACCTAACCTTTAATGTAATTTATAAACGAACGTAATAATAATATAAATCTATCAATTTTCTGCTGCCTGCTAAATGAGTATGAATAAAACATTAAAAAGAAATAAAAAATAGAAGGATCTATCATGTTATGGATACGTGACCTACTCGCAGTTCTATATTCTCATTTATGTATTGGTTAAAAACCGGTAATGGTTTACACGTAATTTTGATTTTTGTCGTTGACAGCGTGAACTAATGTGTCATATATGACAGGAAATTCAACATACATAGTTTTATTGTATTTGAAGGAAACAACGCATAGTTTATTGGTTTTGAATGTTTATTTATAAGAAAAATAGGTGTCGCCAAATAGGTTGAACGTTCAGGAGTGAACCCTATTCATGTACCACAAGGTGCCCTTTATAAGACTTCATCAGCCTCGCACATACCCAAAAACGTGATTGCACACGACAAAAAACATTTTCACACGAACATATGGGTGAAAACACTGGTATACAAGCAGAGCTTAAGTGGGGTCGAAGCACTAAACGCCCAATGTCCGAAGTTTAGCTAAACGAAAGGCGTTCAATAGGTTTCACTGTCATCAAAAGATTGCAGCCAATCGCATACCAGATCCTTTCTTCCTCCAATCACAATATTCGATTCCATGAATACTAAACGCGATCAAATTATTGCTGGTGAGATTGGTTTGACGTGAACCAAGTTCAAAGACATTTGAACTCGTTTAAGCTGATCTTAGTTTGGTTAAACGCGTCTAGTAAATACGAACGACGAAATCGGCACAAACAATTTGGTTGCCTAATCATTTATTTTTACATGACTTCAGTATATTGATATTTATGAGGACTAAAACTATCCCATCATCGAGCCAATGTACCCCTAAAAAGTTATCGCCAACAATTATACAAAATCCATATGCCTAACTTCTCCATATGGTTATTTTTTTCTATGGTATTGAAACGTATCACGCAGATGACCACCCAATGTTTAGCTGTAACCGGTGCCTAATATAACAGATGCATTTCGTCACAATTGACGATCTGTTTCGCCCTGTTTTGAGACATGCAGTAGTCTCACGTGTCTATAAAATTTACCGGCTCTCAAGGACCGCTGCCGGAACACACTGTTATGTACTTGGCGACATATTTTCTTCACGAGGGTGGTAGCTATCCAGGCGTCGATTCGCAAAACGCCCTTCCACCATGCGGTGAAGTTCAAGCCTGTGATTGGGATCGAACCATAGACTTGCTGCATGGCAGTCCACCTATTACCGCTCGGCTGCCATTGCTTAATATATGATTGATCAGCATTGCATTGATTGTGGCAATAAGATAAACCTACAATGGGAACTACTCGCATGGACTGACGCCGGAACACACCGTTAGGTGCTTGGCGTGATGTTTGAGCATTTCATGCAGGTTAGGTACCTTGTTGGACGAATGTAAACTCAAGACCGCGAAGGTCAACTTCACCGTTAGCAGAAAGTTGGCCCAAAACAGCTGTGTCAATAAAATGAAGAGGCTTAGACAAATAAATGAGTTTGAACAGTTACAACAAAGGTGATGCAATATCTACCCTATTCGGTAAGATAGATCAACATTTGCGTAACCTACTGCAATACAGTTGCTTCAAACATAAAATTATGCTTGACTCAGAAAACAAAGATACTTTGAAGTCGACATCTATGGCGGCTATAAATTAATAATTTACCTTTTTTGATTTTTGCTCGGTTAAAATATTGTACTTGATTACGCAATTCGAGATTCTGAGTAGATTTTGAAAGATAATTATAATTTTATTTACTAATATTCACGTACCAACACATTGTGTATGTGAATATTAAAAGTAGTATTTTATATTTTTACGGCTTTAAGGGTAACTTATGGATTATGAAACCATGATAATTTTATAATATATTTTGTAACATAATTATTGTTTAACGACGTTTAAAAGGATGGTCCTAAGTTTCTTGTTCGTTTTTCTAGCAGTGATTTTATAAATGTTTTTGCAAAACGTGGCAGAATATTGTAGCCTATTTAATTATTAAAATTTGTAATCGACTTTCATATGAGAGTTGTAGACGCCTAAATTGAATAATTAATTTTTACGTCGACTTTGACACGCATTGAAGATCAATAATTTTTTAAGATAATACGAGCAAATTATTTTTAAAATCGCTAATATAATCTTCACTTAGAATGGTTACCAAACCAACGCGATTACACATTTTACTATTGAATTTCCGCCACATAGGTACGTGGCGGCCACATTTCCGCTTTGGTCATTTCGAAGAATCCCAGATAGTTATCATAGATTACTCTTCATTGTTTGGTACAGCACACAAAAAAGGAAACAGATATGACAGAGGGCAACCATATCGCTATAAGCGACATCTTCCATGCAACCTACATTTTAACCACAAGATAAAGTTACGATAATATTTAAAGTTGATTAATTTAGGCGTTACTGTGTAGTAATCCATATTCAAACAATAATCAAAACATTAAAAGTAAGTATTAGGGTTATACTATGGAATTTCCATTTCGCAATGAAAGATTCAAATTGATATTTTTGTGTAGGATAAAATATTTTAATTGATCTAATTAGGGTCTCTCGTTGTCTATAAATTTCTGCGATAAATAGAAAGATAATTTTATCCATTCCGATAAAACTCTGTGGAATTGGACTTCACAAAATGTGTGAATACATTTTGTACTGCTTCCTGAATTTTATTTTTAATGTGGAAAAAGTGGTTGTTTATCCAGATCCATCTAGATCTACTTTTCTGTCATATAACGTTATCAAAGATACAAAATTTATTGTAACCTTTGTTTTATATGAATTGAATTGTATATTAATTGTATTACTTTTATATACAATAAAAGTAATATGATATTGTATATGAAATATGTTTACATACATACATAAATTCCACACCACAGATCTCCACTTACTACTATCCTTACTTCTTTCGCTTCATTCTACACTCATGAATACTTTCATACATAAGCCTCGGTTCAGGGTACTCCTGACCTGGCCTTTTTCAGAATGTCTTCAATAAAATATGTATACTTACTAACTACATTTGTTCTTGGATCAGTAAGAACTACGAGTATATTTATTATGGTTTAATACCATAAAAAACAATACTGAATCAGCTGGATTGTCCACTGCTGAACACAGCCTCCCCCATTAAGGAGAGGTTTGCCATACTCTCCACGCTTGGCAGGCGTCTTGGGGATCGTAGTTCAAAATATCGGTTGCTCAGAAGGCGCTGCAGCCCACCTTCCGGTAGTTTACCTTTAGTCTCCGAGGGTGGATTCTAGCCCGTCACCCCACGGGGCTACGTATTTATTATGATATTAAATACCTTAGGTATGTTATTGGAATATTTATAATACCTGTATCTCGTTATTGGTCAAGAGATGCCTGGAGCAGGCGCCGTTGCATAAGCTCTTTTTGGAGCATCCACATACGATACTTCCTTCCAGTATGGACTTTGGGCTGGTGGAATTTGAGCCGCTTTCGCCTTCTCTGTTTAGTGGAAATAACATTTAAAATGAAATAATCAAGGTTTCAAAATAAATAAACCATATTTTTAAAAAGCCGGGTCCAACTTGCTACATTGATAAGTGTAAAATAACTTTTTGAAGTCAGTCATATAGTGATTCAAAACAGTGACCTCACATTATACACAAGTTGTTTCATACTTTTCATTGTTGGAAGTCGGTTCTGGTTTTTTAAATATATTTTTGCACTCTTTTATTAATTTATTTTACCGTCGGTATGCCTTTATTAAACAAAATACTATGAACTATATACAACACTACAGCTGCTACAATAAAAGCATTTAGACAACCTATAAGTAATAGCAGACTCATAGGCAGTCCAAATGCTCCAGCCCACTCCCAGTTGGCAGCGTGCCCAGCATGCTGGCAGCATTGCCCCGTTGAATTGCAATGCTTATTCGTTGAGCCAAAAATGTGCCAGCATTTTGATCACGCGTCGCATCGACCAAGCGCTCAGATAGGTTTTGGAAAATACGATATAAAATAAAATACTATTTTATTGGTTCATATTGTTTACAAGATCATTATTTCGCCTAAAATATGGTTCACCATCGACAAGAATTGCAATTACTATTAAATCATCCAGGTATACAAATATATTCGTAAATTGACTACCAAATTTGATGAAATTGAAATGGGACCAATTTAGAAGTATAATACTCTACCCTACAAAATAAAGATAATCATAATCCTATTATAAAAACTTACTCTCATATTTATTTTATATATGAAAACACTAGCTATAACCGGGCGCGGCTCCGCCCGCGCTTATGTCGATTATCGCGCAAAAACATTAACCTCTTTTTGCGCAGTTGGATAAAAACTATCCTATGTTTTTTCCCGGGTCTCAAACTATTTCCATACCAAATTTCATTCAAATCGGTCCAGTAGTTTTGACGTGAAAGCGTAACAGACAGACAGACAGAGTTACTTTCGCATTTATATTATTAGTACTGACGGGTGTTTGAGCGTGAAACAACTTAAAAATAATCATAATCCGTTTACAATTCGCGGATTAATCGGGTAACAAAACTACAAAAAAACACTGTTTAATTGATAGCCTCCTACTTTTTTGAAATCGATAAAAAAACGAACCTGATTGACGAGGAACCGCGCAATGCCGGGAACAGTATTTTATGATGCGTTATTTTAGTAGCAGTACTTTGATAATTAAAACAGCTTAAGCGCTTATACTCCACAAAATGTTTACATCATCAATCCCGGGATCAATCAAAGGGATCCCGGTTTGTACATATAGGAGAGTCAACCCTCCCTGAGAATACTCCAGCTGCCGTTTCAGTAATAAGGGATTTAAGATGGTAAAAAGCTATTTGTGTGCCCAAGTGCAGCAACACTAGCATTATTTTTCTTTTAGTCACCGTTTATGACTTCCAGCGAGAGTATAACAGTTCTTACATTCTTAAGCAGAATAGGTACACCGAGTGTAAATACATCTTCAAAATCTTTTATAGCTGTTTCACTCAAACTGTATGAACAACAATTGTCCATGCCCAGAATTCCAAAATATACCTAATGTCAGATATTTGGGGTTGACTTTAGATAGGAGAATTCCGTGGAAAGCGCATATTGAGGCTCTTAGTGGACGAGTACATAAGTTAATTTATATATTCAAAATTTACGTGATATAGAAGATAGAAAAATAATGTTAACAAATATTTTATAAATATTTTATGAAAACATCAAATTAATATTTTAATAAAACACTTAAAAAATACAAAAATATATCTAGTGACAATTCCGCCTAATTAGGAATTGATAGGCGGAATTGTCACTAGAGATGTTTTCTTAAAATATTTTAAAAATATTTGTTATCATTAAATATGGATTTCCGCAAAGTAACGCCTGAATCTATTCATTATTGAAAAATAATCCTTGATGTTTACACCGCACTTTGCAAATCAATTCTAACATATTGCAATACATGTTGGGACGAAACATTAAATTGCTACATGATGATGATTGAACGTGCTCAACAGGTAATATTAAAAGAAATCCTTCTTAAATCCTTCAGGCCATCCCTGTATTCGATATCAGAACTATACAGATATTGTAAAGTACTAACTGTTCGACAATTATTCATACATAATCTAATATTGCCCCAACACAGGCAACCATATCAATTAACTAACAAAAGAAGGAAGGAGATGTAGTTTATAAGGCACCTAGAGTTAATACAAAACATGCGAAGAAATATCTTTCTTTCCTTGGTCCAAATGTACACAATAAAGCCAGCAAAATAATAAGAAATCTCGTTACATATTAAAGGAAAGATTTTTTTTAATTGCTGATAGGTAAGCCTTTGACCTCAATCTCACCTGATGGTAAGTCCACAAAGTGTTAATAGGCTTTATCTAGAATGAAGAGTAATGAAGAATACTTTTACCTAGAAAGATGCCAAAATTGCTAAATCTAATTGGCTAAGAAACCTCAGTTATGTGGAAACTGAGAAATTACTAACAGTAGATACATCATCTGAAATACTTACCTACATTGTCAACCTCTCTGTTCTCTCTCACACACACATATACACACTCACTAAGACACGATATAGATATATGTAGTTTCAAGTCAATGCGAAGCGTCGTCACATAACATTAATATCTCACCTTTTTCTTGGCTGCTGCGAGTTGGTCAGCATTAGATCTTTTGTCTGGTTGATGTCCGGGCACCCACTGCTGCCCTGGCGAAGACAATCGTTATACGGGATCAAACCCAACCACACATGGACATTAAAGTTAACCGAGAGGTTACAGATGGGTAGCGCGAAAATTCACAATCGTTGGTGCCGGGGCATGAGAGTCATGTTTAATCAGAGAGCGCGCAATGTTCCGCTTTCGACTCTGGGCAACAAAATTGCCAAAGACGAGAAAGTATCGTTTGTTTTTCTTAGCTATTTAATTCTTGGTCACAGACCCGAGTGTGGTACTGTCACCGGTAAAAAGGAATAGGCTCGGCCCTATGTCTGGAAGTTTTATACTATGTATTGATGAGAGTTTTATTATAGACCTCGTAAAACCGGAGAAGTCAGTGCTTTTACAATAGTACAGACTTAGACAGAATTTAAAAAAAGGTAATGGGTATCACAAAAAAAGCTTTACCATGTATGACGATTTCATATACTGGTTTCGATTCTATACAGATTTTCTAAACTTAAAATTCTTTGAAAGTCACTAATTTATGGTAGTTCTGTGTTGAAGATTTCGATTCCCATTTAATGTTCATTTTTGCCTAGCATTTAATAGAATAGTCCTAAATTTAGAATGGCTATTTAAATTGTCACACGAATGTGAAATTTATTGGGAACAGAATAAGAACAACCATACATAGTTTAGAGAATTTAATCCTTAGAGAATTTGTGTAGAATCTACACCAATACCTTATTCTATTGGGGTGGAACAACTAATAAAAATAGGAAATAGTTTAGGAAGTTCGCCTCTGGTTTATATTCTTACTTATTAAACACTGCGAAAACCCATTGTGGTTACAAAGGGGTTCTAACTGAAGGTAGAGATTTCGCGATACCCATCTATATTATAAATATCTAGTAAGGTCCGATTCACATTGGTACCCACCATAGTTCACTTATGTTCATCGCCTAAGTATTTAAGTACTGAGCCAGGTCCTGAAGTAAGAATCGTAGTAACTGTAACACAGGGAATACTAGCACAGCTACTAACGACCCTCCTAGTGTTAAGTTTTGTTATTTTAGTAAATAATATATTGGCATTATATTTTATTATATTAACACTAAGGATGAGTGCGATTTAACACTACTAATTGAAATAAAGAAATTTTACTACTTGATGAGACATATTTTTTATCAAACATATAAATTTATTAACAAACATGCCTATGATAATTGGCTATCGAAAAGTTTTCATAGCTATTTTTAATATCTATATATCTCATCGAGTTATCCGATGGGTGAAGGTCGATCTTCACCGGCTCTTAGACTATGAGGAATCATTAAACCTTTTTCAACAAAGGTGTAGTGTTTTGTGTCGTTTGTACTAACGTAAATCGGACCACGTAAAGCGATAATCACCAAAGTAAATAATCATCTAAGACACAACTTCAACAGGTCATGCATTCTACATTATGGTGAATGTCACGTCTTTAACAGGAAATTCAATTTTGGTTTATGTATCTGGACCTAGTAACTATAGTAAGACGTAACCTACCCACACCACATACCGTTGGAGCAGCTATGCCAGCGACTGACAAGTACTCCCCGCTATTTTAGGAGTTGGGATGGCTTGGGTAGAAGCTGACTGGAGTAAATGCATAATACATCAGAAGCAAGACGTGTATAATTAGAATCACTACTTTTGCTGATAGCTCTTGACCATCAAACATCTCCTCAGTTGGCAAGTAATGATGTGATAAAAGATGTTAAAGAGGCCATTTAAAGTTCATCGTTATTTGCCACATTCAAATAATATTTGTCACATTATATACCTTGTGAAAATTTTAAATACTAATGCATCCGATTAGAACGATATTAGTATGTCACTCAGATATATAATTAACTATTTTAATACTTTTATTTTTGCAATAACGCATGCTCTGTGGATTATATTGCAATGGTCCATCCCCATACGATGTTTTAAGAACGATAGGAAAAATTAGAGTTATGATTCATTGCCATGTCAGCTCAGTCGGTCAGAGCATACTACATATATTTGGGGCGGATTTCCGATGAAATCTGTTATCTGTTGTAATTAA
Organism: Plagodis dolabraria; assembly: GCA_963854805.1. NCBI lineage: Eukaryota > Metazoa > Arthropoda > Insecta > Lepidoptera > Geometridae > Plagodis > Plagodis dolabraria. The sequence continues at coordinate 15,271,070 of OY978459.1, read as the reverse complement.
ATATTTATAGAATCCTTTTTGAATTCTGTGATATTCTATACAATAACAAGTTGTAACAGTAAATAACCAAACCTATTTAAGCAAACATAATGTAGAAATTGAATTTCTCGTTCCAGACGTCATATACCTTAAGGCATGAGCTCCGTTCGGCGAGACAGTGAGCAAACGAACAGTTTTTACCCTTAATATGCATTTTTATACTTAATCACCATGAAAGTTGATAATAACAAATACTTTTAAAAGTATCCTAAAAAATATTAAAAGTCTCGATCGTGCGCTCGGTAAGTCAAGACCTCCTGAAGATGCTTCGTTTAGAAGCGAAACTAGTCGGGTATTCTTCCTGTTAGGCTGCGTGATGTTTGTGACGTTACGTAGATAACAGGAAAATTAGGCGGAATTGTCACTAGATATATAATTTTATGCTTATTTAAGTGTTTTATTTAAATATTATTTAATATTTTTAGGATACTTTTAAAAGTATTTGTTATTATTAAATATGGATTTCCGCAAAGTAACGCCTGAATCTATCCATGAAAGTTGATGTTTTTACCCATACATCTTTAATGCAGCACCTCTAGCGAAAACATATGAACTAAAAATATGTAGGCAAGAAAACGTTAAATCTTAAGATCACGTAAAAAATACACATTTCGGAGGGTACTGGTAACTTATACCAACCTAGGCAACGACCAGCGAGAGCTGACCTCAACCACAGACGCTATAGGGCAGTTTTAGTTTCGCTGGTCGATGCTTATCTTTATACAATCTACCAGTTAAAACTAATCCGTGGGCACGGACTTCCGCCGAACGGTGCTCACGCTGTTAAACCTATAGAAGAAACTAACACCGCGCTAAGCGTAAGCATATATGAAGCATGAACTTTGATAAATCCATGCACGATCTTGTATGGGTGTGATCATTTATTGCATGTTAAAAAAAAATAACAAAACATAACGAAATGATTAAATTCATGAATCTTCTTACTTTTTAACAACTTTTTTTTATATTTTTTTTTTTTGATAAATGCATGTTGTTATTGAAAAAGAAATAAGGTTAATAAAACAAAAGAAATAAAATAAAAATGAAATGCCAATGTAAACACTACGCATAACGCCAATATGTAATATAAACAATAACATCTTTTTGATTTCAGTGGGGTCGAAAGAAATAATTATGAGGTATAACTTATTTGGATTGATCTTGCGAAGTAACATAATAGTTAGTCATAGTCTATCGCAAGAAATAAAAAGGGACACGAAAAAAAAAATCCTTCTGCTGCATCCTGAAAAAAACATTACCTGCTGCATGGAGCAGTGTTTTTTCTCTGGAATAAAACATAGGCCGACTAAATTCAAAGCTAACATCAAATGTCATATCCATAATCACATGTTATTAATTTAAATTTGTCTTGATGATATGTAGCTTATTTTAGAAGTAACTTAAAGCAGATAAAAACAGTTTAGTATATAACTCTTTCTCTCTCTTTGGGGATTTCTATAAGAGTAGCTATAATGTGAAGGTTACCGCTAAAATCCAAAATGTAGGGTTTGCAGGCTAAGTTAACAATCTCTTGAGTCCCTAGTTTCACTCCACGCGCCATCGCACGTGCCGCAGTCAGCGAATTCATTCAGAAATGCAGGTCAAATCAGCGGGTATAGCTGCGTGTTCTTACATTTCCGAATAAACTCAATGCCTACGGCGAGTAGAGGTGCACTTTCAACTTTATGTGACCATGATTCTATTATTTTCGGTAAATAAGCGGCCCGTAGTCACCAAAAACGCAGCACAGCAGACAGTTGAATTTGTTACACAATACAAAAAAGGGCGAGGATCTTTCAGATCTGTCAAGAGACCTTGATGTTGACTCCCTAGTATATGTTCTGTGTCCCTACCCACACATATGCCTACCTAATTCCTGCTAACGCCGTTTGAAGGATGGCCGCGAAAGAATAAGCCCGGCTATCTTAACAAGATCAATCCAAAAAAACAAAAGAGAGAAACGTTAGAGTGGCGTTAGGCGCGCGTCGCACAGGGCTAGAAGCGCAATAGTACCAAGTAGCGTGGTCTCACGTCGACGTTTTGCTGCGCATTGGGATGTTTCCTGTGGGCGGCGTGCTGCTCGTAGTGCGCGCACTCCTCGAGCCGCGTGACGCCGGCGAGCCTGTACCGGTGCAGCTCGGCTAGACGGACGCGAAGCTCCCGCTCCCGCCATAGGCCCGCGATGACGGCTTGTTGCTCCGCTCGACCATAAAACTGGGCGGTCCACCGTAGACGTTCCGTAAACTCTCTGGAATTACGTACATATCATCCATCACAACTATACATTATATTTTAAGGGTATTGCGTTTATTTTCTATTATTTGTGTTTCAAACAATTTGCAATGATCGTGGTCACGGGTAGACTCTACAGGTGATCACGATTACTTCGCGAAAATCTTAGAAAATATATGAAACGTATGAACCCGCCAATAGCTTACGCTGGGTTCTTATTTATAATACATAACTTAATACATTTCTACCGTTAGAAAGACAAGGACTTTGGACATTTCACTAAGAATGACTGGTATATGGTTAGGTAATCGCCAAATTTGGCGACATGCAAGTCAGGCGATATATGGATGTGAAGCAACTTTGAGGCTAACGCCAACGAATTGCCCTCGTATCAAGATCGTCGCATCGCCTCATTCTCACGACTACTTACAACTTGGCCCGAATTGAAAGGATGTCGATACGGCGTTGAATAGCGTGTGTGCGTTGTAGTATAGAGCTCCACACAAAGAATACTGAACGACTTCAGTCGAGATGCTGTCGATACAGAGCCGGGTGGATCCGGGTCGCCAACCTTTAACGGTTTATCACGGATTTGTTTCACATTAGGATACGGTAGACTCTACCTGTGTCCACAGTCACTATCACGTTTTTAAAACGTAACAATAAAAAATTCGTTAAATAAACGCTTATTGTTATTAAATAATATTATCTCGTCTGTTTGTAGCGCATTTACATAATAAGAAAATTATAATAATGTTAACCGACTTAGAAAAAAGAGGAGAAAGAAAGAAAGAAAAAGAAAGAAAGAAACATTTTATTAGGTACTTACACAATATAGGACACAGAGCCGATATCTAACAAATAATTAAACAAAGTAGAACACACTTTAAACTGAAACACAAAGACACATACAGAATATAAGGTCACGCCTGAACCCTTGATGGGAAGGCAGGAGGGTTTCAATTGCTATTTATGTTTGTTACCTCGGAGCATTCACTTGGTAAACCGATTCTGATGATTATTTTTATTTGAAAGCTTGTGCTTCCCATGTGGTCCCATTTAAATTTTATCAAAATCGGTCTAGCCGTTTTTGAGTTACACTCCAATAACTGAATAGTGTTTTCCTATTTTGATGATATAGTCATTGACAGAGACAATTGATCCCTAAGTAGCAAGGGTCGCTAAAAAGGGTAAAACATTTTTATAACTTTTGAGTGTTGAAGTCGGTTCCATTTTGTGGAAAAAATATTTTCAACGGTCAATCCCGTGGGTCTGGAATACTCAACCAATCTCTGGCAATTATATCCAAAACCTGCTGACCGTTTTTAACAAACATCTAACTCATAAAGTAGATGTTTGTACGCAAGATGCGGGGTCTGTATGAGCCGGGTTGTCCACTGCTGAATACAGCCTCCCCCATTAAGGAGGGTTTGCCATAATCCCCAAGCTTGGCAGGCGTCTTGGGGATAGCGTTCCTCAGAAGGTGCAGCTGCCCACCTACCGGTATTTCACCTATAGTCGCCTCTTACGACACCCACTGGGAGGGTGGGGATTGAGAGTGTGGGACAATGTGAGGGTGTTTATGTGTGTTTAATTAATTTTCATAATAATGCCATTATGTAGGCATTACCTTCACCGCATGTTGGTAGAAAATTAAGCACATGCTCGCCAGGCTAGCTACTACTCATAAGTAGGAAATTCATCGCCAAGCACCTAACGGTGAGTACCAGCAGCAGTGTTCGAGAGGCGGTCCCCATTCCAGGTATAGCTTGTTCCACATCTCTAATTACCATCAGAATGAGATAGTATCTATAAAACAACTCACTTTTTCTCTTTGGCAAGTTTGGCAAGCGTCCGCTGTTTGTTCCTCTGGTTGTTGAAGAAGACGGAGACTAACTGGTAGTCGCGCACTAGTCGCTTCCGCCGCGTCCGCTCGCGCAACCGACGCGTGTATATGTCTACTTGTGATAGTTTTAATGCTGAAAAATAAAAAATAAGCAATTTTGAAGCAATGATGGACGAGCAGTAATAGCTATGGACTGCCGTGCCGTGGGTTCCTGGTTCGATACCCGCCAGCTTAAGCTTCACCGCATGGTGGAAGGGCATTTTACCACCCTTTAGTAGAAAATCTGTCGCACCTAACAGTGTGTTCCGGCAGCAGTCCTTGAGAGTCAGAAAAATTACAGGCACATGATACTTAATAACTGTATGTGTCAATGTGACGGGCGCAGTGCAATTCGTCACATGACGAAATGCATCTGTTATAGGCAGAGGTCAATCCGCTTAACATCAGGTGGGTCACCGTGCTTGTTCCGTCATAATCACAAGACATTCACACACTGCATGAGGGTGAGACGTGGGATCGGACATATTGCTGTACTGCGGTTAATTTCAAAGCTAACAAAGAGCATAAACCATCGCAGGTCACCAGGCGCCGGCCATTGGTACCGCTCATGCTTTTAATAATTCAGTTTCAACCATTTTAACTTAAATTCAATCTACCTGGTAGGCTAATGAGCTTGCAAAATCTCAACGAAAGAAAATGTATGAGCAATTTTTTATGCCTGATAGGTTAGCCTTTGACCACTATCTCACTTGATGGTAAGTGATGATGTGGTCGATGATGTTGTTCAGGCTAACCTAGAATAGATACAAGCGTGTTTTAATCCTGCTTCCAGACTAGACATAAAACTTGGATGTAATTAATTATCTTTCGGTATATTGTGAATTAAAAGTTTTGTAATATATTTGAAGGTCTTTCATAGGAGCATCACAAAAGCCAAAATTGATTCCTACCACATTGTTCAGTAGGTTTTAATTCTAAGCTTCCTTAGTTCAAAAGTATCAAGACATGTGAGGTGTTTTATAGTAATATTTCTTTATTAAATTTTTTATAATTATCATTTTACATTATAACTCACCTATGTCTAATTCATCGTCTTCTGAATTGAGCGCTAATGTGGATATCAACTGCTCTGCTTCATGGTCATGTTCCTGGAATTACAATAACTTCATGAAAAGTTGGTATACACATGTTTGTGTCATATTTTCCCACCGCCTGGGCAAAAACCTCATACAATAGAATGTAGAAGATCAAAATAGAGAACTTTTACACCGTCCCCATTGGTAGATCTAGTAATTTGAATTTAAATTGAACAAAAATATAAACATCGCAATCAATTCATAACTGGAGCGTAACAAACATAGAAAAAAAACATTTTGTCAATTGAGAAAATCCCTGTTATTGTCCTTTCATGTAAATATTTGCATATGTATGATCGAATGATTAAATATTCATATGGACATAGTTAATCACTCCTTTATTTGCAGAAGAGGTAAGCAGAGGCCTAAGTACCCACATTTCACCAACATGTTTTGGTACCTTTCAATTGAGCCTATTGCCATCTACTGGACGCAGTTACAGTCTGTATATTAGTACTGTACATTTATTAAAGATAAAAAAAAACTGTGCAAGGACAAACGATGCAAGGACTTGATATTTCAAAAGAACTGGTACTGCCACTTTACCAAAGTGGTAGAAAATTACCAACTCAAGAACTTTAAAGGGAACAAATCACATTTGTAATGAATTTCACAAATGTGTAATATACACATACACTCTAAATACACGGTGACTATTAATTCATCAACAATACTGTGGGGGATGGTGTAGAATCGATAACTGAATGTGATCCACTCATAATTAATTTTCACATAAACAAAATTAATACTAACTATTGCCTAAGCTGTGGCGCGTTGACTTTGAGAATGATAGCGACGACAACACTCGCGGCCGCCGTGGACAAGACTCACACATACACACACGTTCTAGGTATACCTACCGAGTTCATTGCCCTCGCAATGCGTTAGAATACCTAGAACGTGTGTGTATGTGTGAGTCTTGTCCACGGCGGCCGCGAGTGTTGTCGTCGCTATCATTCTCAAAGTCAACGCGCCACAGCTTAGGCAATAGTTAGTATTAATTTTGTTTATGTGAAAATTAATTATGAGTGGATCACATTCAGTTATCGATTCTACACCATCCCCCACAGTATTGTTGATGAATTAATAGTCACCTTATATATCGTTAAAAATACTTCATAGTTACTTATCATTTTACTATATAATGTGTATGACTATAATATTACCCTTTCAAAATCATCTCTATTGGGCATGTAACCAAGCTGGGATGCTTCATCTCCAGTAACTGCTAGATGAGGTAGTCTGGATACAGCACTGGGACCAAGTGGGCCTTCATCTCTGTCTGCACAGTGGAGGGAAGGACGAGAAGCAATCTCGACATTGCCCCATGTGGCCCGTCCGATTGCACCATCCAGGTACCTTGTAATGTACTCATCTTTTGCTTCTGTGAACAGCAAGAACAGTTTACTTTATGTTCGGCTTAAGTAATGGCACTGTGTATGCATATGTTTAAAGGGGATAGAACCTTTGTAGCATATCAACCCGCTGCCACCATGATTTATTTTCAAAGCTTCTGCTCAAGAACGAAATTAATTGACCAAGTGAGAACTTATTTTGAGCAAAGCATCTCTACTTTAGCTTAGACAAAAATGGTTTCATATGTCCAGTTGTTCTCCTCTACAGGTCGCATATCTCAACCGATTCCGACTCTCCAAGCAGGTTTGATAACTCCATATTTTTTTTTTTAGATTCAGTTTTCTCATAAATATTTTATTCAAATAAGTATCATCTTGAATCTGAATGGACTCGAATGGACTTTATATGTAGGGTAAACAAGTTCGTCAAATTATATGCGTTATGTAACACAGTTCTAAATATCATATCATGGTAGACACGAATATGGCAAGGATACTTATGAGAAGTCCAGACAAGTTGTTAATTTTCATACCTTCAGGAGTTCTAGTTTCAATGTGTTTTGCTATATCTTCCCAGTTACCAAATCCAAACTGTTCTATTGCATCTAATAATCTTACTTCTTCATTAGCTGACCAACTACTGCGTCCAGAAAATATACCAAATGCACCAGAATCCTGCAGATGAATAATTTACTTTATAAATAAATTTAACATGTACCATGCAATATTTTGAAAATTTAGAGCAGCACTTACAACAAACTGATAGGAATGTTCATTTTTGTGTTGTCCGATCTCAGCCCCTAAGGAAAAACACTGAAAATAAATAATTATTAAATAGGTGTGCGCAAAATGAAACTTGACAATTTTGAAAATTTGCGCCAAAACTTAATGTGAAAATGGCGACCAAGCTAGTTTACCTGCAAACAAATATCAAAGTCTGGACACTCAGCGCATTTAGCCCGCAAACCATTAATTTCATCTTGACAGTAAGTACAATTAACTTTGGCATATAAATCTGTAAACAACATGTTAGTAAAGAAAATAATTAATGTAAACAACTAAAACGTTGGCAAGCATCTTCTGCTGAATTCTACTCACCAGCCATTTTTTTAGAATTTTGATTACAAGGCCATAGACAAGACAAGACAGCCAACATGCACTACTGCCAACCAAACAAAAGCTCCAATCTGCCACATAAAAAGGTTCAAAAACCATAGATTGTAAATGTATATTATTTTAGTCTAATTCAATTATTATTTATTCTATTATTTAGATTCAAGCTAGGAGGAAGTATGGATACTAGATGGAGCGGCTATGCGCGTATACCCGATAGAGACAGAGTATAAATACCTAATATTGCAAAATTGCCAGTGTGCCATAGCATCACCCAAATTACAATGAAGCTTTTAGAAAAATTATTGCCGCGCCTACTGAAAAGAACTATAATTTGCACGGTACTTGCTTAAGGTGGACTAGACCGTTCAATTTGTTATATCGGGTGAAAATTTAATGTATGTTGCTAGATCGAATAACTTTAGTACGTGTATTGTTTTTAAATTGCGCAAATCGGAAATTATACTCTAAAGTATTTTGGCATCATAACTTACAAATATATAATTGTTTCTTAACTGTTTTTGCAGTTTAGTAGATAAATATATGAAATCAGATACATATACGTACGATACAATAACAAAACACTCTAAAAAGGATATCTGAATTGAGTAAATTAACGAATCATATACCTACAAATGTTATTCGATCTCGCAACAAATAGACAGACTGTTAAATTTTGTATTTCTCGCTACAAATTGAACGGTCCGCTTTAATGGCAGAGAAACCAGGTCAGCTAGTTTTAGAAAATTACAATGATTCTAAAATGAACTGAAAACGTACATAATATTTTTGGTAGTTTAAAACTATGGCATTTTTGTTAGTTATATACATATAATTTCACCCACATAGAACTTGGTCTCTTTTCTCCCTAAACAAATTTCATTATAGTAGAGCGAGACAGATATACAAAAGAACACTACTTAATTTTTATGGATTATAATCTCAAAATCAAGAAATAATTTTGTAGTAAAAGGCATGGTCTAAGAAAACAAGGTCTTCAACTCCCGAAGAATCACAAGCTTGCGTCACTACCATATTGGCTCTTAATTAAAACATTATTGCAGCAGCATACAAGTTCATGGTTCTTTTTCATGTGAATGTTTGTTATAAAATATCAATACAATATTTCAAACGTCTAATAGAAAGTCACACATGAATCAATGTTCATCACAGTAAATGGTATGAAAAAAGTTGTCTCTCTATGGTTCCACCAGTTTGACAATTATCACCGTCTCTGTCTCACGTATATGATTTGCATCTGTTTCGCTCTCGCTCATGCACATATGCGCAGTGATTGGCAAACTTTGTGGTCGGCCCATTTCTGGAAGCTACGAGTATAATAAAAAACATTAAAAAAAAAACTATTGTGACGGTGGCTCGAGGCCCCATCAGGTGGGCAGAAGGTAAGCAGACTAACCTCTGCTTATAACAGATGCATTTCGTCACAAGTCACGAATTGCACTGCGCCTGTCACCAGGAGACATAGAAGTTAAGTCTCTGTACCTGTAATTTCACTGGCTCTCAAGGACTGCTGCTGGACCACACCGTTAGGTGCTTGGCGACAGATTTTCTACTTGAGGGGGGTCAATAGCCAGGCGGGCATTTGCAAAATGCCCTCCCGCCATGGAAAAAGTAACTGTAAGAGTAAAAGTAGAAAAAGCAGTGATTTGAAGTTTTTTCATTTCCTGCAAAATTGTCTGTAGCCGAAGAATGTGAACGGTATTGTGGACCTCAAAGGTCCACAATACCGAAGCCATTTTTATTGCGACTACTATTATGTAATGTAAAATTTCTTTGGTTATATAACGTATCTACCTAATTGGTTTTTACTTATGATATTTTTGAGCTTTCTTTGAAACTAAACTGTACACTAAAATACAAATAACTGGCTTTTTTTCGGCATATAAAATAATAACTTGATTTCAATCTATGAACAAATTAGCCCTATAAGCATCGACGTTACCTATTATAAGAAAACTACGGTGTCAAACAACTTGATAACCATAATTTATTCAAGAATCATTAATCTGTGTAACTCAAATCAGTAACAAGTGATTTTCTTTATTAAAAAAAATTTGAAATATATTAACTGTTATTTTACTGCCCCCCAATTTCCTCCAATTGGTTATAAAGTTTGAGAGCCGTAGATAGAAGTGATGACAGAATGCTTGTGTCCCGGTCACCTGACATCCGCTCCGGTCTCGGAGTGTAATACCTGTTGTTATATAGTATTCTACCATGGTAAAATGTAAGATTATCAAATAATTTAACACGCAGACATTCATGTTATGATCAGAAATTCATATTAGATTCGCATAGACTGTGTAAGAATGGAAAGACATGAAAAATAGCACTTACATGTTATACTGAATACTGAATATGGATACGTATCCATATTTCGTTCAGTTCTGTTTTTACAGCCAAGAATTCTGCATTTCACTATGTTTGGTGGAAGCAGCAGCGTCGAATTTAACTTACAATTTACAATATACACATCAAAATCGTTGTTTAACACGAAAAAAGGGACATTTTCATGCACCGAACAAATATGTCTGCCACAATTGCGAAATGTGGCAACCCAAAAAATCGCATACGCCGAGCAGGACAAAACAAACTGATGCTGTCTCTTTCAAACTAATGCAAGCGTATATATTACCATTCTTGTCTCACAACAAATAGAACATAAATGTCTTCTCCATCATAGATACTTCCTCCTAGGATTCAAGAAATCCCCAATGATCGATTGCCATTAAATACGGTATCGATATTTTTACTAGGTATTTAAAACTACAGTAGTATCACTAACATCTTGAGCTACTCCCTGACTTATTTTTACTTTTGAATGATTTCACCTATTGGTAGATGATGGTGTGGTCTACGATGGTGAACAGGATTAAATTGTCATGGAAACTGGCCCTCAAACACAGCTGCAGGAACACATAGTTGTTTGGCGACAGAGTTTTTACTTCAGGATATTAAAGAATGGGAAAAAAATATCACGTAAACGTCAACCTGCCCTCCGAAGCACGATACGCTCAACAGTAAAAGTAGCCATTCAAGTTACTCAACTTCTTAACTCGGTTTATCAGATATGAATTAATTATTTATAGTCTAATATAATAACCAACTTAAACCTTAATGTGACCATTTCACGGTATTTTGAGTATGCTCTCCTGACCGTTTACCAGTTTCATCCAATAATCAGTCAGCAATACGTAACGATGTGCTACGGAAACTTTCGGATTTTTTTAAATCCAGTTCATATTAATAAATACTTACGACTACGACAATATATTATGTTATTCGATTCAACGTTAATCGATTATTCTCATCAATCTATTGTTTGGTTACATATTTAATTACATTAATAAAATATAACATGTATTTATTTATTTCAAATTTATCTCATAAAAGAAGCGCAGTTAACTACGGATCGACTAAGTGGTGCCATCGTGTTAACGCCAAGATAGCCGCCACATGAAGATTGCAAAAGGGTATATATCTAAATACTATAGTGCTAGCCGCCGACATCAACCTAAAGAGTGAAACCAATGTTGTCATTGTAAAACCTTCATGTGGACGCAATATAAATATTTTTTTAGTACGTTCGTATATTTTGATTACACCTCTCGATGGATAGATCAACCCTTTATTCTCATTTTTGGCAATTAATCCATTATATAATTATCCGATATTAAAGGTAGGAAGCATTCCTCACATTTAATTAGTTTTCTTATTTTTTTTAACAACAAATCCGGCTATGTACTCAATGAATACTTGTGTAAACAAAAAAAGTAGAGGGGTCTGCCAAGAAGTCATAGTCACTATCGATAACTGGCAAACTTTATTATGACTCGTAATTTTCTTTAGTTCAGTCGTATGCGTAAATAAATTTTCTTTTCATACCGCTTTACACCGAACGTTAAAATGTTTAAAATGGTTATGTTTCTCAGGGGGATACAATTTCCTGAAGTACTTAATATGTTTTATATCTCGGTGTATAACTAGCCTTTATGACGCTTTTAAATAGAATTCAATTGGGTTATTGTTAAATCCGCCTTTGGCACGAAATACATTCCAGGTGACTCTGGCTCATTTTGTAAAAGGGCACATAATTTTAAATTTTTGAAGTAAACCTTTTTCAGGCTTTTTTTTTATGAATACTTATATAGAATCCAAAATCCTATTAGACCATATTATTGTTGGATCTATTAATTTCTTTTCTTGATATATGCTCCGCATTAAAATGTCTGCAGCAAATTTTGGAACTCTGTTTTGGAACCCATTGATATCGACCATATCCAGCACTCCATTTTTTTCATATATCAGTATGATACGGAAAACTGTAATATAAGATATACATATGATGTAATGAAATAATTGGACCAAATAATTGCATATTATCTATTATAAGATTAGAGACGGACAAAGGGGTAAATGCACTACCCAAAACTAGCAACACTGAATTTCAGGTATTTAAATAAACGTTATTTTGAATCGTGATCTTAAGCCCTTAAACCAGTGTTATTATGACAAAACTGGCAATACTTTACTGAGATAAAACACTTAAAACACAAAACATTGTTACAATAACCAAAACATAAAGAAAAACTTGAAACTTACATATGAAAGGAGAATCCTGGTATTTTCCGCTCACTATCGCTTTTACAGTTAAGCACACTACATCGCATTGTAATAAAGGTTTATCTTAGTTTATAAACAACAACAAAAAACACATATATAATAATTAATTATGCAGAAACGTGCCAAAGTAAATTTCACAAAGAAGCACAAACTACGTATAGATACTAACGCATCAAAGATGCCATGATCACAAACTATAAAGAGATACCTAGTCATGACTGTCAAAGTTTGTTGAGCTACATATGTTGCCGGCCTTGAAAAAACTGGCACGCACTGAGATATAGCAATAGTAGAGCTTTGTCCTTTTTTTTTACATATAATAACTCAATACTGTATCCCTTTCTTGTTGGAATGAAATGGAGCTACTTACCAGCAGTCTATACCTTTCTTTGTCTAAGGTACAAACAGAGCTATTTGGTTCCTCAAAGTAAAATTTAATTTTGTAATGGAAGACCTTATGATCATATATGGCTTAACTAGGACAATTGCTATCTCTTCGAAATATTGTCGGCATAGCATTATGTTTCCAGTAGGTTATATGTTTTTAATTCCTCTTACCAAGATAGTATATGATCCTCTATTTTTTTTTCCGCATGGCACTTAATACCTGTAATTATATATTTTTTTGTCATTAAATAAATAATAAAATATAAATTTTTCAAGTAATATTTGACACAATTTTTACTTACATGAGAAGGCACGCGGTGAGCAAAATGCCGCCTCGCGACGATCGACGGTAAGAACTAACTCTTCTAGCGGTTTTCAGCGCACTAATGGCGTCCAGCCTTTCGACACAGGCACCGAACAATATTGGGGGCAGCTCCCAGAGAGTTGAAATACTTAGAGTAGTTATATCCGAACACCACTGCTCTAAGAGCTTACTAGAATTTACCTATGTACATACCTACGCACATGTATATGCAGTTTGTAATGACAATGAAAGAACGTTCAAATATTATGCGTCATATCTGATGTCAGAAAGAGATAAATAAGCAATTCGTGTAACCACTGAACCGCCACGAGACGTTCCGATCACCATTATGCTGCGATCTCTTTCACTCTCTCACACCAACGGATACACATATCTCGCTCATCCATTTCATTGAGATTCGTCCCTAAGATAAAACAAAATAACGATATTTTCTATTTCAACAATAAAAGCAATAATTACGCGTGAAATATACAAGTTTTCTTATCTCTCACAGTGCTTGTATAATTGGTGCAGAGTCTAAAGACACAAGGAAGGTGTATTGTCCACAGAATATTCCGAAAAAACACGATTAGCGGCGATGTATTCACCGGGCGCTTGGGAGTGCTAGAGTAGTAGTGAATCAGGCAATTACCCTGAATTCGTCTAGTAAATATGGAGGGCATACAACTGATCTACAGGTAAAAAAATCTTAGGCAGCTCCTAACAAGCTTATTCTTCAAATGCAACTATTTTACGAATTATTAACATTTTTTGACTAGGGCGGCAAAATGCTCATAGCACGCCCACTCTAGGGTTAAGAAAAACATAATACTTCACTTTTAAGAAATATCAATTCAATCCCGCACATGACTTAATTTTTTCCTCTCGTAAATTTGTAATTTTGGAGTGATTTAATATTTTCATACGATTGTTAAACGTCATCGATCAATTTTGTATCTATGCTTAGTGCATAGATTCTATATATATTTCTAATTTTCCATAAGGTAGTGTTTGTATAATCTCTGGGCCATCCTGGTATCAGTGCTGCCAAATAGTAACGTTTGCTACATTTTTAATAACTTTTGCGCTACTGGCGTAACAAGTAATATGTGTTTTAGGATTAATTTTTGACGTAACGTCAAAATGAAAAAGTATCGTAAACTTTTAAAATTTTAGGTACAAAGCAGAAAAAGAGAAGAATTAAAGCAGTCAAGAAGCAGTGATGGCTTAATGACATTGACTATAGCCTGCCGTGCAGCAGGTCCATGGTTAGAATCCCGCTGCGGGCTTGAGCTTCACAGCATGGCGAAAGGACATTTTGCGAATGCCCACCTGGTTAGCGACCACCCTTAAGTAAAAAATCTGTCGCCAAGCACCTAACAGTGTGTTCCGGCAGCAGTCCTTGAGAGCCAATGAAATTACAGGCAAATGCGACTTAATTACTACGTCTCAATGTGACGGCCGCAGTGCAATTCGTGACTTGTGACGAAATGCATCTGTTAAAGGCAGAGGTAAATCCACTTTATATCAGGTAGGCCTCGAGCTTGTTCTGTCACAATAGTGATGAAGAGTAAGCTTATACGGTCATTGAAGTAATATAGTCTCTATAATATAAACTTTTTTCTTATTTTCATCATAGGTTTTCATATAGAACTTATTATAATAATCTGTGATCGTTTCTTGTACCTACTTTTACAAAATTATTCTTTCCTTTTACCATGAAGCAATGGTTGCTCGATAATTTAAACTACTCTCAATATCAGGTGTTTGGTTTAGCATGTTTTTTAATTTTATCTTGTAAATGTCGCTTTTATATAATTATACATATATATATATACATAAATATATCTCCATTTTATGTAGGTACCTGAATGAATTGTTTTGCCTTTTGTATGGGTAAGGATAGACAACGTTAACGTTAAGGATTTGACAATTACTTTACAGAATAGCAACAGCACAGGAATCAATATATCATTATACCCTAATATGTATCCGCTGGCCTGCTGGATTTGTGCGCATCTGTACAAACCGGGTAGCCGGTCGGCGGTCAATAGTCGTGGTTGCAAATTCACCATAAAATCTTCGTAAGTCCAATTGTCATATTGCAAACGGTTTTCGAATGGATGGATCCTTGGCTATACGAGAAAAAATCCATATTTTTCTGAGATAACAGAGAGTATGTTTAATATTTTTATGAAATCTGACACCAGCTCAAATTACATTTTGGCGCCAAAATATTACGTCATTTAATAATAATCTCGTAACTACTTCTATAGTAATGAACCTAGACAGCTGTTATTTTGCATATATAGGTAACAAGTCAGTAACGATGTTAAAAGAAATTAAAAGGATAAGTATTAAAAAGTTTTTTTTTATAATCTTTTTTATTTGACCCTCTTGTGTGTCCCGATTCGATTTCCGGTCGTCTGAAAAAAAGGTTTAGTGCGAAGCTTGTATTTATCCGATCGTTATTATTCAAACGTTGTTAGTAAGCTAGTATCCTTGGCTATACAACTCAGAAAACTGCATCACGTTACGGTAACGAGAAGTTATTTAAATTGTGAAATGAAAATAAAAAACTTTCACTCGATGCATTTTGCCGCGCAAACACTCACTGATGGAAACTTACGTAATAAATAATCTCATAAGTACTTTTAACTTCTAAACCTAAACATTTGAAATAATTTAGGTGTATAGATTTCATGTGAATAATCATATCAAAAGAAGAACCAAAGTCGTAGGTGGTATAGTTTAAAAAAAAAATACGCTTCCATAGAGTTTTCCCGCCAAAATTAAAAAAATAACACTTTTTTAATATTGTTAAGTTTGCAATAACGCCTGCTAGGCGAATTACATTACAAAATTACAAATTTACGAGAGAAAAAATTATAGTCATGTGCGGGATTCGAACCCACGTCCATCCACCCCTTTAGCCGGGGTATGCTCTAACCAATTGAGCTAACATGACACAATGACTCATGACTGTAATTCTTGCTCTCGTTTTTCATGCAACCATCGTATTGGGATGGAGCGACACCTATAGTTCAACTTGCGTTGTCCTACATACAAGACCAATTTTGCAATTGGTTTTAAACTTGTAAATGATGACGCAACCTTATAATTTTAATATTGTTAAGTTTGCAATAACGCCTGCTAGGCGAATTACATTACAAAATTACAAATTTACGAGAGAAAAAATTATAGTCATGTGCGGGATTCGAACCCACGTCCATCCACCCCTTTAGCCGGGGTATGCTCTAACCAATTGAGCTAACATGACACAATGACTCATGACTGTAATTCTTGCTCTCGTTTTTCATGCAACCATCGTATTGGGATGGAGCGACACCTATAGTTCAACTTGCGTTGTCCTACATACAAGACCAATTTTGCAATTGGTTTTAAACTTGTAAATGATGACGCAACCTTATAATTTTAATATTGTTAAGTTTGCAATAACGCCTGCTAGGCGAATTACATTACAAAATTACAAATTTACGAGAGAAAAAATTATAGTCATGTGCGGGATTCGAACCCACGTCCATCCACCCCTTTAGCCGGGGTATGCTCTAACCAATTGAGCTAACATGACACAATGACTCATGACTGTAATTCTTGCTCTCGTTTTTCATGCAACCATCGTATTGGGATGGAGCGACACCTATAGTTCAACTTGCGTTGTCCTACATACAAGACCAATTTTGCAATTGGTTTTAAACTTGTAAATGATGACGCAACCTTATAATTTTAATATTGTTAAGTTTGCAATAACGCCTGCTAGGCGAATTACATTACAAAATTACAAATTTACGAGAGAAAAAATTATAGTCATGTGCGGGATTCGAACCCACGTCCATCCACCCCTTTAGCCGGGGTATGCTCTAACCAATTGAGCTAACATGACACAATGACTCATGACTGTAATTCTTGCTCTCGTTTTTCATGCAACCATCGTATTGGGATGGAGCGACACCTATAGTTCAACTTGCGTTGTCCTACATACAAGACCAATTTTGCAATTGGTTTTAAACTTGTAAATGATGACGCAACCTTATAATTTTAATATTGTTAAGTTTGCAATAACGCCTGCTAGGCGAATTACATTACAAAATTACAAATTTACGAGAGAAAAAATTATAGTCATGTGCGGGATTCGAACCCACGTCCATCCACCCCTTTAGCCGGGGTATGCTCTAACCAATTGAGCTAACATGACACAATGACTCATGACTGTAATTCTTGCTCTCGTTTTTCATGCAACCATCGTATTGGGATGGAGCGACACCTATAGTTCAACTTGCGTTGTCCTACATACAAGACCAATTTTGCAATTGGTTTTAAACTTGTAAATGATGACGCAACCTTATAATTTTAATATTGTTAAGTTTGCAATAACGCCTGCTAGGCGAATTACATTACCAAATTACAAATTTACGAGAGAAAAAATTATAGTCATGTGCGGGATTCGAACCCACGTCCATCCACCCCTTTAGCCGGGGTATGCTCTAACCAATTGAGCTAACATGACACAATGACTCATGACTGTAATTCTTGCTCTCGTTTTTCATGCAACCATCGTATTGGGATGGAGCGACACCTATAGTTCAACTTGCGTTGTCCTGTAATTTTGTAATGTAATTCGCCTAGCAGGCGTTATTGCAAACTTAACAATATTAAAATTATAAGGTTGCGTCATCATTTACAAGTTTAAAACCAATTGCAAAATTGGTCTTGTATGTAGGACAACGCAAGTTGAACTATAGGTGTCGCTCCATCCCAATACGATGGTTGCATGAAAAACGAGAGCAAGAATTACAGTCATGAGTCATTGTGTCATGTTAGCTCAATTGGTTAGAGCATACCCCGGCTAAAGGGGTGGATGGACGTGGGTTCGAATCCCGCACATGACTATAATTTTTTCTCTCGTAAATTTGTAATTTTGTAATGTAATTCGCCTAGCAGGCGTTATTGCAAACTTAACAATATTAAAATTATAAGGTTGCGTCATCATTTACAAGTTTAAAACCAATTGCAAAATTGGTCTTGTATGTAGGACAACGCAAGTTGAACTATAGGTGTCGCTCCATCCCAATACGATGGTTGCATGAAAAACGAGAGCAAGAATTACAGTCATGAGTCATTGTGTCATGTTAGCTCAATTGGTTAGAGCATACCCCGGCTAAAGGGGTGGATGGACGTGGGTTCGAATCCCGCACATGACTATAATTTTTTCTCTCGTAAATTTGTAATTTTGTAATGTAATTCGCCTAGCAGGCGTTATTGCAAACT
This sequence comes from Plagodis dolabraria, assembly GCA_963854805.1. Classification (NCBI taxonomy): domain Eukaryota; kingdom Metazoa; phylum Arthropoda; class Insecta; order Lepidoptera; family Geometridae; genus Plagodis; species Plagodis dolabraria. The sequence goes on along the minus strand of OY978459.1, from coordinate 15,252,725 downwards.
TAACAATATTAAAATTATAAGGTTGCGTCATCATTTACAAGTTTAAAACCAATTGCAAAATTGGTCTTGTATGTAGGACAACGCAAGTTGAACTATAGGTGTCGCTCCATCCCAATACGATGGTTGCATGAAAAACGAGAGCAAGAATTACAGTCATGAGTCATTGTGTCATGTTAGCTCAATTGGTTAGAGCATACCCCGGCTAAAGGGGTGGATGGACGTGGGTTCGAATCCCGCACATGACTATAATTTTTTCTCTCGTAAATTTGTAATTTTGTAATGTAATTCGCCTAGCAGGCGTTATTGCAAACTTAACAATATTAAAATTATAAGGTTGCGTCATCATTTACAAGTTTAAAACCAATTGCAAAATTGGTCTTGTATGTAGGACAACGCAAGTTGAACTATAGGTGTCGCTCCATCCCAATACGATGGTTGCATGAAAAACGAGAGCAAGAATTACAGTCATGAGTCATTGTGTCATGTTAGCTCAATTGGTTAGAGCATACCCCGGCTAAAGGGGTGGATGGACGTGGGTTCGAATCCCGCACATGACTATAATTTTTTCTCTCGTAAATTTGTAATTTTGTAATGTAATTCGCCTAGCAGGCGTTATTGCAAACTTAACAATATTAAAATTATAAGGTTGCGTCATCATTTACAAGTTTAAAACCAATTGCAAAATTGGTCTTGTATGTAGGACAACGCAAGTTGAACTATAGGTGTCGCTCCATCCCAATACGATGGTTGCATGAAAAACGAGAGCAAGAATTACAGTCATGAGTCATTGTGTCATGTTAGCTCAATTGGTTAGAGCATACCCCGGCTAAAGGGGTGGATGGACGTGGGTTCGAATCCCGCACATGACTATAATTTTTTCTCTCGTAAATTTGTAATTTTGTAATGTAATTCGCCTAGCAGGCGTTATTGCAAACTTAACAATATTAAAATTATAAGGTTGCGTCATCATTTACAAGTTTAAAACCAATTGCAAAATTGGTCTTGTATGTAGGACAACGCAAGTTGAACTATAGGTGTCGCTCCATCCCAATACGATGGTTGCATGAAAAACGAGAGCAAGAATTACAGTCATGAGTCATTGTGTCATGTTAGCTCAATTGGTTAGAGCATACCCCGGCTAAAGGGGTGGATGGACGTGGGTTCGAATCCCGCACATGACTATAATTTTTTCTCTCGTAAATTTGTAATTTTGTAATGTAATTCGCCTAGCAGGCGTTATTGCAAACTTAACAATATTAAAATTATAAGGTTGCGTCATCATTTACAAGTTTAAAACCAATTGCAAAATTGGTCTTGTATGTAGGACAACGCAAGTTGAACTATAGGTGTCGCTCCATCCCAATACGATGGTTGCATGAAAAACGAGAGCAAGAATTACAGTCATGAGTCATTGTGTCATGTTAGCTCAATTGGTTAGAGCATACCCCGGCTAAAGGGGTGGATGGACGTGGGTTCGAATCCCGCACATGACTATAATTTTTTCTCTCGTAAATTTGTAATTTTGTAATGTAATTCGCCTAGCAGGCGTTATTGCAAACTTAACAATATTAAAATTATAAGGTTGCGTCATCATTTACAAGTTTAAAACCAATTGCAAAATTGGTCTTGTATGTAGGACAACGCAAGTTGAACTATAGGTGTCGCTCCATCCCAATACGATGGTTGCATGAAAAACGAGAGCAAGAATTACAGTCATGAGTCATTGTGTCATGTTAGCTCAATTGGTTAGAGCATACCCCGGCTAAAGGGGTGGATGGACGTGGGTTCGAATCCCGCACATGACTATAATTTTTTCTCTCGTAAATTTGTAAAATAACACTTTGTTTTAATCTCGTTACAACTTTTAAAATATTTATCCCAACAATATGTAATTATTCGTAAAGAACCATAGTAAATACTCATATTAAAAGAAAAAGCAAAGTTATAGGTGGAATAGTTTTAGATTTTTTTTTTTTGTTAAATGCTGTTTTTTGCCATTTTCGTCGTGTGTTCAAACCCCTTTTCCTGTAAATTTTTCTATAAAAAGGTCTGTTTTCATTTTATTTCCCGTAATGCGAATATGATGAAAATTGCATTGGTACCAAGAAAATTATATGTTGATTTGAGATTACATCAAATAAACTCGATTTTAAAACAAAAAACGTCAAAATCTGTAAAAATATATTTACATTTCGCTGTTTGATCCACTCAAACTAAATGGATGATAATGTTATTTTTGTATGGTATAGGTGATATATTAGGGTATGGGGATATTAGGGTGACATGTTTAGGTAATGAAAAACAACTTTGTATTAAAAAAAACATGACGGGGCGTCGAGGGAAAAAAAACGTCGACAGTTTACTATCGATGCGCCATACCCGATATACAGATTCAATAGATGAGATAAAGATAAAGATAAAGATTCTTTATTTGCGTAAAACATGGTATACAGTTGTTATCATAAAAAATTTAAAGTGCTCATGTTTTGCTAGTATTGTCATAGCATGCAAATTAGTACTATTTAAACTAAGTATATTATTAAATTATTTCAGGAAGTCTCTTACATTGTAAATTTTTGTATCCTGCAACCATGCATAAGTTTTCTTTTTAAATTGTGTTATATTAAGATCTTTAAATTCATTTGGTAATTTATTGAATATTTTAACACACATTGCTAAGCAGTTTTTAGAATATTTAGCTGATTTTGGTACTACATTATAAACTAGTCTGTACGGGTTGCGTTGTACTCTATTATTTACATCAAATGCATTTAAAAATAAATACTTATGCTGCATTACAAATATACAAGTTTCATATATATAAAGGGCAGGTAGCGGTAACAAGCCAAGAATCCCAAACAGTGTTTTACAAGATTCGTCTGGTGGAATTCCACATATTGCTCTAACGCACTTTTTCTGTGCAATGAATGCTCTATTAGTGTCGGTACTATTTCCCCACATTACGACTCCATATCGCAGTATCGATTCTACGTAGGCACGGTAAGATGTAATGGCTGTCTTTCTATTTGTTACGTTTTTTATTCGACTGAGCGCATATACAAATCTATTGACCTTGTTACTCAGATTTTCTAGGTGCCCTTTCCAATTTAAATCTTGATCAATTGTTACACCTAGAAATTTTGTATGGGTTACTTCATTTATATTTTTTATATTCAACTTAAAATTGTATTGTGTATGTTTGGATTTATGAAATTGGATATAATTTGATTTATTTAAATTAATTTTTAGGTTATTAGATATTAGTAGGGGTTATGTAACCACTACATACTCGTATATAAAATATTTATCTCTTTTCTTATTGTCATGATAAGTCGGGCAGGATTTGTGTTTTGAAGATCATAACTATGAGTCGTAAAGTTTATCTTAAGAGAATATGTTGATTCCTAGCAGAACTAAAGTGGAATAGAAAACGAGTAGAGTTCTCACAAATATATTAATAGATAATATACATTTTTTCATAGAAAATTTAACACACAATAACATGTCCAGAGAACCTAATATATCGATGACATTACAAAACCAACAAACATTGGCTCCTTAGCAACCAGTAGATTATGGTAGTAGTCCATCTCGCTAAATAGTTTGGTATATCACCTCAACCGTTTAAACTTTTTATTAATCACTTTTTGTGAATTTATGATGTATAACAACATTAGTAGAAGCGTATTAAAGTATAAAATGTTGTAGTAAAAATACGGAATACACGTAAAACTCCTACAAACTTCAATTTTACTCTACCTTGAGGCTGGCTGTAAAGTTGAACCCTTAACTTTTTAACGTAGTGTCCTAATAGTATTGTCTTTGATGATAAATTGACGAGTTCATTTAAAGTGTTTGAGAAATTAAGATATCTAAATGTATTGGAAACGAACCGTAGTAATTGATTCAAAAGCCCTGGCAACACAAATTAATATAAAAAAAAACCTATCTTGTATTGTGCAAAGAGAATTTAACCGTATTGTATTGTATTATATTATATTGTACGTACATTTCCCTAGCTGGTGTGTGTGTATTGTTTATATTTTGTTGCAAAAATATTTCTTTCGAAACAGTTTCCTCTAACGTATCTGGGAGAATAAGTGTAGATTAGTTGCCTTATTGAGGGATACATATGTGCCGCGTAATGTAAAGGAGGACAGTGTTCAGCTGTTTGTCTCCTATCGACCATGAAATCAAGTAAAAGAAGGCTTCAGGCCCTAACAGAAGGCTCCGATGGAATGCCTAACTACCTTAAAATGGAAGACTCTGAAACTTCAATCCCACCAGTGTTTAGATCTCGCCTTCACGATCTATTTTCTCAAATTGAAAAAGAATTTGACCTTCTATATACTGAAAATCTAAACTGTGAGTAAGACAATCTAGGCGCTCAGTGATAGTCTGCAAACATAATTTTACTAATTTATTATTCAGTATCTGTTGCAAAGTTTCATAATCAATTCAAATGTACCAATAGTAGATAATATAACGTCGTGTCCTCTATTCAGTTTTGTAATCAGCCTATACAGCTTGTTCAATAAATCAAGTTGGAAGTAGTAGTAGTAGTTTGGTATACTTATTTGGAATTCCAATTTAAGTCATTAGTGCCACATATTCATTAATGAAGTCAACTAGATTATGCAGCTTTTCAGATAAAGTTAGAAATTCTGTCCCAGTATTTTCTAACATGCTGTGTTTGAATGTGTGGAACATTTTTATATCAATTTATCTTTGCTACAATATGTATTATGTACATTTATTTTAAATTTGTAAGCCTAGTATCTATTATCTATTATACAAATGTAAAAAATCGACAATTCCAAACTACAACATGAGATAATTATGGCAGTTTCAAGTTTAATCTAATCAGGTACTGTCATACAATGCACATATAAACCCTCAGTTACTTGCATCGTTAAAACTTTCACAAAAGTTTCTGAGATGTCAATCACTCTCCAATTTTTTATTGATAATGGCACAATGTGCAGTAGCAGTGTAGGAAAAACAAAAAAAGTAGAAAAATATATGACATTTAAGTAATACCAATTACTTAAATGTGATGGATTGATGAGTGATGCTCTGTTTTATTACATATTATAATATTAAGTATGTCTAGTAAAGTAAGTAGTCTTATAGCTTGCTTCTATGGAATCTCTTTGTATAAAACATATTAGTTATAAGATTGATTACTACCAGCATGTTACAAAGTTTAGAAATGCCAACTGATTTGTATTATAACATTAAAACAAAAGAAAGATTTCTAATACTTAAAACTATGATTTATTTAATAAATGTGCCAATTAGTAGATTTTTTATGTGGAAATAAATAAGAGGTACTGTAATCAAAAACACAATATCTCTAAAAGGATCAAGGCCCATTTATACCTCAAGAACTTAACATTGTTGAAGTATTTAAAATTACTGTTTATATATAAAATAACTATAAGTTACCCCTGTTTCCCATCACAATTGAATTATGTAGACAATATGTGCTCTAAACAACAATAACCAATCAGGGCTTGGGTCTGTTTTGCTAAACTGTGTTCAATTTTCTAATAGTATCATAAGACTACAATTTGTCAGACTTTGATTTAACAAAAAGAATTCATTTATTTGAAATTAGTTTTGTTAATTTACCTATTTACAAAAATAAATAAACAAGGATTCATTATGTATATAAAATCTGTGTTTTGTGAATAATTTTTGTTTTTTCATAAGTGCCTTGAAATGAAGTAATATAGTATAATTTTTATATATTTAACTGTGTATTGAAATTTATTTAATAATTCAATACAGTAAGATATAGGCGCATCAGCATTACACTGCTCGCCTATAATCAAATAAATTATGAAAAACAATCCACATCCTTTGAATTATTTTGATAACATCGTTCTAGATCAGTTTAATAGATTGAGTATTTCTCAATAAAGATCCAAGAAGACGAGAAACTTAAATAAAAACTTACCATAGATGAGGGATAGTACAAAATTTCATAATTAAATGATCTACTGGATGGTTTTTGTTGGTTCAAAGTATTGACCCGTAACTACCACTGTGTGTTTTAATACATATCTCATATTCATAAATTTTTTGGATTGACTCCTTTTTCCTAAACTACCTCAAATTGTTTGTTTACTATCAGTCTATTCTACTAGTTGCTATTAGAAGATTAAGGCTCTAGCAGTGGGTTCACTTCAAAATCTCAGTATACTTTCTGAATATTTCCAGTGCAAGAAAAAATAGACATTCTAAGTGAAAAACTAGAGAGAGAGAGCTATGGAGGAGACAAGCAAAACTTAGATTACATTGAATTTGATGCCACTGGAAAAAATTCAAAAGTTAAATGTAAGTATTTCCACAATCAAATTTAACAATCTATCAAAGTCCAGTAGTTTTGGCGAGAAAGCGTAACAGACAGACAGACAGAGTTACTTTCGCATTTATAATATTAGTACTGATATATAGTACTGATAAACAATGCTGCACCAGAGTAACTTAATTTAGTTTACTTACTTCGTCAGTATTCCAAATATTCCTTGTATCCATAGTTTCCCGTTTGATAAATTTTTTTTTACTGTAAAAAGATTATATCTACTTTCTTTTAGAGTTAAGTTAGGAAGGTGGACTTTTTAAAATATATCTATTTGTTTCAGTAACCCAAAGCAACTCACAGAAGGTGAAAGCAAGTCACAAGCTTCGTGTCCAAACCAGCAAGATTGTGTCCAGTTTTAAAGCACCAACATACAGCTGTCAGTTAATTAGAGAATTTTCAGGACATAAGGACGGCATCTGGGATGTATCCTCTGCGAGACCTAGTCAGGCGCTTATAGGAACTGCTTCTGCAGGTAATTAAAAGAAAATAGATATTTTTAGAATTTGCTATTATGATGTTTCTTGCCAGAATTTGATCACTAATAGCAACCTTCAACATTACAGTATGTGTTATTTTTCGTAAAGTCAATGCTCTAGTTTTGGGTGAGTAATACAATCTATAAAATACAGTTCTAGTTTATATTAAAATGTACTCTGAAACTATCCAAGCATTCATTTCTTAGGATAATGAATATATAGATTAAGGTGTTACTTTGCAGAATTTAAAACTTATTTGTTCTGCAAAGTTATTATTTGGTGCAAGTACTTTCGTCGAATCCAGAGGAATCGAACGATTCTAGGATTTAACCATGAGCAAAGGGAGTAGTTCAATATAGAGACTTGAGCGTAGTAAGTCTAGACTCAAAACAACTCTTCCGAAGGAAACACACTCCTTTTAGAATTAGAATGATTCTTTGAGAATGAGAGCTGATATGGCACAAATCATTGGCGGGCAAAATATGGAGAAATTGCTCTCCTTTTTTTATGTTTTTTAAAGTAGTAACCAATATTCGCTTTCTGTTGGGATAAAAATACTAGTCGTAATTCTAATAAAGATTCCCTGGGGCAGTTGGCTGCAGGTTAATGTTTGGTAAAAAAATATATTATTTAATTTAATTATTATGCGAACCACATTTCTCCATGTGGAGTTGGTAAGTAGAGGACTTTGGGGATAAGGAGAGGGAAATGTCGCCTCTTAAATACACCCACAGGTAGCAACGGCGGGTGGCATTCTAGGCCGGTACACCACAGGGCCTCATTAGTAAACTAAGGTAACTTTTATAAATGTCTCTTCGTTAGCTACTTGACTTTTTCAATTGTATAGATAGAGGCATTGGAGAGCAATCAAACCATCTCGAATGCTGAGTAAACACTGACTTTATTATTATTAGGCACACATTAACATAAATACATAACTTAGGTATACAATTTACACACTACAGACTCACGAGAAAAAAGGCTAAGCTGGGCTGGGGACAGTCGTCGTTAGTATAGTAAGCGTAGAATTAACTTTCATAACTATAGGCTTACTTGAGGGTGGTCGCTAGCCAAGCGGGCATTCGCAAAATGCCCTTCCACAATCCGGTGAAGCTCAAGCACGCGGCGGGATTCGAACCATGAACCTGCTGCGCGGCAGTCCATAGCCAATGCCACTGAGCCCAATACTTTTTTTATGCATGATAGCTTAGCCTTTGACCACTATCACACCTGATGGTAATTGATGATGTGGTCGAGATGTTGTTCAGGCTAACCTAGAATTACTGACTCACACCGTCATGGAACACAACGTTAGGTGCTTGGCGACAGATTTTCTACTTGAGGGTGATAGCTAGCCAGGCGGGCATTCGCAACATGCCCTACCACCATGTGAAATAAATAAATTATACAATGTTATGTACAAAAAAATCATTTTTACTAACAAATCATGCATAAATATATTTGCGGCTTGTCGGCATTTTTCGACGAGTACTAGTTCTAAAATTATTTCTACCTATCCAAATAGTTCTGTGTGAGGCTATCAGCTATCAGATGTCCAAACATAGCCTTATTGCATTGTAGGTTTATTAAACTCAAACTGCCATTAACAAAATGAAATACCTACTACCTCGTTATAAATAATATATCCTTATTGACCAGTTCCAAATATGGCATTATCATTATTACTCACACGCACCAGCACCGTGAACAAAATATTCTTCCAACCCTTATGCCACTCATGTGGAGTCGGTACAATTTCTTGTCTGCAAAAAAAAAAATGCTATGTGTTGAGAATCTTTTTTACTTATTTCTATACTAATATTATAAAGAGGAAAGATTTGTATTTTTGTATACAACAAATAAACTTAAAACCACTGGACGGATTTGGATGAAATTTGGCATGGAAATAGTTTGAGACCCGGGAAAGGACATAGGATAAATAACATAGTTTTTATCCAACTGCGCAAAAAGAGGTTAATGTTTTTGCGCGATAACCGAAATATGCGCCGGCGGAGCCGCTCCCGAAGCTAGTTTTTATACATTTTATATAATATGCAAGATTTTCAAGTACCTCGATGACTTCTACAATAATCTAAAAATATAGCAAATCATGTCATTAATATTTAAACATAATTTAGTATAAGACCTTCACATTTAACTAATATATACACAATATTATCAAGCAGGCAAATTAAGCGAGCAGGCAATCAGGTATTAATCACTTTTATTATTCAATAAAGTATTGAAATGAATTCAGACCCTGAGGCTTAACTATTGTAACAGTAGTACCATAAAAATCAATTCTAGGCTATTGCATTAACCACTGAGGATCGGCTGTGAATATATTCACAATTGCAATAATAAGTATTTAAATTGAAATACTTATAGGTATATTGGGAGAATTGACGGATTCTGGAGTGCCAAGAGCACTGCAGTGCCTTGCAGTTTTGAAGCTATTCATGTGTTAATAATTGTCAGTACTGCTATTCCATTGACCTGTACTTGCACAGGCAAAAGCAATATTCTGTAACCTTCAAGGCACTGCCATGCTCATGGCATTCGTGAACCTGATATATTACATCATCGTAGGTAACCTGCAAACTGCAAGGCTCTGCAGTGCTCTTACCACATGATAATCTCAATATATTAATAGTCAGTTCTCTCAATAGGTCTGTTACATTATTGAATACCCTGTACTTAAATGTGGAATATAGCTAAGTTATATTGAAATTGGTCATTTATTGGGTCTATTCTCGAAATTCGTGCACAATTATCATACTTAAGTTTTGATGGAATTGAATCGAAAATGGGTATGAAATTATTCCATTCATGACCGCAGTAGAATGTACTACTGATTCAATATCCTATTTTGATATAAGTACAAAATATACTCTAAACTCTCCTTGATTATAAATTCGATTAGCAACATCTTCAAAGTCTTTACAGAAAGACATATATATAAACCTGGAAATCTTGTATGTTATTCTCTGATGAGCAATATGTCCCAAAATGATTGGCTTGAAGTAATTAACAATTGGTCCAAAGTACCATTGCTGCGTTGGTTTGAGTTTAACCTTAGATTTAGTGTCTTTACCACATTATCACTTGCGAATAGCTAAGCTAAGATAGTAGTCAGTCTATTATTAAAAAAATTTAACATTGACTAACCGAGAAAAATACATGGAAGGATAAAATGTATACCACGAGTGGGATATCAACCCGCGAAGCTCCTCCTTGCCGGGACATGGTCTGTCAATTTGAGCTACCGTGGTGTGTGAACATCCATATTAGTTTGTATGCGTCGTTGTTCCCGTGGAAATATTTTCTGACACGATATCAGCAGTATGCAACTGGATCCAGTTCGTGGCAATAGGCCACCTGTAACATAGAATTAGATATTTGTCCAGAATCAAGAAATATAATAATATATTCCTTTCAGATCACACAGCATGTGTTTGGAGTGTAGAATGGGGCAAGTGTCTGCTTCAGTACACGGGGCACGCGGGCTCTGTGAACTCAATTAGATTCCATCCAAATCGAGATATCGCACTCACTAGCAGTGGCGACAATACTGCACATGTGTGGCAGGCTGCTGTTAACTGGGATCTACCTGTAAGTATTTTTGTATAATATGGATATGCATGCATTGAGAGGAGGACCGAGGCATTGACATAATAAGAAATTAAGTTAATTAAAGATTCGGGTGTTAGTTTACGGATATTCGTATTAGAAATTTCTATCTTCGATCGTGCGCTCGAAGAGTATGCTAGTAGAATGCTTTGTCCTGAGAAGCGAGGCGCGTCGAAGATTTTCCATTTTGTCTACGTGGCTATAAGGTGGATATTAATATATCAACAATACTGCGGGGGGTGGTGTGGAATAGGTAACCAAATGTGTTCCACTCATGTTTAATTTTCACCAGTTTTTTATCAGTCGTAACTTAATTAACTATTGCCTAAGCTGTGGCACGTCTACGAACCTGGTGTATCTACTCCATTCTAATTTCACAATTTTACTTACCTACATTTTTTTTAATTTCTAATCTAACGTAAGTATCTTTATTGAGATACAGGTACCTAGGTATGCCGTATTGTGTTAAGCCGCAACCGCGTCGCGCGTTCTTTTGTCGCAATACGCCATTGACCGACCCAGAGCAGAATAGGTAAGTACACGAAACAGCTGTTTTGTTGTGCCTACTTTAGCCGGTCATTGACTTCCCGTGGCGTTCGTACGTGTGTGAATGGAGTAAACCGCGGTTGACTCTATCATGCTCATAGATACTGGGCCACTAGTTAGATAATAGTAAGTACTGATTTTGTGTATGTGAAAATTAAATATGAGTGGAACATATTCAGTTATCGATTCCACACCATCCCCGCAGTATTGTTGATATATTAATATCCACGGTATAATTTCATTTCATAGAAGCAATAGTGTTCAAGCAGTACTGTGTTTAGGAGTAAATTTTGAGTAACTGTACTTGCTGAAATATGGCACTGTGCACGTTAGCTGGCAATAGGCGCGTATACTATACTATAATGTAAACTATCCTATGTAGGGATACATAGAACAATACTTTATTACACTTCTTTTCTTATGGAGATAGACAGGCTTGACGTTGCTTTGTTTTTAGCGTGGACAATCATCTGAAGAAGAATTAGAAGGTGGTGGTGAAGAAAGTCTCGGTGAAGGAGGCGACAGACCCGAAGTCCTCCGAACGCCACTCACAGAGCTGATTGGTCACCAAGGAGTCGTGGTGGCAGCTGATTGGCTGGCTGGCGGGGATCACGTCATCACGGCGTCCTGGGATAGGACGGCCAATTTATATGATGTGGAGACTGGGGACTGTCTGCAGATTCTTACTGGTAAGTGTTGTCAGTATAATAAGGAAGTCATATACCTAATTGTGGAACATACAACCCGAATAAGCATGAGAGGAATGACTCAGCATTCCATTGAATCACCGTGCGGTTGCTGGGACTATCGCGTTGCAGGGACAAAGCTCATGCCTGGGTCTTGCAACTTTGCAACCCAGCGTGTAGGATTAACAGCCTTCTTACGATGTACTTCACTCCTCGATGCCATCAATTTGATGAGATCATCGTAAAACCGCTTTGGATACGCGTTCTTAAAGGGACATTGCAGTTGGTCTTTACTGGGCAAAATATTTTTGTTGATTGTTGAAAGATTTCGCAGGTATACACCTCGCTCTGACTTCTGCGGATCTACATGTATGAAGCGAACTATCTTACAATATCGCAACGAAAGGCAAACAAATCGAAGTGATAAACTTGTTTCCTGTAGATGTGATTTAGTAAACTAAATAGGAACTTTAATTCCAGGTCATGACCATGAACTGACGCACGCATCGGCCCATCACAGCTCTCGACTCGTGGTCACTGCCTCAAGAGACACCACCTTCCGACTCTGGGACTTCCGCGAACCTATACACTCGGTGTCAGTGTTTCAGGGGCACACTGAGTAAGAATATACTGAACTTTTTTGTACAAATGTTTACAGGGCATAATTTAAATTGAATCCGTATAATCGCAAAACTGTTTTGGTAATTCAATTTGGTAAATCAAAATCATGTTTCAGTGAAAATAATAGTGGTAAACCTGCAGCGCATAATATGCAAACGCATTAGGTAATCGTATCTCAGAGGCCCAAACAAGCTTTTGCTTAGTTTCAATGTGACCTTGTGTCCAGACAATTTTGTAGCATCTTATCCACCGATCGATGAACTAATATTTACAATGAAATTGTAAACCTATTTTTGAAAGATTCTTTTATTATTTATTATTATTATTTTAGTTCCATCGCTTTTATTTTCATTTTAGTAGAATAAAAGATGTGGCTCAACCCTCGACTGAGGTACGCTTACTAACCCACGCGTCGTTTGAATTTGAAGATATACTAAGGTTTCAGAGGTCTATGGGCACAAGAATTATATACTACACTAAATTTACAAACTATTATGACAAAATTTAAACCTGGCGTGGAGATTAAATCCCAAACGACGCACGATTCGTCCCATCACAGCTGTCTACTCGTCACCGTTTAACAACCACTAATTTCCTTATGGACTTCAGGTAAAATATTATATACTCGTTTTCAGTGTTCTAGGGACACACTGGGAAAAATTTGCATTTTTTTTTGGCAAAAACCTTCCTTACTTTTGCCTGGTCGATTTTTTGCAATATGCACTATATACATACCAGTTAGTGGAAATACCACGGTTATATCCATTAGTTTAACCGTCAAGCAAAAATGTACCCATGGCGCTGTAATGTTATTATTTATTACATAATCATAACCATGAGAATACAGATTAATTACCACAGTCATTCTAGGTTAAGCCTGTTAACACCTTCGACCACATCATCACTTACCATCACGTGAGATTGTGGTGAAAGGCTTTCCTATCAGCTATAAAAAATAAAAAAAAATAGACACACATACAAAGGAACACTTTCGATGTTTATGTATAACCGATGATGGTATGATTAAGTAGGTAATTGTTTGTTTCAGCGTATAATTTTTTTTTTTATTTTTTCATAGGAGCGTGACCTCTGCTGTCTTTACACGAGAAGACAAAGTGGTTTCTGGTTCAGATGACCGCTCTGTTAAGGTAAACTATTGATATTTTATAATGCTCCACTTATAGTATTAATGATTTCTTTAATTAAAACCGCGTTGACCAAATGTTAGTTGAGATCACACAAAAGTTGAAACAAAATAGACTCATAAGCCCGAGGATGACAGTTTTGTTCGCAGTTGAACAGTATGTCATTGAATTTCATGTAGGTATCCTGAAATAGTTCGTCTTCTGGCACTGCGGCTGGTAGATTGCAAAGAGTCTTGCCCATTATTAATATGGAACGTGTGTTGCAAATTGTGGTTGGTTCATACAAGAATCGTACTCTTTCTAGCTCTTCAGAGGGGTACTGGCGTGAGGAGCTTCTTTCCAATACTTCAACCATTTTGATGTAGAAATAATTGTTGGTTGTTAGAATATTTGAGATTGCCGATATGAAGAAAGTTGACAAAGAGTTAAAGTTAAAAAGCACTAGGGTCTTAAAACATATTTTGTATTTTATATTTATTCTTGTTTTTTCAAACAGACTCATTACACCAAAAGCATTTACTAAGGGGCAAGTCATGATTTGTCTGCGATGTTGTATATTGTCAGTTAAAAACGTAGTTCATGCATAATATGGTATGTCCATAAATATTTTTAAAAAAATTAAAGAAACTGGCTTAATTGATCTAGAAAAGCACGTTTACGGTATTTATTTTAACGATTTTATTTTACCGTCGTTGGTGTGACTTTATTAATTTATTTTAAACGAATTAAGATTTCATATCCAAGTGACTTATCATGTTTTGATTACCTATTACTACCCTAGAAAATTTATAATTTAATCATAGCGTTCCTATCACCATAATAATTAAGTATCATTGAAATGATTTTATTTCGTAGGTGTGGGACGTCCGAAACATGCGTTCAGCGCTAGCAACCATCAGATCAGACTCCTCAGTGAATCGCGTGGGAGTGAGCAGCGGCGGCCTCATCGCTATCCCTCACGACAACCGCCAAGTGCGGGTGTTCGACTTACAGGGACAACGCCTCGCGCGGCTGCCTCGCTCCAGCAGACAGGTTACTTATCTATAACTTTATCATATATAAGATAGTTTCTGAAAAAAAACGAGAATCTCTTACTAAGCGTCCGCTCTCCTTCCTTAATAGGGCTATATTTTTGAACCGTTATAAGTAGCCGGTTGAAATTTTCGCTGAATATGTTTTGGTATGGGGGAGTACCTATCAAATTATAATAACGACAAAAAAAGCCCTCAAGAACTGTACAAGAAAAGTTTTTTTTACGTTATTTATTTTTGCATTATCGTAAAAAAGGTTACACACACAAGGGTAAGCTTGATGTAGTTATAGTTCAAAATCTCACGTTTAACCATAGTAAAATAGAATTCTCTTCCTGTATCAATCAGACAAGCACCGACTCTCAATATGTTCAAGGATCAAGTTAAAAGGTTTTATTTGTCCAATTAATTTTGCACTATATTTTTATATAATTTATAGGTATATGTTTATATATATATATTATATATATATATATGTTTATAATTGTATCTGTTTAATTATTATAAAAACCTGTATGTATGCTATTTTTTATATATTTGTTTAGAAATTACACTAAAATATGTTTTATTTTAAAATGTTTTTATGAAATTTGATTATGTATTTGGACTACACCCGCCTCTATTGTTTTAATTCGTTCAACTCCATCCTAAGGTTGCCTGGTAGAGATCACTTTTAGTGATAAGGCCGCCCATTGTAACACTATGTTATTATAATTTAATGTGTAATCTTTTATATTTCTAAAGTGGTGTAACAATAAAGAGTTTTCTATCTATCTATCTAAAACCATAAAAGTATGTTAACTGCAGAGGTTCAAATGCCTACTCTCGTCTAGATATTTATGCAGGATTGTCGATATCACTAAGTTTTATAGGTACTTGCGTGTGTAATATGTATATCATAACAAATCACAAAAATGTTTATGCATTGCAATCCAACGGGGCAATGAATGGGGCACGCAGCCGTCTGGTAGTGGGCTGGAGCATTTGGAGTGTCTGTACGTCTGCAATGGCATTTAGGTTGCCTAAATGCTTTCATTTTAGTAGCTGTAGTGACATTTTAGTAGTATTTAGTTTGTAGTGTGTTTTAATAAAGGCATATTTAGTTGTATTCTCTTCCACAGGGTCATCGACGCATGGTGACTTCAGTATCGTGGGCCGAAGACATATCGTCAAATATCAATTTCTTCAGCTGCGGATTCGACCGCCGCATCCTCGGCTGGTCCATTCAACCGTCTAAAGAAAATTAACTATGTAATTAACTATGAAAGTATAATATTATGTGAATGTTGTATATTGTTAAAGGATTCTGGTGTGTTCTTGTTATGTCTTGTAGAATATTTTCCGCCCATGCTGAGACAAGCTGATATGAGATATGGCGCATAAGCCCAAGTTTTTTTGTAATATGGACATCGAAACATATAGGGTTATTGGAAAAATGCTAACAATCTCTTAGGGTTGACGTCGCGCCGCGGTCCCATTGAATAGAGTTTTGAATTTACATTGAGCAAAGTGATAAAAATGTGAAATAAAAAATTACATACACAAGAAACTAAGATCAGGTGATCACTTGGATCACATCTTATTCCGTCAAAAAATCCCAAAAAAAATGGGTGAACGAAATGTTTGTTAGGACTAGCAGAAGTCAACCCTAAGAGGTTGTTAGCATCTTTCCAATAATTTTTAAATATGATTACATGCGCGTGCTTAACGAAAATCATATTTTAACAAATTATTGGAGTATCTAGGTGGCCAAGTGGTTTAGGCATCCGGCGGGAAATCGGAGGACGCGGGTTCGATTCCTGCCCGGGGCATAATATTTAGTCTCCAATCATTTGTAAATATGATTTTTCCAATGACCCTGTATACACATGTATATTATATGTATGGCTTGTATAGACCAATTCATTTAGGAAGTCGTGCCCCTCCACAGTAAATTATTGATGCGCGTTTGTACTGGTTGGCCTTGTTTATATATACGTACATTTCGTCTTAGTCTGGGTGTATGCAGTGTAGGCAGTACTAGTTGGAACTACCGTAAAAAATATTAGGCGTGCGAAATAGTACATTACTGCAGCGGCCAGCAAAGGACCTAGTTGTGGCCAAGGCTTGTATAGTGCTTTTCTCAAATAATGCGCGGAAATTAAAACAAAGTAGTACCTAGGCAGATTTTTTTTTTTGAAGATACAGTTGTTAAATGTACAATTTATGAATTTTAAAGTGGACTTTTCGGGGATTATGTTGGTTTGGGATAATTCTAAAGAGGTGAAGAATTTCAGGTGGTGTTGAATTAAGTTCATCACACTCATTGTCTTCACTTGAACTCATTTTATCGAAACAATTACTTTTCATAATCAATGACTATCAACAAACAACAATAAAATTGCCCGCGTTAAAGTGTTCATTTGTTTTTTTCAATAAACAGCGTTCTATTTGCAAGCCAGATCGAAATTTAAATAAAACCTTTAATAAGTTACCTCCTTGGTTGCCATGCTTCGAAGTAAAAGATCGTTCCATTTTTAAATTACACGACAGATATGAGTTTACTATGCAATTTATTTGGCCGCTAGACACGACAGTTATAGATTTTCATACATTTTTTGCCGGCCGCTGCGTGCACGTATTTGGCCAGCACAGCAATTTCGATTTATCTCGAAGAAGGTTGTCAAAATAATGTTCACATTTCCAAACATGTTTGAGAAACATCTTTCGGTCAGATGAAGTCTAGTAGTCTGGTTGATGGCCGCGCACCGTCCCCTATGACGGTTTAAGAAATACGATTGGAGTATGAAATTTAAAAAAATATTGTAAAAATACTTCTCTGAACCTCGCGATTGACGCAATGTAAAATCAAGTACAATAGACAAAATAATAAGAAAAAGGCAAAAAAATAATCCGCTGGCGCTGAGGAGCCTTTATTGCAACATTATAACAATATTAAGCTCTTGTTAGTTTGTTAAATACGACATTATGTATCGGTATACGTTATCTTTATTCGGTTCTAATTAATTTTAGTTATTATTATAGTCAACACCAGGTCGATGGAGGTGCAATTTATATTCGGTACCTTTTTATTTCCTAAAGAAAAGTTGACTTGTGCTGAGGCCATTTTGAATATTTGGCGATTGTTTATTTAATTGATTGCCTGTTATTTAGTTACGGGAACGTCATGGAAACATTTATGAAAACATCCATTGACAAAAAAAAAACTTTTAATTCAAATATTTTAGAGGAAAATATGTGTAACTAAATTAATGAGCAATACATTACCTTGGAATTCCATTACGTAGAATTTACCAATGTTCGAATGTTAATATAATCGTGTTTTACCCTAAGCCTTATAAAGCATTTTTAAGTAGCGTTTGCAAAAGCAAGCTCTAAATTGGCGGCGGCGGCGTCATAATACAAATTTATTTGTTTCCATTGTATTTATCATAGCGATAGCCTTAAGCGTGCAAATGGACATGATCCTTTTAAAATTCCAATGAGCTCGCTATACTACTAACGTGGGTGAGGTTAAGCTCTAAAATTTGCGAACATAGTTTAAAAAAAATTGTTCAGTCATAATCATCGTCCTTACATTCCAATTAACATGGGGTTAAAAATATATGTTTTCCGTAGCAACATATAAAAAAACAGCAGTTTTATATTTATTGCGGTTTTATAGAAAGTTGACTTCATGTCAATCCTCATCAGGACTAGTCGTTAGTAGTACTCAGTGTGGCAATAGAGCACAAAACTGAAATAGGCGCTTAATGTCCAGCATCACCTTACGAACACTTCAATGTGAGCAGTACGCTGCTGCTTATTAAGGCATTATTGTTAAAACAATTTGTTTAGTTTTAATTTGTCGCCTTTTACGACATGCAACTGGTAGTATATGGAACAGTCAGTAGGTCCCTTTAGCAAGACTCCGTCTTGGTGGGTACCGCCATAGTGTCAGATATTCTGCTTCGGAGCAGTAGTGTGCAATTACTACTGTGTTTAGGCGTGAAGGGCACTGAAGCAAGTGAAATTACTGGGTAAACGAGAAGTAAGAACTAACGCCCCGGAGTGATAAGCACAGTATAGTGTCAATCAGAACGAGCAAGCGAACATTGCAGTTGTATTAGATAAGCGTGCCGCTTACCATCAGGTGGTGACTTGTCCGTCCCATCACTATAACATAAAAAGTAGATATAATAGGCCAGGAATCGTTAGTTACTGTACTAATATAAATCTTATATTCAGAAATAAGGCCAGCGCTTTTACAATACAAGAATCTATGAGAAATATAAATATTCCCGATATAAACTTTCATTAGGGTATCGTCCACGCGGAGGCCTATGGATAAAAGAATGCTTGAATGCTATTTAAAATCTTGATAAGGAAAAAGATTCTTCAAACAGTTAATGAAGGTTAAACGAGCCAAATATTTCAAATGAACCTACATAAGACATCTAGAAATTAGGGTAAATTTAGGTTATTAAAGGTAAATTTCGTTTTTAGAATATACCTATTGGTTCTTGATGTCTTAAAAAGGTTCATTTGGTATATTCTCCAAACGAAATTTACGCTTATGATTTCAAAACCTGTTCTATTTATATTGCGCGCGGAACTACTTGGTCGCGCCTTAGGTATGTGAGCGGTGGGACGGAGAGGCGGGGGCGCTTCTCAGTGTACGTATATTACATCAGTGTGTACTCAGCGTTGCGAGCAGTAGGTAACCCGCCCCCTCGCCCCTGTCGCCACCTAAGGCGCGGCCAACTAGTTCCGCGCGCACTAAAGTGTATCAGCCGGATCGTCCAATACTGAATACAGCCTCGCCCTCAAACTCAACGCTTGGTTCTCGGCTTACCTAGCGCAGTTCTTCAGAGGGCACGGAAGGATGAAGGCTTTCTGGCATTTTTCCTATCGTCGCCTCTGACGATTCTCACAGGAAGATATAGGGAGATGGTGCAATTGTATGCCGGCAACCCACAGGATATGTGTGGCTCTATATGTGTATTTGAATTTGTGTATCTAAGGTTCAATTCTAACTACTGTATTTGTTACTCAGATGGTTAATTTTTCGTGTTATGTGATTAACATTCTATATAGGGTATGTAATATTGGTACGCGACCTTAATTCCATTATATAGTAAAGCACTGTTCATACGTACGTGGTTTGAGGGCGGCGAGCGCGCGACTTCGAAAAGACCGCCCTACAAACCGCGTAGGTACGTCTGAACTTACAATGCACGCTTCTAATGGAAATTACCCACGTTGGCCGTTATTTTAACGGATGAGGTGATTTAGAAGCAACTTAAAACAAAAAGACATGATTTTAAGAAGAAATACTTCAAATCAAAGTCGAACAGAATAAGGAGTACCATAGTTTATTAATAATAGAGAATTTCAAATGTAAAGAATTAGTGTCGAATGGACCATATATTAAGTAAATTTATCCACAGTACAGCAATGAGAAAACCATTAAAGTTTCCACAGCCATGTGTTAATAATTTTTGGCGTCACTGCTTTGAATTGTCATTTTTAACGACTTTTTAACCGAAAAAAAGGAGGTTCTCAATTAGTCTGTATTTTTTTTTATGTTAGTTACCTCAGAACTTTTTACTGTGTGAACTGATGTTTCTTTTTTTATTTGAAAGCTGATGCTTGTCGTGTGGTCCCATTTAAATTTCATCAAAATCGGTCAAGCCGTTTTTTGAGCTACACTCCAATAGTTTTTTTTTCTTATCTTGATGATATAGTTATTGGCAGTGAATGCCAATCAAATCCTTTAGTAGCAAAGGACATTAAAAAAGGCGAAAACAAATTCTACCTAAGAATAGAACCGACTTCAATACTCAAAAAGATGAAATAACTTGTCGAAGTAGGTACCATGTGTACAGTATTGTGATAATACGTGCTTTTGAACTATCATGGTACCGACTTCAACAAGTTATTTCATACTTTAGAGTGTTGAAGTCGGTTCCCTTTTTGGGTGAATTTTTTTTGGAATTTTTATTTTATGGACATGTATTAAAGATCCACGAACTAATTGCCTCTGTTCCTCACAAACGCGTGCCTCTAAAGTCTAAACCATAATTTCAGCAACAATTGACGCGCAACGTTAGTTCAACATGTTTGTGCGTCACGTTTTGGGCGGTAACTGACAACCAAACATGTTGCAGGTACCGTGTTGCGTCTCATTTATTACTTATTGAAGACATAGCTTTAGTTAATGTCGTGTATTTTCGTCGTTGTTTTTGTTGATTTGTGTTAGCATGTTTAATTTAAATTTGTAATCTGTATGTAGTTCGTCCAATATCTATAATTTATAGAGGGATAAAGGTGACATTGTATTCATTATTCAGTAGAACGCCGATTATCCGAATTATTGGGACCGGGGTCGATTCGGATAATCGAAAATTCGGATAATCGGACATAGACTGGTAATAAAGAAAAACAAACTGTCGCACATAGAATAAACTTTAACAAACACAGTTCTACAACAACGGTCACTTGAACATCTCGATCATTGTATGTTGCAACCCCATTAGGCCTTTACAAAAATACAAAGTATAAAAATTCACAACCATAATAGAGGTAGGTACATTATAGCAAAAAAAATAAAAATAAGAACAATAAAATACAACTAATTACGACAAAAATTACATATGTAAGTACATACTCGTACTTGGTTTTAATTTTTTATATTACTCTTAGTACCGATACTACCGATCCGGCTAATTGGCGATCTGGATAATCGGCGTTCGGATAATCGGCGTTCTACTGTACATAGTTTTAGTTAAGTGAGTTGGTTAGGAGTTGGATGTATAACTTTAATATTTATTGTCAGTTAAATTAACCTATGTTAATTGATTAAGATGTAAATTAATAAAAATTGTATAGAGACGAAGTAAAGAAGGAAATCTTATAATTGTGATTTGTTAGTGTTAGACAATGTTAATCATCTATACTAAATATTGGATTTATATTTAATTCGAATTTAAGGAAATTAGTGGAAATATCATTATACCTTTATGGTAGGTAGGAACAATAATGTGTTGAACTGTACATGTTATCGTGACGTCAGCAATTATTTGGTAGTTTTAGTTGCAGTACATAAGTAATATTACTAACGCACACTTTACACAAAATATTTTTCCTCCTATAACTCAATATTTTGTTAAGTTTTCATTTATCTTTTCGTGCATTGTAAGCTATTATTTGTCCAGCTTTCCTAAACAATAATATAATACTGACATTTTCTAAAATTTTATTTAACAGTGTCATTTTAAGATTTTTCAAAAATTCTTAGAAGAGTTAAATTGTAAGTGTGACATATTTTTTATGTAATACATTAAAAATCAACCTAGTCAAATGCAAATATTTTAATTTCTGACGACCAAAGAAATATCAACTGTATGTCACATTTATCTGAATAAAATAATAATGTAGGTACTTTCAGTGTATAACAACTGGCCACAACGTAACCGTCTCAGTTTCTTGCGTCTTGTTGTGAATGCTGTGAGTTTAAACTCAAATTTCATTTTTCAGGATGTGAGTCTACACTCAATTTCAAACAGTTGTTTATTAGCGATTTCGCACCGTTCCCTATGACGGTTAACAGACAATATTTTTCCACAAAATTTCGGCTCTTTTTCAAATTTTTTATTCTCGCGTAGAATAGACATCCGTCGCAAAATCGGAGTTGGCGGGTTTGATTCCCAACCGGAGCAAATAAAAATTGTGCTCCTATAATTTGTAAATGTGATTTCGGTCTAGTTGAGCTCGATTTTATACTCCGCGGAGAACGTAGGTAGAGTCAGGGAATCGCATCAAATGCTGTCATCTTTGCTTTGAGTCTAAATGCTAAAAATACAGAAGCCTTGTGTTGCTTTGGTGCATTCTGAGTGTCTTCTGATTATTTTTTTCCCTATTATTTGCACAATTATTGTAGATATGTCTTCCTAATTTCATATTCATACATGAATTTAACAAAGCGCAGCATATAACATTGAGTCAGGTTAGGGTAAAATCGATCTCCACGATCTTAATTTGAGTTTCTGAATATCAAATTCAAAGTGCGGACGTTAATTAAACTTTCGGCTCTACGATCTCAATATGACAAAGCAAAGCCCTGCAAGATGCATTGCAAATCTTTCGCTACCTTCAGCCGTTTCAACATGGACAGAGAAAGCCCAAAAAACCGGTTCCCTTAGTTACATTATCGCAGTAGGAAACTGTAGATAAATCAGCAAAAAAACCACTAAACTGGTATATCCAAATTGAGCACATTTTTGTTTAATTAGAAGTTCGAAGTTTGAGTGAATAACAGGAGTTGAGACAGATATACGTAATTTTAAGGTTGGTTTACAGATACTGGACCTCGTTTATCACGATGCTATAGGAAACCTGCTGTGGCATTACTAACATATCAAAGATTTAATGCGAAATGTATTCTATCTATAAAGCTTTAACCTTATTGTCGATCAAAGCACAGAACAACATGTGTGAGTGATTATCAGGCCTTATGGGATTAATGCCTTTATTATTATCATGCTTGCATTACAGTACCTACTAAGTATTTAATTTATCAGTTCAGAACAATTGTGTAACTAAATTGTGATGCTACTTCCTTCAACTATGAATAAAAAAACGTAATAAGTAGGCATCTACTCATGCACAGGAAAATATGTGTAAATTAAATACATACAATGAATATTATGTATTGGTTGTTAAAATATACACTAAATGATCTGAATATTTTTGTTATGCCAAATATGGTATGAAATAAATAAATATACTTAAATACTAAAATTTTTGTTTTATTATTATTATACCTACTGTCCTAAGCCAGGTTTGAAGTACTAAGAAGAGGAAATGGATCTAAAGATACACACGTGACAAGATAAGTAGGTCCCTAGTACCTATGTCAAGTCGGCCACACGAGTGTGTCCTACAATGCGATTTTAACGATTATTTTTCTATTATATCTCAGTGTTTTTTAAGTGAAAGTATATTTTAAATAGGTATATGTTTCAAATCCCAAGAAATCCATCCATTGAACTTTGAGCGGACTGCAGGGACCACCAACCTTTTCATTGGCTTTTAATACATTTTTAACACAAATTATGAATTCCGAATTTATGTACTTAGGCTTATATTAGGTACCTATTAACGCAAAATACTAAAAGGGTGAAAAATAAAATACAGAAAGCTTATTAATACCTATTAGCTTACGCATTCTTGCAATAATTTAGGCGGTGATAGCCGAGTGGCAATGACCACGGGTAGTCGATCAGGAGGCCCACGATTTGAATCCTGTCACCGGCTAGAACTTTACCGCATTTTTTTATGGCATAGTGATGCAACAAGTACGAAGCCCACCTGATTTTAAGCAGATGATGTGGTCGAAGGTGTTAACAGGCTTAACCTAGAATTACTGGCTCTAAAGGACAGCTACTGGAACACACCGTTAGGTGCTTGGCGACAGATTTTCTACTTGAGGGTGGTCGCTACGCAAAATGCCCATACACCATGCTGGCTGCTTTACTGGCTCTCAAGGAGGATACAGTGGCTTGTATTAATTGGCTCTTTTAACATCCAGCAGTGATGAATGGTTTCGTAATTATATTATTAAACGTCCGCGTCGGCAGCAGGTTCGCTTGGAGGATTCTTTTTCTTCATGGTGTAACACGTCGGTCGGGGTTCCCCAAGGAAGGGTCCAATCTCGTCTTCTCTTCGCTACTTTTATACAATTTATATGCAATAACCTTATTTCTCCCTGTCACCTTTTACGCAGATGACTTAGGTAGGTACAGATTTATGCACAAGGATAATTTAGGTATTTTATTTGTCAAAATTAGAATTAAGAAACTCTATTACTAATTAGAACTAAAACTACTATTGATGCCGTAAAACACAATATGAGTGAGCTGGAGTAAGGCCTATGAGCTAACTATTCCACTACCCATCAAGACCCAGGTTGTGGTTATGGGTAGCTCACGTGTTATTAAATTTACCTAATAGCAATCTATTCCTCGCATGGTCTTTGACGAGGTCATAATTGATTTTAGCAAAGAAGTTAGAAATTCTTGAGATGGGTTACTTATGGTTACTTTCACAGCTGTCACATCTAAGGTCTTTCTTCAGAGTTAATCCAACAGCAAGAGTATTATTTGTAATATTGATGAAGCAATTAATTTGGTTCCAACTCTATTCTAGTGGGTGGATGGGAAAACTTGAATTCCCCGTCCACCCACTAGTGGGAAAAACCAGTCGGTGGACGGGGCATCGCCCTATAGATAATTTCTTTACATGGGGGCCACAAATAATAGAATTAAGTCGAATTTTTTTTGTACATATCGGCGGGGATATTAAAAATATGACGCAATTTGCTTCAGACTGGCACAAAAGTTGCACATGCAAAATCTTTACCTCTTCCAATAGGCATTAGATTGTGCTGACGCCTACTATCCTTATCTCACGGAGGACGAGCTAAATATAGGTATATACCTACCTACTTGTGCGTTTTCAAAACTTTTGTATTAGTTTCTTTTGTATTTGGATTAGGGGAATGTAGTACAGTATCGGACAACGTGTTGTATCTAAACTACTCGACTCTGAACAGTTCAACAAGTACCTAGGTAAGTAACGTAATACTAGGACTGCCATCCGTCCGGGTTTCGCCGGATTTGTCCTAGTTTAGACGGCGTCCGGGAGACGTCCGGTAGGGGTTTTCAAATAGTGTCCGGGAAAAACCCGGAAATTTTTGTGTCCGGGGAATCCGGATTGATTGAAATACAAGCAATTGATTGAAACACCGGCGCTGCATGTTCACTCGTAAGCTGCATACAAGTTAACTCCGGCGCTACAAACTCTACAACAACAGAACGTTCCCACTTCCCAGCGCTGCGGCGGCCCTCACCATAAAAAACTGTCGCCGACCCCGATGGTTCACTCACTGCGTTGCCGTTTTGGCGCATTTGGAGCTAGGTCTATAATATTTCTAGGGTGTTTAGCGTTTTTTTTTTTCTCATTACCATACGCTAAAAACATCTAGTGAAATCTGGCGGAAAACGTGATAATATTGATATTAGTTGGCAACTCAAGTTACATTGTGAGTTTATTCGCTAGTCTCGCGGCAACGGACGAAGGAGAAAAACTCACTACAAAACATACGGTTTCTTCTCTGATCGAAATAAAGTAGGTATATAAATTTAAGGACCTTAGTTGCTTTGACTTTTTCAAATCCACGTTGGAAAAGAAAGATCACTTTGACAAAAGTTCGAACATCCGAAAAATGAATAAGTAAAAAGATTTTAATATTTTTTTGCATTAACGCATGCTTTGCGGATTACAATCCAAAATTACGAAAATACGAGAGGAAAAATATAGTCATGTGCGGGACTCGAACCCGCGTCATCCACCGTTTTAGCCATGACAATAAGCATTGTGACAATTGTCATGTTAGCTTAGTCGGTCAGATAAGAGCACACCCCGACTTAAGGGGTGGATGACGCGGGTTCGAATCCCGAACATGACTATATTTTTCCTCTCGTATTTTTGTAATTTTGGAATGTAAGAAGATCTTGAGCTCGTCAAAATTTAAACTTGTTACTTACTTTTAATTTACACAAAAAACAGTTTTACCGTTTTGGGTACTTTAATTCTACGTAACCAAACAAGATGATTTCAAATATTTTTATACTATTGTAGTTAGTAGTTTCTAACTGGACACTAATGGAGAACACAAACGGGTCAAAATATTACTATCAAATACACATAACATCAGAGCGTAGATCATATACATAACATTACTTTTTATTTCACTTCAATGCAGGCAGTATTTCCAAGGGTATAGCGATGAGAAGTTTAAGCCCTTTTTTGAATTTCTGAGATTACGAGGGCTCGTGCTATGACGTCACAGCCGCCCCGTTCGGCCCGCGAGTGCGACACGGTGCGGCGCTCGGTCCGGTGATACGCACGTCTCGTTTAATTTTTTTCGCTTGACTTCGAGTTTATTCCGATTACGATCGTTTATATCCGATTATACTAAAGTGAAACTGTAGTGTGTAGAATGGAAAAAGGAAAAACTGCCAAGAGTGGATAGTTTGATGCACAAAATCAGGATATTATGGCTGCCGAAATGTATGGAATAAAGATGAAAAGGTATGTATGTTCTAAGTAAGCACTAACTACTCACGGGTAATAATTTGTTCAAACTTAAACCTAACTGTAAGTGTGTGTGTGTGTGTGTTTCATTTAGTACCTACTAGCTTTCCGGGCGCGGCTCCGCCCGCGCGTATGTCGGTTATCGCGCGAAAACATTAACCTCTTTTTGCGCAGTCGGATAAAAACTATCCTATGTTTTTTCCCGGGTCTCAAACTATCTCCATACCAAATTTCATTCTAATCGGCCCCACAGATACTTGGTATTAGCGATGGGCGATTGTTGCAAGAAATACAATCGACTGAATCGAAAATTGGCCTATTGCGCATTCGATTGTCGATTTAGTAGTTCCTTACCATGATTATTCGAATAACAATCGACGAACTACTAATTGTACGCACACCGCAAAACGCGTGGCTGAATTGCGAATGCGTGGATGGCCTCACGGGGCGGGATGGTGTTGTGTCGGTTGTTTTTAGGTATAACTTAAATTTGTTTACTTTAGTTGACCTTTGACTTTTTTAGAGGCAAGTTGACAAACTCGTTAGTGGAAATATTGAAAAAGAAACTATTTTGCTTAATTCTTACTCCAGCCATTTAATCTCACTTAGTTAGAAACCCTTAAATACCCATCTTTTCATAGTTTCTTATACTACAACGAACAAATAAATGTTCCGTCAATCGATGGTTGATTACTAGTCCAATCGCATATCAACTGCAGTCGTAAGTAGAGCCGCAGGGATTTTTAACTACTGATTTGCAGCGCATTGTATGTAAAGCGCATCATCTTATGTGAATACTAATTTAGTAGTACGTACGAGTATAGTAATTTATAGTGAGTGCGCTGCGCCGCAATCGAATTAGTAGTAAAAAAATTGATACGAACACCGTGTCAGTCATTGCCACCCGCCGCACACCGCTAGTAGATAACAGTTCGATTGTTATCGACTGAACAAAACAATCGACTTAAGTCGATTAGATTTAGTAATAATCGTCCATCGCTACTTGGTATCGAAAGAAAAGTATCGAACAAGTAGCCAAGTACTTGTATTTACACTAGCTAGGTAATCTGTGGTATTTACTCGTTTATCCCTATCACCACCATAAAGTAACTTTGTATATACTGAAAATCACCACAACATACCGGAATTCTGGTGGAACACATTTTGTTCTGGACGTGTTCTGGACCTAAAGATTCGCGGAAAAGTACTCCTCACCGAGCAAGTAATCACGCAGTATACTCACGTGAAGACTTCAGTCATCTCTGTTCTGGCTTGGAGTTAGTCTTTATAGTAAGGTTTCAAATCAGTTAAATTAATGTATGTCTCCCTGCTCACTTCCAGACCTTCGAAAGGGTAGGCAAATAAACCTTACTTGCAAACAGTGATTTAAATATTTGAAAATGGACGAAGTACGAGCATTTTTCAATAATCAAGGCTCGTCGAAGTCCCAAATGATAAAACTACGCGGTCCTCTCACGGGCGGAATGTATTTAACTAAAGAAGACAATCTAAACGAGTTCAACAGAAAGGCTGAACATCGTAGAGCAGTGGTGCCCAGCGGTACTGATTACGCTCGCGAAGTTAGAGACAGAGAAAACGAGCTATATCTAAAGGTAAACCCTTTACTTTTGTCATGTAACTCATACCTACGTATTTACATCTTGATTATTTACTGGAAGACCTTATAGCATGGATTCACCTGGCATTATATGTAATGCATAGAAATATTTATCCTATCCATAATGTAATTTACTAGGGCTGGTTTTTAGAATCGGTATACTTCACACCCTCATTATAAGTTACCTTGAATAACCACACAACATTTTAATTTACAGAAATCAATAGTTTTTCAGAAATAAATCATTGCAGGTTTCATTTCAACCTTGATTATTTGTGTATTTTGTGCATAGATGAATCGAATAATACACAGTCCACAGTTTGACATTGCCCGCATTATGATGAATGGCTTATATTCTACTGTCAGCTATGTTCATGGCATAGCCCAATGGTCTCATAATATATTATATACACATATGTGACTTCCTGACTGCAAATTATTCAGACGTGTAGATAAGGTTGAACCGTGTGACAGAACAGAATAAGGCACCCACCTTCCGAGCAGTCTTGTCTGCCGTGCCCCTAGAGTGATTTTTATAAGCCCGAGGTGCAGATGGGTGCAGCGCTAGTCTATGTGTGGGGTAGAATGGTGGATAAAGCGAAGCCGAGGCTGTGTAGGTGTAGACTTTACTTCAAATTAGACATTTGTGTCTTCAACCTAACCTGTTTTTTGTTGTTTATGAGCTTGTGATTTGTTGTATTAGTATTAAAATTTTTCATTTTGATGCAGGTTATATTGAGAAATTTCATAAGTATTAAAAACTATAGGTTTTTGTAACTCCCCTCCCCCTCAGTGGGGAATATTCTACCCTCTTTCCTCCCTTCCCATAGCACTTATTTATATACCGATTCTAAAGCCTTTCCTATGTTTGTTTACATATTTTTTATACTATAAGTCCTTCCTCAACCGGTACTGTAATAGAGTCAAATTGATTTACTTACAGAATGACATGGAACGTAAGCAGTATGAAAGTATGTCTGGTGGTCTTGAGTCTTTGGAACGCCTCACATCCATTGGAGGATCTATGGCGAATTTTGGAGAGCTGACTGAGGAAGCAATGACAGAAGTGTACAGCAAATACTCATTTCAGAGGAAGGAAGACACTCATAACTTGGCCATCAATGATTTCAAGCAAGAAGTATGACATTTGCTTCTAATTGATCTAAAACCTAATTGAGTCCATCGTCTAAGAAAAAAACAACAGGGTTTTCATCAGCTTTTCCATCAACCTTAAATTTTCTTGATTTTTCACATGCTGCAATAAGTTAGCATAATAGGTACTTGTTCCAGTGCACAATGAAACTATATTGCATTCACTTTGAGACAATGGTGTTTATAGCAGTTTCAAAGTTTGCTTTTGTATCTAAGTGTTCAGAAAGCAATCTTTTGATAATTGTGCTATACATATATGTGCACTAATAATTTGCTCCAAATCAAACACTTCTTGCTAGTAGCTGTCATTCTCAAAGGATAATGAAAGCTCATAATTTGATTCAATTTATAAAAACATAATATTGCAGAGCTCAATGCAAATGAAGTGAATATAAATACTATAATCACTTACAATGTTTTTCACAGTAAAATATATATATATATATATATACTGTGAAAAACATGATAAGTGATAAAATTCTTCCCTTTTTTAATACTGAGATCAACATGCAGTTATCAAAAAACTTATCACTAAAGACTTATCATTGAACATGGGTCAAAAATAGCATTTCCCATTGTAGCTATTTTCAAAGCTTTCCAAATAATGTTAGAAATTACTATTGACTGCCTTATGACCATGTCCAATGTAATTTAGACTAAGAATCTTGGTAAATCTTTCAGATTCTGGATCGCATACGTGGCTTCTCTGTAGTGATCATTGAAGGACCCACAGGCTGCGGGAAGACCACACAAGTCCCTCAGTGGATCTTGGATGATTGTTACCAACACCATAGACCGTGCAAAGTGATAGTCACCCAACCAAGAAAGATTGCTGCTAGATCGATATCTAAACGAGTGGCGCAAGAACGTGGATGGAACGTGGGCGGACTCGTTGGCTTTCAGGCAAGGAAGCTTACACAAAAAAGATATACTTTTTTGTGTCCTTTATATGTCTAACAATCCCCCTTATTTGTACAAACCGGCCTCCCGGCTCCCGGGATCCCGGTCGGCGGTCGATAGTCCTATTCACAAATTAACCATGAAATCTACGTAAGTCCGATTTTCATAATCCAAACCGTTTTCGAAAGGATGCATCCTTGGCTACACGAGAAAAAAACATATTTTTCTGAAATAACGGAAAGTGTTTTTAATATTTTTATGAAATCTGTAACTAGCTCAAATTACATTTTGGCGCCAAAATATTACATCACTAGCTTTCCGTATTGAGTATGAAGTAGTTGGAGTCAAACACTGCGTTCACCGTTATTTTTAATTATTAGTTATTAAGTAAGTAGAATTACATTAAAAGTAAGTAGGCAATTCACAATGGGTGCGCGCGTGTGTGTATTTCAGCGGTCTATTGAGCACTCCTCGTAGTATTTTACCGATTGACGTATAAATGCAATGTGCGCTGCATATATATATGCAACACAGATTGCATCACAGTTAATATGTAGTAAGAAATGTACGTTGGATCGTACATATTGCCAACGCCAAAAAGATTAAAAAGAAAGTAAAAAAGTACATGTGAATTGCCAGTACAAAGTAAAAAATAGTAACTTAAAGTGCTAAAGTAACATACTAGCCTCTATCTCAATAGGTCTAAGTAGAAAATACCTTACTGTTACAATATTAAAACAAATTCAAAGGAACATATATTAAGTTTACATTTTGATGCAGATAGTAAATAAACTATCGAACGACCTTATCCAGCTCAGTAGTATAATCGCCCGCTTGCAGTTTTGCTTGTTAAGTGCATCCAGTGTAGGTACAGGCTCGTTATCGCTGGTCTCGGGTTTCTTAATTGTTGTCGCGTGCCTTTGATTTCACGCAGCATCTTGTATTTATATTTAATTTATCGTAATGTTTGTGTTTTAATTAAGAGATGTAGTACTTGTTTCAATCGGAAGTAGCGCCAACTTTACAATAGGTCGTTTGATTATGCCGGTTTGCGTTTTTACGGTAGTAGCTCGCACGCGGCCATCGCTGCCGGGATGAACGTCTATAATTCGACCCAATGCCCATTTTCCCGGAGGAAGGTTATCTTCTTTCACTAACACAATGTCTCCCTTCTGAAGGTTATGTGTTGGTTTTTGCCATTTACTGCGAGCTTGTAGTTGTGTGAGATAATCGGTGGACCAGGTTTTCCAAAATTGATGTACCATATGTTCAACTAGTTGCCATCTTTGGCGTAAGTCTAAGTTTCTATCATCTTGATAGTCTGATAGTGGTAGAGTCAATGTAGGGCTTCCAGTTAAAAAATGACCTGGAGTTAAGTATGCGTAAAATTCTTCAGGATCTTCTGTGAGTGCGCACAGTGGTCTTGAGTTCATACATGCCTCAATTTTTGCCAATAATGTTGAAAACTCTTCGTAAGTGAGTTTTTGGTCACCCAGAACCCTCTTTAAAAAATGTTTCATGGAACGTACTGCAGCTTCGCACAACCCATTTGCACTGGGCCATGCAGGTACGTTGAAATGCCATTGAACCTCCATTTGGCTGATTTTGTCAAAGAAATCAGATGACAGTTCCATCTTGAAAAGTTCAAACTCGTTGCGTAGCGTCTTTGAAGCTCCAATGAAATTAGTGCCGCAGTCAGAGTAGATATGTTTTGGAGTTCCTCGCCTTGCGCATAGTCTTTGAAAGGCCGCCAGGAATGTTTGAGTACTTAAGTCCGAAGCCAGTTCAATATGGACAGATCTCGTCGACATGCAGGCAAAGATTGCTATATAACCCTTTGAGGTTTTCACTCCTCTCCCTTTATTTAATTTGACTTCAACATGCCCTGTATAGTCAATTGCCACATAGGTGAAAGCACGAGATGGAGTCACTCGTTGCTGTGGAAGATCCGCCATAAGTTGATAGTTGTTTGTTGTGTTGAAGCGATGACATCGGACACAGCGTCGTAGACAAGTTTTCACTGCTCTATTGCCTCCTACAATCCAATATCGTTGACGAATGTATGCGAGAGTGAGCCTGGCGACGCCATGAAGAGTTGTGGCGTGAGCTTTTTCTATTAGTAGTTGTGTCATTCTTCCGTTTCTAGATAAGATGATAGGATTCTTCATACTAATAGGTAAGTTAGATTTAGTAAGTCGTCCAGAAACACGTATGATACCTTCTTCATCTAGGTAGGGACACAGTTTATAGATTTTGCTTTTAGTGTTTAAGTTTTGTTTCTTACATAAGTTGTTATATTCTTCATAAAATTCTTTCCTTTGTACATACTGTATAATCGCTTTAGTTGCAGAATGTAGTTCACTTGTTGTTAAGTAGTAGTTGTTAAGTCGTACAGTCAATTTACCAAAATATACTTGTTCGTTCATAGTGTTCAAACAGACAGCTACTAGTACCTTATTTGCGTCCTAGCTTAAAATTCTTCAATCGATAAAATCACATATCTGTCAAAATGGGAGATGTTTATATAATACGCGTAGATACCTGCCTAATTCTCAGCTCTGAAGCACACAACACACAAAATAAAAAATCGCATCACTACGATGACGGGAAGTTATTCAAATCTTGAAATTAAAATAAAAATCTTGCACTAGTTACATTTTGCCGCGCAAACACTCACCGATGAAAACTTGCGTAATAAATAATCTCGTAACTACGTTTAAACTAAACGGGTTTGCCATCATCACGCCTGGCATGCTTCGTGGGATCGCAGTGTGAGATATCAGTTCCTCAGAAAGCGCTGCTGGCGTGGTGTGTTACCATTAGTCGCCACTTACGACACCCACGGGTAGAGATGGAGGGTTAATATCCCAGCACCCCACGGATGCCCCCCCCCCCCGTGTTGTATTTGTAGTATTTTGTTAAAAAGAGGCAAAAAGGAAATTACCTGCATTTTTTTTATGTTATTGTGAAGGAACAAGCTCGAGGTCCACCCGAGGTTAAACATATCCTCTGCCTATAACAGATGCAATTCATCACAAGTCACGAATTGCACTGCGCCCGTCACTTTGAGACATAGTTGTTAAGTCTCATGTGCCCGTTATTTCACTGGCTCTCAAGGACTGCTGCCGGAACATGCAGTTAGGTGCTAGGCGACAGATTTTCTACTTGAGGGTGGTAGCTAGCCAGGCGGGGAATTCGCAAAATGCCCTTCCACCACGCGGTGAAGCTCAGGCCGGCGTTGGGGATTGAACCAGGGACCTGTGGCACGGCAGTCCATAACTATTACCGCTCGGCCATCATTGCTTCAAAATATAGGTAATTTAATATGTGTGATTATTTTTATAGGTAGGATTGGAGAACAACACCTCGGCAGATACACGCATCACATATTGTACTACTGGGATCCTTTTACAAAAATTGGGTATGTGTATTTTAATAACATTATTTCCATTTCAATACTCAATGTTAAGAATAATATTTAAGGACCAATTATTTTTTAACAATACTCTCTTACAATCCTTATATATATAAAAATTACGTGTCACGTTGTTTGTCCACGATGGACTCCTAAACTACTGAACTGATTTTAAATTTGATTGTGTGCAATTGTATTCAAATTAAAAGATAGTATAGCTTTCATCTCAATTTATAGTCACAATTACCCGTGCGAAGCCGGGGCGGTCCGCTAGTAGACTATAAAAATTTAGTAAGGTACATATTATTTTCTGTTTTAGTGGCTTCAAAAACAATGAATGAATACACTCATATAATCCTTGATGAGGTGCATGAACGAGGGCAAGAAATGGACTTTTTACTACTTGTGGTCAAGAAACTCTTGTTCACCGTGTCACCAAATGTCAAGGTACAGATCTATTAAACATTTTTTATTTAACAGTACAGTGTAAACTCTATATAACGACACTTAATTGACTATGCATTCTATGGCGTTAAAGAGAGTTGTCGTTAAATGGAGAGGAGAAAAAAGTTTGTGAGCGACTAAGAATATGATAACATATAGATAATCCATGACTCCTATTTATTAGAAATGGTCAACAACAGTCTACACGTGCAAGCGATTCCAATTTGTAAACAAAAGAACGATTTTCTTAGAAAGTTCGGTATACATGATGCCGACAGTCGAGTTTATTATGGGCAAGGACAATAAATCGAGAAGAGAAAGTACACAGCTGCACAAATTTTACTAATTTAGTGTAATAGGTACTTTTTATTACTTAATTGTTGTCGTTATTGAGAGTGGGTGTAATGCTACATAATGCGTATCATTGGATGGAAGACAAGCTAAACCAACCAAAGCTAAGTGACTTCGACGCTTTAGGGAGTTTGTCGCTAAATCGAGTGACGTTACATGGAATTTACACTGTATTTGTATTGTATTCCATCATTCGAAACTGATTTCATTTGAATTTAGTTTGTACAATATTTATATGGCTATTATCTACTGTGTTCTTGTTAGTATGAAAGTTAATATATTTGTAGTAGAATTGTAGAAATGTTTGGTGCTTAGGCCAAGAATATGTATATATTATCGTCTATGAGCTGATGTGAGTCTGTAATAGCAAGTATAAAAATAACATCATAGCGCCTTGAGTAGAGCATATATTTTTCACATATTTCTATCTGTCTAATCAAGTTC
The DNA here is from genome assembly GCA_963854805.1 of Plagodis dolabraria. Taxonomy (NCBI): domain Eukaryota; kingdom Metazoa; phylum Arthropoda; class Insecta; order Lepidoptera; family Geometridae; genus Plagodis; species Plagodis dolabraria. The sequence goes on along the minus strand of OY978459.1, from coordinate 15,217,758 downwards.
TCCCTGGTTTTGTATAACAACTTTTAATACATATATACATATTATCAAGGTAATTTCTGCTGCGCAGAAGTCCATAGCCAAAGCCACTGTGCTATTACTACTCCACGCATTTTAGAGTAGATATCACATTCTTATTCTATTTGGGGGCGATATGTCAGCCAAGCCACGGGAAACTTTGGGCTGCTGGCATAGCTGCTCCAGTGACTACCACATTTACCGAGCGTGAGTGACGAAAATTAACTTACGAATCTGGTGACGTACCACGTTACATGCCAGACTGGGACTTTTTTTTTATTTATTGTGACGGAAATAACTCGAGGCCCACCTGTTGTTAAGCGGACTAACCTCTGCCTATAACAGATGCATTTCGTAACAAGTCACAAATTTCATCGCGCCCGTCACCTTTAGACAAAGTTGTTACATTACAAAATTACAATTTTACGAGAGGAAAAATTTAAGTCATGTGCGGGATTCGAACCCCCGTCCATAGTCGTTAAAAAAACATAGTTGTTAGTTCTCATGTGCCTGTAATTTATACTGGGGCTACGCACTTTCACCTCATGTGACACATTTATCTCTTCAGGTGGTGCTGATGTCAGCCACATTCAACAGCAGGATGTTTGCAGACTACTTCTCGATACCAAACCCCCAAGGACTCTCCGACTCCTCCTGCATCAAGGTGTACAAGAAAGAACCAATGTTCACTGTAAAGACGTTTTACTTGAACCACCTGAACAAGTTTGGCAATGTAAGGAAGAATATTGAAATCGACAAAATATTGAAAAACATTTTCAGAATCTAATCAAAATTTTCACAACATCTCATTATTATATTTCAAAACAGCAAATTTATACTGAGGAATTTTTAACATTTGTTTTATTGAACACAGTTGGACTTAGAGCATTATGAAGTCCGGTAGATGGCGCGTAAGCAAAATTATATCTCTAGGAATATTATCAAAAATATTTCGTTTTAAGGAGTCCATCCTTTAATTAAACAAGAAATAGCTTGTTAAAAATGACATTTAACCAAGAATATTTTTTTCAGACACTGCAACAATGCTCATCAAAAACAGGCGAGGCAACAATACTTCCAGAAATGCACCACCTTGTTGTGAAACTTTTGAATGCTTTTGAGCACATCGACAAGCAGGAAGACAGTTATACGGACCGCGACCAAGCAGAGCTGCCTTCAGTGCTGATATTCTTGCCCGGTATTAACGAGATTGAAGATTTGTACAACTGCCTCAACGATCACAAGTTACGGTAAGAATTTAACTTGTCTAACATCTTATCATAATTGGATGAGACGTACAGAAATATGGCATTCATTTTATGATTAGCAAGTTTCCAGACATTGCCCGCGTGTCAGTTGGTTATATCGAGTTTCCTCGAAAACTACTCAGTTGATATATGGATAACAAAATATATATGCATGTGTATTTCTTCATCAAAATATGGCCAGCCATTTTGATTGTTAGTGGCAACATACAAACTCACAGCACAGGGATGCTTGGTATAGATGGTTGATGTTATTTTGTTTATTTATAGCTGATACGCTAGCTTTTAACATCTGATGGTAAGTGATGATGTGCTCGTAGATGTTGTTCTGGCTAACCTAGAATTTCTGGCGCTCAAGGAAACCTGCCGGAACACAACGTTAAGTGCTTGGCGACAGGTTTTCTTCCGGAGGATGGTAGCTTGCTAGGCGGGCATCCGCCACCATGCTATAACGACTGCCGTACTAAGACAATAAACGGGACCGACGGCTTAACGTGCCCTCCGAAGCATGGAAGCGCACCGTAATAATGTCACTAGCGGTCACCCATCCAACTCATGCCGCGGCGGACATTGCTTTTTTGTCTATTAAACTTACGGGTTTCAAATATTTAACATATTTTGATATATATTATCCTTATGGCTTGAGGTTATTGGATATCAAATATTATAAATTTTGTTTGAAGGGAAAAACTAGCGGATGCAGATTGCGCTCGCTACAAGTGGTGGGTACTCCCGCTGCACTCTACTATCACCACGGAAGAGCAAATTCGCGTGTTTCAAAAAGCTCCAGTTGGACACAGGAAGATAATCCTCGCTACTAACATAGCTGAGAGTTCCATCACAGTACCGGACATCAAGTATGGTAAGTTATGAATGCGATTGAGGAATGATCGACGACGTATTTTTTTTTTAGATTATCACTATCTCTTTCACAGCAAGGAGTGCCAAAGCTTTTTATTAATGATTGTTGAATGCGATGAAGATCCTCTCCGGCAACTTGTATAGAAAGCAGAGTAATTCTACTCGTGAAGAGTCATGTTAGTCTTACCCCCAGGCGTGTTGTAGTTGGGGGTTATTACCTACACCATTCTCTATTCTAACCTGCTCTGCCCGATGGAGTCAATATATGACCTTGTACATACATTATATCATACATTTTTATCAACCAACTTGTACTATTTACTATGGAAACAATAAATTATCTGATGCAGATTAAAGGTTACGCAAATGGTGACATAAGCCAACAATATTGGAATATGTAACAACTTAACCTAGCAAAAATGCCAGACCCCGGCGCCGACACGTTCGTATTTTTGTCTCTGGTTGGCATACCAATTCCTTACATCAAAGTGTTATTACTTATTATATATACAGGGCGTCCCACAGCGATGCCACATGGAGGGAAAGTACCTTGAATATTGTAGATGGAACATTTTCCTGAAATAAGACATTATTTGAATTTTAAAAACAATTTAAACTGCATTCATAGATTTTTAAATAATTACTTGGTTGAACCAAGAATCGAACCCGTTACACGAGAAAAAAATTCGTTCTGTAGTTTTAACATACCGATCGAAAGATTTCATCATAAGGATTATTTTTGCTAAATAACATAGTGTCAGAAATAAAAGGAAGACCATGAAATTTCACATCAAAGGTTCATGGTCTTCCTTTTATTACAATGTGTTATTAGCAAAAATAATGCTGATGATGTAATCTTTCGATCGGTATGATAACTACAGGGTATTTCTTTTTTCTTGTGTAGCGGGTTCGATTCCCGGTTCAACCATGTAATTATTGAAAAATCTATGAATGCAGTTTAAATTGTTTTCAAAATTCAAATAATGTCTTCTTTCAGTAAAATGTTCCATCTACAATATTCAAGGTATTTCCCTCCATGTGGCATGTGAACGCCCTGTATACAAAATATTGGTCCAATACTGACTTTCCAACATTAGTGCAAATTCAAATTCTGTAGATATTATTGAAAAGGTGTCAGCAACTATGGGAGTGTGCAAAAATCTATAAGGGAAGCATTCAAATAGTTTAAAGATAGATTGGGAATAGGGAATGGAAATAAATATACTAGAATGAAAAGTTTGGGGAATCAGCCTATGCAGTCTTTTCAACAAATGGGATGGATCAATTTGAATTTAAAAATTGTCTGTGTTGCTCTAGATAGAGAGACGAACTGTCACTCCCATAGAGATGTGTGAAATCTGAATCTGAATAATAAGGGACGGGAAATTTCTTTTTTAAATCTTAGAAACCGTCCACAACAAACTAATCTTATTGCTGAACCTTCAAAGTGGACAATTAGTTAGACAACTGAGCGTCCCTGAATTATAAATTGTTGTAATTATCTATCACTATTCTATACTAATAACGCTACTAATATGATCATATATTTTCCGTGTAAAGTGATCGATTACTGCCTGATGAAGACTCTCGTGGCGGACGAGCACACGAACTTTACGTCGTTGCAGCTGTCGTGGGCTTCGAAGACGAACTGCGAGCAACGTGCCGGTCGCGCCGGCAGAGTGCGCGACGGACGCGTCTACAGACTCGTCACGGACAAGTTTTATGTGAGTTTACCCGGACAAACTAAGATTTTTTACCTGTAGGTGAGTTGCGAGCTCCCTGGACCTTTAGGTCCTGTGGTTTGGTTTTGAAGTTTGGAAGGTTCCTTTTTGATGTGTTTAATAAAGGGCATCGGATATGCCTTAAACCTAGGCCGACATACTCGACACATTATAATTATAGCCCATATTTTTCCCATAGAACGGATTGAAACAAGAGTCGGTACCGGAAATCATCCGTTGCCCCCTGGAGCGTTTGGTCCTACTTGCGAAGATGCTGGACATGGGTCCGCCGAGTGATATCCTCGCCTTGGCCATGGATCCGCCAGATATGTCCAACATTCGACGCACGCTGCTTGTGCTCAAAGAGGTAATACACTGTTTTATATTATATTAAATACCGTAATTGTAATTGATTTATAGTGGGTGTATTGAAGTAAGGTATGTGACGTTGGTCTAATCATGTTTATTTTGTGTAGTTTCGCCTGAATTTTTTTAAGTAACGGTTTTTTTTTATTTGACTTCCGCTTTGAAATTTTATCTTTCTGTACTAAAATCATCAATCTATTGCAATAATTATAGGCCAATCACATCACAATGCAGTAAATTTTTACCATGCTTCTATGCTTAGAATTTGCTTGTTGTATGTTAAAAAAACTTAAGAATGTATACATCATAGCAATGTTTGTTATTGTACTTAATTTCCAATTGGGTTTATAGCCCCGCCCAAATCCAGTTACCGATGACGTCATGGAAGAAGTTGTTTAAATGTAACAGTTTGTCATAAAACAAAATCTTTATTATGAGTTACTAGATAAACACAGCTTAATATGAGGATGCACCTGAAACTGTTTCCTGAATTTCGCCTTTTTGATATAATTATCACCTGTTTACTTTTCGTTTCCAAGCTTGATGTTATTTGCGCTCTTCATCTCAAGGATATTGGAGTGTTAAGTCATAGTCTTCACTAGGATGATATTACTGCGATGCTGTGTTTATCTTCTAATAAAACATTTGTTTTATTGCAAAATGTTATATTATGTGTATTTAATAAACACAGCGAATTTATCGTAGATGGGAGCATTGAAGAAGACTGTGGATGAAGAGTGGTGTTCCCATGACGGTGACATTACATACCTGGGGCGAGTCATGGCCAAGTTGCCGTTAGACGTCAAGGTGTCCAAGCTCATCATGCTTGGGTACATCTTCGGGTGCCTGGAAGAGTCTGTTATCATGGGTAAGTACTATATAATTAACTACATTCTAATCCAGCTAGATTATATTGCATATACTAAACTACATACAAATCCATTGAGCCGTTTCAGGGGTGGGTGGTTGCAAACACACAAACTTTTGCATTTATTAGGTTTTATAGTTAGTAATAAATATAGATTAAAAGTATAAACTAAAAATCAAGTTTTCATGCACCTTAAAAATAATAAATGTAATCAGGAAGTGCTCAAAATTTGAGTGCCATGAGTTCACCTGGAACGACAGACAAACAAGAAAGTGACTTAATAAAAACATGTTAGAATTGACTGTGGTTTTTGTCATCATATTTTTTTTACAATAATAGATACTGCAATTTTGTTTGAGATTTATATTATTGTGTTTTGTTCATTCAATCTTATATCCGATAACTTTAAATGTATTAATTTAAAACCATTATATACCTACATTCTCTCGTATGATGCGAACTTCACAAGACCACGCAAAAAGACTGATGTTGGTTTTACCAACATGGTAATTAATGGTTAATTCCTGTTTATGCCATGACTCTTCTCGCTTCCACTATCAAAATTTTGCAAAAACCATGTTATATTTATTTTAGCTGCTGCAATGTCAGTGAAGAACGTGTTCAGTAGTCCGTTCCGTGAGCGTCTGAACGCGTACAACTCGAAGCTGACGTGGGCTGACGGATCCACGAGTGACTGTATCGCCTTCCTCAACGTCTATAAGGTATGTAATGCAATCTACGGTGATCGCTATAAAAGGATAGATATATATATTTTTCAAAATATATTATAAAATATGCATGTATCGTAAAATTTCTCATATTTAGTTACTTTAACTTTTTTTTAATATTCAAATCATTTCAGTCATAAGTTTTTATTTATTTTTTACAAATTGGCGCTAAAATGCTACTCGCTGAATAAGTTGAGTTGAATTTTGATCAGATTCAGATCAACCTATTTGGGTCAGTCACAATTCAGATGTAAAGGGCATACAGAAGAGTAAAAAACAATAACATATTGTACTGATATCACACAACATTGCCATAAAAGTATGAAGTTAAAAGGTACATGCATTTTAAAACTCAATATTTTATGGACTTTATAGGTGTGGCGTCATCTCCGTTTGCAAAACTACTTCAAACAGCCAGGAAACAGCGAAGCGCAGTGGGCGCGTCGATTCTACGTGCAAGTGAGGGCGTTAAAGGAGATGGACGACCTGGTCCGTGAACTGAAGAACAGACTGTCCCGGGAGGGCATCGAACCTGCCAAGGGGACTTCACCCTGGGCTAAACATGAACTGCCTTTGGCTCTCAAAGTTAGTGTTGTTATTGTAACTTTAATTAGCAATATGACTTCTTTTTCTATATATATATATAGAAAGATAAGTAGGTATAGATATTTTATTTATCTGCGTTATGTTTTTGTTATTTTTACGGTCTGTTACACCTAATATAGAACCTACTGTGCTGTGGGAAACAAACATACCTAAGGACCACACATTAAAACAAACAAATATTATGACCTAACAAATGAATTAACCAAAAACGGTTATGTGGTTAATTTATATGCTGTAGAAGTTGGAGCAAGGGGAATACCAGCGAAATCCCTATATAACCTACTTAAAGACCTTGGCCTGCCAAGAACAACCGTAACTTCCGTCATAGAACGTGTATCTAAGGCGGCATTAGTAGGATCTTATCAAATTTGGTTAGGTAGGGGAGAAGGCTAGAGCGGGAAGGGGAGCGTTGATGCATTGTAAAGAGGCCCCTTAACCCTGCACCTGGGTTGCAAGCCCCAGGCCCCTCAAGCCTCTTTCTCTGCAACGCTGTGGACCCGGCGCCCGCACGGTGAATCCATGGAATCCTAAGTAATTCGTCTCTCTGACCTAGGCCCGAATCCCTCACAAATTTATTTACGCGTTGTCAGCAGTATTTTTCTCTATATAAACGGTGGCTTCCAAAATTAAGTGCTCAGAATTATTGTGATAACTCCAGAAGTCACCAGATTCAGTACTAGTATACACTTCAGGTGGAACCTCTGTCCAAATTAATAGTAAAAGTGAGTTGCGGGAGCTTATAAGTACTCTGAACTAATATGAATTACCTTTGGCTTTCAAAGTTTGTATTATAACTTCAAGTAGCAAGTTAACTTATCTCTTTGCGTTTTTGCTATGTGTATGTGATTGTAGCGGTACTAGTCGACGTCGGTAATTGAAATATAGTCTGTCATGGGAGGGCATCAAATCTGCCAAGGGAACATCACCTGAGCTAAACATGAACTGCCTTTGACTCTCTGCTATAAAAAATATGTAGAGCCACTGCGATAAGAATGGGCAAGAAACTCAGGGCCATTCTTTTAAATGTCTTTTAACAATGTTGTTAGAAACTGTATGAACTGCCGGGCCGCAGTTTCATGATTCGATCCCCACCGCTAGCTTGCTAGCGCAGCAAGCTGGCTGGCTTGCTGCTACCCACAAGTAGAACATCTGTCGCCAAGCAAGTTCATCAGTCGAAATGCATCTGTTACTGCTTGACGTCGGGTGGCCCTCATGCTCATTCAGTCATACTTTCCCATACAAAAAAAACATGTTATAGGAGGGCATTAACCACCTCTCACATTGCACTAGAAATAAACTGCATTTGGCTCTAAAATATTAGGTAATCACTGTATAAAATAGCGAAGAAAAGTTACTAAATTATGTAGGTTTTCAGTCACGGCTATGTCTATTTGCAAGTAAGCTATACGGAAAATTGATGTTATGCGGTAATAAGCAACCGCACTGATTATTTTTACATTATTATTTACCATGAGTTCGATGTTGCAGATGATAATTGCGGGCGCGTTTTACCCGCAGTACTTCATACAAGTGTCGCTCAGCGAAGATCGCGAACGTGACGCCGTGAAGGTCCTCGGGGGGCTGGATCCCAGAGACACGGTAATATATAATCAACATAAATATAAACGGTAATATATAAAAACCCTCCCTTAATGGGGGAGGCTGTGTTCAGCAGTGGATATTCCGGCTGATACAGTACTATAAAAATATGTAAGCCATACGTTTTTTTTGGTATTGACAGGTGTACTTGAAGGATTTCCCCGATAATCAGCCGGGGGAGATCTATGCGTCCGTCATAAAGAATGTAGTACGACAACACATTGGCGATGAACCGAGGGTTACATTCGATAAGAACAGCAAGTAAGTACACTAAAATGCAAATAGGTTAACGAAGTAGTCTTAAATATGCAGACAGATTTTTTAAATTATCGGGTAAAAATATCATACTGATACAACGTTAACCAAAGAAATTTAAAACAAGTAAACTTTTATTTTTAACCCACATTTATTTGGTTCTTTTAAAGTAACTATGTGATGATTAAACATCCCGGCCTTAGTGCAGGTTGCGCTCGCATACCGAGGATTCTGTACTTACATAAAATTTATCACAAAATCTTGTGATAAATTTAAACACTTGTAACATTTATATTTTTACAGTTCAAGGTCTTTAACAGGAGTCCGGCTTGCACGGTTTTTATTATTTGTTGCTATAAGATAGTCATTGAACTATAATCATGCTAATTTGACGTATATTTATATGTATTACCGTTGTCTTGTTAATGAAAGCGCTGTGGTAGACAATATTAGAGTGCAGCGAAGGGGCTTTATTGTCTATGTAAATACTTTAAAACATGTACTTTGGTTGCTATGAAATGTACAATGATTATTAGTAAAAAAATATCTGAAAATAATCTGAACTGCAAGTGATCAGAAGCCAGGAATGAACCGGTTTGTGCACTTTGTAGGGTGCAAAACCTCTTTTTATTCGTTCTTAGTGCTTATTATTCAAAATTCTTACAGGAAGGTTTTCCTCACGTTTGGTGACAGCGTTGGAAATGCTCGACGTGATCGAGAAAGCGGGGTAAGCATAATAAAATAAAAAGAGACTTGTTGCTAACGTTTGTAGCACTTAAACTTTGTCTTCGGAATCCAATGTTATCAGTACTAATATGATATAATAAAGAGTACTTATGATAAGGAACCTTCCTTATTTTTAAAACAGAAGATTGCTACCAAATCATTCTGAACAAAATATACTCCTCATTTCTGTTCACCATTTCATTGTAGAAAGTTGAATGGAAATTTAATTTTGATCGTCTTGATAGTTACTTATGATAATTTAACAGGACCCGACAATCCCCGGCCAAGTGTTGCTGCCGGTGTATAAGTCCATCAAAGCGAGGCAACTCAAAATGGACATCCGCATCCCTCTGCTACCGTAAGTAGTAAAATAACTACATTTTACACACTTGATACTTAACGTAACACTTACATATTTGTAAAAGTTCATGAGTTACATGAGTTAGATACTGCTCCAAAAAAGGTTACTATACTCTTGAAGAATTTTTGTAGGATTTTTCGATTATAGAATAGATCTTCCCACACCGCTACATGTTGCTATACCCTATCAGGGTCATTATGTACCATTCCACCTAATTTTGGTTTGTAGAAATTAACTCATGTAAACCGCATTTGAATGTACCTAATGATTGTAATAAATGATTGAGTATTGAGTTTGTGAGGTTGCGGCGTTAGGGAGCTGCTAAGCACCCCACGGCCAGCAGGTAGATAGGCAAACTCAAGGAATGGGTTTAAAAAAAGTTTATTAGGCCTTATCAGGTTGCACAGCCGCGCACTTCTACTCGAAGGTGGATAACCGGAGAGAGTCACTGGCCTGATCGAAGATGTGATCCGTAGTCGCTCAGATCTGGCGGTCTTGACGTCGGCTGTTTTCTCAACTCTCGGTAGCTGTATACAGTAGCAGTCTTAGTCCTCCAGTTATTTCAGGATAGTAGTAGTATCCTGGAGAAGAGATACACCGGCTTAGTTGCCTGACACGATCGTGATTCTACCAGGTTATCAGTGACTCAGATTTTAAAATTATCAGTCTAGCGCGGTTAGGCAGAACAGCTGTTAAGGTTCTAAAATTACATTAATCACTCAGCATTATGGAATAATAATAATAAGGAACTCACCCTAAAGGGATTCACGCACTTCACAACAAGTAAATAACAATTTATGATCGATAGTACGTAATGTATTTTTATTTAGCGCAAGACGAGTGTTCCTTGCCAATTGTATAGACGAATGAAGCCGCCACAGATTACCTCATAGTAGTTGGAGCTAACTGCGTTTAGCGTTCCTTCACTGGTTTTCGAAGCATTTAGGGAAATACTTTTAAACGTACGTAAGCCGTGGGTTCCGCACGTAATTATTTATAATAATTAGCAATATAATGTAAGCTTATAATTTTAAGTAGTATGTAAGTTAGTTAAAGAATTTAATTAATATATTTTTAGTTTATGATTAACATCTATTGTGTCATACTACGAATAATACTATTATTTAAGTAACGGCGTTAGGCACAACGTTACAAGGTTTCATATTCAGTCCCACAGACTGGTTCAGTCATCGCCGCAATTCAGCTTAAATTTATTTAAATGTTATTGTGACGGAACAAGCTCGAGGCCTACCTGATGTTAAGCGGACTAACCTCTGCCTATAACAGATGCATTTCGTCACAAGTCACGAATTGTAATGCACCCGTCACTTTAAGACATACAGTTGTCGAGTCTTCATTTGTGCCTGTAATTTTACTGGGTCTCAAGGACTGCTGCCGGAAAACACTGATAGGTGCTTGGTGGGGATCCATGGACCCGCGGCACGGCAGTCTGTAGCTATTACCGCTCGGCTATGAATTGATTACATTTGTTGCGGTTAAACATATTTTTTGTTATATTTGACAGTTTTAGAGGAATATTTCAGAAAATTATTAGAAACTCACGAATTCTATGATCATGTAGAATAGTTACGATACCTAGCTATGAAATAAGACAAAATAGTTTTTTTTATTTCCTGCCAAAGTTTTGAGCTTTCACTTTAATCTGGTTGGTATAGGTGAGGGCGTGAGCCTGGAAAGAGTTACTATGAAGCAACACAAAAATTACTATTGATTTTTATTCCTAGGCATAACCTGACACTGTTTATGAACGATGGTATGTGGCCATATGGGATATCCTTTCGTCGTTTCATAGACTTTGATAGTAAGAAACACACATTTAAAAATCGTTATGGACAGCAAACACACTAGAAAACCTTCATGTAGCAGCTTTTTTAGTTTCAACTGTAGATCACTAAAAAGATCGATGGATGACATGATGGGATACTGTAAGAAGCGAGCATTGCAGCGCTACAAGAGATGTGGCTCTTTCAACATGATTTACCACTTCTGGGCATGATCAATGACGAGTTTGGCTTTACTCGGAAATCGGCGATGGAAACGTCGGCTGATGCAATCCGCTGCTGGCCGTGATATTTTACCAAAGTATTTATGAATAATAGTAATAAAATTAAATACGCAAACTGAGCAAAAATCTTATATTTTTCTTTATATCTTAACCACAGATTTATAGAGTTTCAGTGTTGCAATTAATTAATTTTAACTGGCCGTACGGAGGTGTCGCAGTGTCGTGGAGAAAAAGTGCGTTTCGTTCGGTTCACGTCATTGAAAGTAACAGTATGCGTATCGCAGCTATAAAGGCAGTTGTGTGTGATCGCTCGTTTCTAGTTTTTTCGGTGCATATGCCTACTAATAGCGCTGATAATTTAGTTGAGTTTATTGACTGTCTCAGTGAAAGTAGTGCAGTAGTAGAAAAAAAAACTATGGACTTTGTCTGAAATAAATGAATTGATTGATTGATTGATACATACGCAGATTCTATTCTATACTAAAATGAAAAAAAAATAAAATAAAAAATAAGTTATATATATTATTAATTTTATTAATTATAAATTATTTATTTTTTTATTAATTACTAAATTCCAACCTTAGTTATTAAATGTTTATGAAACATAGCAGCGAGTGTCTAGTTTTCGTATAATATTGAAATACACCCTTTTTAATACTAAAATAAAATGTTGTAATATATAGATGGAACAAAGCCCAGGAGCTCGCCGCAGCTTTGGAAGTCAGCAAACTGGATCTGAACGTGGAGAATGCTGTGCCGAGGTTACCTGAGGTTGACGAATCTCACTTGCCATTGAGGATTTGTCAGGTACGATTCTTATATCTAAAGGTCCCCATTCGTAATAAAGTTTTCAAATTTGCATCCAGCCAAAGTAAACTGAAAACAAGAAATATAAAATAAACCTTAAAATATATATCACAACTAGAATAAAATGGATCGAAGGATCACTCTGAAAGGCATTCCAATAAATGACCACTTTGGCGACGCAATAAAGAGCATTTCTGCTCGCACAGCACGGAGTACCTTATATTAATATTCACCTATAAGGCGCCTATTTTTTTAGTGCTTGATCTCTTCTGACGCGGCACGTGGGTTAGGGTTGTCTTCTTGTGCCTACGTGTACTTAAGTACAATCGTTCTCCGATTTTGAATAATGACATTTCGAATAAACCTACCTATTAACAAAAAACTGATTTATAACTATTTTGCCATTACTTGGTGACTTTTGCACATAACAAAAGAACATAGTTATGTTTGCGGTGGAAACTAAAATAAAAGGCGGGAAATCAAAATTGAAACAGTTCTATCGCGTTTTTAGCTATTTTTGGTTACCAGTCACAATTATGTTCGCGAGTTGAAAATAATATTGCTCGTATTATCTTAAAAGTTATTGAAAATACTTAATTGTATAAGTTACCCCTAAAACGCTATAAAAAGTCTCAAATCTCGTCAATTCCTATTAAAAATAATGTTTTAAATCAAGAACTTTCCAAATTTCATATATTCATAGGATGGATACAGAGCTTTCTGCGTCGTGGAATCGGTTGATAAGTAGGTGTTCGTGTCACAAAGTCATGTCAATCTACACACATAACTTGCGATACTTTCAGTGTTCTGTGTCGAAGAGACAGTGACCAAAACAAACATTATTATGCAACCTCGAGGTTAGTAAAAAAATGCTATTTTGACGTTAATTTGTGCGCGATATACCCGAAAGTGTAATAAACATAGTTTTCGAGAAATTTTAAGGAATACCAGCATTTGTACAAAATATTCTCAGAATCTCGCCTATTACGCGATAAACAGTTAAACGACCCGACAGCAATACAAAAAACGTTTAAATTTTTAAACCTAGCGCAATAGATGTCAGCGTTACTCACAATTTATTGTCAAATGGAATTTAGAAATAATGTAAAAAAATTGGTCCATCATAAGTAGAAAAAAATCTTAAAAGATTCTGCACATAGGATAGTTAAAGTAAAAGTAATATATGAAATGCTTAAAACAATGTAAGAAGATCTCCTAAGTAGTTCCTTTTCAGGGTAACATGCTACGAAGCGGAATCCTGTTACTAAGCCTCGGCTGTCCCGTCTGTCCTTCCGTCTGTTTAGCAATGATCAGTATTGTTCGGATGGTTTATAGTGATGATGACTTGGTTGTAATTTTTACAAAATGTATGGCGGGTTGCCTAACAAATGATAATAAGAGGTAAAATGTTAAAATAAAAAGGGCTCCCCATACAAAACCGGGATTTATTTTAACGTCTTTTTTGATCTACCGAAAAAAGGATATATAAACATATAAGCGTCAAACTCGGTGTGATTATAGTCCAATTTTTTTTATTTTTTTTATTGCTGATAGGTAAGCCTTTGACCACAATCTCACGTGATGGTAAGTGATGATGTGGTCGAAGGTGTTAACTGGCTTAACCTAGAATGACTGGCTCTCAAGGACAGCTGCCGGAACACACCGTTAGGTGCTTGGCGACAGATTTTCAACTTGAGGGTGGTCGCTAGACAGGCGGGCATTCGCAAAAATGCCCTTCCAACATGCGGTGAAGCTCAAGCCCGCGGCGGGATTCGAACCATGGACCTGCTGCGCGACAGCCCATAGCCAAAGCCACTGAGCTATCACTGCTTCAAAAATCCAACATCCAACCTTGAAACAATCCTTCCAATATCCAACTTACAACCACAGATACTAAATTCCAGCCAAGTGCAGGTTGGACTCCTGCTATCTGTATGAAAAAAAGATAGCGTGTTGTTAATAAATGCTTATTTTAAAGATTTATATTTCAATTCATAAGAAAGCAAGGTAAAATTCTGAAAAATGCATCACTATAAAATATTTTGGTAGTTTATACATATAGAATTACCGAAGTTTCGATATATTACAAAAAAAAAAATAATAAACATGGAAAGTGTTTTAATATTTTTATGTTTGCAATAATGCATGCTCTGCGGATTACATTACAAAATTAAAAATTTTCGAGAGGAAAAATTTAAGTCATGTGCGGGATTCGAACCCGCGTCCATCCACCCATTTAGCCGGGGTATGCTCTATCCAATTGAGCTTACATGACAATGAGTCATAACTCTTATATACTTTTATTCTCTATTTTTCCTCTCTCTCTCTGGTAAATTTGTAATTTTGTAATGAAGTGTTTGTTAATATATGTGACATTGTTCATAACTTTTTTGCTACCACTACTTAGCCTGAGAACTGACATTTTCTATTTACTACGACAAGGTTCCATCCAATTCTGATAGCGCGCCTATTATAATTTGTTTATCCACAGTTGATAAACGTGGGCAAGTTCTGGGTGCAACACGACGACGAGTCTACCCAGTCGGAGCTCCGTCAGATACACAACGCACTGAACAGAGGCCCCCTGATCGCGCACACGGACTCTATCGCCACGGGGGATATATTCGCGGCGCCACATGCCGACGCAGTGCGCCGCGTCAAGGTGCTCAAGATATTGCCCAGGGATATGGTGCAGGTGAGCCAGTGTCACGGCTATTCAGTATAGGGACTGGGTACATATAATACATGATGATTCCAGTACGGAAAGTGAATTGTTGCAATCGAGGATATGATATTAATACTATAAATAATAGATTAAGCTGATACTATTAAACAAAATACTACAAACTATGTACAACACCACAACTACTACAACAACCTACAACCTACAAGTCATAGCACCCATAGGCAGTGCAAATGGTCCAGCCCAGTACCAGTTGGCAGCGTGCCCAGTATGCTGGCAGCATTGCCCCGTTGAATTGCAATGCTTATTAGCTGATAATTGAATATCTAATGCAGAACGAGTTTTCATATGACTATTTTTAATACACTTGTCAGTAAATGGTTTAACATATTAGTAACTCTTTGAATTATAAATGCGCGCCCAGATTTTATTAATTCAAAATAAAAGTGTACTAAGTTTACCTATGCTGCTATAGGTTTACAAATAGTTAATAATCCCGGCTTACAATCCATTATTATTAGTATTTCACATCAACACTCGTTAAAACACAAACATTAGAATATGTCACAATGGCAAAGATGTCTCATTTTTCATTTTGCATTTAATATATTCGTTCGTATAATATTGGTTGTGAATGCATTTATTCGCAGGAATAGTCATGTTTAAGTAAGGAAACAACTGATAACTAAAGTTTTACTAATATTTAAATAACTTTTTTAGTAATATTTCTTGCTGCACTAATTGCCTATACTACTGCACATTAATGAACACCTAACGTATTAATCTAAACTTACGGTTACTAATCGTTTCGTATACGAAACGATGTCTCTGCCCTTCGCCCTTAGCTCGGTAATATTATCTATACGCGTACGAATATTTATTGAACATTTCCTATTCAATTCACAAAGTGTTTATTTGTTTACATAAAAAAAAAGTATATTTATAATCACAAAACTAAATGTAGAAACACAAAGTAGGCAAATGTAATTAAAATGCTGGAGGCGGGCAGCCCTATCGCATGTTTACGTACCGCGCGGCTGTAGGTAGTTATTTCAAGGCAGGGCCGAGTTTGAATACTTATTGATAATATTACTGTCCCCTTAGTCTGAAAATTTTCAAAGACTACTCCATTTCATATAGCGATGATATTAAGGAAGTGAGCAGGTTTGGATAGCTGACCAGTTGAGATCAGTTTTGTGAAAACGAGTAGGATCAGTTTAAAATATTTATACATAGTCGTATAGCCTATTTCAAGAGCTTTCTACATCAGTAACCCGATTCTACATAAGTGTAACTATTAGATAGCTAGACGAAGTTTTGCCGCCAATAAGCGGCGATAGGCTTTGAATCCTTAGGGTTAATACAACGCTTCGTATGTTGTCAGGTGCTGTACATAGATATAGGCGCAGTGGGCGACGTGAAGGTGTGCAACCTGCGCGTGCTGCCGCTGGGCGTGTGCCGCGAGACGCCGCCGCTCGCCATGCGGTGCGTGCTGCGCGGCGTGGCGCCCGCGCCGCTGCTCGACCCGCACGGGAACTGGACCCGCGCCGCGCACCGCTGCTTCCAGGGCATCACCGCACGGGGACCGCTGCACGGGAAGGTTACTAACTACCTTATTTACACTTCACACGTTTCAGCTGCCCACCCGTAAGACAGCATAACCAAAATACAACTACAAATACGAATATTACAAATAACGCAATAGTAATAGAAAGCAACATACCGCAACTAGCGCCTAGTTCGGCCGGACTAAAAGGCTATCCGCCCATTGTAGTTGAAACATTACCAGACTGGGTACAGATGTTTGCGCAAATGCGTACCCAACTAGGCCGACCGCCAAATGTTAAGCCCTATGGCAAAGGGTTTAGATTTTATTGCACCACCACTGAAGAGTTCCGGTTAGTGCAAAAGAGCCTAACTGAAGCAGCAGATAAAGACCCACGAGTAGCATGGCATTGCTACGCGACACAAGACGAGCTGCCTACGAAGGTGGCAGTCAAAGGACTGCCCTACGGCATTAGCCCGGCAGACATCATACAAGCATTCAAAGCAAGAAAATTCGAAGCAAAGTACACTAAAGAAATTCTACCTAGGAAAGGGGCAAGGGGGGGCCCCACATACTATGTAGTATTGGAAAGGCAAAAAACAGAAAATCTGAAAAACTTATACTCAATAACTGAATTGTTAAACATACCTAACATCACTGTTGAAGGGTGGACACCACGCAAAGGTACCGTGCCCCAGTGCCATCGCTGTCAAGCATTTGGGCACGCATCCGGAGGATGCCACAGACCCCCGCGATGTGTTAAATGCGCGGGGGAACACTTAGCCGCGGATTGCGATTTGGTGGGGCAGGTAAAATGTGCCAACTGCAAGGGGCCACACGTGGCCTGTAGCAGGAAATGTTCCCACTACCTCCGCGAAGCTAGGAAGAGAGGGGCACTGATACCCCCCCCGCACCCCAGACAACAACGTCAACAACAGCAAGAAGTAGTGCAGACAAGAAATGAACAGTATACGGCACCATACTACTTAACTGCACCTACTAATATCGAACAGCCAGTAATCGCAAATGAACCCACGCCAATAGGAGCCCCCCTCCCTAAAAAGAGAAAGAATAAGAGGAGAAATAGAAGGCGCAGCCAGGCAAAACCGGAGGAGGCAATGCAACCGCCCGCAGCAGCATCCACTCCACGACCGGCAGAACCAGTACCCACAAATGTACAAGCACCAACCGAGGCAACCGCACCAAGGCCTCCGCCACCACCCTTTATCCCCCCACAAGTGGAAAGGAGGAGCACAACAGGGAAGGAAGCGGAGCCCAGACGTTGGGAAGCAACGCACATTCAACAAAGGCCCACACGCCCGCAGTCAAGGGGCACAGGGGCACCCCCCTCTAGACCACAGTCAAGGGGACCATCAGCACACCAACAAAGACCCCAATCAAGGGGACCATCGATGAACCAACCACGGCCAACCTCAAGGGGCCCCCCGCTGGGACCCCCCCCCCCCGAGACCACAGCCCCCCCCTTCTATGTAGACCCCAGAATGGGACAACACCAAGGGCAAAACAACCAGATGTGGAGAGGACCACCGCAACCTACACAACAATGGGGGTACGGGCCACCGGATCCAAGGGGACCCTACTACCCAGTACCCATGCAAAGAAGGGGGCCAGCCCCCCACACAGCCACAGAAGTACCAGCGAGCAGCGGTGGGAACCCCTTGACTATCATCCTGGGGGTCCTAACGGAACTGCTCGCTTCCATTGCTGCCGGGACAGACATCCAAGAAGCAGCGAGGAGAGGCCTAACCATCCTAGCTCGCATTCAGTATGGATAGAAACCTCCGCATACTATACTGGAATCCCGGCGGCATCCGGGAAAAGAGGAAGGAGCTGAAACTACTCGCCCAGTCGCAGAATGTACATATAATTCTCCTGGGCGAGACGAAGCTCAAACCAAATATAGAATTCAAAATACCGAATTACTACATATACCGCAATGACTGCGTATCGGCTCAAGGGATAGCATACAGAGGTACAGCAGCCCTAGTGCGCCGAGACATAGTACACGACGAGCTGCCCATGCCGCAACTCCAAGAACTACAAGCAAACGGGGTGGTCATGAACACTGGACATGGCGAACTGCAGATATACGCAGGTTACAGACCCCCCCACCAGACAATAAATATCAGAGACTTCGAAACAGTCTTACAAGGAGGGCAACCCACGCTGTTAGTTGGAGACTTAAATGCCAAACACACAGCGTGGGGATCCAACAGAATTAGCGCTACAGGGAGAGCGCTATTTGAAGCAGCCGAAAGACAAAACTTTGAAGTAATCGGCCCTGATGAGCCGACCCATGTCCCCGCAAACCCTGCACACAGACCTGATGTGCTGGACGTGGCAGTTTATCAGGGACTGCAAGGAAGCATCAATGTGGAGGTGCTGTACGACATGGACGAACAGCACCTCCCCATACTTGTAACAATTGGACTAGAAGCCTGCCCAGTCATGCAAAGACCACTAACCAGAACAAACTGGCAATTATATGCTCAGCTCCTAGAGGACCTAACCATAGGCCCAGTTAGTACGGCAGACGAGATCAACACTGCCACAGAGTTGATCACCAGCCGTATGATGGATGCTAAAGAAAAATCCACCACACGGAGCCCACCACCAGACAGAAAAGTCGAGCTACCCACGCAATTGCAGAAGGAGATAAATAAAAAGAAGGAGTTAAGGAAGCAGTGGGCTCATACAAGATGCCCAGCTATTAAAAGAAAATTAAATGCGCTTGCAGCCAAAATCGCAATAGCAGTAGAAGGTTGGCGTGGTGACTCCTGGGACAAAGTGATAGACCAGGTGACGGAGCACACGTCCAACCTCTACCATCTCAACAGGATGCTCACGAGAGCACCACAACCTATTTACCCACTAATGGTAAATGGGATAAGGAAATATGATGCAAGGGAAAGAGCAGAAATATTAGCTGACCATTTAAAACAGCAATTTACGCTTCACCCGATACGACAAGACGCAAATCAGGAAGCCCACAGACATCACGAAGAAGTAACAAAGGAGGTAAATAAGCTACTGAACAGCCAAGTTACACCGCTGGGAGGAGGAGAGTACATCTCCCCAGCTGAAACATGGCGCGCAGTAAGGAGACTACCCAGAAAGAAGGCAGCGGGACATGATGACCTACCCATCGCAGCTATCCACCAACTCCCAAAGAAGGGCTTAGTCACCATCACTAAGCTCTTCAATGGGATCTTAAGGACTGGACACTTCCCAAACACATGGAAAATAGCCAAGGTCATCATGATCCCAAAACCAGGGAAAGATAGGAGACAAGCCCAAGCCTACAGGCCGATCTCCTTACTGCCACACCTGGCTAAATTGTTCGAGCGCCTTCTGCTCAACAGATTGCGCCCACATCTACAACTTCGAGCTGAACAATTCGGTTTCCGGGGCCATCACTCCACAACATTACAACTCACAAAAGTGATAAATGAGATGGCCACCAACCTCAACAGAAAGGAGCACAGTAGGAGTTTTTCTCGACGTAGAGAAGGCCTTTGATAGGGTGTGGCACGAGGGCCTTCTCTACAAACTGGCGAAGACAACACTCCCAATGCAGTATACGAAAAACAATGGACCACACACACACCTCCACGGGCTAGCTCCCCTACACGCCAGGCCACCTGAAACTAAATATAAATGGCGACCGCTTCCCCGGGAGCTGTTATCACTAGCAGCTTCAGAGGAGGAGGCGAAGTCTTAAGGAAACAGAAGAACCCACCTTGAAGAAGAAATACAAAATTTATAGTGACATAGTCACATACCCACAAAGAAAGCACAGAGTGCACTACAGACTTCACGTAGAGCGGCGCATCCTGAGTAGCCTACGTGAAGATGAAGTACCTAAGGGCAGTGTCCCTTACAGTTGAAGCAAGGGTAAGGGGCTGAAGCCCGACACCCTATCCCATCCATCACGATGGATTGAAGACGAAATACTATTTCAGCTGCCAGGGAAATGATACCGTGGGGTAGTAGCGCCACGAGACCCAGCAGAGGTCATGAGCTGATGCTCGAAACCTCGACCAGCCTACTTATGGGTTGACGATATAAGTAGAAGTAGTTTCAGCTGGGTCAATTGAGCATAAGGAAATATTTTTTGACGTGAATACGTCTTTAAAATCGCTTCCACGTGGACGCAATTCAAAAAACGAATGATAACAAAATCGAGGGATACAGTTTAGTGTTGCAGCTACATATCTATCATCGCCATCCAAATTTCAATTACACCATTGTATAGCTAAAGAATCAAAGAATTTATTACGCTAAGTAAGGACTGTAACAAATCGCGCGCGGCGGAGGGGGGAGCTAGCCATTTTGAGACGTATTCACGTATAACCAAAGGGCCGTGTCCATGACACAGCTACACCTAATTTTCAGCGCAGGCGAATCCAGTCCATTCTCGTACGTAAGCTAACAACATTATTCACCTTCCCACGTGGCGTTTTCCCCTCTCTCTTTCCAGATCATTGTTGTTTGAAGCAGGCGGTACTTATCGTATAAGCACATGTTACAAACATCTTATCTTTCTTCTCTTGATGGACCTACCTATTACGTATGAGTAAATTATAATTACGTTTGTCTACAAGTGTATTCTGAAGAATAGAGATTTTTTAATACAATAGTCTTTATTATGATAGATAACTAAGTGTTCTAGGTAAGTTTTTTAAAAGTTGTGAGATTTTTCAAAAGTCACTTTTACACATTAAATAAATAAAGCTAATATGAAGCGCAAACCCCTGTTGCCAGATGACGTGACTTTTTCATAGCGACGGCCCGCTATTTACACAAAGGCAAAGACATATCTTTTCTACGATTATGCAATTTGCGATACGCTGCGAGTAAATTGCCTATAAAATATTGGAGATTATTGCTTATGGTTTCTTAACTTTTATAAACATGATCTCGTGTGACAACCTGCGACCGTCTCTCAGACCTTGGCGTTGTAGAGATGGTGTGATTTTTTATTTATATTTTATTGCTTATACCCTAACCTTTGACCATTATCTCACCTTATGTTTAGTGATGATGTGATCGAAGATGTTGTTCAGGCTAGCCTAAAATAACTGGCTGTCAAGGACAGCTGCCGGAACACATGGTTAGGTGCTTGGCGACAGATTTTCTACTTTAGGGTGGTGAGCTAGCTAGGCGGGCATTCGCAAAATGCCCTACCACCATGCTGCAACAACTGCCATCGTAAGCACGTAAGCGCTCAGTAGTAATGTCACTAGAGATCACCCATCCAACTCCTGACCGCGGCAGACGTTGCTTAACTTAGCTGATCGATTAAGAATGGCTAAATAAACTTCGCTACGAGCGCTTCATGAAATATTTAGTTCACTATTGTTTTATATCTTCAGGTGTATTCGGTGGTCCACGGCGTTGTCTGCATCGAACTCCTCGCAGACGATGGCCGCATCAACGTCAACCAAGAGCTGATCAGGCAAGGACTAGCTGTGTCCTGTGAAGAGAGCTATGAATCAAAGGTACTGTAAACGTTTATTTTTAATCTATATTCTACGTCGGTCGGTAATGTCCGGTCAGTGGCGTACGTTATAATTTCTTACACCATCTACAAAAAATCAAGTCTCAGAATTTTATGTGTCCACACTTAGCTGATCCTTTACTTTGTTAGTATTACATTGTATTTAGACATGTATGAAATATATATTTTTTTAAACTGTAGGTACATGTAATGTAATCTCTACGCAACGCACTTACATCAACTTTAACATTTTGAATAGAATAACTTATTTCTAAGACATATGAGACATTGTATACATACAATTGAAAAAACATTCAGGTTGGTATAAATGAAATACGCCAAATAAATGCCTTATTTGGCGTACAGATATCTGGTTAGAATTTACAGTACTTAATATTAAACATTATGTTATACATATCATAGTTACATTATTATACAATTATAATCGTCATATTATTTATCAATTACATTTGATGTCAAAATAATAAAAAAAAATGTTGATGTCAAGTACACATCCCGTACCGTAATAACATATATATTCATTTTTCTTTATCAGTACTATAATATTATAAATGCGAAAGTAACTTTGTCTGTCTGTCTGTCTGTTACGCTTTCACGCCAAAACTACTGGACCGATTTGAATGAAATTTGGTATGGAGATAGTTTGAGACCCGGGAAAAAACATAGGATAGTTTTTATCCGACTGCGCAAAAAGAGGTTAATGTTTTCGCGCGATAACCGACATACGCGCGGGCGGAGCCGCGCCCGGAAAGCTAGTTATATTTAAAATACGCCCGCTTTATTGCTGCGACTACGATTTTTATGTGTATTGCCTACCCTAATCTTTTGTATTAAAGGACTTATATGACAAAACTTATTAACAAATATGTATTATTATTAACAAATATGTATTATGCGCCCGGAAGAGACTAGCCACCCACAACACAGGGAATCCTAGTGTAGGGGCTAGTGTGATTAAGATAGTAAGCACCACTTGATAATTATATGTACTCAAACTATATACTAAATCTAATTAATACAAAAATATATAAAACTTATTTTAAATTATAAGCTGTTATCTAAAATAGTGTAAGCTGGCACCTATCTATTTATAAGTCTAAGTTATCTATTATCTTAACAACCATGTAAAGTTTTCAATAAATATTATTATTGCGTAGTAAGTACTGGCCGTCCGGTTCGAGCTCAAATCGGTCTAAGAATCAAAAGAGAAACAAAACTTAAAAATAAGATTGATTGCGTTTCAGTCTTCGTTTCGTCGTTCGTGTAGTAAGTTCTAACGTTGAGGTCGGCGCTACCTTATTAATAGTAGAGAAATAACAATATTCTCATCAACACATAAATTTGACAGATGAACCACGATCTCAGACAAACGGCCGATGAGCTGAACATGGCTCAGAAGCGAGCGTACAACAAAGAACAGGTGGAGTCGGCGTACGACCAACTGCGAGAAGTCGACCCACCCTCGGTAAAGGAATGCTGTTCAGATGTCTGCCTCAGGGGAGCATACAGGTTACAAACTTTATATATTCTATGCCTTCTTGGAAAGTATCTTTGTGCAAATATGTGCCAAGTAAAAGCTTATGAAAACCTATAGAAACGTAGGTACTATTATTTTATTTTAACTAATTTGCGTCTACGACCAATTTTTTGCATGGCATTTTGGGAATGCCCGCCTGGTTATCGCCCACCCTCAAGTAGAAAATCTGCCGCCAAGCAAATAACGGTGTGTTCCGGCAGCAGTCCTTGAGAGCCAGTGTAATTACAGGCACATAGACTTAACAACTATGTCTCAAGGTGACGAGCGCAGTGCAATTCGTGACTTGTAACGAAATGCATCTGTTATAGGCAGATGTTAGTCCGCTCTTCTTCAGGTGGGCCTCGGCCGTCATAATAACATAAAAAAAACAGTAGAACAGTTTTTATCAATATTTCCGTGAAATGATACTGGTCACTTTCTTTTCCGAAACATAAAAAAGGAGAGAATTTTTGTTTGGCAAAATAATTAAACCGATTTCAGCATTCGAAAGTGTGAAATAACTTGTTGATGTCGGTACCATGATAGTTCAAAAGTACCTATTATCACAATATTGTGCGCATGGTACCGACTTCGACAAGTTGTTTCATACCTTTGGGTGTTGAAGTCGGTTCCAGTTTTTGGTTAAAAATTAATTTTCACTTATTATTACTAACAAAAAAATGGACGAATTGAGAACCTCCTCCCTTTTTTGAAATCGGTAATAATAAACAAGTGAGATCGCGCGCGTGGCGTTCTTTGGTATTATTGGTATAATAAATGAATTTTGAATCGCGTTGCTATGTACTGTAAATGTCGTCTAGTAGTGGTTTTTTTCTCGTAGGATATAAATATAACATTATGTACTCGGAAGAAAGTGTTATTTCCATTTTTTTATTCAGCTCAAACTATAGTCTCGTTAGCAATTGGTCACTTTCCCCGCGTGAGAACAATGTTCGTGATCGTACAACTCAAACAATGCGTTCGGCTTAAGCCGGTGTTCTATTTGAGCAGCCTCGAAGTAATCTGCCTAGTGCTGGCGAGCCGTAGACTGTTAGAAAGTCATGCATCTTACTAAAGCAACCTACACGATAACTAAGGCAGCCAGCAGTAGTCTAGGCGAGTTACTCCATGACCCCGTCCCTGTTCACATTGAGATACCTTTGATAGCGGACATGTAACGTTGAACGCTCATTTGGTTTGTCACGGTAGTTAATATGCCGTAGCGACCCACGTTGCCGCTTGACTGGTAATTGAGATGAATGTAGATCCTACTAAAGATTCGCGCACTCAATTACTTAAATTAAAATATTTACTTACGTATCAAAATATGTACTTAGAGAATACTTTTGAGAAATTTCTGTTCGAATATAATAGCGGTGACTCTTTGTGAATGACTTAGTTCGTGAAAGTACTGCCACCATTTCTATTTCTACCGCCAAGCAGTAATGTTGGCACTACTGTGTTCCGGTTTCAAGAGTATGGGTGATGAGCGCAGAGTAATTCGTCATCTGTGACGAAATGCATATGTTATAGATAGATGTTACCACTTAACACCAGGTGGGCCTTGTACTTCCGCATTTTTTTAAAGCAACCGGGTTCCTGTCCTTAAAAGTATAAAATATCTTATTGATGTCGATACCACGCTGTTTCAAAATACTGATATCACATTATACTTCCGACTTCCACAAGTTATTTCATACTTTTCTGAGTCAAAAATCGTACCGCGGTAAAGCATTTTTTATCAACTTATGCAATTATAAATCTCGACACGTTAGTTGTCAAAACCTTTTTTCTGCCAAAATTTAGTTCCTTTTACGCACTGTAGAGGCGCTGATCAAATATAGTATCACCGCTGTGCCGGTCGGAGTGGGGGGTGTTAGGTTATTTTCGTTACGGAATTTCTGGATTCGGTCTCCACGCTCAAGGCCCGCGATAGAAGCTGTGCAATACCTTAAAAACTTTTTTTGAAGTCCGTTAAAATCTAGTTTTATTTTCGTAGTTTCGATTCGAAAATGTATTATAGTCATGTGTATATTTTCGTTGGTGCAGTATCAACATTAAAAAACACGAGGTCACAAGTTCGATACTCCGAATCTGGGCCGCTACTACAATTCAACGAAGTTTCGTTTTCCGTGTTACGAGTGACACTTTAGACAACGAAAATCGAACTTGCGGTACGAAGTTTTTCGTTCTTTCATATAAACTATGGTCGGATCGCATCGTTCATCACAAATCGTGCCCTGTAGGGAATCTCCCGTACTACTCTGAGGACGCTATAATGCCTCAATAAATTTAAAGTCTTAACTGAGAGAAATTAAAGAACATTTTCACATGGTAAGAGTGACAGTCCTATGTAGTTAGGCTGAGCGAGAGGTGTCGCTACTGTTCTAGAAGTTAGATACTCGTATTTAAAATTTACATTAATTTCTTTGTTCTCCATAGGTATTGATATCCACATTAGTATTTGTGTTCTTTCTGCATATATATAACTTGACTTTGACTACTTACCTATGAATAAATTATAATTTCATATTTTGAAAATGTCCAAACCATACGAATCCAATTTATAAAATATCTTATTCAGAATCTACACAGGCAAATGCTTGCTAGTCTATACTCTATACTACGAACGAAGTTAAACAAAAGTGAGCAAATACGTGTTGTGCGGATACCTTTCATTCGGACCCGAAGTTCGAAACTTCGACCAATTAGAGTATGGCGTGTCATTACTTTTTATTAAGGTGGAAATTCATGCCCAATGCCCATGGCGAGAAATTAAATATTCAAACAGTTTTATCGCGCTTGAAGCTAGATTTAGTTCTATTCTATATACAAGTTATTGATCACAATTACTTAAATTACACCTAAAACCGTCAAACTCATTTAATACTCGTTTATCTATACTAAAAATGAAATGAATTCTATGATTAAAAAAAAAACAATAGATATCGTAACAAATATTCTCCTAATAGAAATTTTCTACAACAGTCCAACATTCCAACATATGTTGCTGTGGCTTGTACGTAGATGGGAATAGGCTCACCTCGATTACATTACATGGGATTTAAAAACATCTGGTCAAACATAGCTGGTTATTTACTGCTGCATATCCCTTCGTATACAAATGTAAAGATGTTTATTTATTATTTTATGTGCAGTCCGTTGGAAACCACGGTGCATACGCTGATGTACGGGAGCCGCGAGAAAATGGTCAACATCGAATGGAGTTCGGTTAACTCTGTCCTGCTTGACACAGACCCGCAGCAGACTCATGAACGGTAAACATCGAATTGTTACCTAATTTTAATTAATGATATTAGCTAAATTATGGTAATATTTTTTTTATGCCTGCTAGGTTAGCCTTTGACCACTATCTCACCTGATGGTAAGTGATGATGTGGTCGAAGATTTTGTACAGGCTAACCTAGAATAGCTAATTAATTAAGCTAATATCATTAAGTATTATTTTATAATTAATTCGCCACTTTGTTAATGTAATTAATTATATGTCTATATGTATAAGCGATTTATTATCATGATTTATTTGACTTCTACAACGCATCATTGAAGTTTATGGTTGATTGGTTAGTTGATTTGGTGCTTAGGATTGATCGCATCCGATGGGCGTCAAGAATGTCATTGCGCCGCACGGTACACTTTTTTTAACCGCGCCTGCCTCGGTAAAATTTTGCGATCTACCGTTTTTTGAGTTTGACTTACATTTCTTTACATATTTATTCGTAGGTTATCTCCGACTCTATTTCTCTTGCACACCAATGTCATGCTGCAGCCCAGCGATATTCATTGTTATGCGGATGACAGTACCGGAGATGCCGCATACACCGGCCGCGCTAAAATTTCTCGGGAGAACGTTGTCGAGAGTCGGAACAAACTTGTGTCTTCAGTCGAGACCATGTTGTCAAATATTTATAAGTGGGGCCGATTGACCTTAGTCCATTACAAAATTACAAATTTACGAGAGAAAAAATTATAGTCATGTGCGGGATTCGAACCCGCGTCCAGGTTGCACGAAGAACGAGAGCAAGAATTACAGTTATGAGTCATTGTGTCATGTTAGCTCAATTGGTTAGAGCATACCCCGGCTAAAGGGGTGGATGGACGCGGGTTCGAATCCCGCACATGACTTTAATTTTTTCTCTCGTAAATTTGTAATTTTGTAATGTAATTCGCCTAGCAGGCGTCATTGCAAACTTAACAATATTAAGACCTTAGTCCAATTTAACCCCAAGAAGACACAAGTTTGTGCGTTTATCGCTGAATTATTCCTTTTTGTCGTATTGTGTTATTTCGGAGAGGGCCTTTCCCATATTTGTTCCAGTTGTACAGTCCAACACTAATATAGATAACTATTAGTTGTAATGTAATAATTTTGGGATGGTAATGGCAACTATTGCATTCATCGTTATTTATAGGATGGTGGTAGCAGCTAACGTAGGTCAGAACGAGCTGAGCAGCACCCTGACTCTGCGCCACACTACAGTGATGCCGAACATCCCAGGCCTGCCCGCTATTATAGCCCTGCTCTTCTGTCCCGCGTGAGTATTACTACTATTTATACCACACCTGCTCAGAAAGTGTCTCATTGCTTGTTCATAAACGGGTTATAAAGTTCGTCATTTCTCCCTTATGTGCGGCGGGAAAAGTTATATGGACGGTCACCAATCCATGACTTCGGCGACCGTTGCTTTATAAAATTGATCAGTTAAGAACGTCTGCGCAAGCGTCGTTATTTTATCAGGCAGATGTTTGAAAATCGAATGAAAATGTTGCACTGTAATGGGTATTTTTAATTTTACCTATCCTCGAAAAAAAGTACGTGTTTATACACTTTCTTGATTCATATTTGGATTAATATGTTGTGAATGAAACTATATTATTCATTAAGTGTCCGTTTCAGAATTTCCTAACAAAGTTTCGGGTTGATAACCAACACATAAAATAACTGAATGATAAAAAGGCAGTTAACATGCAGCGCGTTTCAAGCTTTAACCGGTGGATAGGCTAATTCGATGACTGTGAAACGCAAAGATAGTGTTTTGTTTAATAAATATGTTCTGGGTAGTATAATCGTATCTTACTCGAACATTCTGAAACAGGGACTAAATCTATTAATTGAGTGAATGATTAATCGTGTACGTTTCGATATAGCGCGGAGCTTCGCCGCGACAGCTGCGGTGCACGTTACGTGTCGGTACTGTGCGGCCTCGGCAGTACGGAGGAAGGCGCGCCTTACTTCCCGGAGCATGATCTACTCGTCAACATCGACGCTGAACTGTGCGTCGAGGATATCGGCTGGGTAAGTACCACTTACATTTACGAAGCACTTAATGTCACCAGATGAAAACAGAGGAAAAGTTCTCCTAGGCGTCGGATGCCTAGAATTAGTGTTAGTTCACATAGACGGGCGCGGAGAGCAAAGCAAATGTTTATGGTATTTAAATAAAGCAAAAGCAAAATGTCATTGAATTAAGACTATTTTTCAAAACTGAACGATTTCTGAGCGCCTTCTTATTGTTTAAAATATGTAAATTTTTAAAATAAGTAAAGACATTAAGTTTTGTTTTGAAATTCTCTCAATATTTGCTTTGCTGTTAATGCGCTAGCGCCTTAACTTTTCGGAACAAAAATTAGCAAAACGAAGTATTTAGTTACGGCATGAAATTCGTATTATCCTCCTAAACGAGTTTGAGTATTTTCTTAAAACTATGTCAGTGTATAGATAATAATTGTGTAGGTATATTTAATGTATACATATGATTTACGAAATCCTATGTATCGAAAAAGTGCGTTCCTGTGATAAGTATTATTTTCTCAAATATTCTTGAATTTTGCCCCGAGCGTTTACAGTAACTATCACGTTTCAGCGTACGCTAATTTGAACTTTATTTCATCTAGGGTCCGTTTGATATTCGTAGTAACCGGCAACAAGCCGCTAATGTGGGTCTAATAAGCGCTGAATCTTCAAAAACGCTGGCTGATGTGGTTGAAACTATACTTAGAACGATAAATTTTTTAGTAGACCCTCTCATAATAACTAAATGTGTCATAAATCACGGTAGTTGTTATACTAAAAATATATGTAACACTTGCGTAGCATAGGCAGTTGATACTTGTTGCGACATAGTTTGCCTTGCAATACCATGTGGTAGAAATTGTTGTTAAGAACGTGTGTCTTTGGTTTTCGATAATAAGGTCGTGTTAGTTTAATATTTCAAGGTAAAATAAACTTTCAGCAGATGACAACAATAATCATCCAAAATAATTATAAACTATATTATCTAGCTCGGAGTCCATTGACTCGGAACGGTGCATAATTACCAATAGAATTGCATGAAATCCGCTTCGTAACGTGACTTTTGTGTTATTCCATTGTTAATTCGACACCGCCTCAGTGGGGTTTATTTATTGCCTATTGATGTGCTAATATTTCCCGCTATTTCTAGACTTCACCTAAATGCCTCAGAAGTCTCATCCAGACTCTCACCGTTGTTTTTTTATGACTTGCAACTCTTGCTGATGAAAAAGCTTCATTCCCACCGCCAAATCTAGGCTACTAGATTATTTGGGGGGTATTTGCCATGTTCTCCACGGTTAGCAGGCGGCTTGGGGATCGCAGTATTAATAGGCAGTTATTTTGAAGGTGTTGCTACCAATCTTCCAGATTTTTCTTATAAACGCCTCTTACGACACACGGGAGGGGCAAAGGGTTACTACGGAGTGCTGGTGAGGATTTGCTATCGTAATTTAAATATATTGTTTTATGTCAGAGAAGGAAAAAATTGCCATCCCAAGCCAAATCCGATCCGCAGTATGATTCGGTCCAGCTTTAAACTTCATTCCATTAGTTCCAAAGTCAAGCTGTTTGTGGCCTTTAAATATTCTTCAGAGCCATAAAAAAAAAATAATATACCGTTTAGCGTAAAACGACGGATTGTACATTTATATTATTCCACCATCCTTGATTTAGGTGAACCACATCCGTCACCTGATGGACTACATGATGTACTGCGGCGAGGGACAGGACATGCCGACGGCGGACGACGAGACGCGCCCGCGCATCCCGAAGATCATCCGGGAGGATCTCATGAAGTATGTACCATTTTTATACTGTACACACAGTATCTCTATGTCGTATGTAATAGATAACTTAGTATGTATGATCATTGATATTGAATTATGATTAAGACATTTATATAAAATTATATAAATGTGAATAAGCTTGTATGATACCGTTTTGCTATTTTATTGTTATAATTTTATACACATACGTAAGTATTTCTAAATATGATTTCAAGCACTATCGCGTGCTAAGCGTAAATCATATCAAACAAATTATTAGAGTACAACATTTTATGCCCAAGGCGGGAATCGAACCCGCGCCCTCCGATGTCGCGTTGGATGCCTAATACCATCTCGGTCAATAATTTGTTTGATACATAAATAGTTTGAGATCATACAGTCTAAAACTGCAGGTCCTTCCGATGTTTTCATCCCACATGCAAAATAGTGTAAAGACAGCAATCCACGCAAATTCGATAATATTGTTGGTTTTTCTGTTAACGCTGTATGAGTGCGAGTTCTCAGTAAAATCGTTATTAAAAATTGAAATAATCACATATAGTAGAGCATTATTAGCATTTTTAGACTGAAAGATCTAGATGATCATTGCATGCGTTATTTAGGTTCAAGTTTGCAAGTTTACTCTATCGTGAACATTGTTTAAAGAAACGTGTTTTAGAATCAACTTGCCCTTAAAAATGTGATTAAAATTAACATATTATTCTTACTTACTGCCACAAACTAAATATATTTTGCTAAAAACCAGATAAAATAAAGCTGTTTAGCACCTAAGCCTTGAGATGAAGGTTGACTGGAAGAGATCGCTTTAAGCGATAAGTCCGCCCATTGTACCTTAGCTTTAAGAATGATCTTAATGTGTTTTGTAACATTTGTGGTGTACGATAAAGATTGTTTGTATTGTATTGTATCAAGGTAGCCTGTTAGTAAAGAGATACGTTCCCCTCAGTCTCCTGATGAAGCGGCGCAAGCACCGCGAGCCGCAGGCGGTGGGTAACGCGTGGGAGTGGAAGTCGGTCCCGGAGGAGGAGGTGCTGGAGATCACGGTGCCCGACATGGTGGAGCGCGCCGTCGTGTTCCCGCTGCACGCGCCGCACGAGCTGCGCCCCGTGCCCACTGAACACCTCAGGAAACTCAAGCTGGAGAACGATACTCTCAAGATGCAAGTCGGCAGGTTTGTACACACTCTCATAAAAGGCCTTACAAACAGTGTATACATCCATTGAACATAAATCATCATTTCTTGTACGTATTGTTACACATAGAATCCATAGTAAAACATTTTTATACGGTTCTCCGTGTTTAATCGGAGCGAAGAATTTGTTAACTGAGATGAAACTGTGAAGAAAACTGTCAGGTTCTATATATATTTATGCAATTTCATTACAGTTTCACTATCCATATCTAAATCAAAAAGTATTTTTAAAAAATCCGACACACCTCCCATGACTGTCACACAACGAAGGCCGCTCTAACCGTTTCCTCTCTTTGTACAACATTTGTTCTCCCGCTACTATTTCTACAGGAAATTCTCAATAACGATTCAAAGTCAAAGTCAAAATCATTTATTCAATTTAGACGTCTACGACGCTCTTATGAAGGTCAATTATAAAAAGTTTAATATTGAAATATACTACATTGTACTGCCACGTTCAGCAAACAAATATTATGGAGCCACTGCGAGAAGAACGGGCAAGAAACTTGGGGCCATTCTTTTAAACGTTTTTTTAACAATGTGTTAAGTACATACTATATAGTAAAATTATTACAATACTTAACTTACATTACGTAGGTGTTAGGCGCTAGCTTGGCAGAGGCGAACCAGTCCAAGCATTTTTGTCGTTTAAGTAATCACAAACTGTGTAGTAAGATTTCTTTATCAAAATATTCTTCACATGCAACATGAATTTTC
This sequence comes from Plagodis dolabraria, assembly GCA_963854805.1. NCBI lineage: Eukaryota > Metazoa > Arthropoda > Insecta > Lepidoptera > Geometridae > Plagodis > Plagodis dolabraria. Next base: position 15,185,257 of record OY978459.1, on the reverse strand, counting down.
TTTCTGTGAGCGTTGTAATATGTTTGGGCAATTTATTATAAAACCGCACACAGTTCGAAATATTACTCTGTTCAATAGAGGTCAAAACAGGGTCACCTTCATGTATATGAAGGCGACCCTGTTTTGACCCCATAGGGTTCATGTATATGAACCCTATGGGGTTCATATGAAGTCTAAAATAAAATAAAGGTCAAAAATTGGGTTTACAATGCAACTCTGCAAAAAATTAATCTGTTGTTAAGTTACTAAATTTTTAATTATTTACATATATGTGTTTCGTCCCTCAGGACTCCGATCTCGTCGACAATGACGTATTCATGCAAGCTGTGCGATACCTCACCGATGCCCACACACGCCATGCGCATACATCTCTACTCCAACGCACATATGGAGAAAGAAGAGGATCTACTGATATTCCAGTCCTAAACATCGCACAAATGTATAAAGCTGGTTTACCACGGTGCTTTATTTCACGCACATAGTGCTCCGTCACAGAATGCCTAGTATCCACGTAAATATCAATTGATTTATTACTATACTTGGAGCCTGTGATTTAAGAAATATCACCAAAGACCTCTGTGAGTGATTTCGACGTTATCATCGTAAGTAAATATCTCTACTATACTAGTCCTATACTAGCTTGTACGATCTGAACATGTTTGATGTTTGATTCATCTATACTTCACAGACATGTATATAAATGTTATAGTCATTCCAGACCATATCAAGTTAGTGATTATAACCATATATGAGGAGTATTATCAAAAACAGCTTAGTGCAAAGGCTAAAAATTTTGAGAAAACAAAGATGTTTTGCATTTTTTTTCTTTGAGTAATGATTTATACGAATTCAGTTTATTTTACTAATCATTCGTTCAAGTTAAATAAAATACCAAAATTATACTGATCTGTAAATCACTAAGCTGAATTTGATACTTTACCTTCAAATAAGCTGATATTGATCATGCAATACCATCATCGAGCTGATTTAGAAACTAACGAAACTAATTTAAATTGCGGGAATAATTATATACAGAGCGAATACATAGATTGTTTGATAAGAAATAGTTCTTTAGATAAAAATAAAGAAATTTGTTGTAAAAGTATCCTTATTCGTCATTACAATATACTAAAACAAACATGGACTTAAAACTTAACGAAACAATCCCTTGCCTTTTTTGCGTATGCTCATAATAATAGAATGACATCATTCTCTATTCATGTGACTTGTCTATGATCTCTCCGTGATTCACACTCAAAACTCCATAACAATATTTTAAAACTCTAAAAGCACCAATCACAATTTTATAGAAATCACTTTCGATCACCATTGAAACAAATAAAGCTCTCTCATTGGACGACTATATTTTGAGCTGTTTTTTTATTATAAGTCACAAAAAATAAGATTAGTTTGATACTAACACTAATTATTCATATACTGCAAATTTGACCCAAATTTGATTTTTTGATTTTAGACATATGTCATTTTATAAATTTTGCCGCAAAGCTGCATTTGAATCTATACCTCGTATATCAGTGGATTAGAACAGTGAGTAGACATAGTAATTTTATCGTTATTTTGTACCACCTCGTATATAAGTAACCACTAACTTACCTTACCTTTTGTTATAACGGCTTTTTGAATAGGTTCCAAATGTAAAATGGACGAATTTACGCTCATGTGATAACTGATTAGTGTCCATAGGTAGCTAGATTATAGATAACATTGGTTTCAGCCTTAATGTTGTTGATTTTGAATTGTTTTTTTTTTTGTTTAAGTTAAAATACGTCTTCGTCGTATTTAACTAATTAGAATAGGTATTCGTACCATAAGAAAATTGTAATGCCTTATTATTTTAAGTAGATCCCACCCTACGTTACCTCCTCCGTCATAAAGAATTAATATTTTTCAAATAGCTTTCTTGAATGTGATATTGTTTTGAGTTATTATTTAGGAGTTTATCATTACTAAGGCTCGTATCGATAAAAGTATCTCAAAGTTGAGATTGATCTTAAGATACAGTTTTGACATTTAATGTATAGAACATCTGTCAAAAACAGCATCCTATTTCTAAGATCGATCTCAACTGTAAGATTTGTTATTTGGTACTTGGTGTGCGGGCTCTTTACCGAAATTTTGCAGCCTATTTTGTGAAACTGAGATTTATTAATAAGATATTTTTTCTTTGGTCTTACTGCCGTACTTAGAGACGCGAAAGAACCTAACTAGAATTTTATCTTTAATAGTATTTAATAGTAACCCTAACACTATCCCACAACTTGGAACATTTTGTGGTACACTTTACAGAAAAACTATCACGCCTATAGATTTGTGTTTCAACATAGTAATTTAACTTCATATCTAAATGTGCTATCTGTCAAAAATATAACTTTATAACCATTAAAAAAATTACATTAACAATTTTGGTTTTTTGGATAGGATGTAATTGTACTACTAACGCCATCTGTTAGAAAACCAGAGAGTTATGGCTACAACAGAACTTAACTCAATACTCAAATACATCGTAGTTAATCTACTTAATACTAGATGCCACCACTAGAATCAGGTTGTAAAATAAATGCGAGCCCTCACAAAGCTCAACATTTTGCTAGTTAGTGTTAAATTGCGTCACTAAGTGCGGCAGTTATGTCGTTATTAAATTCTATTTAATAACGACATAACTGCCAAAGATAAGTATTAACTTACTTATTAATTATAGTTTATGAATCTAGTGACTGTATAATCTACTTTGTGTGATATATAATAAGGTCTAATTAAAACTAACTAGCTATAGACTAAGTGTGTTATAATTATATCTAGAATTGTTATATAACGTTCGAATATAGACTTGTTAAAATTGTTAGTAAATAAGAAGAACCTGTAACTTGCTGTATTTGTATCTTCCTTTTAATATAACAGTGTCTTTCGATAGTTAAACAGTTAGTGGGTACTAACTTTACCTAGTGGGTAAGGCATGTGGTACTTGTTAAGTCAAATCTTAATTTGGAACATATGAGTATGATTTTCTTCATATATTTATGCGGTTAAATATAGATAAAATAGTCGAAGTGACTAAATATCAGTATACAACTATTTTTCTTACCATTACTGTACCTATAAATAATATGTAGTAACAGAAACATAGATGTTTAAGCGCTTTATGTTTTTGCAATTAAAATGTTTATTTTCATAGTATAGGTACGAAAGCTGCTTGTGTAGACCTTAATATTAAATGGTATACTTCCTATTTTCAGATAACTGTACCTATGTTCATTTTTGATTATGTTAACTTGACTAAGATAATAAATGAAAATTTTCATAACATTTTTTAAATTCTATATTTATTGTATGGTCCCTTTTAGCAGTTCTATGGTATCCTTTTAAAAATAAATTTGTGTGAGCCGACATCGTTATAGTGCGCGCGGAACTAGTTGGCCGCGCCTTAGGTATTTGAGCGGTGGAGAGGCGGGGGCTCTTGCTGTTATTACTCAGTGTAATCTCATGTGCGTTGCGAGCAGTAGTCAACCCGCCCCCTCTCGCCCCTGTCGCCACCTAAGGCGCGGTCAACTAGTTCCGCGCGCACTATACACAAAGCTAATATATTTAATATAATATAATGTTTAAAGAACACAAAACAAATAATTTTTGTCCTTATCAGCATCGCATTATTCTTGGTATAAATTACATACTAATAAAGCGTAGTACTTATTTTTCCGTGATAAAACGCTGACCATATAATGAGGACTCTTTAAAAACCTGTTTGGCTCGTCAGTCAACTAAGAAGTATTACTTACCGTTGAGAGGATTCGAGGCAGGCGGACGCGTCATGTAAGTTCATCATGCGTCGTCGGTAACCTTCGCTGAACTATTGTTATTTATTTAAGTGTGCCGATATTGTCGATAGCAGGCCAATAACGCAACATGTGGAATACAGCCGAAGATATATGCACTGTCCTTGAGTAAGTACTAATATTTTGATACTATTTTGTTTGTGTTTTTGCTAGCTTTGAAATTAAACAGTATATAATATTGGCAGGCATTTTAACTTATTGGTTCGTGGTATGTTTTAAAATCACTAGTGCTTATCTCGAGTTAGTTTTGTATACTAGTTGATATGCCCACAATTTTACCGGCTTAAAATATAATCATAGATAGATAATACTTTATTGAGACACCATTTAAAAATAACTTATAAAGATAACAATACAAAATATGATGTAACAATAGGCAGATATAGATCATAGATCGTGAACCATACACCATGTCTGTATGCGAGATTCTGCAATGAAATTCGGCACAAGCAACTTAGGCATGTGTCTGTAAAATTTTATTAAAATCGGTTCAGCGGTTTATGCTTTACGTAAACAAGCGGACAGGCAAAGTCGCCACGAGAAGAAATCATACCAATTTAAAATTAAATATGTTTATGAACACATTTTTATATCACGTCTAGTTTTAAATGTAGATTTATTCAATGAAACTTTTAAGGAGACTTAAGAATATACATATTTTGAAACTTGATGGTAGGCAATGGTGCTAATACAGCTTGAAATGGGACAATATGGTAATAGTAGATCACGTTTATGGACAAGGTCACCTAAATATTATAATTATCTCCGGCTTACTATATAATTTAAAGAAACCAGGTATTTATATAACTTTAAGTTAACTTTAAGTTAGTTTAACATTAGTGATCCAATTGGTTATTTAACGTCATTTGTCCCGTAAAACTGAATGTCTTAATACATCTTCATCTTAACATTGTTATCAATGTGAGCTAATGATAATGATTGTAAATGAATAATGACCCTGGTTTAAGGAGTTCAATACATATCAAAATACAAGCAGTATGTTTGTTTCACTACAACTGCCACAAAGTTATTTTATTGTTTCCCAAACAATTAAGAAATGAGTTTCATAAAAAAGTTTAGTTCTTCAACTATTGCAATTTCGACACTGAGAAATTTTTGGAGGGATTGTCTGAGGTAGGCGTTCCTTATTTGATCTTCCACTATGAAAAGGGTTTATTTTTTTATTGTTAGGATTCTACCTTTTAGCAGGTTCTTTCATTGTCTCCTAGTTTCTACCTGCTCTCCTCTATTGGGTTTATTCTAAGAATCGTAAGTCTTGCTATCATAGACTAGACATATTTACAAAATGCGAAAGTATTTACCGGTTTAAATTTTTTTTACACAGCATCGGAGCAACGTAACAATGTGATTTTAACTGACTTAAAAAAGGAGCGGGTTCTCAATTCCTCTTTTTTATATGTTTGTTACCTCAGAACTTTTGACTGGGTGAACCGATTGTGATATTTTTTATTTTATTTGAAAGCTGATGCTTGTCGTTTAGTCCTATTTAGTCGGTACCATGCGCACAATATTGTGATAATAGGTACTTCTGAACTATCATGGTACCGACTTCAACAAGTTATTTCGCACTTTTGAGTGTTGAAGTCGGTTCTATTATTATTATTTTTTTATTGAGATATTTAATACTCAATGTACTATAAAATAAGATCGCATTAAAAAAAAACATCACCATTATGTAAAATCACTATATAATATACATATACACTATATATAACATTTCCAATAAATTATGGAGTTGATGGCCCAACCGGTAATGGCTCTACGGATTGCTACACAGGAGATTAATGGTTTGAATCGCCCCATGGCTTGTGGTTCACCATACACCAACCACACTGGCTTTAGGTTGCATGGTGGTAAAGCATTTTCCGAAAGCTTGCTAGCCATAAAATAAAATAGGTACTTTTTACCCCAATTCACTAAGGTTAATATCGTGGTGCAAACAAATTTAATGCGAGGGAACCGCGGCCAGAAGTTTAATAAAATTTATTGCGAATCTTAATGCTTATCTCTCTTATAAACAATGGTTTGGAGCAAACCCATCAAATCCAGATATTTGGATATGTTTATACTTATACAATAACCCAGGGGTTATCATGAGGTCGGCTGCAGCTCGCAAGAGTTGATACTGTTGTGATCTACCAGTTGGGTTCCAACCCACACCAGGAGAAGTACTCTGATCACCAACATGGCAAAGCCTATTTCTGGACTGGACGCGGCGAGGTAGATATTATAAATTGTTACTAATTTTGCGCTAACGCTCCAGAAAAATACAACTTAAATTTATTTCAGTTATAGTTTGCAATAATTTCAGCATGACTCTTTGGTTTTGGCAACTGCCTCTGCGTTCCTAGTTAGAAGATGTTTAAGCTAAAATGCTACCTTATCTCGTGATCATTAACCTAGCCTAGGGCATTTATAGGGTATATATATATATTATATATATACTGTAACAGCTGGATCGTCCAATGCTGAACACAGCCTCCCCTATTAAGGGGGTATTTGCCACAATCCCCACGAATGGTAGTCTTCTTGGGGATCGCATTGTAAGTTGGCAGTTCTTTAGAAGGCGCTGCTGCCGACCTTTCAGTATTTTTCCCTTAGTCGCTTTTAACGGCATCCACGTGATATGGGGAGGTGAAATTATAACCCGGCACCCCACGGGATATCATATTGTATAATATATTCCGAAATAAAATTCGACGGGATCGGAAGTAGTATAAAGGTAGGGTATTTATTTAGTAGTTTTAGTATTCTATATGCTCTTGGTACTAATGTAAATCCATTGGATCATTTTATGTATGGCTCACAGACACAGTTTACTATAATATGATAAAGATCCAAGAACCTTCGATGAGATAAATGCTCATTTTGTAACTTTTCTTATGACAGGGCTATAGAAAATGAGCTCCGTCAACAGGTGGCTGAAGGCAAGGCGCAGCTGCCCAGCTTCACGCCTAAGCTGGCCATCGTGCAGGTGGGCGGGCGGGAGGACTCCAATGTCTACATTCGGATGAAGCTAAAAGCTGCGCTGAACATTGGGATTACTGCTGAGCACATCCGCCTGCCCAGGGACATCACTGAAACTGAGGTATTGTTTTTTGTTTTGAAAGTTTGTCTAAGGCTGGTTATTTCTGGTTACCTCTGTGTTTAGGTACATACGTTTAGAGTTCGCGAAAGACCGACAATTGTGGTTTAGGTATAAGGATAAGAAATAGCGTTGGGAGGTGATGGGTATTTTTTGGAAAACATACGGTACTATTCACGTAAATAAGTCAAATAAATGTAGTAATATACCACCTCAGCTATTAAAACCTTATTGATCCTTGGTTCACAATGCTAATGAGAAAAGGAACTGTTTTTGCGGCCTCTTCACGTCTAGATACTACGGTCGGAACATCTACGATGGTAAAATAACGAGAGGAAAAATTTCAGTTATGAGTCATACGGCATGTTAGCTTATATGGCCAGAGCATGCCCCGGCTACAGGAGTATATGGCGTGGGTTCGATTCCCGCACATGACTTTTTTCCTGTCGTAAAATTGTAATTTTTTTATAAACATAATTTGAACATTATTTCACATACATTATTTGAATATTAACCTACTGAGAATTAAAATTTAATTTGGCTCAAAAAATATTTTAAAAAATTACTCGGACAGCATTGGTCCCTAACATCTTGTGATTACCTGCGGGAAGGGCTATCCAACCAGTTTGACTTGGTTGGATAGCCCTTCCCGCATATATATTCCCGTCGCTGGATATATTCTTTTTTATTATCATGATGATAAATAATATGTCTCATAACATTATATTCTTTATGTAATTTTATTAATTTAATTGTATATTCAGGTCTACGTCTGCGTTGTTTTTGTAACGCCTTGACCTCTCAGCTGATAACATGATTACAATCGTGTATTCATATGTCAATAAATTTGTTTACGCGCGCTCGAGTCCATGATGTAACTTCAGTGTCTTGTTTTGTAATATTTGTTTATTTGTGGCAAAATTCAGCAGAATATTTTATTGTAGCGTAAAAATACTAGGGTTCCGTACCCAAAGGGTAAAAACGGGACCCTATTACTGAGACTTCGCTGTCCGTCCGTCCGTCCGTCTGTCACCAGGCTGTATCTCAAGAACGGTGATAGCTAGACAGTTGAAATTTTCACAGATTATGTATTTCTGTTGCCGCTATAACAACACATACAAAAAGTTGGCCAAGAGCGAGTTGGACTCGCGCTTTTAAGACTGTGGGGTGCCGGCGTAAATTTTCACACCCTCCCTTCCCCCATATCTTCCTCTGGGAGTAGTAGCAATGAAGGCCGAGCGGTAATAGCTATGGACTGCCGTGCCGCAGGTCCCTGATTCGATCCCCGCCGCCGACTTGAGCTTCACCGCATGGTGGAAGGGCATTTTTCGAAGGCTCGCCTGGCTAGCTATCACCCTCAAGTAGAAAATCTGATGGCCAAACACCTAACGGTGTGTTCCGGCAGCAGTTCTTGAGAGCCAGAAATTCTAGGCTCAAAACCTACCTACTATCATCATAATCCCATACCTAATTACCTAATAGATGTTGCCCGTTATTTCACTTGCAATACCTGTCAATCTGAAACACAAGGCATTGATCCTATAAGTTGTATGTTGCTTTCGTCTTCTTTTCGATTTATATACTTAGTACTTTCACTTCACAAGTCAATAGAATAATTATTAAATTATGATGTGATGAATATTTTTTATATGCCTGATAGGTTAGCCTTTGACCACTATCTCACCTGAAGATAAGTGATGATGTGGTCGAAGATGTTGTTCAGCCTAACCTAGAATTACAGGCTCTCAAGGGCAGCTGCCGGAACACACCGTTAGGTGCTTAGCGACAGATTTTCTACTTGAGGGTGGTAGCTAGCCAGGCGCGCATTCGCAAAATGCCCTACCACCATGCTATAACGACTGCCATCAAACAATATATAGCAAGATATAGGTAGGTACTTACCTGATTGTAAGTACTCAAATAATTTATTGTCTAATAATAATCAATCGAAATATCTGTACGATGCATTACAAAATAATATTCTTGCCGTCAAAGAACTGTTATACTCCTGTACTAACATAAGTGTCACCACCACTTCAGGTATATATTAACTGTAGTTATATGTTCAGCTGCTGGCACAAGTGACGAGCCTGAACGAGTCCGCCGCGGTGCACGGCATCATCGTCCAGATGCCACTCGACTCCGAGCACAAGATCGACGCGCACCTTATTACCGACGCCGTGTCTCCTGACAAGGATGTTGATGGGTAAGCTAAATACTATAGAGTATTTAAATATAGGGTGGATCATTTTTATTCTGCGAATTGCACTGTGTCCATCACCCTCAGCCATACAGTTACAGTCTCATGTGCGTATTATTTCATAATAAATTTCTGGCTCTCAAGGACTGCTGTCGGTAGGTATACAGTGTCTTAGCGACAGAATTTCTACTTGACGTGAGTGTTAACGTGTTTGAGACAGATGCGATTTCGTAAAAGCCCTTCAGTTCTTGGAACCGGCACGCCAGTCCATTACCGCTCGACAAACAATACTTCAAAAGGCAAAAAAAAAGGTTTAGTTTTTTTTAATTCTTAGGTTTTCCGATAATTTTATTAGAATTAGTAGTCGACGGCTGCATCTGACTTAGATGTATTGGCACTCCTTTGAGAAACTTAATAAAAATCGGGATAATACTATTATGTTATTAATTAATCTGTGTATGATAATTACCCACCTATTACAGAGGTGAGGGTAACAAACATAAACACACTTTCGCTATTATAATATATAAATAACCTTATCGATCGTGGCCACAGGTAGAATTTATCTATTTATGGTATGTTCCACGATCACTGCAAAGTGTTTGAAAGGTAGCTCGCGGGATGACCTTTTAATTTTATGTAAAACTAGCTGCGCCCTGCTGTCACACCTGCTTAGTGAATGATGATGATAATGATGAAAAATATCTTGTGTTAATCCAACGCCTCATCTATATTCATACCAAATTTCATCAAAATTGGTCCAGCCGTTTGAGCGTGAAGAATGAATAAAGATACAAACGTTAAATGCACGATAATGCCCACACGCGGCTAGAGCAGTAACTCGCAATTTTGCCGATGCTCAAATTCTCCGTGGCCTGCTCATTGCGCCAGACCTCAGCCCCATTAAACATGCACGGGATATGCTACAAAGAAGAGCTCTGCCAAGTATGGATTCCGTGCATAGCCCTCAACAGCTTATTGACTTGTTACAAAGAACGTGGGCGGCCATTCCTCAAAGTGATTTTCATGAACTGATTTTAACCATGTCAAATCGCTGTACTTGTGTGATTAGTGTAAATGGTAGAAACACAGATTATTAATTAATATAATTTTACAATAATCACAGCAAAAGTCTATTTTTTTTTTCGTTTTTCTCCCAAACTAGTCAGTTATAATTCAAAATATACATGATCCCTAGGCACTTTTGATGTGTGTAATAGGTGTAATATAACAAAATGCCCGACGCTCTAGGAGATTTCATGCTTCTATAAAATTTTAAGTACTTATGTCCATTCGTCTTGAATGAAAAGAAATTCGTTCTGCTTAGGTTAAACACTGTAAACGAAGGACGCGTTGCGGTGGGCGATTTCACCGGATTCATTCCTTGCACGCCGGCCGGATGTGTGGAGCTGATCAAACGTTCCGGCGTCACCATCGCCGGGAAGAACGCCGTGGTGCTCGGGCGCAGCCGCATCGTGGGCACGCCCGTCGCCGAGCTCCTCAAGTGGGAGCACGCAACCGTCACCGTCTGCCACTCGAAGACCAAGAATCTGAGTGAAATTGTACGTACTGTTTTCTACTCTTTTAGGCGTAAAATTCGTATCATCATAATTTAATTTTTCATGGGATTTAGGAATGTATATATTCTTTAAGTAGAAGAATTCCTAAAGTGGTAGATGTCAGGATGAGTATGATCTCTTTGTCAATTAATTCAGTCTACAAGCAGTGAATAGTGTACTTCATATTGATGAATAAGTTTTATGTAGGTATATATTTCTATGAGATAAGGTAACATTTTTTTATTGCTGTTAGGCTAGCCTCTGACTACAATCTCACCTAATGGTAAGTGATAATGTGATCGAAAAAAAAAGTTGGTAAACATTCTATCCTAGAATGGTGACTGGCTCTTAAGAACAGCTGCCGGAACACACCGTTAGGTGTATGGCGATGGATTTTCTTTTTAGTGGAAGCCAGCCAGGCGAACATTCACAAAGTGCCCTGCCACTATGTTTGTAGGCATCTTTAAGGAATCGGTGTAGAACTGGGTGACGAATGTAATTCAACTCAGCGCATCGAAATTGTTAGTATAAATATGTTCTTAACGTCATGTACTTGTTCAAGAGCAGACTATTAACACTAAGCGGGTAATCTGCTTATTTCGCCTCTCATAAATAATCACATTACTTTTGAATAACACAACGAGTCTATTGCCGCCAATGCAAACTCTCTTAGGTAAGTCCAACACTTACGTAAATCAATCACACACCAATTTATACAAGGAGACCAATAATTGTACAGTTCAATTGGATGTCCGGAGTCACATGTACTGTTATTTTCGTTGATCGTATAGTTTTAAGGCCTACCTACGTTCTAATGTGTTATTCTTTAGTATATTATGAATTATGTGTTTTAATTGTAGACAAAAACGGCGGATATCCTAGTGGTAGCTATCGGTCAGGCGGAGCTCGTTAAAGGTTCATGGATCAAGCCTGGAGCCGTCGTCATCGATTGCGGCATCAACGCCATTCCAGGTACACATACTCTCCTATCTGATATATATATACTCGACCTCGTATATACGTATAAATGTTCTTTTTCTATGCAGTACTGTAAATGAATTCGACATGGCCATAATTGTACACAATAAAATTTGATAAGTATTGTGGTTCATATAATATGTAGAAGATATTCGAAATTGGAAAAGAATCGAAAAATAAAGTTACAGTTAAAATACGAAAGAAACTACAATATATAAAAGGGTTTTTTATATGGCAAATATAAATATTTTTTTGTTTTTGTCGAACCAGCAACGGAGGAACAGTGTATTTTTCAACAACTGATTACAATTGGACAGTTATTTGCACATATATAATGATGTATCTGTGTTTTCATCCAACTAATACACAATGGTATCGCTTCTAAACAAATTATCTAAATGAAAATTATCTAAACTGTGGTACTTCTTATTGTGTCTGTTCATACTAAAATCCACATTTGTTTAATACTAAATTGCCATTCTAAAATTAGGGTTTTTCTATTCAATTGTCGGCAGTTTTACAAGGAGAGGGCCAAGTTACATAAAGACTAAATTTGCGTAAAACATACCACAATTGAACACTGAAGTCAACTCTAACGACTGTTGTTCGCAAGCGATCTGCGAATTTGAATTTTATATTAACAACATAAGAACTACCATAATTTTATTCGGAAGAGTTGTAAGAATTTGGATTTTAGCGTAAACAGAATAAGTACTAATAATTTAGATAATTTTGAAGAATTTTAAGTTTAGAGAATTTGTATAGGTACAATCGCTACCAGTGGCTCTGAAATCATTAATTACAAACATTAGCGGTGTTTGCAATATCTTAGTCGGTTCACAATAGCCGGAATTGGTACGAAATTGTTAGGTGGGTATTGATAAAACAACTGTCGGAACAACATTGCATGCTTTGTGTCAGTGCAGTATCGGTATCTACAGTGAAAAATGTTTTATCGATATTTTACACCGAAATGCGAATCGTTAAAGAAGTATATCGATAAAACTATAAACCAGTGCGATATTTTAGTTTTATAATATTTTAGAACTGTTTTCAAGTTTTCACAAAGTTTTACTGAAGTTTTTGTATGAAGTGTTTTATCCCAAGATTATTTGGAGGATAAATTGTGAAAATGTAATTATTTACATGTGATATTTTTATTTATATCTGAGGCTAGCCTTTGACTATTAACTCAACTAAGAAAGTGATGATGTGGTCGAAGATATTGTTCTGGCTAACCTAGAGTTACTGGCTTTCAAGGATAGCAGCCGGAACACATCGTAAGGTGCTTGGCGACGAATTTTCTACTTGAGAGTACGTGCGGTAATGACTGCCATTCTAAGATAACAACCGATGGCTTAACGTGCCTTATATATAAAAACTATACATAAAAGTTTTAAGATTTTCTCTGTATCTTCGCACCACGGCTTATCTATACGCAGAATTTTGTTAATATTTTGCATAGTTAGTATGAAAGAGTCTTAGTTGGGAATAAGTAAGTAAGTACATAAATAGTATGTATATTTATTATGCCAATTTGCGCTGTTCTCGACCGAAGATGCTGGTGAGTCAGTTTCAAAAATATTTTTCAAGTTCCGTCATTATCATGCAATGAAGACTTTTTTAGAATCATTCGCATCCGTAGGTAACATACTATTTTCTTCGAATCTACTTCAAAGAAAAAAGATAAATTGAAAGAATAGAATAAAATAATTAAAAGAAAGAAGATAAATAGCAAAATTTGCTATATAGAGAGATTTAGATGTCTTAAATTCGTGATTGGGTAATTCCGAATATAAAGCGTTAAGTCTAATTTTGAGCATTAATGTAAAGAGAAAAATAAAATAAAACTTGTATCATTTATATCTTTAGGCTATGATATTTTTATGAAAGAGGAGATTATTGAAGGACACAAGCTTACTATATGTAATAATTTTAAAACTCACCAGTTTTCTCTCTGAACTGTAAGGCTAAAACTTAGAAAGAAGTAAATTACAGAACCGCATTCAGGTTTTGTTAAAATTTTGGTAAAGATATATTATGTAGTACGGAACCCTCACACACAGCGTCACACGAGCTTGAGCACTCTCGCTTCAGCTGTTTTACGGTTTCTGTAATTTTATTGGTAATATTTATATGTTCATAATACGGGCTCTTATCACAAAAATGTGAAATGGCCGAAATAAATTATTATTTTATTGCAATTTTCATTGCTCATAATGCTATCTTCTCCCTCGATAAAACGAAGAAGTACTTAGTTGTTTTTTATTCATATTCATATTAATTTTTTTACTTCGTGGAACAATAAACATTATATAGAGTTTTCTTATATTAGTTAAAACATTGTTTGTTTTTCTACCAAAATTAAATTTAAATGGAAATAAATAAAAACCCTATATGAAGGAAAGAATACTAATACATAATGCACATACTGTGTATGTATGCCCAAAATAATACTCTCACTCTGACATGAGAGTTACTATCGATCTTGGTTCTAAAATTGTTGATAATAACAGCCAATGTTTTGCAATACATATAGCTTGTAGTACCTCAATTATAGGCCTCTTGTAACATCCAACAATTTTTTTTATGTGATTATGTTACGGAACAAGCTTCAGGCCTTCCTCGTTAAATGGTAACATCTGCTTACTACAGATGCTTTCGTCACAAATTACGAACTACACTGCGCCCATCACCCTGTGACAAAGTTGTACATAATTATACACTTACTGTTCAAATAGTTATTAATATTATTTATTTATTTATTCAGTTAAAAACAGTCGTTCACAAATATAACTATTTATTATAACATATACATTAATGATGGACGCAGAAAACATGACGTGAATAGGTGTTTTATACAAAACTAATAATGTCAGTACAGGTATGTAACTATTCAATAAATTCGTAAAGATGTACCTTTATGAACGTACATTTATAAATAAAAAAGGGATATGATATATAATTGTATGATATATATTTTAAGTTCACAATAAGTCTACCATTTTTGTTTGGAAAATTGACAAAAATCGTGAACAAATAATATACCTGTCGCTGTAAAACACAAGAAAAATAAATGAACCCATCCGTGGTGGTAAGGCATCTTGCGAAAGTCCTAATCAAGTATGTTAAAAACTTGTCTCAACATATTATCGCACAGGAATGAATATCCTCATATAACCTATATCAAATGCGTGCATTTGAACCTAAACCTAAATTGATTATTCTGCCCTCTATGAATGAACCTACCTTGAAGAAAAACCAACTTCCCCGCTCCCATTGAGAAGAAGAATCATCGTTGTTTGATGATGTGAAAAAGATGTTGTGTTTTGTTGTGTAGATCCAAGCAAGGCGAGCGGACAGCGGTTGGTGGGTGACGTGGCGTACGTGGAGGCGTGTGGCGTGGCGTCCCACGTGACGCCTGTGCCGGGCGGCGTGGGGCCCATGACCGTGGCCATGCTCATGCGCAACACTGTGCTGTCCGCGCGACGCCAGCTCACGCGCGCACTGCTGCCCGCCTGGCCGCTGCGCCCGCTGCGGCTCACCCCTCTCCAGCCGCCGCCTAGGTAAACTGATTATACCCGCGCACCCTCACATTCTGCTAAAGACATTTGTACCTATATAGGTTTGGACATGGATAGCCATGTGTTCTAACTCCATTTATTGTCGGAGCTTATTCCGGCGCACTGCAGAGCGAGTGCGACGTCGATGGTGTAGGGTAGGTACAACGGCTTGTAACGGGAAGTTCCTTTGAATCGGTTCGGCAGCGTGCCTTTGAATTGGCACTGCATGTATTTCACATCAATAAATTGCTCTCGAGATGAAATTATAGGCACAAAATTTGACGTGGTTGGGTTTTCATACAGTTTCAAGCTCTTGGCATCTATTGGATATAGTTCTGTGAGGCTAACAGTATCGAGCTATTAAGGCCTGTGTATAATGTGTAATCGTACATACTTTAGTATCATAGCTTGTTGCGACTATGCCATACAATTCTCAACGTAAGAATATAAGCACTGTACCATATTTTCCTGGTGGATGTCATAAAAGGAGTCTAAGGGCGTGTTACTAGTCACGTTGACGTTAGGTGGGTGATGAAGCATACTAGGCACATAACTGGGTTCTTTTTTTTTTATCCGGCGGTATGCCTTTATTAAACAAAATACTATGAACTATATACAACACTACAGCTACTATAATAAAAGCATTTAGACACCTATAAGTCATAGCAGACTCATAGGCAGTCCAAATGCTCCAGCCCACTCCCAGTTGGCAGCGTGCCCAGCATGCTGGCAGCATTGCCCCGTTGAATTGCAATGCTTATTCGTTGAGCCAAATATGTGCCAGCATTTTGATCACGCGTCGCATCGACCAAGCGCTCAGATAGGTTTTGGAAAATACGATGAGCTCCCGGTCCCCACGGACCCAACGTCTCTACACCAAACGGCTCAAATATGTAACCCATACCGAGGTTAGCATATTTGCGCCGCTTGAGTTGCTCCGCCGAAGTAGCCGCAGCGCCAGCCCTCACGTTGGTTTCAGAAAGATGTGACGGCGCTAAAGTGTCCACGCACGTACGTAGCGTCCTTGTTCTTTACTGGGTTCTTGTTTCCGTTGTCTTTTCTTTTCCATGTTTACCAACTCTAACGCCCTCATTAACGGAAAGGGGACGGGTACGAGTATTTTTTTTAACAATATGATTTCCAAGGGGATTTTCGTAAAGCATGGGATTACATAAGTCGTGGCTTCAACTTTTGTCAGAGGAAACAAACTACATTGACCTTACGTAAGGTAGGAAGATGATGGGTATCATACTACATTGTGTGATGTAGATAACTGTGGTGTAAGCTATCACACTAGGCAATTTTAATTGTATCTATTTTCTATTTCCTCAGTGACATCGTGATTGCGCGGTCCCAGAAACCAAAAGACATCAGCGAGCTATCGCACGAGATCGGGCTGTTCCCTAATGAAGTGTCGCAGTACGGACGGACCAAGGCCAAGATATCGCTCTCCGTGTTGGACCGACTCAAGGACCAGCGCGGCGGGAAGTACATCGTCGTAGCTGGGTAACTACTCTTTACTAACACGATCGGGCTGTTCCCAAAGGACAGATATATATGCCGTAAGAGAAGACAGTTGGTGGCTATAACCTGTCTATTTAATTTCGCGTTTTTAAATAGTATGATATCATATAATATTATGGTGTATTGTTGTGGGGAGCAGCGGCTGATATAGAGACCTTCTTACCAAAGCGAGCTATTCATACTCAACATTAAATGGGTCTTAGCGAATTTTAGAAGCATTTAAAAAAAATTATATATCAATATATTCATTTTCCGAGTTCATCATCATCACCATCAGTCGAAAGACGTCCATTATTGACAAAAAGCCTCCGCCATAGAACGCCACAATAAATAGCTATTATAGCCACTTCTTATCCACACTGCGACTTTTACGATGTCGTCAGTCCACCTAGTGGGGGGCCTATCAACTCGTGTGTCTTCCGATGTAAAGTGGTGAACACTGGAGAAATTTTTATCCCCGTGGCTTATCAGTTCGTCGAGCAATATGGCCTGTCTATTGCCACTTCAACTTGCAAATTCTGAAAGTTATGTCGGTGACTTAGGTTCTTCGGCGAATATCGTTCCGAATTGCGCAAAGAAACGCCGAGCATAACCATAGCTCGTTTCGTGACTTGGAGCTTTTCCGAGTTATATCATCTAGAAATAAAGATTAGAAAGTGATGCCAGGTTTTAGAGAAACTCTTAACGATATCACTGAGACAAAATTCTATTTACATGTGAAAAAGATTTTAGTTACAGGCAACAAATAAACAGTTTATGATTGATGCAAGACTGCTACGAATATTTAATTTATGCCAAATCACCTATGTAATGTGAATTAATATGTATACTGTAATAATTTTAACAAAAATAGTAACTACATTTAAAATTAATAGCCCGAGTTTCTTGTCCGGTCTTGCAATAGACTCAATACTATTTTTTGCTGAGAATAGCTGTAGTTTTATTAAGGATTAAATATATAATTTTGAGCTATGTATTTATAAAAGCGTTGGTTGGGTGATTATTCATTTATAACTCAAACCGAAAAAGGGAAGTTATGAGAATTCACTTCTTAAAATGTTGTTATTTTTCGGTTGACTGTTTTTAAAGTTGAGTTGTTTACAACACCATTTTCGATCGTTATGAACTTTCCTTTAATTTTATTGTCTTTGACCACGATTATTCTTTTACAGCATAACCCCCACTCCGCTGGGTGAAGGCAAGAGCACGACGTTGATCGGGTTGGTGCAAGCTCTGACGGCGCATCGCGGGAGGAATGCATTCGCGTGCATGCGTCAGCCGAGTCAAGGTCCCACCTTTGGCGTCAAGGGAGGTGCTGCTGGCGGCGGTTACTCACAGGTAATAATCCTTCATCTGAGTGTTTTTTTCGCGTGGTACTAATTCCGCTTGATAAAGAAAAAAATGACAATTTATCCTGGTTATGTTTTTAACCAGTGATGGCTCAGTGGCATTGGCTATGGAATGCCGCGCAGCAGGTCCATGGTTCGAATCCCACCGCGGGCTTGAGCTTCACCGCATGGTGGAAGGGCATTTTGCCAATGGCCGCCTGGCTAACGACCATCCTCAAGTAGAAAATCTGACGCGGAGAACCTAACGGTGGGCAGCAGTCCTTGAGAGCCAGTGAAATTACAGGCACATGAGACTTAATATCTATGTTTGTGTGTGTGTGTTTGTATAATGTGACGGGCGCAGTGCAATTTGGAACTTGTGACGAAAAGCGTCTATTATAGGCAGAGGTTAGTCCGCTAAACATCAGGTGGACCTCGAGCTTGTTCCGTCACAATAAGATATTAAAAAGCTCTTACGGTGTATCTCGAGGAAAAAAATTGCATGCATATAACTGTATAAAATACTAGTTTTCCAGCCCCGCGGCTCCGCCCGAACGTATTTCGGTTATCGCGCAAAAACATTAATCTCTTTTTGCGCAGTTGGATTAAACTATGCTGTCCTTTCCCGGATCTCAAACTATTTCCATGCCAAATTTCATACAAATCGGTCCTGTAGTTTTTAAGTTTATTCTTTGTACACCGCATGGTGGAAGGGCATTTTGCGAATACCCGCCTGGCTATCGACCATCCTCAAGTAGAACATCTGTCGCCAAGCACCTAACGGTGTGTTCCGGCAGCAGTCCTTGAGAGCCAGTGAAATTGCTGGCACATGAGACAACTACTATATGTCTAAAGGTGACGGGCGCAGTGCAATTCGTGATATCTCCTCACACACTCAGTCACGTTGACCTCGAGCTTGTTCCGTCACAATAACTTAAAAAAAAATACAAATCTTTCCTCTTTATAATATTAGTGAAAATAAATTATGTTATTCTAAAACCTTGTCAGTTCTACCAGCATATTTAATCTCCTTACAGGTGATTCCCATGGAAGAATTCAACCTTCACTTGACGGGCGACATCCACGCCGTCACCGCCGCCAACAACCTCCTCGCAGCGCAAATGGACGCGAGAATATTCCACGAACTTACACAAAAGGACGGTCCTCTATACGACAGACTGGTCCCCAAAATCAAGGGCGTTAGGAAGTTCTCCCCCATTCAACTGAGAAGGCTGAAGAGATTGGGCATTGACAAGACTGACCCCGACTCGTTAACTGATGTAGAGAAGACTACGTTCGCCAGGTTGAATATTGACACGTCCAAGATTATGTGGAACAGGGGTAAAACAACCTCATAATAGTCATATTTCTAAATTGTCTCGTTGGTTTTGTCATCTCCATCGCGATCGTCTAGGAATCTTGATGTACTAGATGCGTTTCCTGTGTTAGAGATATATTGGATTTTTCTGAAAAATAAATTTTCATTAGCAGTCCGGAGTCTGGAGCTGTGCCCGGTGGATGGCCAAGACTTACCAACTATCCAAAAAAATATGTAACGAAACTTTGATATTCTGCTTACCCCTTCGAGGTTATAAAAGCGTCATTATAATTAAATATTCTTAAGATAGATTATGATCACCCCGAAGTGAAAATTGCCCATTTTTTTGTATATACCAGCTTTTAAGCCACTTTGTTCTTACAGGCTTCCCTTTGACTACTATCTCACCTGATGGTAAGTGATGATATGGCTGATGATGTTGTTCAGGCTAACCTAGAATTACTGGCTATCAACGACAGCTGCTGGAATCCATTGTCTGGTGCTTGGCATGGGAAATTATTTTCTAATTTAGGTAAAGGTACAAAGCAAGCATTCGCAAAATGCGTTACTGTATCAGCCGGATCGTCCACTGCACGGACACAGCCTCTCCCACCAGGGGAGGGTTGCCATAATCCCCACGCTAGACAGGTGGCTTGGGGACCGCAGTTTAAGATAGTAGTGCTTCAGAAGGCCCCCTCTCCCTACCTTATGGTATTTTCTTTTAGTTGCCTCGACGCTTACGACTTCCACAGAAAGAGTAATATAATTAAAATTATATTAATTGATCCCGTGGGGTATTCCTGTCAAGAATCACTACAATTAACTTTCTGTGGATTTATTAAAATGCCTTACCATCATGAACTATTTTGTATATTTCAAATACAATGTTTTCAATATTCGATTACAGTTGTGGACTTAAACGACAGATACCTCCGTAAGATCACTATCGGCCAGTCGCCCACAGAGAAGGGCTTCACGCGCGAGACCGCGTTCGACATCTCTGTGGCCTCCGAGATCATGGCTATCCTGGCGCTTGGGAACGACGTCGAAGACATCAAGGAGAGATTGGCCAATATGGTGGTGGCCTTGGATAAGAGTGGCAACCCTGTCACTGCTGATGACTTGGTGAGATGTTTGCACTCGTAAACGTAGAGTTAGTATACAAAAATAATTGTTTTGAATTTGCTAGATATAGATAGATAGGTAGATATTAAGAAAGAATATAGTTCTGCGTCATTACTTCAATTTTATTTGGAAACCAAACATTAAAATAATACCTTGATATGGTTTTTCCAATCACCCTCCATTTTTATTCTGAGAAATCCTGTTAAAGTATGAAAATATTTTTATTTGAAAGTCAGTATTAACTTATATGTACAAAGACTACCTACTTATATGTATGCACATTTATTGCCTTTGTATCAGTGCTTGATGTCCGATTTTCCTTAAGTCTGCTGAACCTGCTGCGCGGCAGTCCATAGCCATTGCATTTGGGTTAACCTGCTTCAAAACTACGATGAATATAAAATACTACACGCAAGTTCCCTATTTCCAATGCAAAGACACTTAATTGTGGACCAAACACGTAAAGAAGCAATAAAATACAGGGAACACTTAGACCCCATCCCATTTATTGTTGGATAAGGGTAGAAATAAGAAGACTAGCCCGAACAAATCTTCGGAACGCGGACGTGCTTGAAATCATAGGCAATACCATCCCGAGAGTTAAATCAGATGAAATCAAGCAGACTGGTTGATGGTCATATCGTTCCGTAAGATGGTTGAAATAATAAAATTCGCGTCCAGCCAGTCTCGATGGCCGAGCGGCTTAGGCTACGGTACGTAAAGCCAGGGAACACGGGTTCGAATCCCGCAAAAAAACGGAATTTTGTGCTCTAAAACTTTTAAGTTATGAGTTCGATTAGCAGGGGATAGGTAGTTCTTGAAATCATGTTGAGAAAAACACCCCGGAAATTTAACTGAGAATTAAACCACGTAGACAACCATGCAGTTAATTTGTATGTACAATTTATGTTGCAGGGTATGACCGGTGCCTTACTGGTGTTGTTGAAAGACGCGTTCGAGCCGACACTGATGCAGACGTTGGAAGGAACGCCCGTGCTCGTACACACGGGCCCCTTCGCGAACATCGCTCACGGGTGCTCCTCTATCTTGGCGGACAAGATCGCGATGAAACTCGCCAAGGAGAGTGGATACGTTGCCACTGAAGCTGGCTTCGGATCTGATATCGGTGAGTTGAGCATGTGACACTACTTGTATCAATGATAAGATCCTCGTCTTGATAGGTACCATCATTGTGTCAGATACTCTGCCGGGAAGCAGACACTACTGTGTTAAGGTGTAAAAGTGGGCTGGTACTGGGCAAACGAGACACTAGATCTTACGTTTTGGAGTGACGAGCGCAGTGCAGTGTTAAGTAGAACGAGAAAGTGCACAGGTCTGTGCACTTTCTCGTTGAGACTGTGATGGACAGGCGTGACGCTTACAAGTTATTGGTCTTACACTGGTCTCAAACTATTTTTGTTAGACTGATGCTTCAGTGGATTGTCGCATAGGGTGACTTTAAAATCCTGATGCCGCCGCGCATGCTTGAAGACAGCAGAATATATGACACTCCGGTGCTATCCACCAGGACGGACTCTTGTTGAAGGGATCTATTAACTGGTAAAATGCAAATTCCTAAAAGAACGTCTAGTGTTTAGCCAGCTTTTTTATAGCCTTGTGACGGGATAAGCTCAGCTCGGGGTCCACCAAGTTAAACAGTAACCTAGATTAGCCTTAACATCTTCCACCACATTATCACTAACCATCAGGCGAGATAGTGGTCAAAGGCGAGATAGTGAGCCTATCAGCTGTAAATAAATATTAATATCCTTTGGCCATAATACTTGTGCAGACTGCACACATCAAATTGAGAAATAAAGCTGTTAAGAGGAAGTCATTACTGAAAAACGCCATGAGTTTTGCTACCTCGTCCCGAGCAAAGGTGCGCGGGCGCGGGGAAACATTCTGCGCTCCCCGCAGCGCGGCCGGCGGCGGCGTCATGTGGGGGCATTGCCCTTTCGATACACGGCACGCTGCAAGGTACGAACGACGCGTTGCGTACCATAATCTACTTCGACAATACATACCTATACTATATAGGGTGGACGTCCCAACCAAATCTCAAACCAACAGACAGTCAACAGGTCAATAGTTCAGCAGTACTTTTTTTTTAATGCTGATAGGTATGTATTTGATTACACTCACACCTGGTGGTTAGTGATGATGTAGTCGAAGGTGTTTACAATCTTAACCTAGAATTACTGGCCCTCAAGGACAGCTGCCGAAACACACCGAAAGGTGCTTGGCGACAGATTTTCTATTTGAGGGACCACGCTAGCCAGGCGGGTTAGTTTAGTTTATGTGTATCGTGTAGCAGTTTAATGACTAATGAGGCAGACATTATTATGTACCTAAATTGAACAAAACTTTTTGAATATATATTAGCGACTCGTCTACTACTGGAACGCTTGTAATGTTGAGTGCCTATAGTTGACTGTATTGTCAAGTACTGGTTATTTCTTTATTTTATTAATATAATATACATATATGCATATATTAATATATACATATAATATATACGGATAAGTACATTCATTCACGTTCGTGGAGTTGAGCAGTTGTTTATTTAAAATGGACTACAATTGACTTGATAATGGTTGTTTAATATAACTACAGGGTTGCTAAACCTTACCTGTTTATGTTTTATAGGGAATAATTTTGTTTTAGTATACTAACCTATGGCTGAATTTCACCAATCTGTCATTTAATATTATATATAATTACATGGTGATCGGTCTTTGCAATTATAGAACTTCAAACCTAGTAGCAAAAGTTAAATTTAGAACGATGCCTGCACAAACAAAGCTCATGGATCTCACCGTCGGACCACAGGCCCATTTTACTGACGCTGGAAGAACTCCCTAGTAGAGTAGCTGCCAACATGGAGAGGCGGAAAATCTGTTGGGAGCCCTTCATGAAAGAAGCGCAGAAAAACACCACGACTGGCCCAATCATGACGGCTACCGACGTTGAAAGAGAATGCGCGAACCTCACCGCACCGGTTCAAGTTTCCCTGGAGGCCTCTTCACACACAACCGCTCCTAGAGCGCTTCTCGACCCCCTCCCGGCGTGGATCAGGGACATGATATGTGAAAAAAGGGAAACAAGAAAGCTATGGCAAGATACCAGATGCCCGGTGCTTAAAAAGAAGCTAAAGTCACCGATTGAGCAGACAAGCCCTACAGGATCACGTGGGAGAGTCCTGGGAAGGAATTGTTGAAGCCGCTAGCGTACACATGCCCTCTGTTCACCGCCTATGCAGAAAGCTATCTAAAGTCCCTCAACCAATTTGACCGCTTATAGGCAGTGATGGTCTTCTCAAGTTTGAAGCTAAGGCTGTCCTTGGCAGGGATATTCGCAGAGCATTTGAAAATAAAGTTCCAGCCGAATCCCTGCATAAACCAACAGTCCACGATGCTGCAGGTCACGAGGGTGGTAAACGAGATGTCCATGACCCACAACAAAAAAGAAGTCGAAGCGGTGATCCTGTTAGATATGGAGAAGGTGTTCTACAGGATATGGCATGAGCGGCTGCTAAACAAACTGTCGGATTCAGCCATCCAAAAGAAGACAGTGGAAGTCATCGCGTCTTTTCTTCGAGACAGAACAATTACGGTGGCGGTAGAAAACGTCCTGTCATCAAAGAAGCCAGTCAAAGCGGGAGTCTCACAAGGCAGCTGCATCTCTCCGATATGCTACGCCTGGTATACTAATGACATACCAGTCATCGGGTAGGTGCAGCTTGCACTATACGCAGATAATGCAACATACAACGATTTCTCCTATAAACCCGCCTTCGACGTAAAACGCCTACAGCCCACCTTAGAAGCCCTGCCAGAATGGTTGGATAAATGGCGTCTATCTATCAACATGCAAAAAACCTAGGCCATGTTGACAGGAAGAACGAAGCTGTCAGAACCCCCACACCTACTTGGAACTGACATTCCCTGGAAACCAAGCGTCACATACCTGGGTGTGATCATAGATAGATGCCTCTCATTCAAAACACACATCGATCCTATCGAAAAGTATCCATCGATAGTGCGGGAGCCGCCGGCTGCCGTTGCCAGTGACGCCAATCGGTCCACTAGGCTTTCACCGTGTAGGCGGAGGATCCACCCGGCACGGCTTTGGATTGCCCTGGTCGGAGCGGAGGCCGGGCCTAGGTCCGCACCCTTTGATCCCTCGACACAATGAAATGGCGTACGACCCAAAATGAAGCCTCTGAACACACAAGAAAGACACCACAATGAGCGAGCGAATACCACGAACTCACAAGATTAAAAGAAGCCTCAACTACATAACAAAGAGAAAGAGAGAGAGTGATAGATAGATAGATAACACTTTATTGACACATTACAAATTTACAAACTTAGAACTTAAAAACATAAAATGATAGTGAGGGAACTACCGGCTGCCGCTGCCAGTGTCTGCCGATCGGTCCGCTGGGCTTTCCCTGTGTAGACGGGGGATCCACCTGGCGCGGCTTGGGATCGCCCTGGTTGGAGCAGAGGCTAGAAGGCCCTCACTAAGATTTCATATCATTATAAAATATATTTTGTTTATAGGTGTTAAAAATTAATACTCTGAGATATATACTAAAAGTTCACGTTTTTAAATTCTTAATACTGAAATTTTGCATTATCCATCCATGGTCCATGGTTCGAACATGAAGTGTAAGTTCGAAACATGAGTGAAACATATTCAGTTATAGATTCTACACCACTCCCCACAGTATTGTTGATATATTATTACTTCATTATATATAATATATTCACATATTATTAAATATAATTTTTTTAAAAGTGTATATGTCGGTGTTGGGTTGGGATATTTTGGCTACATAGGATTCATACTAAACAAAACCTATACAGAGTTTCATTCATAGTTTATTATGTATTTTAGTTTTATGTTTAGTACTGATATATGGTAATAGACCAAAGTGGAATAACGAGTGAATACGTGTGAAAGCGTAAATACCAGCTAGAGGATACAGGTCTGAATAAGCTAAAAATAATCTGTAGTTAGATGTCTAAAACATAAGTATCTAGTTGTATATTATATCATATAGTCAATACCAAGAACCTATCCTAAACCACTGGTCAACTTCTGGAAATATTAATATAAATGTTCAATTTGTTTTGAGCAACGTGCATTTGGAGAAAATAGTAAATTCAAGTATAAATTAAACAAGTAAAAACCCCGACTTCAAATTATTATTTTTCGTTAAATGTTTTAGTAGTTACATTGAATATAAAACTGCAATTTATATGTACTTATGAAATCGTGTTTCAAAGCCCTTCATTTTGATAAGGCACTCGACAGGTTAGGAAGAAAAAAAAATATCCCATAATACGGCGACTAAAATCCACCAGTTAATTTGTCACTTATTTTTATGTGCTTAGTTTTACTTGCGCTGTCAATAAAAATCTTACGTTACACCTTACATTGAAATCGGTTAGACCGTTTAGAAGTATTGGTGGAATAAAGAAACTCACAAACATACATACATATCTGAACTCTGAAAATATAACTCTCTTCTTTTTTTAATCTAACCATATCTTATTCATCACAATCCGTTAAGCAGTTTGGAAGTTATGGTGGAATAGAGAAACTTACAAACATGCATACATACATGAGCCCTCAAAACATACCACTCGTTTTTTTGGGCAGTTGTGTAATAAGAATATTTTCAGTCACGCGAATTCTACATGGTTATGAGTTACTAAGTAACTGACTACATGGTCAACTATAGGCACACAATGCCATAGATTAGCTACTAACAATGTCCCAATAGTAAACGAATCTGAAGCTAAGATTGGTTCAAACTTATATAGGCTGTCGTAGTGACAGCCTTCAGATTCGATTACTATTGGGACATTGTTAGTAGCTAATCTATGGCATTGTGTGCCAATAGTTGACCATGTAGTCAGTGTAAATTTAAAGTGCGTTTGAAGGAAATAATGGAAATAAGCATCTTTCTAGCAAATATCACGCGTGTCCTAGCCGGCACCTAATGCGTCCCAGTAGTAAACGCGGTAGCCAAGTTTTTCACAAACGTATTGCCGTCAAGCTACTAAAGTGTGGCCGTGACTCAAACTGAGTGTATTCCTATTGCTATAATTTGTATATTGTTTGTAAGAAGTTGTATGTAATTTGTTTTTTTTATTTGTAGCAATAAATAATTATTTTATTCTATTCTATAATTCTAAATTATACTCGGTAAATTTAAAAAATACGTAAAATTTACTTCAATAGAACTAAGTACATCATCAAATAGGTGTATGGATTGAACTTCACCTGTCATTAGCATTCGAAATAGTAAAATGATAGCCAACTATAAGAGACAATAAGGAAGAAATGTGGCAAGAAAATCTAAAATTTTTTTTTTTATTATTTGAATATACTATTTAGGTACGATAAACCAGATTCAATTTGATAACTCTTACAATATTGACGCAAGTGATCAGCTATGGGTGACCGGTTCATGACTACGCCCACCTTATAAAGGAATTTTGCGAGCTCTGTACTATTTAAAAAAAATCGGACAAATGCTAGTATTTCAGGTAGTGTGCAGATAGCTATTTCGGAATAAGGACGTCCAGAACAACCTAAATTTCCTCCAGATCGGAGTTATTTTTTTCACTTGGCAGACGTCGTCGAATAATAAATTCCAAATTTGTAATAACAACGTCGGGAACAATCTAGATATCGATTTTCAGCCAAATCGGAGTAACTTTATCCACTTGGCAGACGTCATCGAAAAAATTAATTCCAAATTCAGATTAAGGACGTCCAGAACAACCTAGATATCTATCTTCATCCAAATTGGAATATTTTTTTCACTTGGCAGACGTTATCAAAATATAAATTCAAATTTCGCAATAGCGACGTCGCGAACCACCTAGATATCGATTTTCAGCCAAACCGGTGTAACTTTCTCCACTTGGCAAACGTCATCGAAAAAAAAAACAAATCTGATATAAGGACGTCCAGAACAACCTATATTTGACTTTAGACAAATCGGAGCAACTTTCTTCAATTGGCAGATGGCATCGTTACGCAGTATTTACCTATATCAAAACACCTAATACATTTATCACAAAAAAATCAAAACTCCAAAAGATGTACAATGTCCCATACAAACAGAGAACCATACTGAAGTCGCTAAATCAGATTCACCCTACTGCCATAAAAAAGTGGTACGGTCAGAATCATACCAAGGTTCTAATCCACTTTGGTATAGGAACTCCATTCCCAAGTGCTTTGGTTATCGTGGGCAGTTACCATGGAGACCAGTCGGGGATGTGGAAAATACACACTTGGTAAATTCTTGTATTGAATTTATTATTTAATTTCTTTGTATTTGTTATTATAGCGGCAACAGAAAAACAGCATCTGTGAAAATTTTAGCAAGCTGTTTCGGTTCATGAGATACAGCCTAGTGACAGACAGACGGACAATAAAGTCTAAGTAAAAGAGGCCCGTTTTTACCCTTTGGTTACGGTACCTTAAAATATATCTTACCTATAGATACTTTTTATCTTGGTAGGTACTCTATTACAAGCGGAAAAATAATTTATAAGTACTTATGTAAATTTTTTGTAGCAAATATATTCGCAATCGCATTTTGTAACATAATATTAAGTACAGAGAGCTAAGTACCTACCTACATATTTTTTTAGCGTAGCGTGATAGTAGGACTAGCGTAGGTAGGTATGTATATATTAAATACAAATAACTACATAACGTAATAGTAGCACTCTCTTATCTAAGAACTTGACTCATGTGCAGACTCATTCTCCGGTACATCACAGTACGTTATAAACATTTGTTATCCATTTCAAAAAAATACTGTCCACTCGCGGAAGTTCAAGATCTTAGCCGATGAAAGCAACACAGGTCCACCCAGCATCACGTTCTCCCCCGGACTGAGCGCGAAGGATGAAGAGATCTCGTATCGCATGCGAGCGAATGAAATAGAACAACGCAAGTTGCTTATAATGGAATAACGTAAGCGACAAAGAGTAAATAAATTTATAAAAAAATAAGGTTTGTTAAAACGCAAAAAAACAAACAGGCATTTTATTATAACGGTACGAAATATTAATTACATATGATTTATTAATTGATTGGACTTACTTTATTGGCACAAAACGTAATTAAAGAAAATTTCAGAGCCTTTTTCACGATTTTTTTCTATCGGGGGAAATATTTACAATCGTGTTTTCAAAACAGCCAAGTTATAAGTTGTATCCTGTAGAATAATATATATTTATTTTATATCTGTAACGTCTGCGGTTTTTATAAAAGACCACTTCAAAATTACAGTTTTGCTCGCTCACTTCACCTTAATCATATGTCTGTAATTAAGCCGGCACCCATACCTTTCAGACAACTTCGCGGTAGATATAAGTATGGTGGCAGGACTTCCCCAGACGAACTAGTTCAAAGAGTTCCACTACTACTAGATTTATCTAACATGATGTATATTTCCTGCCATAGGTATGGAGAAGTTCTTCGACATAAAGTGCCGTGCGAGCGGTGACCGGCCGCACTGCGCGGTCATCGTGTCGACGGTGCGGGCACTCAAGATGCACGGCGGCGGGCCCCCCGTCTCGCCCGGCCTGCCGCTACACGATGTATACGTGCAGGTCAGACCGCTGCTTACGGCAATGCGCATAGCTTTTCACTATCCGTATAGAAACGACTGCTAAGCTAAACGAACAAGTGGAAGTATGTCAAGCATCTAAATGATATATGCCCAAAGAGGAAAAGACAAAAATGTCAAAGACTCCCAAACGTCTTTTTTTTATAGGTTATAGGCTAACCTTTGACCACAATCTCACCTGATGGTAAGTGATGATGTGGTCGAAGATGTTGTTCAGGCTAGCCTAGAATTACTGGCTCTCAAGGACAGCTGCCGAAACACCGTTAGGTGCTTGGCGACAAATTTTCTACTTGAGGCTGGTAGCTAGCCAGGCGGGCATTCGCAAAATGCCCTACCACCATGCTGTAACGACTGCCATCATAAGACAACAACCGGGACCGACGACGGCTTAACGTGCCCTTCGAAGCACGGAAGCGCTCAGTAGCGGTCACTAGCGGTCACCCATCCAACTCCTGACCGCGGCGGACGTTGCTTAACTTTGCTGATCGATTAAGAACGGCTAAGCAAACCTCGCTACGACCGCTTCAAAAGCGCGTCTACTGAGTAAAACGGCCAAGCATCGTGTCAGGGCTACAAATCGTGCCTGCGACCAAAACCTTAATAATACGACATATCTGCTTAGTCTCAAAACATTGTCTCTCAGTTAGTCACACAGAATAAAGCCGTTACATACGAGTGTATATATTAACATTAACTTTTTATTCGAAATATCCGGCAGTTGACTCACGACAGAGTTACTCTAGGGGAGAACGTTGACGTCCGAGGCGGTAAATTCAAATTATTAACATGTTAGTTTAGTTCCTGGATCGTCTTTACTATAAAATATTAAAATGAATAACGGTCAAATATATTTTTTTGTATTTTGACGGTTTTAGAGTTAACTTATGGGATCGAGCGCAATGGTGCTAAATATTTTTTCAAGATAATACGGCAATATTTTTTAAATCTGGAATGGTTACTAATCCTACCTAAGCGTGGTAAAACCATTGTTTTTTTTATATGTTTGATACATCACAACTTTTGACTGGGTGAACCGATTTTGATAATTATTTTTTTATTTGAAATCTGATGTTTGTCGTTTGGTCTTGTTTAAATTTCATCAAAATCGGTATCGCCGTCTTTGAGTTACACTCCAATAACTGAAAAATATTTTCCTATTTTGATGATGTAGTCGTTGACAGTGAATGACAATCCCGTTAGTAGCAAGGGACACTAAAAAGAGTGAAAAAATAAATTTACCAAAAAATGGAACCGACTCCAACAAGTTAACGCTTTTGAGTGCTGAATTGGTTCAATTTTTTATAGTGACTATACACAACGTAGTAGTAGTTACGTATTATAAATTAACCGGCAAAAACACTCGCGTTGGCGATCGAATACGTCGTCTTGCGTTTCGAGCATATCAGGCTCAGACGGCACATAGTTCCATAACATAACGTACAAAAGTACGTAACATAGTATTAGTACGTAATATAGTTAAAAATACGGTTAATAGCCTGGCTTGGATTTGCTCAGAATATAATCTTTACTATTATACCTAAAGGCGACTTCATTTAATCTTTAGCGAAATAAACAATGTTATGGTTTGAATATCTATTAAAAATTCCACAAACAAACCGGAAAGACAGTGAATGTGGATTAAGAATGAACGAGTTACTCATCAAATGTCTTCTCTATGCTGACGACCAAGTGATACTTGCGTCGTCAGTAAAAGAGCTGCAAGAGATGGTAAATGTTATGCATGAGGCTTTAGAAAGAAAGGGAATGAAAATAAACGTAAATAAGTCGGAAGTTATGGTGTTAGAACGAGATGATGGAGTGACCGATTGCAATATTGTGATTGGAGGTGAAAAAGTGGAACAAGTGAAAGAGTTTGTATACTTGGGATCCATGTTTACAAAAGATGGAGATTGTGAAAGTGATATAGAAAGGAGAGTGAATGCTGGAAACATGGTTAACGGAGCATTGCACGCGTTTATGAACAGTCAGAAGGTGTCTAAAAAGGCTCGTCTGGCTGTTCATGAGGGAGTGTTGGTTCCGACACTAATGTATGGGAGTGAAAGTTGGGTATGGCAGAAAAAGCATGAAAGTAGAATAAATGCAGTGGAGATGAGAGCATTGAGAAGCATGATTGGAGTCAAACGGAGTGACAGGATAAGGAATAGTGTGATAAGGGAAAGATGTGGTGTGAATGAGGATGTAGTGACAAAAATCGAGAAAGGTATGTTAAGATGGTTTGGACATGTAGAGAGAATGAATGAAATGAGATTGACTAAACAGGTATACGTGGGACAAGTGAACGGAAGTGTTGGAAGGGGAAGACCTGGGCGAACGTTCCGAAATCAGATTGAAGATGTTCTGAAAAAAGGCCAGGTCAGGAGTACCCTAAACCGACGCTTACGTATGAAAGGATTGATGAGTATAGATGAAGCGAAAGAGATATGTAAGGATCGTAGCAAGTGGAAATCTGTGGTCTCTGCCTACCCCTACGGGAAAGAGGCGTGATTTTATGTATATATGTATGTAAAAATTCCACAGTGGTGAGTGGTGACTAATAAATGTCCCATTACTAAATCAAATCAATCGATTTGGCTTCGCTCCAATGCTAAAGAAAGCAAACTGGCTTACATGAAAAACATTCTAAATGTATTTCTCCTTGAACTGAAGCCGTATTACCTGTACTATTATTTAACACGAAACAAAAATATTTTGTAAACACCATCAAAATAGCGTCAGCATATTAAATTACTGGAATTTCCTGTATATTGGCGTGTTTGTTTAGGGCCCCGTACCCAAAGGGTATAAACGGGACTCTGAGTTGAAATTTTTACAGATGATGTATTTCTGTTGCCGCTATAACAAATACTAAAAGTCGGCCAATTGCGAGTCGCACTCGCGCACGAAGTGTCGCGTACCATTAACGATTCAACATATTCAAATATATTATATTTTTATACTATAATTAGATTCCACGGAGTACTAGAACTTCTCTATTTACGCTCGAAAAATATAATTAGCTTGAAATAAATTTCCAAACTCGAAAGAAAAGGTAGATGACACTTCCCGAGAGGTTAGATTAGAACATAGTCATTATTGATAACAATAATTGATATTCTGTAGTAACATTTGTAATTGTAACTAATGTATATTGTGATCTTACCACATTAGTTTAAATAAATAGTGCGGCTTACTGTTGGTAATGGTATTGTTGTCTCTCCGGGCTTCTAGCTGAGGGCTAAGTATACCAAGAGAGAACATATTATTACCAATATTACTAACGCAGCCAATATTGTCTCGCTGACCTTGAAACCACTGGAAAACGCGATATCCCATCGTGATCTCTCGCTAACAATATGGTGTACTGGAATCACTGTCGTTGGGGGTGTTGGACGATGTGCCCGATCTGTATACCTACCTAGTAAATTGGGCACATCGTCCAACAGCCACAACGCCTTCATTTGATTGGCACCCGTCTTCAAACGCCTCTGAGGTAATTCTAATGCTGCTTGGAAAGATATCCATTATAAACGCGAAAGTTTGTAGGTATGGATGTATGGATGGATGTTTGTTACTCTTTCACGCGAAAACTACTTAATGGATATTAATGAAACTTTATAATAATATAGCTTACACATCAGAATAACACATAGGCTTTAATTTATAAAGATATTGTGTGAATTGTCGAATATGTAACGATAAGTGTCAAGTAGGAAAAAAATCTGCCATATGCGACCTATTCTGGCGTGCGCTGCAAAAACCTTTAGTATCACACGTACTCGTAAATAATGTGTACGGAAATGTTTATTTTAAATTGTCCTATAAAAAACCTCACGGCATGTATCTATATTTTATGTGTATGCCATTATCGCTAAAATAGTGAACCATAAATACTATAAAAAAATATATTTTATTTCTTATGCATATTTGGTAGTAACAAATGATCTTTAACAAACTAATATTCTAAAGGCAAACGTTTGTGAGTGTGTTTGTTTGTTACTTCTTTACCCTGAAACGGCTCAACTGATTTTGGTGATAATAGTATTTTTAATCATCATCATCCATCACGCGGGTGTAACCGCGGAGCGCAGATAGAACGAAATATTTCTAAACTTGACAACGCTATTAAAATATGAATTAAGTAGGCTGGTAGACCTTTAAACATTTTATAGAAATAAAAAACGAGAAATTCGTCTTCGATTGCCAGTGGCACCATGTAGATGTCAAAGATTAAATTTCATGTAGAAAACATATGTAATTTTTCCCGAATGGGCATCGTGAAATAGATTTAATTACTTCCCCCATTTTTTTAATTAATTTTTAAAAACAAACACAAATCAACCTTGTAATCTTGGAAAATATCTGAAACGAATGTTGTTTCACATTGTATTACGAAACATAATATTTTGTAAACATCAAAAACTGCGCACGAATATCAAGTGGATACATTGCTGGGAAATCCCTGATAGGTTGGCATGTGGCTTAATTTTGTACAAACACTTTTATAATATTTTTAGAACCCATTAACCACACGATTAAATCTATTCGTGTTGGGGAAAACCTGTAAAAATAAGTTTGCGCTCCATCAAACTTTATTTAGAATGATTGCGTAAATTTTTCAGGAGAATCTGGAATTGCTCAAGAAAGGTTTGTGCAACTTGGGCAAGCACATCAGCAATGGCAACAAGTTTGGAGTTCCTGTGGTCATCGCAGTCAACAAACATGGGTGTGTAATATCATAATTTCTTATTCCAATAATTTATCCATCCGCGCGGCGTAACGAAATATTAGTCATATTAGCATTGATATCCATATTAGGCTAAAGAAGGTGTGGATGGCTCCGTATATGTATGCGAAAGGTGAGAGGAGTGAGATGTCGAGGAGAGTGGTGCGTGAGAGTGCCGACCTCACTGGTTTGGGAGAAGGACATGAACAAGTAGTTACATTAATATTTGCTTAACAATTACTATATTATTATAGTGAGTTAACGATATCGGGGCAGTAATCTAAATTAAAATTATTAATCACTCAATGCTTGCGAACCGCTTGGCGACAAGCAACATCAACAAGGTATGAAATTTTAGTAGAGTATGTTCAGAAAGGCAGTCGACTTGGGATTTTAATTAAACTGTAACTATAACTAATTTATGTTATTATTTGATGAGGGTTTTAATTTATCTTGTAGAAACGACACAAAGGCTGAGTTAGAGCTGGTGAGACAATACGCATTAGACAACGGCGCTTTCCGCGCTGTAGTATGCGACCACTGGGCTAAGGGCGGCGCGGGAGCCGTCGATCTAGCGGACGCCGTCATCGCAGCCTGCGACAAGGAAACCGTCTTTGACTACCTTTACCCGCTCACTCTCACCATTCAAGACAAGATCAGAATCATTGCCACTGAGATGTACGGCGCTGGCAAAATCGAATACACCGATGCCGTCTTGGAGAAGATCAAGGTGTTTACGCAGAAGGTTTGTATTTTTGATCCTTTGAGATGAAAATCTGTGTATTCTGAATTCATAGACTTCTTAGTGAAGTATTTTTAGTCTGTTAGTAATATTTTTGTAGTAATACATAGCTATTCAAATTATAAAAAGGTATTATGTTTAAAGAACTTTTTTTTTGTCATAAGAACTAAATTAAATGTTCACTTAAAATGAGATACAAAATATATAGTATTTTAATGAATAGTCATCTGGCTGGATGCTATACAATGCTAGGGTAAATCTGTTAGGTTTTTTTCAGTTTATTCCTATAAGTAGTGATGCTACTACAGTTTTTTATTTCATTTGGCATCTGCACTCCTTCAAACAAAATTGTTTTTTTTTCCATAGTTGGTACGAGTGAATGGATTGCGTTATAGTATTTTTTATAAAAATGCATGAGTAGTACGTATAAAGTTTCTTCAGGTTAAATAGTTTAGTATCCTCGTTTAGTATGCTTTGTTGGAGTAAAATAGTGATAGTGAAACAGAACTTTGAGTAATTTGTTTTGTGTCCTCTGCAAAGGGCTTAAGTTTGTTGGCGCAGCTGATCCCCATATTTGAATTGAATATTCAAGATGTGATTTTACTAATGAGTTGTAGATTGTTGTTCGTACTTTTGGCGGGATACAGTTTGATACCTTGCGTAGGGCTCCCAATACTGACGCTAGCTTTGATCGAACATGCTCAATATGGACTTTCCATGTTAGTTTATCATCAATCCACAGTCCTAGATACTTTTCTTGGCTTGTTTGTTGTAATATTAACCACTTATACCTATTACCTTAATAATAATCGTTCTATTTTCATGGCATATCTCAGAAAAGAAAACGACAAATTTGGCTGAACAGATTACAATTAAACAATTGTTATTTTTGATTCCGTTCCCTGACGGTTGAATTATAGGAGCCAAGGGATACATTTTAGCCATGACTCACTCACTACGATAAATCAGTTGGAAGAGAATGTGCTGCTATAGGAACGGATAGTCCCGCGTTCGAATTCTGGTCGTAGTTCAAATTTTTCTTTTATCGCTGGAATCTTATAATGTACATAGATTTTATTTGATGTTTTTAACCTTATAGTTAACCTTTTTTATAATTTAAGTTTTTCTATCCAGTAGAATAGGATGTGACAAACAGACAGATAAGCGAGTGATTTTGTAATGGTTCCGTTCTTATGATGTGTTACTGAACTCTAAAAACATCTAAATATTTGTTTCGAATCGGGTAATTTCTAAATAATTAAGAAAGTTATGAGCCTGTACATTCAAAGGGATAGGAGGCGGCGAAATAATACCCACATTTTGCGAGATATTTTTACTCAGAAGTGCAATTTATTCTTATTGTCTTGTGATCCAGTTTTTATAACACTTGCTGGGAAGTTTCATTTGTAATTCCATTCGGCAATAAATCCGTCAACTCATTTAAACTTTAAACTGAGTGCTAATGGTTGAAGTTATTTACGATATGAGTCTCGATATATATTGTTAATAATATTTCAGTCTGAAAGCATTAAAAACATCTTCTACTTGTCTTTCAACTCTGGAGTTAAGATATAATGTAGGTGTGAGTTAGGTGGTCCATGCGGGCGGTAAGAGATTTAGATGTTCACTTACAACACTTCGAATAAATAATCTCAGGTAATGAATTATGTCATTATCGAAGTAAACAATATTTCATAAAAGACAAATGGTAAATTTGAAACAATAAAATAGGCTGAACAAATATTTTATGTGGAGTTTCGGCGGAAAATCCGAAAAATCAGACATCTTTGCTATATTTCATAAAAACTATCGTGAGTTGACACACTTATTAACTACGTATACCGGCTAGAACTCACGGTGTTTAGTGGTTATCTCCGACCGGTGTGCGCATCTAGTGGCCCTCGAAGCTGCCAACATTCTTTGAGAATGAGCATCTTTACTACTCGAACACCGTCGGAGACTACGACTAAACACCGTGAGTTCTAGCCGGTATATTCAGTTATCTTTGCTGTTATTATTTTTTCCAAACTTTGTGTATTGACGAGTATTAAAAAATTTAATATTGCTCATTTTAACTGTGAACACACACTAATGTAGGCAAATAGTACAATAGTAAGAAATGATACTTTTGACGTATGTAATTAAAATTGCTTCCATAGGGAGACAATTAAAAAACTAATGATACAAAATCAGGGGATACAGTTTAGTGTTGCATCTACATGTCGATCATGCCCATCCAAATTACAATTACACCATTAATGGCTAAAGAATCAAATAATTTATTACGTTAAGTAAGGACTGTAAAACATCGCGCTCGGTGGAGGGGGAGCCCGCCATTTTGAGACGACTTCACGTACAACATATGGCTATGTCCATAATACAGCCACACCCAATTTTCTTAGCTTAATCTCCCTTACACTTGACATGGACAACACACTGACTTATTGACATGATAAGGACATACTTCAACTGGCTCTTAATCAAATTCAAGTATAATTTGTTATTGCTTAACGAATGGCGAATATAAATACCTTGCGTACAATTTAAAACTAAATAATATGGCGTAATATGAAATAATATGATGTTTGTGCTCCACCTTTGGAACGTTGACCCGTTTGTATTCTTGAATACTCAAATTAAAATATCATACATTATTTTTTTCCAATAATTTCGAAAAATCCTACGAAGTCAACTCTATAGCCGGGGTTTGCTCTAACCGCTAAGCCAACATTACATATGACGTATGGCTCTAATTTATACTTTCGTTATTAACCCTCGTATGGGGATGGAATGTTTCCTCTAGTTGCAATTTTATAATGTAATCCGCGGAGGAAGCGTCATTATTGCATAATAAAAATATTTAAATTATAGAGTTGTGTCATGGTTAACAAACTTATTTCAAGTTTTATTTGTAGTACAACTTAACTAGAACTATAGAGGTCGCTCCATCCCTATACAATGGTAAAGAATGGAAAATAAAGGAAAGGATAAATTAGAATCATATGTCACGTCGACTTGGCGGTTAAAACACACCCCCGGTTTTGGCGTAGATGGTGCGTGTTCGAATCCCGCACATGACTATATTTTTTCCTCTCTTATAATCCACGGAAAAGCGTCATTGCAAAAATAAAAATATTAAATTTATATATTATTTTATCGAACCCAAAAGCTTTCAAGGTTGTTAAAATAATATAGAGGCCTTATTGTCTCAGTACAGTGTTGAAATTGAAATAATTAACTTTCTTTTGACACCTTTATTCTTGAACACCATAATCGGCATTGTTTTAAAACAAAATGTCAAAATGGGGTTAATTTTCATTATCCTATTCCTATTAGACAACATTGTAATTAACAATTAAATCTATCTGCAGGGATACGACAAGTTCCCTATCTGCATGGCGAAGACATCAAACTCTCTGACGGGCGACCCCGCAGTGAAGGGCGCGCCCACCGGCTTCACCCTCAAGATCAACGACATGTTTGCGTCCGTGGGCGCCGGGTTCGTGGTGCCCATGGTCGGGGAGATATCCAAGATGCCCGGCCTGCCCACCCGCCCTAGCATCTACGATATCGACCTGAATACTGCCACCGGAGAAATCGAAGGACTGTTTTAGTTTATTAATGTTTATAATTTTGTTATATGTTATTGGTTTTATAAATTGACGATACGAGCAATATCTGGTTTGATTTAAAGTCTTTTTTTTTTGTAAATTAAGGTACTTTATTCCTTAAAATATTTATATCAAAATTTTGGCTCAAAGGCCACAAATAGTGGCAATTTTAGTGGTGGCCGTTAGGATTAAACCATCCTTAATATTTATGTTCTGTAAGACTACATTCTCAAAAAATTATGCATTTTACTATGTACGTAAGATAGTTTGTTGTGGTTTGTTAGCGGTACTATAACATGTTATGGCCTTGTTGATGTTTTTGACTAGAATGAGCAGGTAAACATAAGTTGAACCATCTTCTTGTTTCGCCACTGTCTATTCTATTCAAATTGGCGGTACCAAGATGTTTCAAAAGAATAGACTGCGGCAAAACGAGAGTATGGTTCATCTTATAATTTGAAATAGGGTCTTATAATAAAATTAAACGAGGCTATGTGCTAAACATACATGAGACATCTAATATAATGTATTTAACCCTTTTTCTGAAAATATTGCATTCACGAAATATCTGTAGTATAACTCTAGTATGAATTTCAAAGCTGTAGATTTAGCAGTTTTCTACTATCAGGTACTGGGGTGACGACATCACAGCAGTACCCGCTTTCTTTTGCCAAACAAGCAAAAACTACTGGGCCTAAACTGATGGATTTTCTTCACAAATGGCGCAAACAGGCACTAAACTGGTAAATTTGAAGAAGATTGGTCGACACTTTTAGTTGTTCACGGTTCATTGTAAATGCAAAGAACAATTTAAAATTCACATCTGTTAAAAATATAAAAGAAATAAAAGAACGGCAAATGGAATTCTTCACTTTATTAACTTACACTATAGCAACAAACATAGTCTCATTCTCAATAAAAAAAACCTGAATTCAACTTGTGCTCGTGTCGAACTTTCGCTTACACTGAGTTTGAACTCTTTGGACATGAAAATAATGCCACCGAGCTGTAACTTTACGGTTCGGGCGCGTCTACGATTTCGTTGACGATCTCTGTAGGAGTGAACTGCGCAGTAGGCGCTTCTTCATCGTCGCTGTCAGCGGCCGCGGCTCCAGGGTGCGAGGGGACGAAGTGTTCGGCTTGCTGTGAGCGCGCCGCCTTCTCTGTGCCAGGGGCGTGCCACGACTTCTCTGACTGCTGGACAAAATACAAACAGGTTACCAGCTAATCTTTGCATCCTCTGTTTCACGAATCATAAGGCTGATGTTAGA
The DNA here is from genome assembly GCA_963854805.1 of Plagodis dolabraria. Lineage (NCBI taxonomy): Eukaryota > Metazoa > Arthropoda > Insecta > Lepidoptera > Geometridae > Plagodis > Plagodis dolabraria. The sequence goes on along the minus strand of OY978459.1, from coordinate 15,145,687 downwards.
CGACACGATATTTATGTTGGATATATACATCACTAGTGCCTCATCACTAGTAGTAAATATACTCTGTGGTCTCTTCCCTTGGCAGTACAATAAAATAAGATGTGAAACGAACACGGCGTGTTTTTATCTCGTCTCCAAAAGAATATAATATACAAGTAAGTCAACAAGCCGCCCATCGCTATAAATGGAAAACTTCATAAAACAACAGTCAAACTTTTCTAATCTGCTAACCGCGTTTAGAGGTAGACAAGTGAAGGAATTTGTGTTAAATAATTGTGCCCGTTAATGCAAACCTAAAACTACAACGCTGCAGTATGTCGCATAGTTTCTCCGAATAGCTGCACCGACTGATGAACGTGCGATACTACAGCTTCTGATAGATACTGTAATATTCAGTTTGAATTCATTTAATAAACACCGCTGTAACCTGCGAAGATGTGTTATAACTTAATAAAAATACTTTAAGCGCTCTAACCAAACCAAATCCTTCTTTTTACATACAGTTTTAGACCGTTTTTTATTGGGGTCAAAATATAGCATTATCTAAATTTAAACATTTGTAAGATGCTATGGCATTTGGTAAGATACGACTGAGTTTTATTCACGATAATAATTATTATTATAATATTATATATTCAATATATATATTATTAATGTATATATAATTAAATAATATTTATTTAAATACCAAATTTGTATTTATAACGGATATTAATTAAAATATTTTTTTTATGTCAAAATGTCTTTCAAATGTGATTTAGTGTTTTACCAACATCCTATTTTTAAGAAAGTGGTCAAAGGTAAATCTCTCAGGAATAAATAACGCAGAATATTATTTTATTAAGGGCATTCCCATTGATTGCGATCAATTCGATGACACGGGACAAAAAAAAATAGAAATAAAATAGAGCACAAAAGCCTGCTCTGTCGAGCATGTTCCGGTTGCCGAGTGGTTTAGGCTTCCGGCACGAAGTCCGTCAAATGCCATGTCGAGACAAAAAAATCTGCACTAATAATAAAGTATGAGTTTATTTATTTTTCTGTAACAGAATGATGTTTAGAAACTAACCGCCTCGGGATATTCTATCTATACAACAATATAGCGAGCAACTATGTGTTGTGCGCAAACACTTCCAGAAATAGCAAATGTAAATATTGTATTTTGCTTGTTTATAATTAATTACATTACAACAAGAAAAGGCGACGGGTGGCGGGCTGATACTGGTATAGGTACGTTTAAATGTGTTGTGTGATTTTTAAGTACCTATTTAATTTCTATACAATAATAATTTTATATATTACTAGGGGCCCGCCTCGGCTTCACACGGATATTTTATAAAAAGTTCAACATTTTTTAAAATATTTTATAGCCTATGTTCCATTAGGGATAATAAATGATTCTAATGGTGAAAGAATTTTTCAAATCGATCAGGTACTTTTTAAGTTTATTCGTTACATAAAAAATGCAATTATTTCCTCTTAGAGTAGATAATTCATATACCTTGTACCTTACCTATATATGCATAAGATATAAACGACAGACGGCTTTGTGAAAAATAATAATATGTTGAATAAGAAAGTGTAGGTACCTATTAGATAAGGATTCTTAATTCAAACAAAAGAAATTCCTGCCCGCTATGGATGTAAGATTTAATAACTTGTCCACTAAAACAATGAGTTGGTATACTTGGTACGCATATTTACGAACGACGACAACGCGACACGATTAATGCGTAATTGTGTTGATATAATGGTACACAAAACTGCAATAGACTCAGATCAGTTTTGTGTTGTGGTCATGAACAATACAAAACTTACCACATATCATACAGATTAAAAATTCTGTCACCTGAGGTAGAGTAGAAAAGAACTGTCAAACAAAAATTTAGTTGTTGCCATAATACGAATAAATATGTAAAGAAATGTAAGCCAAGCTCAAAAACAGCACAACGCAAACCTTATCTCGGCGGGCGTGGTTTAACAAGTGTACCGTTTGGCGCAATAATATCACCTTGACGCGACCAATCGGTTGCAGAGTTGCAATCGTTCCTAAGCGCCAAATCAATTAACCAATACAATTGAATTTGGAAGATTGTGCGTGTTTTGTTAATTGTGAACTTGATCAGTCGGAATTCATATGGGCGTTACTTTTTCCATAATTACCTACTCGTAGTGCCCTGCAAAGTGTTTGAAACGTCGGTACAAAAACAATGATAAATATACGCGATTTAAACCGTTTAATTCTAGGTTACTCTGAACAACATCTTCGACCACATCATAACTTACCATCAGGTGAGATAGTGGTCAAAGGCTAACCTATCAGGCATAAAAAAAGTTGTTTAATTACTATGTATGAAAAAAAATATGATTAGCCAGTTAGTCTATAAGAGATCGTCTCTGTGCTGAGATATACATCTCAGCACACATCTGTACGTTTTATTCATTTGTATGTATACATGATGTGTTTTTGTTAAAGTGGTATATAAAGGCAACTTTGTAACGACTCGCGGTGCATCACTAATATTGGTATTAACATAAATATTCTGTATATTTTTAATGCACAAATTATTCGGAGGTGCTGTTTGTCAATGCAAGACATGATAGTGCAATGGTGTATGTAGCTCGAATTCAATTACGGCCGGCTCCTGTGCGATCAAAGTAGGTACTTTGTGTGGCGAATGGCGATTATCTTGAATACACCTTATTCGATTTTTGATGATGTACACAGATGGCCTTTGACATTTGTTCTAACTTCTAACGCCCCTATGTGATTTTTCATTTGCCGTTTTATATGCATTAGAAATTCTTATAGCAGCTGTTAAGGCATATGTCTCATTGTCTAAGGTCTTCTTGTCTAACAACAATAATGGTACTGAAAATGAACTTCATTTGATCTCTATAACTTAATAAAGTAGCATTGTATACGACTATTTTTTTTTTTTTTTTTATAAATAGGCAAGAGATATTAAATCATATATGTATTCAAATAATAATATATATATTCATATAACATATAATATAAATACATATATGAAAATATATAAATATAATATAGTATAATATATATATATATATTTTCATGATTTTGTCAAAATTTATTAAAAAAAAATGCCTGATAAATAAGCCTTTGACCACTATCTCACCTGATGGTAAGTGATGATGTGGTGGGAGATGTTGTTCAGGCTAACCTAGAATTACTGGCTCTCAAGGACAACTGCCGGAACACACGGTTAGGTGATTGGCGACAGATTTTCTACTTGAGGGTGGTAGTTAGTCAGGCGGGAATTCGCAAAATGACCTGCCACCATGCTATAACGACTGCCATCCTAAGACAACAACCGCGACCGACGCCTTAACGTGCCCTCCGAAGCACGGAAGCGCTCGATAGTATGTCACCAGCGGTCACCCATCCAACTCATTTTATTCCAATTTACGCCAATAACTACTTTTTTGTTTTTGTTTAAGATGCTCTAGCCCCCTTTAATTAAATAAGTAAATTTAATCTGTGCATTTTAGTTTCACCAACGCTTTTTATATTTAGGTAATACTATATGTAGGTAGGTATACAGAGTTAGGTATTTAATTTCTTCGTAATAACGTAAGCTGTGATAATTATTGAGAGGTCGTGTGTTGAGTTGTTGTTTGAATAATATGTACTTTTAGGTTTTAAGTTGTTGAAGAGATTTATATTTATAGATATTTATTTATATATAAACCTTTTTATTGACATCTATTTCTCTTTTTATATACATAAATCTTTTCATTATTTAGTTTTTTTTTTTTTTGCTATATAATATATTATTTGGTAGCCACCTGCAAGGGTGTATCTGAAAACCAGCGCCGGATGTCTCAGACGTTCGGCATTTTGCTGAGATATTACCTTTTTGGCAGCACCTGAACAGTTTATATACCTATTTGTTTTTAAATATTAAAATGTATAAGTTGAAGTTTTTGTGTGCCAAATAAATGTATTTTCTTTCTTTCTTTCTTCTTTTCTCATGACCGTGGTGGACGTTGCTTAGCTTTGCTGATCGGTTCAGAATGGATAAGCAAACTTCGCTACGAGCGCTTCAAAATTTGTTTATTCATATAGGTATCATCGTTCTCATTATGTCCGCTTAGGCTACACTAATATTAAAAAAACGGAAAGATTTGTATTTATGTATGTAACAGATAAATTTAAAAACTACTGGGCAGATTTCAAAATTTCTGTCACCATGAGAATTCTACATTATCTCTGATGAACATAGGCTATATATATATATATTTTCCAATAAAATGAAATATTCATAAATATCTGTGCGAAGCCGAGGCAGGTCGCTAGTAATAAATAAATATGGCGGCGGTATACAAATTCTATAATTGTTGATATTAAACACTACTATCACAATCAGTTTTCAAGATAAAATTGCTTTTGGATGACATACAACAGTTAAGTTTGACTTTTGGAAACCTATATTTAAATAATGTGCACTGTCTGTTGTTAAATGACGATGTTGTCTGCCATAATTTAAATAACTAATAAATTATAAAAAACTCGATAAAACTCAAGTGTAACTTGTAAATCTACTTATAATACTGTTGGTGAATTTACGCAATGTAGTTTTAAAACAATGGTCAATTGTTTTTAAGTGCTCTCAAAATGCGTATTTTATAATCAAGATAATATACGACGGCGACGCGTGACGGCAGCGCGGGCGCCGCAGTGTCGGGCGCCACGATACGGGCTATTTGCATACGCCCCTACTCCAGTTAACTGCTGCGCTCAATATACACTTAGTACTTTTATTTTGTGTAACTTATACTTCGACGCTACAGAAGCATGGTCGTATAGGCTCATATAGTAGAAAGTCTATAGTAGAAAATCTGTCGACAACCACCTAACGCTGTGTTCCAGCAGTAGTCCTTCAGAGCCAGTGAAATTATAGGCACATGAGACTTAACAACTATGTCTTAAGGTGACGGGCGCAGTGACAAAATGCATCTGCTAAAAGCAGAGGTTAGTCCGCTTAACATCAGATGGGCCTCGAGCTTGTTCCGTCACAATATCATAAAAAGAATATATAGGCTCAAATTTATAATATAAATTATAAATTTGAGCGAAAATAAAACCAGCAATCTTGGCCCAGGGCTTGTCAACCAGACCAATAAATATACTGTAATATTATACATACTCAAATCCTTTCTTCATTCGCTCCGCACTATCCTTTCTTCATTCAACTAGCTCTACTAGTATCGATGTAACCTATGTCTATTTACCCTGTCATTCCAGGCGTGCTCCCAGTTCCAATGTCTGTAAGAACTGCCATCCCAAGAAAACAGCCGGGCCTGAGCCCTTAGAAGCACGAAAGCGTTTAGTAGTTACGCCGCTAAAGTTAACCCATCCGAGTCATGACCACGGCGGACGTTGCTTAACTTAGCTGATCGGTAAAGAACGGCTAAGCAAACTACGCTACGAGCACTTCGGCATTTCCTAAGCGTGTGCTCGAGGGTGTTGGCACTCCAGCAAGCTGCAGTTATGGCGGATGGAAACCAGTCACTGTAAGTCCGCAGGTCTTTAAGATATGTACGTGTTTCTAGCTCACCTCGTACTTGTCCCTCGCCTTCTGGACCCGCTGCAGGTACATGTCGTATACGACCCGCGCCATGTGCGGCATGTCCCTCGCGCGCAGCACTAGCGCCTCGGGCACTGCGGCGCGCCACCCGCGCTGCGCCGGGTACTTCTCGCCGGGGACCAGCTCTAGTTCTACAGGACGCTCTACCAGCTGTTACACACACAATACAATATAAAAATTACGTGTCACGTTGTTTGTCCGCGATGGACTCCTAAACTACCGAACAAATTATTAATTGATTAAAACAGGTTATTAACGTGATATTTACACTAACGTGTTGCCGATATAAGGATCGGCAGTGTGAAACGGGCCGCGGCAGCGATCGAACCGCACTCCAGATCCTGAAGATGGCTTCCTTATGAAGCCGAAACAATTGTCGATCCTTATATCGGCAACACGTAAGTGTTAAATATCACGTGAATAACCTGTTTTAATCAATTAATAAAATTGTGCGTGAGTTTTAATAATATTATACTGAACATATTAATAAGTTCAATTTGATTTGGACACCGTGTGCAATAGCATCCAAATTGAAAGATAGGACAGCTCACATCTCAATTTACAGTCGCAATTACCCGTGCGAAGCCGGGGCGGGCCACTAGTATTTATATAAGCTTAAAGCTAAATGCAAAATCAGTCTTGTTTGTAGTACAACGTAAGTTGAACTATAGATGTCGCTCCATCCCGATACGATGGTTAAAGAACGATAGGAAATATTTGAGATATGACTCATTGTCATGTTAGCTCAATTGGATTAGAGCATAACATTCTAAAGGGGTGGCAAGTTCAAGTACATGACTTAATATTTTTTTTAATTATCTCGTATATTTGTAATCTTGTAATCCATTTATAGTTTTCTTTAATATTTATGGTTTCTTCGAACTAAATTCATGTTTAAATTACAGTCAGGTCTATTAGCACACAAATTAAAGTCAAATGAGTTTCATCACCTTGATTGAAACGTCGAGGTTTTGTTGTAGTAACGAAAAAATGGCGTTTTAAATTTAATTTGTGCGGGAATAGACCTGAAAGTGTAATAAAAAAATACAGTGTGTGTACATACATACATATTTCCAAAAATTGAATATTTTAAAAATCCTGAGTCGAGCTCTGGATAACTTTAAAATAATAATTTATACCTTTTCAAAATGTATACTTTACTTTCCGAAAAAACTTCTCAAACATAAACACATCTCTCACATATTTTAGTTTAGCTCCACGGAATCGGGCATAGACGGTATATAAGAGTTTCTGCGGTAATATTTTTGTTTAAATGGTTACCTGGTTAAAAGTAGGCTGCAGCTCAAAACAGTTCCTGAAGAGGTTGGCCCTTGCAAAGATGTAGAGGCCTAGTCGAGCACGGGACGCCGCCACGATCAGACGTCTCAGATCACGCACGTGGCCGACCGCCTTCGTCCGTACCAGCGACACGAGGGCAATATCGTTCTGCTGCCCCTGGTACTTGTCCACTGTTGTCACCTGCATTATTCAATGTATAAAATAAATAGCAGCATTTATTGATTGATTTACAATATATTTTTGCGTTATCTCTCTCTATCATCTGAGGTAGGCTTCAGTTTGGCACTTAATTACTATAGTATCTTGCAAAACTAAAGTAGTTTAACTTATTGCCAGTTAGTTCCTTAGGGACTGAATGGATAGTAAGTAAATAAAACGAGATTTGAACAATTAAGTAACATATTTTCACTCTAGCGCTACAAACTGTGAATTGATGGCTCAGTGGCATGGGCTATGGACTGCCGCGCAGTAGGTCCATGGTTCATCCCGCCGCGGGCTTGAGCTTCACCGCATAGTGAAAGGGCATTTTGCGAATGCATGCCTGGCTAGACCACCGTCAAGTAGAAAATCTGTCGCCAAGCACCTAACGGTGGGTTCCGGCAGCTGTCTTTGAGAGCCTAGAGAGATTCTAGGTTTTAACCTGTTAACATCTTCGACCATATTATAACTTACACATGGATAATACACAGGTTTTACTTGCGTATACTATCTACGAATTCAAATTCAACAGACATGTTTGCTATCCGAGAACTAGCCTGAGTACTCCACCCAGGTGGTATGGTGAATGACGGCGGCTGGTGTTAATGTTGTAAGGGTGGTTTTAAAATAGTTTGAAAATACAAGTATTTTCACCCGCCCACCGGTTTTCGCAGGCCTACCGGCCACAGACTCAATATAACACAAAACGATGCATGTAGTGTAGTGTATCCAACACCAATGGGGTAACTTCACTGATTATTATTTTAAAATTCTTCTGGTAGGTTAAAAGGAAGCCGATTTTCTTAAATTCTTGTCATTCTAGGACGCGTAAATACAAATGATGATACAACCCAGATACACCCATAAATGATATTGAAGAAAAATCTAATGTAACGATTAATGAAATTGAATTGAGTATAAAAATACATACAGAGCATTCCTTGTAAAAGCGACCAATGACATGATTTCTCAAACACATCAGTAATTAATTTCAAAAATCCGGATTCTTAACGCGTAACGCGAGTTGTTAACGCGAAACAGTCACGAAATACAAACCCAAAAAATCAAAATATCTTAGAGATGCCGATCTCTTAAGACATTTTGCGACACCCTTTTGAAACAAACCCATATCGTAGCGATGAGAGAAAACCTAGGGAAAAACATTTTCCAACTTAATAATATGTTAAAACTGTAATTGGTCATTATTTATCTTTCATGTCCACTCTGGATGCTGATAAATAAATCATTTGAACATAAATAACCATCTTACAATGATACGAATATACCATGACATGAATTTCACAAAAGTAAGATATACCTATAACTACTTAAATTTATAGAAAATTATACAGCTGCAAAAAACAAATTAAAAAAATTAATGCATCGGCCGGGAATCGAACCCTGGCCGCCCGCGTGGCAGGCGAGCATTCTACCACTGAACCACCGATGCTTGTAAATTTTGCTCGTATTTTAATAAGGCGTCGGGTCATCTCAATACTACACTTTCACTAATACTGCTACGATCGCACGTATCGATCGGTCATAGGTCATGATGTTGCTCTTTATGTATTTGACCTGACCTACATAGAAATCTTAATCAGTACTAATATTATAAATGCGAAAGTAACTCTGTCTGTCTGTCTGTTAAGCTTTCACGCCAAAACTACTGGACCGATTTGAACGAAATTTGGTATGGAGATAGTTTGAGACCCAGGAAAAAACATAGGATAGTTTTTATCCGACTGCGCAAAAAGAGGTTAATGTTTTCGCGCGATAACCGACATACGCGCGGGCGGAGCCGCGCCCGGAAAGCTAGTACCTATGATAATTGTTGCTATGTTTTAAATTTAAAATTTATTTATGTTTTTACTGCAAGCATCGGTGGTTCAATGGTGAACAAGTCGCCTGCCACGCGATTTCCAGGGTTCGATTACCGATGCATTTTATATAATATAATAGAAAAATTAGTTCTTTCTCTATGATAATGCTAATATTTAAGACTTTACCACGCATAGATTTTTACTACATGACCAAATTTGGATCATTCAACTTGTTTGATACTTTTAATATTTAGATACATTTCATCGACATCGATACACCTACTCGTTGTAATTTTCAGTTCTGCTCTATTAACATTACGGTTATCGCTCATGTCGAGCATTATTTTTAGAGAATGATAATGATCAGACAAATTAAAATAATTAATAAATATAACCAACATTGAAATATGTTAAATGGTCGAAGTCAATATTTAACACAGAAACGTTTAGTTACGATTCTTGAAAAAAAAAAAAAACATCAGCATAATAATTTTAATATTTGTTTTTAAAACATTTGACTGAATATTAAGTAACTCAATGCACCAACCCGCAGCAGTAATTCACAAAGTATGTAATACAATTCATCAAAAACCACGTCCTTCTAAAGATAACATAATGCGCTGATCGGTGGAGTTGTTTTATTTTTTACAGATTTTCAACACGTAGAATGAAGAATACATATGTAGTATGCAATTGAAAAACCATTATAGTAACGATAACTTAACTGTTAAGAAATAATGTACTTTTAACCTCATTATGGCTTTTTCAAATATTTAGTAATGTGGATCTTATCAACATTAGTTATTGTCGTTCGAGATGCATATGCAGTAAAATAAATAAGAAGATTTAGCGGACAAGTCTTCAAAAAGTATGCATCGGCCGGGAATCGAACCCGGGCCGCCCGCGTGGCAGGCGAGCATTCTACCACTGAACCACCGATGCTTGCAGTTACATGTCATATAAACACATTATGAATGCACAGATGTATAATATTTCGCATTGAACAAGTAAATACCTAAATCAGCACGTACAAGAATTATATTGCGTCATACCCATAATAGTGAAAGGTGAAATGAAGATAGGTTGTAATTATTTAGAAAATGTCTACAAGCATCGGTGGTTCAGTGGTAGAATGCTCGCCTGCCACGCGGGCGGCCCGGGTTCGATTCCCGGCCGATGCATTTTTTGACAGGAATTTAAATAAAGTAGATTCCGCTTTCTTCAACAATATTTTATTTTTTTATGCCTGATAGGTTAGCCTTTGACCACTATCTTGTGAGATAGTGGTCAAAGGCTAACCTATCAACCATGATGTGTCATGGTAAGTGATGATGTGGTCGAAGATGTTGTTCAGGCTAACCTAGAATTACTGGCTCTCAAGGAAAGCTGCCGGAACACACCGTTAGGTGCTTGTCGACAGATTTTCTACTTGAGGGTGGTAGCTAGCCATGCGGGCATTCGCAAATTGCCCTACCACCATGCTATAAAGACTGCCATCCTAAGACAACAACCGGAACCGACGGCTTAACGTGCCCTCCGAAGCACGAAAGCGCTCAGCAGTAATGTCACCAGCGGTCACCCATCCAAGTCATGACCGAGGCGGATGTTGCTTAACTTTGCTGATCAATTCAGAACGGTTCTTCGACACGAGCGCTTCTAAAACAGTCACAAAAAGTATTTTTCAGTTATTGGACTGTAACTCAAAAACGGCTTGACCGATTTCGATAAAATTTAAATGTGACCAAACGGCAAGCATCAGCTTTGAAAAAAAAAGAAATAACCTGATCGGTTCACCCAGTCAGCAGTAGAGGTAACAAACATAAAGAACAGACGAGTTGAGAACTTCCTCCTTGTTTTGAAGTCGGTTAAAAAGGGTCGATCCTTTATCTTTCAACGACGATTCCATTATCACTGGTGCAACATTTAGATCCCTGTGCAGCACCATACTAATAAAACAAAAACACTTTATAATGAAACTAGCTTTCCGGGCGCGGCACCGCCCGCGCGTATGTCGGCTATCGCGCAAAAACATTAACCTCTTTTTAAGCAATTGGATAAAAACTATCCTATGTTTTTTCCCGGGTCTCAAACTATTTCCATACCAAATTTTATTCAAATCGGTCCAGTAGTTTTGGCGTGAAAGCGTAACAGACAGACAGAGTTACTTTCGCATTTATAATATTAGTACTGATGATTATTTGCAGGCTAACATTTTGAGCGTGTGTAAGGAAATCATGTATAAAGGAATGTAAAAGTTATCCGAGTGCTGTCTAGGTGATTTCCCCTAGGTGAAAAACAAGTAAAACTACACTTGACTTTTTAATTTGTTACCCGATGCAAAACAGAGTGAAGATCACATTTACAAATTATTAGAGTACAATTTTTTGTTCATTCCGGACGGGAGTCGAACTGTCGTACTCCGATTCCGCGCCGGATCCTATTCCATTCGGCCATTATAAAAATATTTAAGAAAATTGTTTAAAATAGGAACGTGAACCTTTTTTGCCTACTGTATCAGCCGGATCGTCCACTGCTAAGATAGTGGTCAAAGGCTAACCTATCAACCATGATGTGTCATGGTAAGTGATGATCTGGTCGAAGATGTTGTTCAGGCTAACCTAGAATTACTGGCTCTCAAGGAAAGCTGCCGGAACACACCGTTAGGTGCTTGGCGACAGATTTTCTACTTGAGGGTGGTAGCTAGCCACGCGGGCATTCGCAAATTGCCCTACCACCATGCTATAAAGACTGCCATCCTAAGACAACAACCGGAACCGACGGCTTAACGTGCCCTCCGAAGCACGAAAGCGCTCAGCAGTAATGTCACCAGTGGTCACCCATCCAAGTCATGACCGAGGCTTAACTTTGCTGATCAATTCAGACCGGTTAAGCAAACTTCGCTACGAGCGCTTCAAAAACAGTCACAAAAAGTATCAGGCAAAATTCACGCACGTGTTCTTCTAAATCAAAATATTGATATGTTGATTTATTAATCCTTGCGCATCATAATAAATAAAAATTCTTTCATAAAAGTCCAGATTTTAAGGCATGTCATTCTAATGAGTTAAAACACGGATGATAACACAATTATAAGTGGTATATATTTTATATGTTATTAATAATTTCTTGAAAATCCAAAAATATCTATATCCAAAATACAGAAAATAACTGAAAAGAGACAGCCTTACCACTAGGAATACTACTTATATGAATTGTTGAATTTCATGCAAACCATTTCTGTCGAGGGGAACCATGATTCAACACTGAGAGAACTCACATTCCTACCCTTCTCCTACTCATGTGGGGTTGGTTCATTAAGGCTTCTCTGACAACATTCAGGACAAGGACATAAAAAAGTATCGGCTTTGCCACGACAGTCGTCTGGCTAAGCCAAAATTGTAATGCACTCGTTGGTAGCAAGCCTTGTTCGGTAAGCAGGTAAGGAGCCTTGTTCTGCGCCAAATTGCAGCAACACCACACTCTCATAGGCAAGAGTGGCGACATGGTACTCATTAGGCACTTTTATCTTAGTAGTCTTTTACGGCTTCCTACAGGGGGATATATGGAAAAGTCCTTATGTCGTTAAGTCGGTAACTGTATGGAATAAAAGAAAAAGAAAATGGTTGGAAAAGAAAAACACGAATAAAGATTGAAATAAACAAATCAATATAAAGAATACAGGGGATAGAGCGATATAGATATTATTATTGAAATTATTAACATAACAGATTTCCAATTTCAGACAAAGTAATTGCAAATTTTGAAGCATCCATGGAGAAGATAAAAAGCAATAATATATTATTATTTTTTCGCGACTTAAGTAGACGTATAGTAAAAAAATATTTTTTTTATCTAACTATAAATACTTTTATTAGTAATACTAATTGATCTAACAATTAGTTTATATAATTATATGAGTAGAATGATGTTTACGTGCACTTTAGTTAGACGCGATGCAACTGCGGTGCTTCACGAATATATAAAGCATTGGTTACATTTGTGTTCTTTAGTATTTTATAGATCAATCAAAGATTAATAAATTATTGATAAACATACTATATAATGGATGTTATGGTACTGTGATTCGCTAAGGCCATATTATAACAGCCGCGGTGGAACTTGAAGCCTCTCTTGTGTCTATTTATACATTTAAATTAATATAAACAAAGAAAAATACATTTAAGGCTGCGTTCGGAAACGAGTGATTTCTCAGCAGTGTACCGCTTGTCAGTTAATCAAGGTTAAACGTCATGTAATATATTAACTTAGTCTTTTTTGAACGAGCATCGAGTAACTCACAAGTAACTATAATGGTCATAATTATTTTCCGAAAATTTGCATATATTTTTTAATGAATCACTAAAACCTTGGTATATTAAATACCTAGGCAAAAAAGGTTCACGTTCTTGTTTTAAACAATTTTTTTTAATAATTTTTTTTACTCAGTAAAAATATTATGCAAAAACTCGACTCTAAAATGACAACTGACTAAACTTTGAAAGAAGCGACATCATTGCGGTTAAGTGTTTGAAAAAGCACTTCTTTCGGTCAGATGAAGTCTATTAGTCTGGTTGATGACCGCGCACTATCCTCTATGACGGTTCAAGTAACACAATTGGAGCACAAATTTTCGACTCGAAAGACTAAGGTTCCGATGATGGCCGAATGGAATAGGATCCGGCGCGGAATCGGAGGTCGACAGTTCGACTCCCGTCCGGAATGAACAAAAAATATACTCCAATAATTTGTAAATGTGATATTCACTCAGTTTTGCATCGGGTAACAAATTAAAAAGTCGAGTGTAGTTTTACTTGTTTTTCACCTACGGGAAATCGCCTAGACAGCACTCGGGTAACATTTACATTCCTTTATACATGAGATTTCCTTAAGCACGCTTAAAATGTTAGCCTTCAAATCATCAGTACTAATATTATATGTGCGAAAGTAACTATGTCTGTCTGTCTATCTGTTACGCTTTCACGCCAAAACTACTGGACCGATATGAATGAAAAAAAAAATGGAAATAGTTTGAGACCCGGGAAAAAACATAGGATAGTTTTTATTCAACTGCGCAAAAAGAGGTTAATGTTTTTGCGCGATAACCGATATACGCGCGGGCGGAGCCGCGCCCGGAAAGCTAGTTTCATTATAAAGTGTTTTTTTCTATTAGTATGGTGCTGCACAGGGATCTAAATGTTGCACCAGTGATAATGGAATCGTCGTTGAAAGATCGACCCTTTTTAACCGACTTCAAAAAAGGAGGAAGTTCTCAACTCGTCTGTTTTTTATGTTTATTACCTCTACTGTTGACTGGGTGAACTGATATTGTTAATTCTTTTTATTTTATGAAAGCTGATGCTTGCCGTTTAGGTCCCATTTAAATTTCATCAAAATCGGTCAAGCCGTTTTCGAGTTACAGTCCAATAACTGAAAAATATTTTCCTATCTTGATGATACAGTCGTTGACAATGAATGACAATCAATCCCGTAAGTAGCAAGGGCAACTAAAAAAAGTGAAAAAATAATTAACTAAAAAATGGGACCGACTTCAACACTCAAAAGTGTGAAATACCTTGTCGAAGTCCGTACCATGCGCACAATAGTACCGACTTTAACAAGTTATTTCACATTTTTGAGTTTTGAAGCCGGTTCCATAATTTGGTATTTTTTTTAACTAAATAAAAAGCTTTCAGAACCATCTTTGTATTAATGGTATATGTAAAATAATATCTGAGTTGTGTGAGACCTACATATTTATATACTTAAATGACTACTCAGCGGAATAAGACTCACTGATGATGTAGTTCCTAGTCTAAGCGCTATTTATCATCCATCGGTGACTAACTGTATAATTCTTAAAATAACTTGTGATTCAGATAGACTATATTATTTCATCATAATTGAGTAGAATTACATTCTTAAATACCGTAAAAAAAAAATTCAAGTCATCGTAGTAAAGCCCTAAGTCAGTCATATATATTATACTCATATATGATAGCACAAAGATATCAAAAATGAATATATATCTTCGTGCAGTACCTACAATTACAGGCACCTGAGCCTTAACAACTTTATGTGTCAGGACGACAGGCGCAGTGCAGTTCGTCTGCATCTGTTATAGGCAGAGGTTACCGTTTAACAACATGGCCTAGTGCTTGTTCTATCGAAATACCACATTTAAAAAATCCGGTGACACAATAAATTTGCGATTCTAAATGTATACAATATGCCCCGTGGGGTGCCGGGTTAGAATTACACCTCTCCATATCATCTCATGGGTGTCGGAAGAGGCGACTAAGGGAAAAATACTAGAAGGTGGGTAAATCACTCAACTAAAAAAATGGAACCGACTTCAACACTCAAACGTAAAAAAAAACAAGGAATCAGACTAATACTGCAACATTTGAAATTATAACTTTGGGATGTCTGGTATAAAAACACGATGACACCGCGACATTGAGTTCAGTGTTGAAAATCCTTATAAAATACATTTGCAAGCGTTAACCCGGTATCAGATCAAGTGGGTAATGGGGGAGTAAGGGACCCCTTGTTCCATGATTACGACACGTGGGGCAAGACAATGAGTGGTCAACTGTAGATTGGAGATCAGACATGTCTGAGTCAGATCATTATGCATCATTAGGATATCCGGACAAAGACTGAGTCAAAAATCATCACTGCGGACAAGGAAGTCAACACTGGACATTTTCATTTTTGGCATGACTGTTTAAAGTCTGCCGCTATAACAACAAATACAAAAAGTTGGCCAAGTGCGAGTCTGACTCACGCACGAAGGGTTCCGTACCATTAGCTATACAACATTAGACTTCATATTTTAACCTTTTTTTGTTTTAACGTGCGCGAGTCCCACTCGCACTTGGCCAACTTTTTGTATTTGTTGTTATAGCGGCAACAGAAATGCATCATCTGTGAAAATTTCAACTGTCTAGCTATCACCGTTCTTGAGATACAGACTGGTGACAGACGGACGGACAACGGACAGCGAAGTCTCAGTAATAGGGTCCCGTTTTTACCCTTTGGGTGCGGAACCCTAAAAACTATGGCTTATCTACGAATATAAATAACACTATATCACCGTTTGAGCGATATGTACGAGTATCTTTGTTTAAAAAAGATTTAAGGGCATAGTTAGTTACAGGGTACCAACGTATAAAGGTAATTTTACGTTCTTCAATTTTAACTCAAAACCGAGTGACAAAAGTTTTATAAAGAACTAGCTTTCCGGGCGCGGCTCCGCCCGCGCTTATGTCGGTTATCGCGCAAAAACATTAACCTCTTTTTGAGCAGTCGGATAAAACTATGCTATGTTTTTTCCCGGGTCTCAAACTATTTCCATACCAAATTTCATTCAAATCGGTCAGTAGTTTTGGTGTGAAAGCGTAACAGACAGACAGACAGAGTTACTTTCGCATTTATAATATCAGTACTGACTTACTCGAACATTCTGAAACAGACCCTAAATGTACCAAAAAAATATATGACAAGGTTATTAAATGATCGCCAAATAATTGCCATAGTTTAATACTCTATTGACATATTGCTAAATAAGAATTAAAATTGCCGCATCAAAACCGAAGTAGATAATTTGTGACCGATGTTTATGAAATTGAGTTTTATTTCCATTAACAGTAACTAGTTAATAAATGTAAGCAAAAATGGTAGGGTAGGTATATGTATCAACTAGCTCCAGGGCCGTCAATGAAATGAGGGCACGCCGCTTCCGCACCGTGTTACACTTGTAAAAGCCTAACACGAACACAGTAATATGTGCCACAGCGCGAGCGGCCAAAAGCTATAAGGGACTGCAGCATCGCGCAGTGAAAAAAACCACCACTTTTGGATAGTTGCTATGTTATTTTTTTTTGTAGGAAACACCATTATCACTTGTTCGAACCGTCGCGCGTCGTTGGGTATCGAACTCGAGACCTCGCGGTATGGACTCGCTACAGCACCAACGAGGTAGACATGGGTTGATAACATAGCCAGACCGTAGATGTGTATGAATAGAGGTCGTTACACCGATATATTTATATAGGATTGTAAATGGATTGCGTCATTAATTTTGGCAAAACTATTTTTGGACTAGAGAATATGTCATTGTTTAACAAATGTATAAAAACTGTTATGTCTGCTATGTAGCGGTTGTGTTTGGGTCAGGTTTTGATTTTGTGGGATATAAAGAAATATATGTTTATGCCTAGATCAAAAGAAGACATTATTTTTTTATGGATAGGTCCCTATAAATATATCTAATACAATTGTAGGTATTATTTTCGTTCTGCATGCGTAAATACAAGCGAACAGTACAAGATAAATCTGCATAATTACAAATTATCGCCGCCCATATTTAACTATTTTTTAAGTGCATGCATTTAAGAATATTTAGTGACTTTTGCGATCTCTTCCACGAAATATAAATTGTAGTAGCGAAAATAATAGCATTTGCAGCGTAAAACTGATTTATTTCGAGCAATCAGTCAAGTTGATAGGTGCAAATGCAATTTAAGTGCTGTAATAAAGGCATTATATTCGTAGAAGGTATTCAGAAGGTCGTCAAACTTAGTATTGTGTCTTATTTAGTATTTATGATTTATATAAATACTGAACTAAGCCATCGATATATTATTCAAAGTCAAAGTCAAAAAATTTATTCAATTTAGGCATCTACGACGCTCTTATGAAGGTCAATTACAAATTTTAATATTGAAATATTCTACATTGTACTACCACGTTTAGCAAAAAAATATATAGAGCTACTGCGAGAAGAACGGGCAAGAAACACGGGGCCATTCTTTTAAACGTCTTATAACAATGTGTTACATACAATATAATACAATTATTACAATATTTGTTTAAATTACGTGGGTGACAGGTGATAGCTTGGCAGAGGCGGAATTTTCCAAGCGTTTTTGTCGTTCAAGTAATCACAAACTGTGTAAATGGATTTCTTAATCAAATAGTTTTTGACGTGCAACTTGAATTTTCCTTCTGTGAGCGTTGTAATATGTTTGGAAACTATTATAAAACCAGACACAATTACCTTAAAAGAAACTTTTATAACCTGGCACTGCTATTTTATATTTATTCCTTTTTTTCCCTACCAAACTGGGTAGCACTTGTCCACTATCTCACCTGATGTTAAGTGATGATGAGATCGATGATGGAGCGCCCTTACCCAAAAGATACCTATTCACTCGCGTTTTGAAGACCCCAACATATTCCTAGTGTTGTAATCGTGGTTGTCACTGTTTAATTTAAATTTACTCATATTTTTCAGAACATACATAATATTTTCAAATATATAATATCCCTGCTTCATGTATGGTTACGAATGTTTAGAAACTAAGCAGACGAATGAAGGAAGAGTACATGTGCCAGATATGTTGGATGTGTTGTGTTATTAGAATTAACAAGTTTCCAGGTGAAGTTGCCATTCTTAAAGACCTGTAGTTACGTTTTTCGTCACTAGATACTCGTACATACGATAGGTTCATTGCGTTAACTGCCGATAGGAGATCGTATGTTTATCTATTACCTATCAACAATGCCATGGATAAGATGCTTCTGCCCGTTCGCTTTCTCCTGTGTTCAAGAATGTATTCCGTCTAGTGACTATTCTTGAAATCTCGTAGTACCTGTCTTCAGGAATAACATAAATAAAAGGGTTCAAAATAGAAGTGTACCTTGTGTGGTCTGCCAATGAGGGGGTTCTCTGCGCATCTCTTGTCGATGACGTCACGGATGAGGTGCTTTTGCCCGTTGTAAGTAGTCAGGATTGAAATGCGTTCAGGCGGCCACCCAACCAGGCGCATATACATGAATACTGCGACCACGTACTCCGCCTCGGCCAAGTTCTGTGAAAACAAGATTATTATTGAAAAATAAAAAACTGTATACCAGCTATATAAACCATCAATTAAAATATAGACCATCGCGGACTTGCCTACATTATCAATAAAAGTTGTTTATTTGAAAAGGGGTATAAGTTTATAGTATAAATGTCAGTTTTTAAGCGAGCAGAGCTTGCGTAGTCATTGTTGACTATCGATTTATGAAAAAAGTCCTTAACTTAACAACTAAAGATAAGCAATGTTCACTGCGGTCTTTACTTGGGTTGGTGACCGCTCAATTTCCGCTGCATCACGATGTTTTTGCCCTAGTAACCAGCGCTGGGGTAAAGCGCTGACATAGCAATCAACGTCGGCCGTCGCACCGTCGCGACCGCAATCACGCAGTGACCTCAAAAGTAATATTGTCGACAATCGATTGATTTCAAGCGTAAACAATTGCTAAGAAGAAACTATTGCTACACATTATCAGACAAACTCTGACAACTGAAACAGTAGGTACATTTGTTGTTTACATGAAGAAAAATTCGTCTAGGTCTAGTAAAAGGTCGTAGTCATTGACTTAAAATCACAAATAAATAAACTCCAGCGCCCACTCAAGCAAGTTCAGCAAAATGATTATTATTAAAGCGATCCTCTTAGTCTTTTTTTTCCTCGCACACCGCTCATCATCTTCACACATCTCTAGCGGACACGCACCCCATCTCTAGTAATTTCTATATATACATACTTGAGTTTATTGTAGGATATCCATATTCATTAATTATATTCATAGATCTAATTCTAACCGATGAAGTCAGAATCTTAGTTCATTGTTTGTCACTGTATAATTCGTTCGATTGCAATTCAAGGATAACTGGATATCCTTTCGGAAGTCTACAACCATATTGCAACAATATTCGATAAGTTATAATGTATTTTTTTTTTATATTTCACTAGATAATTACTTCATTAATTTATTATAAGTATAGTTTAATTTTATTAGACAACTGCGAGTTTCGTTTCCTAAGTCTCTTGTCGTAACCTTTAAAAGAGAAAGATCGTGAAGAGTTTTATTGCCGAGTGTAAATTTTCCGTGCAAGGATTTTTCCTTCACAGCGAAGTTATGTTCAGCGAATTATGCATTGCTGTCTCATATCCCTAAAATGTAGCACTACTATAGTTAAACACTACATATTGAGGACCTAGAATGTACATCAAAGTGAAACGTTAAGATCTATTAGCGAGACGATCAAATACTAAACACAATTTTTAGTATCATTTACAAGCTAAACTTAGGATATGAACTGTATCTCAAAAACAGCCAACGGAATAAACAATGAGCACATTGGCTACGGATTTTTAAAACATATCTATGATTTATCTCACAGTATATTATACGAAAACTATGGTATCATTAGTCATAATTAGGGAGATACATGAATGATCGATCTCCGCCCAAAATAAAAAATAATATGGAAAATATTGTTCAATACTGTAGTACATATATTATTCTTACAATTAAAATGAAAGAAAAATTTGAACTAAGAGCGGAATTCGAATCAGCGCCGTCTCTACAGCCGGGACGTGCTCTGACAGTTTAACTATCGTAGTAAGTGAGCCATAGCTCAAATTCATCCTTTCATTCCATATGGTAAGGGATGATGTGAACGAAGATGTTGTTCAGGCTAACCTAGAATTACTGGTTCTCAAGGACAGCTGCCGGAACACACCGTTAGGTGCGCGAGCCGCGCCGGGGTGCTAAACGACGCGTGATATGGCGGACGATGCGTCGTCCGTCGTCCGGCTCGCGCTAGCCCGCGCCGTCTATCACCAGCTTTAGAGGAACGGAGCATCTGCAGGAGAGTAGGGTTACTATATAAATACCTGGTAGAAGTACGGGCTGGGTTCCGTCTCACCGGCCCCGTTGAAGTCGTCCACGTTGATGAGCTGGAAGTCGTGCCGCAGTCCTGCATTGGCAGCGCGGTACTCGGGGAGCCGAGTCACGTGGCCAAGGTCGCCGAGCGCTCGGTACCGCCAACGGTACAGGTTGCAGATACTGTAGGACAATTAATAACAATTTACACAGAGTAACAGAAAACTGCCACTGTTTGTAGCAGTGGCAGAAAAGGATGAAAGGGCGGCCATTAGAGTGGGACGCTATACGCGTCGACACTTTAGCGCCGTCACATGTTTCTGAAACAAACGTGAGGGCTGGCGCCGCGGCTACTTCAGCGGAGCGACCGAAGCGGCGCAAGTATGCTCGGTAGTATGTAGTTACATAATTGAGCCGTTTGGTGTAGCTAAATTGGGTCCGTGAGGGTCGGCCACTCATCTTATTTTCCGAAACTAATCAGAGCGCTTGGTCGATTGCGACGCGTGATCAAAATGCTGGCACTAATTTGGCTTAACGAATAAGCATTATAATTCAACAGGGTGATCCAGCATGCTGGGCACGCTGCCAACTAATAGTGGGCTTGGACTGCCTGCGGTTCTACATTTCAAGGTCTTAATACCTTTAGATTATCTAAATGCTTTCGATGTGGTGGCTGTAGTGTTGTATATAAATTAAAGCGTTTTGTTAATTGAGATGTACTGTTAGTAAAAAAGACAGGAAAATTAATTCTTTAGTAAATCTTCTTTAGGAATTCCTTTATTAATTTACGTCCGTATTATGTGTGATGGAGAAGGTGCACTTCACAACAGCACTTCTGCAGATGTTTCTAGGTATCACATGGTAGTGCATGAGCCTAGTGCCACCTACCGAACACAACTCTATTCTCCGGACTGCTGTCAATAATTAAGTAACTGTCTGTAAACACAATAACGCTTTTCATTCCGGATATCGGATCCGGATTTAAACCATAGAAATAATGAATGGTGATGGGAGGTGATGCTTCTGGAAAAAGGAGGACAAAAACAAAGACACCTAAAAAACAATAAAGGTTCCGTCTTTATTATTTTTTTCTCTCTTTTTAGTGATACATTCAGAATTCGCCTAAAATACTGTTCATAGTCGACAACACAAAATATATACCATTCAATCATATAGATAAGCGAATACATTTTGCAGTTAATTGGTCATACATAAAAAAAATACGCTTCGTCTTGGGAACTCCTCCTTTAATGGAAGTCGGTTGAAAATAAACAAATTCGCATACATATAAACAGTAAATTTGTTTACAAGCATTTATAAGAACGTCGTGACAATTACCGATTTGCCCGTCCCCTGACCTACAGACACGGTCGCTGCCCGAGTCTTAAAGTTCACTGAACCATAATAACTTATTACCTAACATGTGTTCAAGGTTAGTCAAAGCGTAGATATTATAACGTAACGTATCTATTACTAGTGTCTAGAGGACAAAAATACTTTTTTTTTAAATTTGTTGAAATGCAAGTTTAGTTTCTATCTTGGTTCGTCAGACACTGACAAGTAGTCCGCCTGATGGTAAGCGTCACGCATACCCATTACAGTTGCTGTGTCACCTTTCTCATTCAGCTTGACAGTACATTGCGCTCGTCACTCTGAGACTACATATGGTGATTCGCTCAATAATTTTATTTGCTTCAGTGCCCTTCACACCTAAACACAGTAGGTATTGTTGAAATATTACAAACTAGTGGTTCACCCCGGCTTCACACGAGTATTTAACAAAAAAAAAACAAAAATTATAAATATAAGAAATATATGTTATATAGTATTTGGGACTTTTTTGTAGATATTGATGTCTTCTATAAAATTGTTGTACATTACTTTGCTCTAATCAATAATTTCCGCAGCGTACGCGATAAAACGATTTTTTTTTGTATTTTCGAAGATTTCATATGGATCCCTATCTTTTTTGAAAATCTAGTATAGCCTATGTTCATCAGGGATAATGTTGGATTCTAATGGTGAAAGAATTTTTCAAATCAGTCCAGTAGTTTTGGAGCCTTTTCAATGCAAACAATCAAACCTTTCCTCTTTATTATATTACTAGCTTTCCGGGCGCGGCTCCGCCCGCGCGTATGTCGGTTATCGCGCGAATACATGAACCTCTTTTTGCGCAGTCGGATAAAAACTATCCTATGTTTTTTCCCGGGTCTCAAACTATCTCTATACCAAGTTTCATTCAAATCGGTCCATTAGTATTAGCGTGAAAGCGTAACAGACAGACAGACAGACAAACAGACAGAGTTACTTTCGCATTTATAATATTAGTACTGATAGTTTAGATAAACCAACAAAACGCTCAGGATAAGGAACGAATACTTCGACTCGAATTTGGAGCATATCAGATGCTCGTAATCAGGGCAATTTGGCAACTTCAGTTGTAATCATGTCTGAGTTTGCACGTATTCGATTAATGTTTATATATGTGAGAAAAACACGTGCATTTTGTTTAAATACACTGCCCGAGGTGGAATATCTAACACTGTGATAGGCACCAAGACGTAGTCTTGCTAAGATACCTACCAGCTGGTAAAACGCTCCAGATTCAACGGATATCTTCATGTGAATGTATCATCAATATGGGGGTCTTCAAGACGCGAGTGAATAGATACTTTCTGGGTAAACGCACTCCATCATCGATCTCATCATCACTTAACATCAGATGAGATAGTGGTCAAGTTCTACCCAGTACAGTATAAAAAAAATATGTGGGAAACATGATTGCTAATCAACTTATGGGATATTATTTTTAAAATCCCATAAATTTTGTTATTCATAAAAAAAAACTGTATCGACATTCACACATCTTCTATCGCATTGGTCACGATAGCATGTATTAATTTTGTATTCTATTTCTTTTTCTAGTGAAAATATGGTTTAAAATTCAAGTAAGTATATGCATGCGCGACGCGATACAATTATTTACGATTAAATTATAAAAATAAAAATACTTTTAATTCTTCCACACCTCAATATATTATGTTATCTAAAATGCTGTATTTAATTTTTTATAGTATGTGCATGTATCGTGCAATTTACAAGTCTTCTCCAGTTTGAGCTTATTGAGCACAGTGAGGGCCAGCTGTGTCTAAGACTTCGTCCATCCATCTGGGACTCTTTGAGTAACCTTGATCTGGAAGACGCACTAAGTTTCCAACCATATTATGATTTCTAAAATTGTAGTGTGTCGCATTGTTACAAGACCATGACTTTTAACTAATTCAATCTCATTTATGTTATCTAATCTATAAAACATCTGGCGTAGAGTGAATGGATATACACTTCTATTCGACACTTATGAAATCCATACTTGTCATTATAAGATGCTCATATACATACATTAGAGCATATAGAATTGTTTAATTGAAAATTGTAATGTACTAAGTAACTTTATTAAATGCACAAAGCCTATATAAAACTATGAAACTTTTCTAACCGTTACATAGGTACCTAGTAATTGGCATTGGCCTATATTATCTCAATGGTAATTGGAAAAATATTTAAAATAATCAATGTAGATGCTGGCCCCTTAACCCTATTCTCCAAGAGCACAACAATTACAATGGAATATACATACGCCCCTAAATGAATTGTAAATTACACAGTTCATGCTCGATTTATTTATAACAATAACTGTTCTGCGAATATGTTTACAAGTCAGAGGAATACAATTTAGTTCTATATTTAGCTACGGAGTCGAACTCAGTAGTGGAAGAAATACAAGATGTATTGTGCAATTTTATCGAGGAAATATTTACCGAATTGTTCTAGGAGGAAAAGTTAAGTAAGCAAATTTAGTAAGTGACGATGTGGTCGAAGATGTTGTTCAGGCTAACATAGATTTTTTGTACAAAAGCTTAACTGTAAAATAAGTAGGTTTACTGAAAACGAACGAATAGCTGCGCAAAAGAAAGTGCGAAATCCAAGACTATCTGATATAACTGTTGTAAAACTCTGTCAAGAGAAACAAAACCAACAGATATCCTATACTAAATGCGCCTCATAACAGGATCTCCTCTCATCATTTCTCCGGTTTGATTGATACTGGCTCTTACTCTATTGTGTAGCTTTACATATATAGTTTCACCAAACGCGGAACACTTTATACTATACTACCTATAACCCAATAAAAAGTAGTAGGCCTTGGCTACCATAGAACATCAAAACCTAGAAGCAGACTTGTCGTGAAAAACAGAAAGCATCTTGGACTTTTATGACGTGTGACATTAGAGTGGACCTGGAAATAGTTTAAACTAAAAACCATAATTAATGTAGCTACACCGCCAAACCCAACTATATATTTTTTATTTCTTGAATAGGTTTTTTACTTTGCTAAAGCCAGGCGTAAAATTTTATAAACGTCAGCACCATAGCAAATTTCAAATACTGCAACATCATGTAACGTCTATGGTGACATACTTAGGTCTATCATGTTGGTACTGAGATTAAAGTTATCCTCGGTATAGTTTTACCCTAGTTTGGTTAAATTGACCCTAAGTAGTGTGGTATAGATGGTTCTAGCATAATTTGCCGTAAAGTCGTAAATGATGTCATGGCGCCATTACGCTATAATACAGTTTATGGTTTTGTTATCAACTTTTAAAGTACTCATTAGTGAGTTTTATCGTTTGTGCTGTATACCACATTGCATGACAGTCCTGGGTGTGGAATGGTCTAATTACTGTAATAATTAATTGTTCGGAATTTTTCCCAATATTGGCATGTTTTGGTAACACAAAAACATGAGTTGTCAATTGTATCTCTGGTAGTGACAATGGAATTTATATAAAATCAATTCGACTTATTTTCGGTTTTTGCTTGACCAATTGTAATTTTTATCAATATTTTTTTAATTGAGTATTGGAATAGAATTAGAATTGCTGGGAATTGGCAACTTGGGGACTTATCATATCTCGATCGGCGTCTTTATGGTACCATTTGGTGTTATTATTATTTAAAACACTACATTATTTCTTCTGATGTGTTTTAAAACATTCACGAAACAAGATCTAGCTATATTAAGCTAGATCAAAATTATAGGTTATTACTTAGAACCACAAATTTAGGATTTGTGCCTTAGATGCTTCAGGCGTTGAAGGCTAAGCGCCGCGCCGGCATTTTATTTTCCCCCAAAACTAGAGCGTTAATATATTAAATTAAATCATATTTCACAAACTTCAAATCAGTCTTATTGCAACACTTACTCTGATAATATTTTATAGTCTTCTATCGACGTGCAGAAACAGATGTTGTTACGTCATCACTGGGTTTTTACGGGTCTGTTGTTCTTATCAAAAGATAACACCCACATTATTCTAGTTCTGAGTGCCTACACTACGCTGTATTTCTATCAATAAAAATTTTAATAATTAGAGTTGAATAAACAATATGGATAAAAATATAAAAAAAAAATCGAGAATTTCACTTAAAAGATCATGCACTGCTTCAGAATACAGGAAAATAAAACGTAGCATACCAGTCAATAACGGTTTTCGAAAAAAACTATGGACTTACGTACTAAGAAGGATATCATACAATTCTTAGAAGTAAAATTGACTTCGACCCCTCCCTTATAAGCATAAAATTATATGTACCTATAGATACTGGCGATTGGTATGGACTGTTATGTGAATGGAATCAATCTTACCTAGGTCTAGCACGGCCCTGAGCGTCCAGCTCCACATACGGCACTCCAAGCCGTACCATCCTCGTAAACAAGCTCTGTTCCATATTACAGTACTTCTGGAAGGCCATGTTCTTCACAACGGGCGGCAGCTGGTGGTGGTCTCCGATCATTATCCAACGCTTTAACCTCGACCGTCCATCTTGAGGGTTCTGCAGTAGCAGCGGAATGAAGGTTTCGATTTCCAAGATTTGTGCTGATTCTTCCATGAGGATGTTGTCGTATTTGAATCCTAAAATAATGACAATCTTATAGTAATAAGCTTCTCAGGAGTAGAACCGCAAAATAAGATTTTTAAAAAGGTCTTTCAGTTTCTATATCGTATAGTTTTTGCATGTATGTTTTTGTATCGAGAGAAATATATGGAATCGTGTTTTCTGATCAGGTATATTTTTTTTCATATCCTGTAGAATATTACATATTTTATTCAAACCTGTGAGGCATACACTCTCTCTCATAATAAAAACATGCTCAAAATTTACCTTCTCTCTTCCACTCTTGCCTTGAGAAGGGCGTGCGGTGATAGCTGATGGCATAAAATAGCAGAAAATATATGTTATACTTACTCGACTTAGCATATATCTTTTTAAAGTTTTCTTATATTAGTTTCAACCATAATTATCATTCATTTTATACACTATCATCCATCTATAAATAGATATCTATTGACCTTGGACTTGAATATTTTCAGTGAACACGTCTTGTCTAGAGGTCAACAAACCATCTGCTGATTCCATAATAACAGACTACAATTCTGTTATTGTGTCTCGCAGATCAATTGCCGATTCATGATAAAAGAAGCTTTGTAATCGATTTCAATGATTATTACAATCGACTGTACCTATACAAATTCATGTCTCTATTCATGTGTAGCGCACTGAATCTCTTTATTGGTCTCTTTTTTAATGACATTGAGATGGGTAACATGGATTTTGATTAGTCATATAATCGTTTTGTAAAATACAACTCATCAATCAAAACTATGATACCACCCACAAAGGGTATGGGAATTCTCGTAAAATTACATCTTATTTCTTAGATTCATTTATAGGTCGTTAAATTATCGCAAATTCAACGTGCGGGTAACTGTCCTATAACAACCGGTGGTCAAGGATTATCTCAAGATAAGAGTGATCTGAAGGTTAGGTACCAAATACAGCCTAATTGTCAAATTAGAATTGTAAAAAAGGTGAACTTTATTTTCACATTTGAACTCCAGAATGGGCGTTCTTTAATTATGTCTTAATTTGGTGGTAATGGGTTTGGATTATGAACGATTGTAAGCTAATATAAGTATACGTCACCCATAGTTGGAAAATAATGTGCCATTACAATTCTAGTTAGGACTGCTTTAAACATTAGGTAACGTAAGAGTTACCAAATGATTGCCAACTGAATAATGGTTGCTGATTTCGGATTGACGGAGAAGAATCTAAATTTGGTCTGTTCTGAATAATTTATATTGCCAGTAAGGACATTATTCCGTTATCAAATATTAGGTAATGTAAGAGTTACCTTATGTTGAGCGACCGAATAATTGCTGATTTGGGATTGACGGATAAGAATGTAATTCTGATCTGTTCTAAATAATTTACACTGCTATCTTAAGACCACATTGGTCGAAAGAGACAATTAACTTTTGAAGGCTAAAAGAATTGAACTGAGACATCCCGTCATTTGGTAAACATTAATTTAGTAGTTACACATGACCAGTGCGTATTTCCCAATGAGGTATACATCCGAGGAATTTAATTGAAGATGACTATCTATCATTTCCAAAAGCAATTTGCAGCCAATTAGTTCAATTGATACAAAGTACTCAACATGAAGTAAGGTACGAAGAAATGCCTAGAGTTTTTACCGGGACTTCATGAAGCAAATTTTTTTATTGGTGTCAATTTCAACGATGTGGTGATGTGGTCGAAGAGGCTAAACAGACTTGACTTAGAATAGGAACAAGCTCTTAAAGGCAGCTGCCGGAGAACAGGGTTGCTTTATTTTTTATTCATTATAGGTTCGCGTTTGACTACACCCTGGATTTTTTATTTTGCTTGGCGACAGATTGTCTATTTAAGGGTGGTAGTTAGCCAAGGGGATATTCATTAAACACCTAACCACCATGAACAGAGCAGCAGAGTATTTTCATAATACATTTAATTTTTTGCCACTTTAAGAGACTCACAGTTGAGAAACTCATCGTTAGGCGCTTGGCCGATGATTTTCTACTTTAAGGTAATAATTATACGGGCTAGCATGCAATATACACTACTTCCGTATTGAGAACTTTAAACCAGCTATAAAAGTTAAATCTACAGCATCTGATACACAGTTGATCCTCACTTAACTTTTATTAGGTAGGTAGCAGTAACATACCCATTTGCACAAGTTCAGATCTTTTCAGCGCCGCGTGAGTACAGGTCATAGCTATGATCTTGGCTTCCTTCACAAGCAAGTACTTCGACCGGTCTAGTCCAGATCGAAGCAGCTCGAATGCTCTGAACTCTTCCAACTCCTCGAAAATGTGGTCTATGTATCTAGAAAATATAATTAATATTATTTCAATTTGTAATCAAAATAATCATTGGATTAATAGTATTTTAAAAAAATGGACACGTAACATATTGTTTAAGGGTACAACAAATTTAACAAGCAACACAGAATATGTAAAGTTAAAAGAAAGTAAGTCAAGCTCAAAAACAGCAGAACGCAAACCTTACATGAGGCGCTCGTGGTTTAAAAAGTGTACCGTGCGGTTAAAGAACAAAAACATTATCTTGGCGCGACCAATCGGATGCGATCATTTCTAATCAATCTAATTTAATTTCCATGACTGTGCATGTTTAGTTATGATGAGTCCGAAACCAAAGCAGTAATTGTATGAGAGTTATAATTCTTTACATATTTATACGTAAAGGGCAAATCATTTAACGGATGTTTGCAATGTATGTTATATGAATTATATACAGAAAACTTTATTAAACAAAATACTATGAACTATATACAACACTACAGCTACTACAATAAAAGCATTTAGACACCTATAAGTCATAGCAGACTCATAGGCAGTCCAAATGCTCCAGCCCACTCCCAGTTGGCAGCGTGCCCAGCATGCTGGCAGCATTGCCCCGTTGAATTGCAATGCTTATTCGTTGAGCCAAATATGTGCCAGCATTTTGATCACGTTTTTTTTTTTACAGAAAACTATACAAATTGTTGAGACATTATTAGAAGGGTAGGCTACGTTTTGGAGCGAAAGAAAATTATTTCAATAGCTTTATATATCTGCTATATATGATGTAGCTAACAATTAAATAATTACATATTGTAATTGCATTGATATCAAACTTTGCCATTCATTTAATGCAAATTACAACATACACAACTCTTAGGTGGTAAGCAAGTTTCTGAGGAGGAACTGAATTCAATATTTATTTTTGCATCATTAGAGTTAAGTAAAAGTATACAAAATCAGCCAACTTGATGTAGAGAAAAAACAGAGGCTGTATTTTTTCAGCGATTGATAGTTTTGCTTAGAATGATCAAAATCTGGGTTACCTTTCAGAACATATCGCTTGATTGTTTTCATCGAACTATATTTAATTGCTGCAGTTTCGATTCGTAATCTACTGAGGTTTACCCTGCAAGTCCTGTAATCTTATCCAAGTTTTAAGTACGTAACAGGCTTAGGACGTTTCTTTGCTTTTGTACATTACTTCGTGTAATCACAAATAATTATTTAAAATATACCAAAAACAAATGATCATATTAAAATTCCGAACTTATCTTTTTTTTTTTTTTTTTATTGCTGATAGGTTAGCCTTTGACCACTATCTCACCTGATGGTAAGTGATGATGTGGTCGAGGATGTTTTTCAGACTAACCTAGAGTTACTGGCTCTCAAGGACAGCTGCCGGAACACACCGTTAGGTGCTTGGCGACAGATTTTCAACTTGAGGGAGGTAGCTAGCCAGGCGGGCATTTGCAAAGTGCCCTACCACCATGCTGTAACGACTGCTATCCTAAGTCAACAACCGGGACCGACGGCTTAACGTGCCCTCCGAAGCACGGAAGCGCTCAGTAGTAATGCCCAACCAGCGGTCACCCATCCAAGTCATGACCGCGGCGGACGTTGCTTAACTTTGCTGATCGATTCAGAATGGCTAAGCAAACTTGGCTACGAGCGCTTCAAACGTGTATGTTATATATATTTTGTCGTGTTTAAATTACAAAGACAGAAAAAATATATATACTGTAGCAACTCAAAGATTTGTATTAATTAACTCGTTAAAGAATTCAGCTCCAGTTTTCAACGTAATTTATAAATTTGAGCAAAAATCTGCTGTGGTCGATAAACGAAACACCTCATGCTCATTGAGGTAGTATAGGCAATTCAGGTTGTGTACTTTGCTCTTTAATAAATATAACTAAATTTCATTAAAATGCTTTGAGAAAGTAAGGAAATAAATAATTTGTAAAAATACTGCTTCGCATCCACAATATTACTTGATTACTAATAAGCCTGCTTTCATAATAATTGGCATTTCTGAGGCAAGATAGAATCGATGATTCTCTTAATACCTGTCATGAGTCTGCTACGTCGTGAACACCTTCCGACCATCGATAATATAATTTACAACCGATAGCGGTGAAACACAATCTTATCATAATTATAGAAAATGAACTTGTCGCAGTCGGTAGGATCAAAATACTGACAAATTCTTAGACGTCTATTTGAATAAGGTTCCGGTTTCTTACCTGTAACAGCTTTTCGCAATTTGCATATCTTCCTCGAAGGATATTCCTGGAAATAGTGGTTTCGGTGCATCTTCGAAGAATTCGTGGAACGGGAACTCTTTACCGACGGTCTCAGCTGATTTATTCTAAAACAAAAGCATAGCTATGTCAGATGCTGTCGATACGATTTATTACTGAATTAAAGCATTCCATTTGTCCAATTGAATGACTAGGATAAATTCTTCAGAACTAAAGCTTGCAAATTTATGTATATGCGATTAATTTATTCGCTTTGATTAATGCTACTTAGAAATGGTCAAATAATTTTTTTTAACTGTAAATGTCATGTCAACTTTGTATCGTTCATTATTTTTATTATTTTTTTCATTATTATTTTTCATTTACAAAAGTAAGAAGGCATAAACAAACAGAGGTTTTTTATTATTACTACAACGAGAGGAAACCCGCGCCTTCCACCTCGCCGGGGTATGCTCTGACCGCTAAGCCAACATGACGTATGACTCATAACTGATTTTTTATTTTTATTATTATTCTATTTGGGGAGGTAAGATTTGCACTTGGGTTGCTGGCATTGATGCTCCAGTGGCGTGTGTCGTTGGTAAGAATGACTCCTGTAGTTCCGTTGTAAATCTTATTTGTTCCGAGGCTTCACGTTGCAATAGCACGTTCACACAATTGAAGCGCTCGTAGCGAAGTTTGCTTAACCATTCTGAATCGATCAGCAAAGTTAAGCAACGTCCGCCGCGGTCATGAGTTGGATGGGTGACTGTTGGTGACATTACTACTGAGCGCTTCCGTGCTTCGGAGGGCACGTTAAGCCGTCGATCCCGGTTGTTGTCTTAGGATAGCAGTCGTTACAGCATGGTGGTAGGGTACTTTGCAAATGCCCGCCTGGCTAGCTACCACCCTCAAGTTGAAAATCTGTCGCCAAGCACCTTACGGTGTGTTCCGGCAGCTGTCCTTGAGAGCCAGTAACTCTAGGTTAGTCTGAACAACATCCTGGACCACATCATCACTTACCATCAGGTGAGATAGTGGTCAAAGGCTAACCTATCAAACATAAAAAAAAAAAAAAACTTTCTGTCATTTTCACACGATTTCATCTTTGCGCATACAGCCTCCACATAGAGGACTGACTATTGCTCAGATTTGCACAGAAAATAATTCAAACTGCAGTTTTAGATCTTTAGGCCGTTGAGCCTGTTATGAGGCCTACAGCATGGTGTAATTTCTCACGCTTTAGTCAGAGACTAAACAGTAAATTCCCCCTGAAATGTTCTTTGGCCAACGATTGGGTAATATCAACGTATACTCATTTTCAAATAAATACGGAGATAATAAGCACCAATCAAACAATTCATAAATGCATCCATTGTGTAAACGTTAGTACCAGTACGCACTGGTTGTCTATCAGGAGAGCACTGTATGCTACAAACAGATGGTCCGTCAATGCTTATTGTCAGGACTGATGCTATACACTGACGGTCGGTGCAGCACTGTAACCAGCTTAAAGTTAACGGAAATATACAATGTACTATATTGGTACCTTGTCAGCTGCACACTTGTCGCAAAACGCCTGCCACCGCGGCCTTACGTGGTACACGTGGAAGTGATGAGCGAGCTCACAGGTGGCGCCCGCGTCTCCGCCCGCCTCCAGCGTCCTCTGTAACCGATCGACCTTTTCCAGCAGCTCCAGTCGTTTTGCCAGCACGTAGTTCACACGACCGTATCTATAGAATAAGTAATTTTTTTATAAGCAGCTAAATCAACTATTATATTAACAGCCAGCAACCCTTATTTGCGGCCGGATTTAATTAGGCATATAATAATAATAATCTCCCCGTGGGGTGCTGGGTTAGAATTGTACCTCCCCATATCTTACCGTGGTGTCGTAAAAGGCAACTAAGGTAAAAATACTGGAAGGTGGGCAGCAGCGCCTGCTAAAGAACTGGCATCTTACACTGCGATCCCAAGCCGCCTGCCAAGCGTGGGGATTATGGCAAATACCCCCTAAATAGGGGAGGCTATGTTCAGCAGTGGACGATCCGACGGATACAGTAAAATATAATAATAATTAGAACAAAATTCTCTTCAATTTGATATATAAGCAAATGTACGTTATGAACTAAAAATGTATCAAAATCATAACTGTTTACACCTGGCTGCGAAGAGGTGCGGCCAGGTGCACAACGGCAACCGTGATTTTTTAGAATCTTTATGTACATATATTGCCGTGATGTAGACGATATTTTATTTAAAAAACAAGTAATCGATTTTTTTCCAAAAATCAATTAACAATTATTCATTCAAATATACTAACGGCCACATCGCGATAGGCAACCTGGTAGATATATATTCTCCTAATCATAAATATATAAATAAACATGGTTTTTAGCGAAAACTCGATGAGTGCACTAATATGCAGCCGGATCTCGTTCTACAACGTTGCATCGGATATATTTTTTGTTTTAAATTGTGGTATAAACAGTTTGCAGATCATTTAGAATGATAGATAACGTAATCCACTTAGAACATCGTATGGTCGACCGTTTATTGATATATTAGTTTTATTTTTAGACCGGTTTCAAAGATAAACTAGACCAGAAGCCAGATGCATCATAAAAAGTTTGGCACGTCTAGTCTATTCTTTCATGAACCGTCATATTTAATTCTTGAAATGCTGTCATGGCACCGAAATGTGCGGTTTTTTAAAACTAAATTGAATATTCATTCAATCAACATAAGTTCATGGAAATCTCGCAGTACATGAGATTTGTTACCAGCTATACCAACCGTGTCCGATTCTTTAAGAATAAATGAATGCCATTTTTTGATCTAATCAAATAATATTTAGAACTGTAAGGCTTCTCGCCTTCGTTAAAGCGGCTGTAGGCCCATATGTAGGAAACTATTACGAAAATAAAATCACCAATATTCTTTACTACTAAGATTTATTTATATTCAAATTTTAATAATATTTTACCGTGGATGAGGTTACCGTTGGCTGTATTGTTTATCTTATCAGACTTGACGGTGAAAGTAGCTCTTATGATCGAGGTAAGATTGACGTATATTGTATATCGACCCAAACTATTTCATTAATGCATCTTCAATAAACTTTTTTCCAGATCAATATATTTCCTTTGTTTTAAACGGGTTTGAATAGAATGGATAAACATATTGTTACGAGAATTTACTTTTAAGATTTTATGTTTATTACCTTTATCCATTTTTCGTCTGTGTGCGTCGTACGGCACTCTGCATTTTTTTTTTTAATGCCTGATAGATTGGCCTTTGACCACTATCTCACCTAATGGTAAGTGATGATGCAGTCGAAGATGTGTTCAGGCTAACCTAGAATTACTGCAAATATTGTGACGCTGCGAAAGTATATTTCAGTGGATTTAGTTCAGAGCCAGTTTAAAGGATATTATGAATATCAATGTTTTCATTCGAACTCCGCAGATCTTTGTTAGCTTATTCTATTTTTGAACATATCGCTCTCTAGTTCGGAAATCAGCTTCATGGGTACTTATTCAACTTCTCTATTTCGAAAACATACGATTGTTTTGGTTTCGCGAACTGTAACGTGCGCAAAGAATTCGTTCAGCCACCTGTGTAAACCTTGCCATTTCTTAAAATTCTAACTAGGAATATAGGTATAACACTTACTGTAAAGTTGACTTGGTTATTTACAAAATTGATACCTATACTGCGTAATGTAGGAAAACGTTACATGAAAACTACGTTCTGCTTCCAAGCTCGCTTCCGTGAATTTTGTTTTTGGAGCTTTCTAGGGAATAACTCATACTTAGTACCACGACTTTCTTTCTGATTTACGAGGTATGATTAATTCCCAAGAGAGCTCGGATTACCGGAAGCAACCCAGGTATTGCCGCGGGTAGAATATGGTAAACACTATTATTACGTCATCGCAAACTACAGTCCAGACGGTATCGATATCTGTAGATGTTAGTCAACGTTGGTTCAGATCTTTAACTTCCCCACCTGCCCTGGGTTCTTGGCTTGTCGGGGCGAAGCGCTCTAGTAAATATGGAACGGTGTGTGGGTCACCATTTTGAAGCAAAGGGAACCCGAGCACTATCGTCTGACCAGCCGTAGAAGGGCCTATAGGGCGTTCAGACTTGGGTCGACTGACGACTATTAGCGGGCTTGATCCCCAGGGTGGTAACGACACTCCATGTGTCCTGGTAAGTCACGGTAGAGGGTCTCTCTTAGGGGCTCAGAAACGGACAACCGCAGCGGGTTCGCGGTCGTGTACGAAAGCGTTCCTGTGTTCTCGCGAAAGGCTGAAGAGTTGTGACACCGTGCGGTTTTTTAAAACTACAGACAGGGGGCACTTGCTGTGAGAGTAAAAGGTGTCGAGTTCGATATACACATACCAGCTTTCCCCCCGTGGGTGGAAGATAATACGAGAAAAAAACAAAGATTCTTAGATCCTTAACTTCGACCCAGATTGGCGGGTATTTTCGATTAATCCACCACCAAACCTGAAGCTTTGCAGCTGCGGGGATATCTACAGAGAAGTTTGAACCAGTTGACATTTTCATTAATATCGCTCCAAATTATTGTACCGCTTGATGTACCTACCTACGTACTAAACGACCGCTAGGTTATTAATAACGATTACATTTGTTCCACGTGCTTCTTATTTGTTAGTTCACGCTAATGAAACAGATTTATTAATTTGTCACATTTTTGTTAGCTCCATGTTTTGATAAGATAGTTGGATGTATGTCATTGCGACGAAATTATTTATACTTTGAAATGTAAATAAACAGATTTTTTGCTTTTTAGCTAAGTTAGGTTTGAAGCTTTTGCACGTGATCGACATCATAATATTTTTAAGTTGAGTAACAGCAACGATAATAGCAAGCCATTATTTATTCGTAGGAGCAAGCAGAAACTTACAAACACAAGTTAATTCTTAATTAAGTAGGTTCTGCGGACTAATTAGTGTATACCAAACTTGCATTTTATTTGAGACAACAGAATCTAAACATTGTACTATTAAGCTTTAATATGGGTTTCTGGTATGTTTTTGGAAATAAGCTTTATTATTAGTATTATAATTGAAAAGAATTAAATATTAAGTGGACACGTTTAAAAAATTATCAGTAATTATAAAAAATTTACGTGATTTGATACATACAGAATACCGAATCTTGCGTAGGTACCTATTTTACATATGACAGGCCAAAAGTTACCAACATATTTTTTTTTTCAATCTGCATTTTGAATTTGAAGTTTTTAAGGGTATATTGTAGACGAACGCCTCCATACAAACGCAGTTCTATTCTCATTTTAATAATAGCGAATAAAACTCAATGATTTTTTACCTACGTAATCACTACCCTAATATCTAGGTTTGTGGTGCATCAGATTTTCATTAAATTATACAGTTTTGAAATTACACTATATAGCTCATAAACTCGTTATTTTAGATAAAAGAAAGACCCAACTTTAAGCACCTCTTTCAAGAAAAATATGCATGTTTTTAATATTTCTAATGAACCTGTTTTTTTGGACTAATAATTACTAAGTTTAGTATATAGCGTTTAGTACATAGCACTCGTTTTTAGGAGTTTGAGCGTGTTATTCGAGCGTGGAAAATATAATGAACTTTCTATAATGGGAAGTTATTTATACATGTGTACTATATTTTTTTACTAAATCTGGAACTACGAAATACGCTCGAATAACACGCTCAAACTCCTCAAAACGAGTGCTATGTACTAAGCGCTATATACTAAACTTAGTAATTATTAATCAAAAAAAAAAGGATTCAAACCGGCAACGATATGTCTAATAATACGCTATATGTACATGCGAGTTTTTTTTAAATAACAAGTTGAGTTTATAAATAGGTTAACGCTTTGGCTGGCGGGTATATATCCTTTAGCTGTAAACTCACTGGCGGGAAATTCACAAATTAATCATGTTGTAAACTTTCTACATGATCATTTGATCTGATGTTCAAGAACAGATAGTGCATCGTAGTCATAACTCAGAGCAGATAATTTGGTCTGCCAGTGATAAATGCTGTGTAACAAAACAGATTCAATAATGTCATTGTGAAATATTACCAGAAAATCCAATAATCATCCTCGGTAAACCACTTACGGGGAACTCCCATGAATGATTCTTTCAAAAATCTTCTTGTTCGGTTATTAATTATTTGAGGAAACGACTGCTTGCTTTTTGGCAAAAAGGCACAGAAACAAACTGGCGCAAAATGGCCGGCAAAAAAAAACATTTTTAAGGGGCGGAAATGGCTTTACACTTCCCTCTCACCAAGACGGTGGTGAAAGGAGTGTGTCTGTGTGAGACTTGAACCCACTAAAAGGCACAAACACGCGAAAAACGGCTAATTGAAAAAAGCCTTTATTAGGTGGAATGTCTTCACACTGCCCTTACACCACTGGAGCGACGCGGAAAGAGGAGGTAGGAACCCCACTAAATCTTCTCGGTAAGCAGATTTCCACCAAGTTGTAACTTTTTTAAAATTCTTAATAGACTTGCGTATAACCGCAATTTAATCTAAACTAAGTAATGATGCCGTCGACGATGGCACACGCACGCCTAAAGATGCAGATTTGGGCAACTACACATTAGCCGTGCGCCTGATAAATAAGGAAGCAAACTGATTTGTATCAGTTGTACGTGCTGGCAGAATATCAATTATATAACGGTGTCGTACAACCGTCTGATTGTCCGGACATGGAATGGGGATTGTGGATTTAGATTATGCAACTCCAGGTCACACTCCCCGAAACAAATCCTGTAAAATACCGATACATTGCGAATCTACGCCGGTCTTGAGACAATGAAGCTTTCTCCCAATTAATGAGTCATTCTTTATGTTTTTTTATGGACTCAAGAG
This sequence comes from Plagodis dolabraria, assembly GCA_963854805.1. Classification (NCBI taxonomy): domain Eukaryota; kingdom Metazoa; phylum Arthropoda; class Insecta; order Lepidoptera; family Geometridae; genus Plagodis; species Plagodis dolabraria. Next base: position 15,107,629 of record OY978459.1, on the reverse strand, counting down.
CATCAAGTCGGCTGCCGGAACATACCGTGAGCTGTTTTGCGACAGATTTTCTACTTGATAGTAGCTAGCAAGGCGCGCATTCGCTAAATGCCGTACCACCATGCTATAACCATAATCATGATATAACGACTGCCATCCTAAGACAACAACCGGTGCCGAAGGGTTTACGTAATAAATACAGTAGCATTAATGGTCACCCATTCATCTACTGTAAGAACTAGTGGCCGCGCCCAAAGTCATAAGTGAAAGCACACCGACTTTGCTGGGTGAGCCACGTGGAAAGAATGAGTGAGGATCACTTTATCCAACGGGCATATTTGGGACAACCACAAAGTCTAGAATCGGGCCCCCTAAGTACCGCTGGAAGGACTAGGTGGAGGACGATGTGCGAAAACTTCAAGCTATCCAATGGCGAGAAACAGCGCAGGACCGCGGGGAATGACATCTCTTGGTATCGTGGGCCAGGATCCAGTTACGGTCGATTCGTCTTAGTAAGCATGTAAGTATTGAATTAATTACCGCAGCGTACGTTGCTTTACATAGTTGATAGGTTAGGTAAGAACAACTAGGGGCAAGATCCACCACGAACATTTAAATATACGGTTATCTATAAATAATTCATAAGTCATGAAATTGAGCTGGTCGGTAAATATTTTTATTTTGGTCGTTGTTGTCATGTCATATGTATATAAGAATACGCATTTATGTCATCGTAAATCACGCCACAATACTTTGATTTATTGAGGTGGTATAAGTTGGAGGCCTCGTTTCTTCTGATTTAAGATTCGTTACATTCAGTCGTAAAATGTTAAACAGCATTGTCAATACATATAATATATTTAAAGCGACATTTTTGAATTATGTATTGAATACATTTCTTTAATGGATGAATCCCTATACTGTTCAGAAATTTCCTCGTACCTACCTCCTTCTTCTCGTTTCTTGAAGCCATTTTCAATGTTCAAACAGCCCCAAAATTCCAAATCTATTTAACTATTTTATTTCGACTCAAAACGTGTTCTTATTATATATAATCTACTCTCTTTCATCGGTAGGGTGTTCAAACTTGGGAGGGTCTTTTTTAATTTTTCGAAAATGTGACGTACTATGTATGTGCCATCGACCTATATATACTAGACGCGACATCTCAAACGAGGAAAGTCGACCAGTGTAAGTATGCTGGCCGGCATACTCTCCCCACACGTAGCTGGGCACTCGTAAAAATTACACGCGCTTTACGTTCGAATATTGTGTATTATCAATTGTGTATTTTAATTATAAAATTTTCGAACGTAAAGCACGTGTAAACTCTACGAGTGCCCAACTGCGTGTGGTTCAAGTATGCTCGCCAGCATACTTGTACCGGTCGACAATCTTCGTTTGAGATGTCGCGTCTAGTATATATAGGTCAATGATATGTGCACATATTTAAATATAATAAGTAAGGAACCGGCAAAACATTCACGTTAGGGATCGATAAGGGCTCGCACTCACCTTGGTGATGAGCTTAAGGGTCGACGTATTCGATGCAACGTGAGTGTTCTGCCGGTTAATATATAATATTTAAATATGTGTGAAACTCAAGACAATTTCATTTGCAAAATATGTACACAGAGTACGAAAGTTAGTAAGTAATATTTTGATATTTAGACGACAAACTATATATATATATATATATATATATACCTAATATATATATAGGTATATATTGAAAATATATACTTTAAAAAAATGTTACAAATTTAGTAAACGCAACATATTACACAATATTAAACTAATTGCTAGATATTACAAAATAAGTAACCAGAATGGGAAACGCATAACACTTCGTAGAAAAACCATATTTGCAAAATTTACAAAACCTTGACCTTAACAGTATGATTTGCAATACAAAATATATTGTGTAATATGTTTCGTTTACTGTCTTTGATTTCAATGAATTAGATTTAAAATACAAGGCTGTCAATTAAGTCGTATTCGTTGTCATTCTGCTAGTTGTGCGAGCGCTTCTGTGCTTCGGAGACGTAAACATGACGTAGACATGTAAAGACGTCATTCACAGTGACGGCAATCGTAAAAGCATGGTGGTAGGGCATTTTACGAATGACCGCCTGGCTAGCTAGCTACCACCCTCAATCAGAAAATATGTCGCGAGACACCTAACGGTGTGTTCCAACAACTATCCTCTAGAGCCAGTAATTATAGGTTAGCCTGAACACCATCTTCGACCACATCATCACTTACCATCAGTTGAGATAGTAGTCAAAGCTTTGAAAAAATAAATAGAAAAAAAAAAGGAAGGCCGTCTATTTTCATGGTGGTAGGGCATTTTATGAATGCCCGTCTAACTCAGTACTAGTATGTGGTAAGTGATTCTGTCGGCAAGTACGTAAGGGATTTTCTTAAGTTTCCTTGAGCCAGGTTCCTGTTTAGTTTAAGCCTATTTACTATCTCGACAACATCATCACTTCATCACCAAAAACTTTTGGTTCTTACCTTGAGAAATCTTTATCGGTCTGGAGAGCCTCTTCACCGTGTCCGAGACGCAGCAGATGCCGTTCATCCACGTCCAGTTCTGCGACCTTCTCGAACAACTGGTTGAGGGCCTGATTACTGTGGGTGACCACCAATGTCCGCTGCCATGGGAAGTTGTGGTACAGGTTCGAGATGATCTGGACGGCGACATCGGTTTTACCTTTAGGAAAATTTGTATGAAAAACTTTGTGAAATACTTAAAGTTCCATGTGAACTACGGAGACATTTGGTTTAATTGTTATTGGTATCAAGTAATCTACATATAGAAATCTTGGTTGGATTTTCGTCTTAGTAAAATATTATAGAAATCGAGCAGTCTAGGTTTAAGCCTATTAAACCCTTCGACCACGTCATCACTTACCATCAGGTGAGATTGTGCTAGTAAGGTTACCTAAGAGCAAAATAAAGTCTATCCAGTAAAGAAGAAACGAAGAAGATATGAAAGAAAATTAAGACATGGGAAGAACACTTCATGGGATTTAAATGCCCAGCCCATATTGTAGATAAGGAAAGCAACTGAAGGCATTCGTATACAGTAAGAGTTATCCTAGGTCTGCTTTCCACCTACTCCTTCCAAAGCAATGAAACATATAAACAATGAATCTTTACAAAATTATAACGAAAGGAAAAAATATAGTCATGTACGAGATTCGAACCTGCGTCACCCACCCCTATAGCTCAGACCGCTAAGCCAACATGACATATGACTCTTATTAATTTTCCTCTCGTTGTAAATTTGTAATTTATATGCGGAGCATGCGTCATTGCTAAAATAAAAATTCTAAATATATATGTACCTTATCTTGCTTGCTGATAATGATAATATATAGGTACATACTACTATAGTTTTAGAGAGCACCAAGTATTCTTCATATAGATGACAATAATAAAGCGCTCACAGAAATATTTATGTTTTTTTTACCACGCACTAAGTAGCTATCTACATGACATTTTATAGTGAGTTTTAGTTTATTGAATAATACTTTTTTTGTACTAAGTAACTTCCTAGATGACATGTTTATAGTGAGTTTAAGTTTGAAGGAAGCGCGATACAATGATTAAACTACAGTAATTTACCGACCCTCATACCTTATCAGTACTAATATTATAAATGCGAAAGTAACTCTGTCTGTCTGTCTGCTACGCTTTCACGCCAAAACTATTGGACCGATTTGAATGACATTTGGTATGAAAATAGTTTCAGACCCGGGAAAAAACATAGGATAGTTTTTATCCAACTGCGCAAAAAGAGGTTAAAGTTTTTGCGCGATAACCGACATACGCGCGGGCGGAGCCGCGCCCGAAAAGCTAGTTGTTTTAATCGTAATTCATTTATTTAAATTGGTTTCTAGTTCTGCCTTTTTATCTAGCTTTGAAAACTTAACCAACCAGATATTAAATATCGTCAAAACTGCATTGGCTGCAGCACAAAGAGTTCGGATACCAATTCGACAAAAGAACTGCTATTGTATGAGTCATATGTAAAAAATCACTCGCATAAACATAGCACAACAAAACCAGTCCCCTCAGAGACAGTCTGACACACTTTCAAGCCCTTACACTCTCACTATACCATATATTGCCATTGCTTGAATGTATATGGAACTGGGGAACCGGCTTCAATGTAGTTTAAAATTAAACCGTTCGATATAAGACGATTCCTTATTTTGTTCCATTACTTTCGTAATTAAACGAGTTATATCAAATGAAACCGTAGACTAGCTTAAAAGTAGACCTTATTTTAATGCAAAGGCAGGATTTGACCTTAGCCTTGCCAGCTAGAACTGAAAAAACTTACCTATACTCACTTTATACTTCAATACTCTTAGATTAGGTATAGGTAAATGGGAACGATAGTAGCGTGTTTGGTTTTTAAAATGATTTATTTTTATCTGGACTAACGACAATACGCAGAGCTCCACTGCAATAATTGACTTACCGCACTCGTATCAAAACATATGCTACAATTATTAAAATGTAATTAATGTTCGTAGATAATTACTCCTTGGGGTGACGGGTTCAGTAGGAAACCCTCCCATTTTTTCCCGTGTGTGTAGTATTAGACGACTAAGGGTAAAATGCCGGACTTACAACTTCTACTGCGATCCCCAAGACGCCTGCCAAACATGGTGATTATGGCAAATCCCACCAATGAGGGAGACCTTGTTCAACAGTGGACGTTCCAATTGATGTGATGCTGATGATGAGATAATAAGGTAAAGTTTATGAGTCAATATTATTTAGAGTAAAAGATTACCTGTTCCCGGTGGTCCCACAACAAGTGTCAGGCCTGGTTGCATACCGGATCGGATAGCTTCAACTTGAGTAGGTGTGAATAGGATATTGTTCCTGACAAGATAAAGAAACACATTAAGAAAAGATATCAACAGGGGATACTCTTGATTTACGCTCCATTTCGAATAATAAAAATTGCTGTGCACTATATAACCCAGTCAATGGGGAGAAGTCGCTGACGGGTCACTTAGTCAATTATGTATAGTCAAGTATTATAAATGCAGTGATGGATGCACATTGCAAGTAGAATTAAATTGACAAAAAAATGGTCCATTCACTAGCCATAAGTTTAAAGAAAGATAATTAAGTATACAGGGTTATGTAAAGGTAATGTAAAATGATAACAATCTCTTAGGGTTGACTTCTGCTTGTCCTAACAACATTTTGAAATGTTTTGATTTTTTAAATTGATTGTGTGTTTTTTATGTGTTTTTGACGGAGGACCACATGACGTTAAAAATCTCTTGTGTCTGTTATGTATTATTTCATATTTTTTATAACTTTGCTCGATGTAAACATTCAAAACTCTATTCAAAGGGAGCACGTCACGATCCAATGTTGCCGCGGCGGGCGGTCTTGGCTCAGAGTTGGCATTAAAATACAAAAAAAAATATTTATATAAGTAGGGGAGAATTGGGGGTTCTGCATCTGCATCGCTCTCGCTACGCTCGAGCTCGCGATGCATGACCCCCAATTCTCTCGATTATCTGCTATCCAATCCACATCAAACATACGATTAATAAGTAGTATTGTAATTACAAGGGAACCGACAACTTGTTTGCGCACGGATCATGTGTCAGATGTTTTTATTCTCTATAATCGTCTCGTTAGCGCATTTTACAACATGTATTATGTTCGCTCACTATATTCGTCGCACTGAATTAAAAAAAGCGAGGTTCCCTCTAGCTTATAAACCGCTATCGTTTTATCTGGTCAGTCTGCATTTGTTTATCTGAGCAGTTCATTTTATTTTAGACCGTTCAAGACAGATCAGTTCAGAACATAATACTTTGTCTGTCTAGTGAAACAGATGCGACCGACACATTTATAAGGCATAGGTATATAGTATCCCGATTTAAGTGTGGGTTATACAGCCGTGGTATGTTACCTAGAGTACGTACGAGTACGTATAAAGTGGGGACTTTTTATGATTATTACATTTTATTATTTTGTACTCATGTCAATGATATGTGCAGTCCTATGTACCTAGGCTATCAAGTCAGCCTATATTTGGATTTTCTAGCGTACGTGATTCAACGATATTTTTTTCGTCATATTTTTTTATCAAAGATACGATTAGTCAGACTGTCATGTTGACGTAGTTGGTAAGTTCTTGTCTTCTATGTTGCGGGTACTAGGTTTGATTCCCGACAGTAGCATAAATCTCCTCATCAAGGAAAATATGCACTTCTGGTTCTGGGTGTCATTGTGTGTGTGTGTGTGAAGAAGTGAATGTTTCTAGCACCTAAGATACAAGTCTATGAATTTAGTGTGGGCTATGAGTTTAAAAGTTTTTGTTTTTAGTATTTTCTAAGATATCTATACTTTTCACTATCTATACTATTAAATAGCTTCTTAGCAAACAACAATATTACTGTGATTATATCGATACAAATATTTCTGAAAAGAATTTCTCTTAGCGATAAGACTCCATTGTCACTATCCATAGGTTACTTTACGGGCTTTTGGTTCTTTTGATGTTTTGTAGTAATCATCTTGTATAGAAAATAAAAAAAGTTAAAAAAGAGATTGATTATAATGAATAAATAAATAAATGACGGCCTATGGTTCAAAGATACAACCTTCGTTTCATGATTTTACATAATTAAAATTATAATATACGTTTTGGTTAAAATTTAACGTAGGTACCTACATATTAATGTCTAATAAAAATACTAAATAGGTAACAGTAGTGATCAGAACATTATGTGATTTTTAAATATTTACTTAAGTAGCAATACATTTTTAGTATCGTCAAAAAATACAAATCGACTTATTGATGTTTGTTTCGCTACTAATATCTAAAAGATTTAGTTATAAGGATTTTCATAAAAAGCATTGTTTTATTCGAGAGGTTCTCTCATTACTGGTGATCAATTGAAATATGTTGTTTACCAGTTAAGTGAGATCTGTAATTTAAAAGACTCGTAATTGGTATAAGTACCTGCCACTTCCTTATAGGATTTTTGTCTCCAGTTGCTCGAGAATGTGCAGCAGTCATCGCTTTACATCCCTTGACGACAGCATAAAGTCTCATTCAGATTTGTTTATCGGTTGACAAGATGAAATGAACTTTGTTTACAAGATCGTTAAGGTATACAATCGTTAAAACTTTAACCTTTCTGTTTTTTTATTTTTGTACGTTTTAGTCAAGATTCGACTTGTGAATGCATCTTTATAAAATGAGATTATAAATAGGACTGATTTGGTGCATCTACATTTAAAAGCGGATATTCAGTGGTGGGCGACGACGCTCCAGCATCCAAAAAAAGTGCAGTTATTTACATATTCGGAACTTCAAGGAACCTAACTATGTAAGTAAGTGACCTTAAAGTATTTATTGTTAGTATGAATGAATTATTAGTGAGTGCAAATTGCCTTATAACTTCGGTGAAAAAAATTAGATGCCATGCTGGCGTAGTTGTTAAGTAATTGCCTTCTACACCGGGAGTTTCGGGTTCGATTCCTGACAGAAGCTCAATTTACTTCCCCAAGGGAAATTTGTATTTCTGGTTCAAGGTGAGATTATGAGTGAAGTGAATGTTTCTGGCACCCGCTATACAAGTCATTGAACTAAGTGTGGACTGTGAGTGTGAGGATGTAAACGTATAAAGTGTAATGTGACTTAGGTACCTGTGTTGATCGGCAAACTAACTTGTGTTAACTCATGGATTTTTTATTTATAAAGCATTTTGCTATGCTAGGCTAAAACAATGTTCAGAAACAATGTTGTGTTAACTCGTTGCGAAGTTATCTTCTATTATAATTATTTTAAATTATTGCTTTCAGGCCGGGCTGGTCGCAAAATCCTTTCTGGGCCGATGAGATTGATGTATCGGACGACGAAACACCGGCGGGGTCCGAGCCTGTAGCACCTCCACCTACACCACAACCTCCTGCAAAAAAGGTGGCTCAAGAAAAGAAGAAAGACGGAGGCGCATCAAAGAAACGGACGGCTAGCAGCGGCGCTGGGTCTTCATCGAGAAAGAAAAAACTGCCAGCGGCGGTGTCAACAGAACTGTTGACGACATCCCATTTCTTTGGCTCGGACACGGATGACGTAGAATTACCTCTGGCGCAGCCCTCGATTACACAGGTAATGAAAAAATATTATTCGCTCGTTTACTTATTTTTATGGGTGTGATACTCAGTGTGTGTGTGTGTGTGATGATTGTTTACGGCACCATGGCCCTCTTAGGCAGGGTATTTTTTTAGTTACGATGGTGGATAAGCGTTGTTTAATGCAGGCTAGATTATTTTTGTAAACATTTATGTAACTTACTTTTGTTACAGCAGTTATATCAATAAACTGTTACGTATGAAGGTCACTTATTATTTGTTTGATTTTTTTTCAGGAGATCGGAGAAAGCAGCAAGGTGAAACCAGCGCGTGCGGCTACATTGCGGAGCTTCTTTTCACAGCGCGGAACGAGCGGGTATACAACACAACGAGATCTCACACGTGGCGGGGAGTATTACGTCGAGTTAAGGGTCTATAATTCCCGAGAAGCTGAATGTCAGCCTAGCGAAGAACGTTGGAAAAGAGCCCTGGTTACTTTAAAATTGTGTACTGACACCCAAACACCTGTATGGCGCGCATTGTCAACACTTGTAGAAGCCGGGAAAAATGAATTCAAGGCTATACAGCCAATAATGTATCCCATGAAATTACATTGAACAGTATGTTTTAACAGATTGGTACAATCGCAATTGTTTCATTTTGTCTTTACTTTATTATATTACCTTGATATTTTTATTTCTACCTTATAATAGGTAATTACTTGCATATATACTACTTTTGAATTAGTTAATGTTAGTTTTAGATTTTATGAATAAAATTTGAAATGGTTATTCTTATTTTGTGTCTAATAATTGTTTTATTTACAGCAAAACTAAAAATGAGAAATATTGAAATATTGAAATATTGAAAATTGAAATATTGAAAAATTGAAATATAGAAACTGAAATACTAATTGCAAACATTATAATAATATCTACACAGTAAATTGCAAACTAGGATTACCAAACTATACATTTAAGTATCCCATGATACCGCAATGAACAATATGTTCTAACATACTGACGCAATAATATTCAATTATTTCACTTTTATCTAACTATCTTTACTTAACTGTTATCTTTATTTTATTTATACCTTATAATAGGAAAGCATTTACAATACTTTTTAATCAACAAATGTAAGTTTTATTTTCATGAATAAAATTTTAACTGGTTATTATTATGTTATGTCTAATGATTGTTTTATTTACAGCAAAACTATAAATGAGAAATATTGGAATATTGAAATATTGGAATATTGAAAAATTTAAATATAGAAACTGAAATACTGAAATATACTACTGAAAACTAATTGCAAACAGTAAAATTAAATCTCAGATTACGAAACTATGCATTTATATTATTACCGACATCTAGGCAGGTTAATCGCTTCATATCAATTCATGCAACTATTATATTAAGTAAATACCTCAAATATTTACCTATATTTTTTAATATTTTTTATCAGTTCAAGTTTGTTATCAAGTATACCTACTAAGGAACAAGTGAGGCAAAATGGTATATTGTAGAGAGTGTAATATTGAGGTGTCTCGTATCTCGTCGCATTATAAAAGTAGTATTCATAAATCAAACTGTTTGATCAACTCTGAGTTCCCAGATGTGCAGATTATAGCTAGTGCATTTAAATCTAGAATTGTAAGTTATAAAATAAACCCTATTTCGAATAATATGCTGCCTGAGGAATTTTTGAATAAAGCCTCTACTTCAGTTTTACAATTAATAAAAAAATCATTGATCCAACACAATGCATTAAAAGTCAACATGGAATTTTTTGTGTCATATTATTTACCTAAAAATGATGAAAAAGCCCTTAAGTCATTTAATGTGCCATTTGTAAAGATTTTTTACAACTCTGATTTGATATCGTTTTATAAAACATGTGTCCAAAAGCTGATAACGAAATGTTCAGAATTCGAAATGTCGGGGAGTGGTTGGACACTAAATTCTATCAGTCATTTAGAATTAAATATTAATCAATACAATCCATTACGGGCGGGCTCATACGTGAAATTGCCGCGAGAAATTCAAAACACCAAATCATGTTTAAACATTCAAAACAAAGATGATCGATGTTTCTTATGGAGCATAATTGCGCATATGTATCCAGCAAAAAATAATCCAAATAGAGTGTCGTCATATCCACATTATAAACATATTCTGAACACTTCAGGAATGACTTTTCCTTTGAGTTTAAATGATATTAAAATATTCGAAAAGATAAATCCTTTAATTTCGGTAAATGTGTACGGTTTGGATAAAAACAATATAGTATCTGGTCCCCTCTACAAAACAAAACATCGTAAGTTGACGCATATTAGCCTGCTCCTCATTGAGATAAACGGGAAAAACCATTTCTGTTTGATAAAAGATTTCGGAAAGCTTGTACATAGACAACTTACACAACATAAATGCAGAATTTTTTTGTGTGACGAATGTTTTATTTATTTTCCATCGCAAGAAAAACTGGTAAATCACGATTGCGCTAGAGTAAAAACAATTATATTATAATAATATTGTATTATATTAGAAATATATCATAATAATAAAAGTGACATTTAAAAGCAACATTGAACTGTAAATAATGACAAAATTATATATCTTGTCAACTGAAAACCGTTTTATTTTGGTAAATGTTTACTATAATTCCTAACATAATAACTATATATATATTTATAAGTAATACATTTGTAAAGTTATATAGTCTGTAAGTCTTGATTTACTGGTAAAAGTTATAATTTGCTATATATAATATATGTGAAATATATATGAAATAAATTGAAATCGCATAAAATATCATTCCTTGCATTTTTCTTAACCTATCCTAATTCCTGTCTGATTTTATAAGATTATTGTTAGTGTTCGACCGAATCCAGATTTACATCGGTCACCGAAATAATGTGTAGGTAAACCCTGCGTAAGCAAGATAAATAAAACAAGTACGTGACTCGTAACTATGTTTATTAGGTTATATATTCAATAATATTACAATAAAATAAAATATCAATAAATACAATTAGATAGATTTATAAAGGTTCTGGGACACATAACTTTTTTGTCATCTTACTTATTAAATCTTGCGTTGCGTCTAAAATGTTATCATATTTATCCTCAACTACATACTGCACACTTACACAACAATCATCACTTGCTAGGGTGTTAATTTCACTGATTTCAATTTTTATTAAGTGATGTCCTTTTCCTGGTATTTTTCTGACAACGAATGATGAATCTGGTGATATTTTTTTCTTAAAACTTAACTTTCCTTTCTTATGAATTGTTTTGAATGATTTATTTTTTGTATTGGTTTCTTTATTTTCTCGAACAATATCTCTATCGTGTTCATGACTGTTCCAGATTAAATTCATGTCTTGAGCCTCTTGTAGATAGAAAGGATCAGCGTCAGCAAAAACTATGCTTGTCATTGTTTCTGTAACAAAATAAAATAATACTTATTAAATTAACCTTCATATGAACTACCAATTAGTTTTAACTGATATTATTAGTAAAAAGTTAAAATAAACACTTACCAAAATCAGGATATATGTAAACCAACAGTGCAATGCAAATTTGTCTGCTATACAGTGGAGCTGGTGCAACAATGAATTAATAAGTATTACAAAAATAATAACTAAAATATAACTAGGTACTTACCTTTTTTGGTAATAGATCACGTGGACAAAGGTTGTTTTTAAAAGCTAAATTTCTTGGAAAGCAAACATTAGAACCGCTAACATTCGATCAATAGAAATGGACATTGTAATGATTTATCTATTTAATATAAATACCCTATACAGTATTGTCAGATATCATTATGAGGTTGATAAAGCAACCCACAACTTTAGAAATTAACAACATAGAAGTAAAATCACATTCCGGAATTAACAGACATAGCGTATTACTTCCCAATACGATTCGCTGTCTAATTTGCGGTCCATCTAATTGTGGAAAGACCAATGTAATGATAGGCTTATTATTACATAAAAACGGCTTAAAATTTAAGAATGTTTATCTGTATTCAAAAACCACATTTCAACCAAAATACTGCTTTTTAAATGAAATCTTGAATCAAATTCCAGATATAAAATTTAACATATTTAATGATAACAAAGACGTTATTGACCCGGATATTGCTTTACCAAATTCTGTTTTTATTTTTGACGATGTGGCATGCGAGAATCAGACAAATATACGTAACTATTTTTCAATGGGACGGCATAAAAATATAGATTGCTTTTACTTGTCCCAAACTTATTCGAAAATACCAAAACAATTAATACGAGATAATGCAAACTTTTTAATAATTTTTAAACAGGATGATATAAATTTAAAACATATTTATAATGAACATGTTAATTCAGACATTGATTGGTCCAAATTTAAAAACATATGTTTAAAAACATGGACTTATCCGCACTCATTCTTAATTATAGATAAATATAGTGAATTAAATAATGGTAGATACAGAAGTGGATTTGATACATTTATTAAGTTCGATTGATTTCATTTAAATACAAGTCATAACTACTAAAGTCATCATTTCTTATAATTTAATGGATGTGGTAACATCGTTATAAAACATGGAAAAAAAATGGAAACACCAAATACTCGCCTCAGTTAAAACAATTAAAAACAAAATAAAACAAATAAAGGATGAAGAAGACAACACAAACTTAAATTTAAATAAAATATTTAAACCTCTCACTGATCCTCTTAATAAAATGGCTGAATCTAATTCATATAAAAGTGATATTAAATGCACTTTTGATACAAATGATTCATCACTGTGTAATTATTCCAACGGTTCACCCGACGACAAATTTCAAAGCTATAACTCTGCTAAAAGTGAAAATACATTAACCGATAGTGAATCAGAAAAACAAATACATTCAACGCCATTTAAAAATGAAAAAAAAGTAACCAATTTAGACACTCCCCTTCTATCAATATTAGAAAAACAAAATTTGCTTGATGAAAATAATACATTAAATGTACCATTTGGAGTACGGGATGAAAACAAGCAATTATTCATGGGAAACATACCAATCTCTTTTAAGGTTTTTGGTAAAACTTCTAGCGACAATGAAATTTCTTTAATGACCCTTGGAAATATAAACTACGAAATGACACCTGGTATTAAGGAACTTTTATTTAAAAAAAAGCCGGATTTAAATTTGGTAACAGAGAGAGATAAAATAGTTTATAAAGATATGTTACACAATACTAATGCTCACAAAAGAGATTTTAATCGTTTAGGCCAAATAAGAGGAGACAAAAGCATGAAGTACTGCCAAATTATAAAACCCTTATTTTTTGATCGAGATGAAGTGGAAAACAAAGCTATCAAGCGTGGAACTGGAGTTAAATCCCCAAGTTTTAAAAAAACCTATAAATCAAATACAGATTTTATTTATTGGGACGATCCTAATGAATTAATTGAAAGACTTATGCTTTTGGTGGCATCTAGAGATGCTGGTAACAGTAATCATGACAATGAAATTATTTCAATCATAGAAGAGTTAAAAGAAGCTGGTATAATTAAAGAATAAAATGACTAAGCGTTGCGAATATTTGTTTAGTCTTTAAGAATCATTCAAACATGAATGTCAACAAATTCGGCCATCACCTATATAAAAAACAGAAAAAAGATTATATAATCCAAAGCGAATGTTCTATAAAACAATCTAGTGATGGAAATTTAAACGCCCAAAATAAGATCCTTAAAAATTTGGAACATCCAATTGATCTGAATGACAGCGCAACCAAAGAATATGTTGATAAATCTCTCATTAATATTTTGAATAAAATTTCATCTAACACAAACTTGCTTATTGAATTAAATAATCGAGTTAATAAATTAGAAGTAATATTTAAACATTATAATAAACATGAGCAAAAAAAGTGTGGTAAATGAGATTCATAAATATGCAAGGGTAAATTTTCCTCGAAGACATGTTGTGATGAAAGATATTGATGACCTTTGGCAAGCTGATTTAATAGATATGCAAGCTGTTTCTAAATTTAACGGTGGTCATAATTTTATTTTAGCCGTTATCGATACTTTTTCAAAGTACGCATGGGCATATCCACTGAAAAGTAAAAAAAAAGAAGTTGTCACTCGAGCTTTTCAATCTTTATTACATAAAGGACGAGTGCCTAAACACCTACAAACGGACAGAGGCAATGAGTTCTATAATGACAAATTCAAAAAAATTGTGGATAGTTATAAAATAAATCACTACTCCACTTACTCTACTAAAAAAGCATCTATTGTAGAAAGATTAATCCGAACATTGAAAAATAAGCTCTACAAAGAATTCAGTTTCAGAGGAAACTATATATGGTATGACGAAGTTCTTAATAAAGTGATTGACATATACAACAATACCATTCATAGAACAATTGGTATGTCTCCAGCACAAGTAAAACAAAAAAATAAAGATATATTACTGGAGAGGTTCAAAAAGAATCTTACCTCTATCCCTAAAGAAAAATATAGAAAGAAATTGAATGCCAATGATTATGTGCGCATAAGTAAATATAAAGGCACATTTGAAAAAGGGTATACGCCGAATTGGTCAACAGAAATTTTCAAAATCATCAAAGTGCAAAACACTGACCCAATAACTTATTTATTAGCGGACATGAGGCATCGTCCAATACTAGGTGCATTTTATATACAAGAACTACAAAAAACTCAGCACCCTGATGTTTATCTTGTCGAAAAAGTTTTGAAAAAAAAAGCTAAAAGGTGTTACGTTAAATGGCTCGGGTTCCCTTCCAGTGAAAACAGTTGGATTAACAAAACGAATGTTTTATAAAGATTGATTATACATAATTGTAATTCAGTCTCCATCTGGTTATGACGGAAGATAGTCTTCTGAATAGATTAATCAACAAATTGCCATTTGAACTTCATCTACCAGGATATAATTTCTGTGGACCAGGAACTCGCTTAAAAGAAAGACTGGCTCGTGGGGATAAAGGCATCAATCAGCTGGACGAATATTGCAAACAACACGATATAGCCTACAATAATTCATCTAATTTACATAAACGGCGTAAGGCAGATATAATTTTACTAAAAATGGCGAAGACACGGACTACTTCTGCTAATGCTAGTCCCGGAGAAAAAATAGCAGCTTCATTGGTTAATAAAGCAATGTTGGCCAAAGTTGCTTCTGGTTCTGGAATGAAAAAGAATTTTAAAAGCATTGTATCTCACACTAAAAAGCAGATTCGTAAAATGAAACCAAAATGTAAAAAAATGGCAATAGAACTGGCATTTGCTGCAGCAAAAGATTTAACGAAAGATTTACCTATTAAACTACCACGAATTATTCCTTTACCAAAATCAGGAGGTGTTCTTCCTTTAATACCTATTTTTGCGGGATTATCAGCTGCTGGAAGTCTGGCTGGTGGAGTATCCGGAATCCTTAAAACGTACAACGAATACAAAGCTGCAAAAAAACGTCTTTCGGAGTTAAAGAGACATCATGATAAATTGGAAGGTTTAACTATAGGCAAAGGGCTATGCATTAAACCATATAAAAAAGGTTTTGGATTATACTTATCTAAAAAAAAAAAAACTAAATCAACGGTTGCCTAGTCGGGCTCTTACAAATATAGATTTATTGAAATATTGTAATAATATTCCTTACTTTAGAGGTGTTTTTATGAGAGATAATTTACCTAAAAGACCATATCCTATTGAGTGTGGTGTCGTCAATTTAGATAGCTCAATAAATCCTGGAACTCATTGGGTAGCCTATGTGAAAATTGACGATTACATTGAATATTTTGATAGCTATGGGAACTTGAGGCCGCCTAAGGAATTTATAAAATATATGATGAAGGGAAACATTCTATATAACTATAATAATCATCAAAAAAATAATACGTATAACTGCGGTCATTTATGCCTTAAATTTTTAGAACAGTTTTGGTGTAATACAAACAAATAAATAGTGGATGTGTTTTATGTTTTCTCCAGTTTAGTATAAATTGTAGAACAGTCTACGACTATGTCTATCTCATTAAGTTTTTCTGGAAAGAAATCTATATTAGAAACCACTTTTCATCCACCTCTATCTTTAAATCATAGCTATGAGTGCGGATTATTATATTTCTCTGTTTTCAATGTTATACCAAATATATCAGATGTTAACAATATATTTAGTTACGGTGAAAAAAATAAAAGATTAAAAATTCCAAATGGAAATTATGATTTACAAGACATTGCCGACTATTTAAATAGCAAATTGGATGACTGTGAACTCAATATTGAATCCAATTCAAATACTGCAAAATGTTCTCTTTTTTGCACAAAACCTGTTAATTTCCAAGTAATAAATAGTATGGGAAACATGTTAGGTTTTCGAAAAGAAATACTAGAAGCTAATAAATGGCATGTATCAGAGAATCCAGTGAACATTCTTCCAACAACAGTCATAAGGATCGAATGTGATTTAATACACGGCTCGTACATTAATGGTTTATCTTCCCACATTATTTATGAATTTGTACCAAACGTTCCTCCAAGCTTTCGGTTTATTGAAAAACCTAAAAATATTATATATTTTCCCGTAAAAGACAACAACATATCATCAATTACAGTAAAAGTTGTTGATCAAGAAGGCAATCTCATTGATTTCGGTGCAGAAGAAATTCAGATGAGCCTTCATCTACGCAAGCAGAAATGATTGTATTTGGTCAAAACACAAAAAAATATAATATTATATCACCAAAACCAAAATTAAAAAACGGTATTATCAGCTATGCTTTCAAAAGGCATAGACGTATCAGAAATCCCAAAGTAAAAAAAATAACAAAAAAGAATAAAGATTTTTTACGAGCTCTGGGTTTCAAAATATGAATATTCTCGATATTGATAATTCACCACATTTCGACAACTCTATTGAGAGTTACGAAATACATACATATAATCCATACAATAACAGTTTTAAAGCCAATGATGAAATACGCATATCTATCCAACAACAAGACATATATGTACTACCATCTGCCAGCTCTATTTACATCGAAGGACGTGCTACGGTAACTGGAAAAGATGCTGCAGGCCATCCTACTAAAAAACCTGTCAATTTTACTAATAATCCAATATCATATCTGTTTCAAGACATTCGATATGAAATAAATGGCGTAGAAATAGATCGTATCAGGAACTCTGGAATTTCTTCTACTATAAAATCATATATTTCTATGAATTACGGTGAGAGCAAAGTTGCTGCTGTATGGGGTTGGAATATAAATGGTCAAAATTCCAAAGATGATTTCTTTAGTGTTGTTATACCACTTAATAAAATGTTAGGGTTTGCTGAAGATTATAATAGAATAATTTTAAACTGCAAACATGAACTGGTACTTAATAGAAGCAGCACTAACTATAACAGTGTTATTATTGATAAAGATGACAGTATTGAAATAGATATACTGAGAGTTCAATGGCGCGTACCACATGTGAAAGTTTCTGACCGAGAAAGGCTTTCATTACTTAAATTTCTAGAAAAAGATAAACCTATACAAATGGCTTTTAGAAATTGGGACTTATATGAATATCCTTTGTTGCCAAGAACCACAAAGCATTCATGGTCTGTAAAAACGGCTTCTCAATTAGAAAAGCCTCGATATGTTATATTTGGTTTACAAACTAATAGAAAAAATAACAAAACTAAAGATAGTTCTACATTTGATCACTGTAATTTGACTAACGTTACATTATTTTTAAATTCCCAATATTATCCTTATGATTCACTAAACATAAAGTTCGATGAAAATAAGTATAATATATTATACGAATTATATGCCAAATTCCGTCAGTCTTATTACAACCTCCCAGCTGATCCGTTGTTAAACATTAACGAATTTAAAGAGAAAGCTCCTTTGTTTATAATAGACTGTTCACGACAAAATGAAAATTTAAAATCAGGACCAGTGGATGTACGTTTAGAAATTGAAAGTGCCCAAGAAATTCCAAATAATACAGCAGCCTATTGCCTTATTGTGAACGACCGGCTTGTTGAATACAAACCACTAAGTAATATTGTACGTAAACTAACATGAATGCAATTGTAGACGTACAAGGTTTCAAAACTGATTCTAATGAATTCATTGTAAAAGAAATAGCACTACAATTTGATAAACAAATAATAAATCTTGTATTTAAGCCACCCTTCCCGTTTTATGACTTAACAAAAACAGAAAAAAGACAAGTATGCTGGATTGAAAGAAATAGACACATTTATTGGAAAGAAGGACTTATACCGTATAATTATCATAAGATTTATATTGCAGAAATTTTAAGGAACTGTAAAATATATGTCAAAGGTTCAGAAAAAGTTAGATGGCTAAGGAAAATATTAGAACAAGATAATATAATGTATGACGGAATTAGTAAGTGTATTTTCGATCTAGAGGATTATGGTTGCCCTAGTTTACTAAGTTTGTATAGAAAGTATATTTCATGTTCCGATGTTTATTGTTGTGTATATCATACTTCATACTGTGCTCTAAGAAATGTAATTTGTCTTCAGAAATGGAATGTAGAAAATAAATGTTTTTAAAATTACCTATCTTTTTAATAAAATCCTATCCTATTTAATTTTAAAAAATAACCGTTCGGATTAAAAATAACTAGGGGTGCCTAATGCATAAGCACTCTTAGAATCCTTAAATCTTGTAAAGTTACAATAAGGATGGACGATTGTGCAAACAGCTCGATCCGAACTTAGCCCATTGATATCAAGAAGAATGCCAGTTGTGATCTATATAACGGAGAGAATTGGGGGTCATGCATCGCGAGCTCGAGCGAAGCGAGAGCGATGCAGATGCAGAACCCCCAATTCTCCCCTACTTATATACAAAAAGGAAATCTCAAAATGTTTGTTAGGACTAGCAGAAGTCAACCCTAAGAGGTCGTTAGCATTTTATAAATAACCCTGTATAAATCTGCACCAAGAGGTTTAAGAAACGATAGATATCATACATATTTATAAATATATTAAGATATATATATATCTGCCTAACACATGGACATAAGCTGTGTAACCACTTAGAAGCATATGTATTGCAGCGGAGATGATGTTTGATGAATTTTTACTTACTTTTTGGGCTCATTGTACAAATAGGGCCCTCGCTTCGGCTGGACGTGGGGCTCCACTACGATGACTTTCTTCGGATCATCCTCGTCCATAGCATAGTCTCCGAGTTGCTGTTTGCGGACCACGTTCTCGAATGTTAGCCTTAGGAAAACAGAGCACATCCCATTGTAGTCTCTATTTACTACGGTAAGCACTTTGGAACAGAATGGAAACAGTGAGTGTAGCGTGAGATTTTTTCGTGATACGCCGCTAGTGCGTAAGCGTGATTTTATATTGCAAAATGCTTCACTAACGCGCCATCAGGGGAGCTACGATTTTGCCACATAAATTTGCGTGGCGGGTTGGAATCCTACCATGCATATTCGAGCTACACCGTATCGTGGTTTCGGGTGGTAGGGCATATGAAACGCTCGCATAAGTATCTAACACTTTCAGGTTAAATAAATTGTGACAACTAAAAGTGTGTCCTTGAGAATTAGTTTCTATCTTGACCTAGCCTGCTATCTCCTTCGGCCACGTAATATCTGTAGACCGGCCGACGAATACCGAATGTACATTATAAATTTGTTAGTCGAGTCTGACTTGCACTTGACTAGTGTTTTATTTATTGTTATACGTCAAATTTTATACGAATTTGCCACTTGTATGTATTACTGTTTTAAAGATAGATTGTCAGTAGAACTGCCGGCTGCCACCGCTTGTGTTGAGGCTTAAAGGTCGGATGAATTAAATGTGAAATGCACGGACGGATGGACGCAAAGCCAAAGCTTAGTAATGTGGTCCCATTTTTTACTACGGAACCCTAACAAAAAGTAATGGAGCGAAGCGTGTAAGCACAATATACATTTTGTTGTGTAAGGCTTGATAGAGCTCCAAATTCCCTCAAAAACAGGCATTATCAAAGTGGTAAAAAAAATGCTATGCCAAAATGGGATTGGGCAGGCAGGGCCTTATGGCAAGGCTAGTATTCTGACATCTGTGGCCAAGGTAACCCGATGGCTGGGCAAATGTGTGTGTGTGAGTACACCACCTATTTCAAATCAAATTCCAATAATGGAAGAGGTTCTTTATCTGGCACGTATCGATGCACCAGTTTAATAGCTTTTATTTTGTATTATTTTTGTCACCACCCGACGCGCGACGGCAAACATTTTGCAGTGGTCGTGTTCACGGGTAGACACTAACGGTAAATCCGTTAAAGCTGTTTAATTTACTTATGTAATCATCGCGAATATCCTAGTTTTTTTCATTGGTTTTGGTGAAGTCGTTTTTGCACATCTTCAATAAAAGAAATGAGTAATACAGGGCCCATATTCTCTATTATTATTAAGATCTTAATTGGCAGTAGCACTCTACAAAGGTTTCAATATGTAATAAAGCACTAAGTCGATTATATACACATTATTTAGTTTTTGATCACCATCTTTGCTTACGGAAAACATTGACGTTATGAAATTCGACGTCATGAAACCTGTAACCGTCAGCTATTTCAGTGGAATAATAATAAAATGTATGTATTAGCAACAGTGTAACAGTATTAACTTTCAGAAACATATATAACAGTTCAGTTTAAACATCTGCAGACGCCTCGTTTGCCAAAACACAGACAGTCGAAATACCTACCTGATTTAAATTTGACCTTAGAGTATCAGCACTTATCTGGCGCTCCTCAATGCATTCATACATTATCCAGATGGCATGAGGCCGAATGAGATCAACGCAGAGAAACATGGTAATTTCATGGTTAAATTCATAGAATACAGGTAAAACCAGAGTTATTTATAGACTAAACGGGGCTATAAACTGGAAATTTTATTCTATTGATAAAATACATCTTGGACCACAAATGCTAAAAGACTATTTGTGCTCTATATTTTTAGGTGGCCTATTTATGATGCTAAAGTCAGTCTCTGAAGCATATCAAAATTAGCCATATTATTAGTGTAATACCTTTGCATAGCAATCCCCAAAGTTAGGCACTAGTAAGGTATCTTTAATGATAGACACACTTGCATACGATGATTCCGGGCGAGAATTACTCCACTCCATCTCTGCCGTGGGAGTCGTATAAGAGGTGACTAAGGGAAAAAAATACCTGAAGGTAGCAGTGCCTGCTATGGTTAGAACTGCTACCTTACACTGCGATACTTAAGACGCCTGGCAAGCGTGGGGATACAAGCCCCTCCATAATGAGAAAGGCTTTTTTCAGCAGTGGACAATCCGGCTGACACCGATATAACATTTTTAAATACATTAACTGTCTGTACTTATTGGCGGATTGATTTTGTATTTGACATTCTATAACTCGGTTTAGTTTTTTACGTTCCTTTTTTAGGGTTCCGTACCCAAAGGGTAAAAACGGAACACTATTACCGAGACTTCGCTGTCCGTCCGTCTGTCTCCAGGCTATATCTCAAGAACGGTGATAGTTAACAGTTGAAATTTTCACAGATGAAGTATTTCTGTTTCCGCTATAACAACAAATACAAAAAGTTGGCCAAGTGCGAGTTGGACTCGCGCACGTTTAAACAAAACAGGTGAAAATATTAAGTCTAATGTTGTATAACTAATGGTACGGAACCCTTCGTGCGCGAGTCCGACTCGCACTTGACCGATTTTTTTTTCATCTTATGTTGCCAGTGATGACTTACATTGACTTATTCAAAGGCTAGGCTATCAGCGCCCCCGCGCTAAAATAACAGACTTACAACAAAAGCACGCACCTTGGACTCAAACATGTTATCATAGACACAGTCACAGATGATTAAACAGCGTATTCCAGCATACCTAGGCTGTACATTAATCGCTCATAGTAAACCGTGTCAAATCTTAAATGAGCACTGTCACGACAATGATGTCATTTTCGATTGAATCCTAGCCCTTCCATAATTGAAGAACTAATCGAAAATTCTATGTTGTACGTAGAACAAACGTCGTATCAATCATTTGCTCGTTTAGGATGTCATTAATTGCTTATTGATTAAACTTTGTATTTATTGAAATAGGAACATTTTGGTGTGTATGTTTATTCATGGACCGTAGTGTTAACAGCAAATGCATAATATACATGTATGTTGATATTGGTCCCATCAATTGGGGAACAGGTACCGTCAGCTGCGCAGATATTCGGAAAAATGTCCAGTTCGTGCAGCTCGCATAAAGGGTGTCTGAGAAGTGGGAACATGAAGAGATGAAGAGTTATTTGTATATATTCAATAAATATCTTTAGCCACCTAATTATTTTTAAGGTTCCCAGAGTTTCATGTGTTCGCTATACCACAAAATAAATAGGCTGTATTTCTGAGCGTCCATAAACATTGCCTCAGCTAGGATTTAAATCTGGGAACACTTCACAAGGCAGAGTCATGGCACATTGAAGTACGTAAGGACATTTTAATGTATAATAAGTTTTGTTTTATACCAACGGTCTGCCTTTATTTAACAAAATACTATGAAAATACTATAACACTACAGCTACTACAATAAAAGCATTTCGACAACCTATAAGTCATAGCAGGCTCACAGGCAGTCCAAATGCTCCAACCTACTACCAGTTGGCAACGTGCCCAGCATGCTGGCAGCATTGCCCCGTTGAAATACAATGCTTATTCGTTGAGCCAAATATAGGTGCCAGCATTTTAATCGTCGAATCAACCAAGCGCTCAGAAAAGTTTTGGGAAATAAGTTAGGAATCGTTATAGAATACTTACTTGAAGGGTCGCACGAGTTTGCGAGGATCATCGGTGACGACGCGTATTTCATACCCAGGGAAGCTGTTCCGCAGGTGTTCCATGTCCAGGAAGGTATCGTTGAAGTCCAACGTCGCTATCTCATTTGGCATCCTGCGAATTTATGGACATTTTAGATAAGAAAAGTTAGTATTAAATCAATCATACGATATTTTTTAGCAAACCTTCGGTTTAATTGTGTTCTACTTCTTTATTTCCATTTTAGCTTGCCTGGTAGTATATGTTCTCAGATTATTAATAACTTTACTACAATCAATTTTTTTTTTAACAGATGAGTACCGAAAATTTTACTGCGTTGCTATTGGCCCACGTAATCAACCTAAAGGTCATTCCACACGAACTCTGTAGTTACATGTAGGTTTCAGTTCAACATTCAGTTGAGTCTTCGACTACCTGCGCGTCGAAAAATATTGCTTGTAACGAATCAATACTAAAGTTGCAACTTTTGAATTAGGGTAAGCAAAACAAAGATTGTTTTAAAAAAAATGTTCTAGCTTAGTCAGCAAATCGTCTCGTCATACGTTTGCCGACGTTTCACAGTGAGCTCAACCCAATTGAACTCGTTTGGTATCAAGTGCAGAGCTATGACAGGAAATAACAAAAGTTATAAAATTTATGAAGCTGAACTCTTTTGTTACAAGGACTTACTCTTTTGTTACTTTACTGAGGTAAAGTGGATAGATAAAAATGGTGGTCATGTCTCAATCATGTGACAACCAAGATAGAAACGTACGGAGTCGATGAAAAAGTTACAAAATATGTTAGAGCAATTTACTATTGACGTATCTGCAGAAAGTTCATCAGAAGGATGACGATATTTTTTTAAGATTACAAGAATTGAAGTAGAATTATTTGATTTATATGTTCTAGTGCATAATATATATACTATTACAATATAGTTTTATGTCACAAACGCGAACAGAAAATTTTGTAACGAATATACTAAGTATGCAAATTTAAATCATAAAATAATGAGGAAATCTTTTCTACAGTAAATTTTAGAAGTACTATTCAATAGGAACGGGCCTTAACAATTTCAAAACAAGAACAAAGGCATTGACCAATGACGGCAATGACCCATCTCACTCTGTCATATCGGAAATGTGCGAGAGACATTCTCAGTACTCGTTTGTTAAAAAAAAATACTAAAGTGGTTATATACATATGTGCTAAGAAAACTCTGATGACGGTGTGCCAATTTCGTGTTGATACACTAAGACATTGAAATATAACATATATTATACACACAGGCAGAACAACTCCAAATTTTAATTCACTTTTATTTACCGCGGTTGTTATGGTGTTAAAAATATATTCTTGGTTGGATGTTTGTCTTGGTAACGAGTCGACCGAAAGGTGAACGGCACCCATGGATGGCCAAGGATAACGAACAAATACCATTGTGTGCCCGCGTTACTTTCAATATGATGAATGTATTATGCATTACTGTAGCATTTTTTTATTGCTTATAGCTAGCCTTTGACAACTATCTCACCTGATGGTAAGTTATTGTGTAGTCGAAAATGTTGTTCAGATTAACCGGCTAATTGCTGGCTCTCTATTGCAACTGCCGCAATATACCGTTAGGTGCTTGGCGACAGATTTTCTAGTTGAGGGTGGTAGCTTTTCTAGCCAGGCGGGCATTCGCAAATGCCATACCATCATACCAAAAATATAACAAAAACAGTGATTTAAGTACCTTCTTAATTATAATGAATAGATTCAGGCGATACTTTGCGGAAATCCATATTTAATAACAACAAATATTTTTATAATATTTTAAGAAAACATCATGTTAATTTTTTAATAAAACACTATAAAATACAAAAATATATCTAGTGACAATTCCGCCTAATTTTCCTGCTAAGACGTAACGTCACAAACGCCACGCAGCCAAACCGGAAGAATTTTTCGACGCGTTTCGCTTCTTCCGGTTTGGCTGCGTGGCGTTTGTGACGTCACATCTTAAAATATTTGAAAAATATTTGTTATTATCTTAATTATACAATTATTAATGTATGGATTTCAAATAATTTGGCAAAAGCTATATCTATACCTAACTGAGCGAAGTATGCAAACATACTTGAACACACACTGCTAGTTAATTATTTTTTTACTAGACGCTATCCAGCATTAAGTTCTAAGCATGTCTGTTCAAAAATAATATATCTAATAATAATAATCAATCCATCATGTTCACAGTATATGGGGTTAGGAGGTATCATCCTCCAAAGTTAGGTTAGTACGGGTACATACAAAGAAGGTGAGCGTTTTTGGAGAATGGTTGGTAATTAATCCATGTAATTACATGTAATTCTTTTAAAGTGCATGCATTGCTGTATCAGCGAAAGTCTGGTGAGTGTAGTTGCCTAACAGCGTACGTACCGAGTGTCTGTTCTTCAGGCAGCTTGAATTAATGTGACCTTTATGTTACGATTATCAGTACTATAATATTATAAATGCGAAAGTAACTCTGTCTGTCTGTCTGTTACGCTTTCACGCCAAAACTACTTGACCGATTTGAACGTAATTTGGTATGGAAATAGTTTGAGACCCGGGAAAAAACATAGGATAGTTTTTATCCAACTGCGCAAAAAGTGGTTAATGTTTTTGCGCGATAACAGACATACGCGCGGGCGGAGCTGCGCCCGGAAAGCTAGTACCTTTATATATTCACTAGCTTTCTGGGCGCGGCTCCGCCCGCGCGTATGTCGGTTATCGCGCGAAAACATAATTTTTTTTTTGCGCAGTCAGATAAAAACTATCCTATGTTTTTTCCCGGGTCTCAAACTATCTCCATAACAAATTTCATTCAAATCGGTCCAGTAGTTTTGGCGTGAAAGCGTAACAGACAGACAGACAGAGTTACTTTCGTATTTATAATATTAGTACTGATTCGATTATATGAAGATGAACATCGATATGTAAATTTAATCCACCCCAGCAGACAGATGAGAATACGCAGAATAGAAAGATAAACAGTCACACACACATATAACACATATAAACAGTCACACACAAACATGTATAGGTATGTGTAGTGTACAAGACAGCAACCATTGTTAAATTATATAAATGAGTGCAGTCGCGACTCCTGAAGAAAGAGCTGGCGCCTACTGTAAAGAAGAGCTGGCGCCTGTATCTACCGATCGCATGAATTTCACGCTGAATTCCTACAGCGTTAAAGTATTTGCAATTACAGTTTAATTTGATAAGTTTTGTAAAAAATATTTACTCGAGTATATTTTTTCTTAAACATACTCGTAATGTATTTCATCAAAATGCATTTATTACGAAGATCGAGCAAAAATCAAACATAGGCAGCCCAACATACAAACTAATATACATATTTTTATATTATTAGTGGGTTTCGTTATCTTTGTGTTTGTACTATAGCACAGACTAGTCTGTGTCTAGACCTAACACAATAGGTCCAGTTATAATTTCAAACTGTGCGGCGCGTAGTCGTATAACCAATATTTGTTTTACTGTATGTGGCCTCATTTAAACTGTGAAAATCACGTGAAAAACACAGTATTGAGTCATCCAACACTCTTAATTTATAAGGTCATACACTTTTGGAACAAAGCGAGTTCTCAATGATACACGGATTTACAGCTACAATTAATATAACTCCACTAAAACGTCTTTTGTTTACATTGTAACGTTGCGTGTAGGCGGTAAGTCAGTAAGGCAAAGAATAAAAAATGCTCTACATACCTACTTATTTCTAAATATGATTACAAGCACTATCGCGTGCTTAGCGAAAATCATATCAAGGGTAGCGACATCATACCGAGAGTTAAGTGTTTGAAAAAATACTTCTTTCGATCAGATGAAGTCTAGTAGCCTGGTTGATGGCCCCGCACCGTCCCCTATGACGGTTAAAGTAATACAATTGGAGCACAAAGTTTCGGCAGAAATGCCAATGTCCAGGTGGCTGAGATGGTGTTAAGCATCCGACGCGATATCGGAGGACGCGGGTTCGATTCCCGCCTTGGGCAAAAAAATTTTGTACTCCAATAATTTGTTTGATATACCTACTTATGTTAATAACAAATGATTAAAATGTACCTGTCGATAACTTTGTCACATCATCATCCAAGTATGTAGTTATGTACTGTAACATCCGGATCGTCCACTGCTGAACACTGCCTCCCCTATTAAGAGGGTATTTGCCATTATCCCCACGTTTGGCAGGCGTCTTGGGGATCGCAGTGTAAGTTGGCAGTTCTTTAGAAGGCGCTGCTGCCCACCTTCCAGTATTTTCCCTTAGTCGTCATACGACACCCACGGGATGATATGGGGAGGTGCAATTCTAACCCGGCACCACACGGGGCAGTTGTAGTTATGTACCTTCCATAAATGCTCAAGTAGAAATACAGTCACCGAACACAGACACGGTGTGTTCCGGTAGTGAACCTACTAATACCTTTGGAAGCTTCATAATTTAACTGCAGATTGCATAGTAACCAAAGGCTTGTCTATGAGTAATAAAACAATAACTATTTGTCATGCAGGGATGCAAAGGTGTTATTTGGCACGAGTACATTTATTGAAACCCGAGGAAGCGAAATATTCTAGGAGAAAACACGACCAAAGCTATGTGATGCACCACAGTAACAGATAAGTGTATATATATATAAACTAATACCACTTATCCAACATGGGAAAGTGTTTTCACCTCACAAGCTCGCAAAGATGTTGTTTATCATTAGAAACCTGCGTGTAAAAGTGCTTTTTATCCGTTAGCGTAGAAAAGGTTTTTGAATTTCGAACCTCGATAAAAGTTCCAGAAAAATAAATTTACTTATCACTACATTATGTAATCTGTTTTCTTGCACCTAGCATTTTTCTCACTGTAGCTAGGAGAAAAATTGTGTGTTTTTTATAACAAGATTTTTTTCGTTATAATATATCTTGGTATAAATTAACACATTTGGTTCCCTGGCAGCAGAAGTAAATGTATCATGGAAGTGATTGGACACGAATTACGATGAAAGCCATACTCGAAATCAACACTAAGTAGTTCATTACGCGTCAGTCCGTAATAAATAAGAAGGTTATGGGACTATTTTTTCAATGTCAAATGAAAACGTACCCGAAGATAGAATACTCATCCTAGAAACCTTATTTACTATTCTTCTTAATACATTTTGTTTTAATATGCGGTATAGCATATTGAAAAGTAATACTTAGACGAGCTATACGAACTGATATATAATACTTAAAAAAATAAGAATAGACACCATATTATTTAAAGTGCATATTACTTGAAATAATCTCTCAGCATGTGTACTTCTGTGGCTACATAAGGAATAAGACAAGAATTGCTCAGCACATTCTCTAAATTTTTGCTGTACACTCTCTGCGTCTAAAGTTCAGAAGAGGAATGGAGGACATGAAATAATAAAGAAATAACTAATTCTTAAAGTGAATATTACTAAAAATTGAAATTACCTGGTGTAGTGCGCCTGACCTGGGTCACCATAACCCAATACAATATCGTGGAGCCACTGCGGCACCACGCACTCAGTATTCATCAGCTCGCGTATGGTCTCCAGGACAGCCTTGAAATTGTTTTCTTTGGGTTTCCGCCGCATCACGATGTTGAAGGTTTCGTACACGTCCTGTTCGAGATACACAATTAAATATATTGATTATGACAGTTTAATAACATAATTCACATGATCACTGAGTTGGCGAGCTGTTCAGAGAACTAAAAAACAATTGTGCGAAAAATAATAAGGCTTCGGTGCGTACAATACTTTATTTGTATTCGTTGATAGCTGCAACATATCAAATTTGACAAAGTTCCTATAACTATGTACTTTTTACGCTTTTTACACTGTGCTTATTAGTAGCTCATATCACTCGCTAAGCTTGAGATTTATGTCGACTACTACACTAGGTAAGATTTAGCCCCGTGGGGTGCCGGGTTAGAATTGCACCTCCCCATATCATCCCGTGGGTGTCGTAAGAGGCGACTAAGGGAAAAATACTGGAAGGTGGGCAGCAGCGCCTTCTAAATAACTGCCAACACTGCGATCCCCAAGACACCTGCCAAGCATGGGGATTATGGCAAATACCCCCTTAATAGGGGAGGCTGTGTTCAGCAGTGGACGATCCGGCTGTTACAGTACTACACTAGCTCTGGTTTTAAAGTCGGCACTATCACCAAAAATCAACTTTGCTTAATTGTTGAAGAAATAACTATTCTAATCATGTCTTTATTTTACAAGCTGCCTCGTCATTTAGTTCAGAACACAGCGATGCTTTCACTGTAGTTTGGAGGATTATCAAATAAATCCTACGTGCTTACGAACATCTACGCTTTGAACAATATGACTAACACACCAATATATTTAGTGTAAATATTGAGTAAATGCTTCAAAACAAACGTAACAAAAGGATACAACTACAGGAACAAATATTACAATGTTAAAAATTTCGAAAGATAAAGTCCGACTTTTCCGAATTGTAATTCTGGGTATATACACGTATCTGCATGCTTAAAGGTGAGTGTGTCATATTGCATTATGTGTTCAACAGACATGAGTGTAATTTCTATTATCTGTTATTTAAACCATACCATAGGAAATACTATTTTATTTTGCTTTATTTTAATTTATTTTAGCGCTGATTTATTTACTATTATTTTGTTTATCTATTACGAGGCTTTTACCTGTCACGCCAAATCTCATCGCTTAAGACCACCGTCTTTAGTATTCTTTATTTATCAGCTAATTATCACTTTACAAAAATCTAAATTCCCGTGGGTGTCGTAAGAGGCGATAAAGTAAAATACCGGAAGTTATCTTTCATTGTGATCCCCAACCCCCCGCTTAGAGGGGGAGGCTCAGTTCAGCAGTGGACAATCCGGTTCATATAGTAAGAGCTAAATTTAATCCTTATCAACGATAAAATACAAAATCAGAATGAAATAAATGTTGTAAGAAGCAAGAGTTTAACTGTCATTAACTCTTTTCAAGGTTGGATGTTTATAGATTTTGTAATCTCTTGAAGATAGACAGAATACATACGTATCACGTAAACACAGTAACATACGTACAGTAGGTGCGTAAGACGTAAACAGTAAACCGAAAGATCGGTGCTATTTTTAAAAGTAATAAAGCCGGTGCAATTACGTCTCTACAAAAGACATGTGCATGTTTCCTTCTGCAGTCTCTTAAGCTGCGCCAGTACTTTTAGGGCACATACCGAGTATAGTACGCGGAAACATTGGAAACTTTACAACATGATTGATGATGGTTTTATATGGAAAGTTACCGTATTTATATGGGAAGTAAAACTTGTTAATCATCTCAGTATCCGTTCGCGTTTTTACACATATGAAAGACCTTTTATAGAAGATAAGTATCATCAATAATAAATGTTATTCGGTAAGTAATATGATAAGATTTTAGAAGAATATAATATAATGACGTTAGAAGAATAACTGACGTAGCTCTCAGAATTCTAATTAAAGTAGCAATAGGCAAGCTACATGACACGAAATGCCGGACGCAAATAGCTAATAGCCAATGAATATATTCAGGCGTTACTTTGCGGAAATCAATATTTAATACTAACAAATAATTTTTAAAATATTTTTATATAATCTCATTCGGTAATATTCTAATTATGAAATGAAATACAGACTTTTATTGGCATATTTTATTTACATACTTCTTTAAGAAAATTAAAAAATTAAATTAATGCATTATTCTCCCAACAAAAGAATGCTTCAAAACATTTTTTAATTATACAATGTGTCCTGACCAAGGAGGTTTCAATCCAATTTAAGCGCACATTATCTATGGTGAGCGCGCTGCGCGCGCAACGCACTGTTTCGGTGACAATAGACCAATAACAGACTTTGTCCATTTTGGCGCTATTTCGTACATACGAATTTGAGTAATATATTGTTGGATAAAACTTTAGTAGCAAAAATGTCAAGCAACACCGACGATATTGATGAAAATTTAACTCCACCTGACATTCTAGAAATAGCTACGAAACTGACAAATAGTCTTTTGCCAGAAAATTCAAGAAAAGCGTATAGCCATGAGATTAAATAAAGTAGTGTATGCAACTGCATATAATTAGGTATTAAAACACTCGTGTAATCTCATTTTGAAACTCGCCTGCGGCTCGTTTAAATAAACTACACTCATGTTTTAATACCCTCTATTATATGACAGTTGTATAAACTACTACCTACCTATAAGAAAAAATTAAATTAATATTTTAAACAAACTTTTAAAAAATATCTTTCTCGATCTTGCGCTCGTAGAGTCAAGATCTCATGAGGATGCTTCGTGTAGAAACGAAACGCGTCCAAAATTCTTCCGGTTTAGCTGCGTGGTTTTTGTGACGTCGGCTTAACAGGAAAATTAGGTGAATTAACGCTAGGAATAAAGGGAATTGTCACTAGTTTATAAAAAAAATAAATTTTAAGTGATTTATTATAATATTAATTTAATGATTTCTTAAATAATTCGTAATACCCCTAACTTGTGGCGTTAAAAATACTATGTTCTTACAGTAGACGTCACTCGGCTAATAATACATGACCTTAAAACAATTTTCCTACCTCAGTTCCTTTACTAGCGCGGTCCAAATCCACCCTGTATTGATTGGGATCCAACAGTAGCCGGAAGGTCCTGGTGTCTCCATCTAATTCTGGCTTCGGTTCTGGGCCTTCTTCAATCACCCTCCCCGCGGCATCCAGCATACCTTCGACTTCACAGCCCCTTACGTAGACTATACCTGCCTGGTCTACCATGCTCCGACGGTAATCGTATTTCATACCTGTTTGTTAGAAGAAATGGCAAGTTTTATTGTATCATTCAAGGTCAAATAAGATACGACTATATGCTTTGTCAAATGATCAAAAGTGTGACAAGCAAGGTCTTAGATAATTCAAAAACTGTGCTAACATGTGAAATAAGTGCAATAGACGCATTCTATGCTAAAAAAACAGTGGAAGTAAAAGTCCGTTCGGAACTTGCGCATTCGGAACGCTACTTATTACGCTCTGATCCTACGTACATTATGAAGGACAGCGTATAAAATTCAGGCCATTCAAAATAAAACACAGTGCTACACTTTTAAGCTAATAACAATACAAAATTACAACGAAAGGAAAAAATATAGTCATGTGCGGGATTCGAACCCGCGCCATCCACCCCTACAGCCGGGGTTGCTCTGAGCGATAAGCCAACATGACATATGACGCATAACTCTAATTTGTCCTCTCGTTCTTAACAATCGTATGGGGATGGAGCGACACCTATAGATACATATTAGTTGTACTATAAATATACATACCAATTCCTTGTGTGGGCCTGACTGTGACTAGGAAACAGACATCATGCTTCCTCAAGTTCTCCCATTCGTGCTTGATCTCATCTCTGACGCTGAGAGTGACGGACACGTCCGCTCTCACTCTGGAGGGAGCTTTCTCTCCAATGTTGGGTTTCGCTACTTCTACCACGGCGAAACTTTTTATTGGATGCGCCATGCGAGCCCATCCTCCGAAGAATACAGAGTCGTCTTCCGAACGCCTGGAGAATGAATCTTTTGTTATCAAATAGTCCAGAACGGTGGAATCTTTATCCATTATTCTAACAGCAAAACTTTGCGTATGGTGCTATAGTCGAATATCGCCATAATGGATGCGTGCAAAAATTTAATTATGTATCAATATTTAACAAAATAGCACGACCCGAATGATTCAAGTTAGTGACCTGTAAAATAGTTAAGATAGGTGTAATTCCCATAGTCTTTTTACAGTATCTGTCTTTTCTTCGGATTATTGGACAGTCAGTGGTCTGTGAATGTAAACTTTTTGACCTATAAACTTAACCGCTTAAATCTTTTGTGCGAATTCGTACACCTATTGCACATGCATCTAATGCCGCATATACTTCGTAAGCTCGATGTTTAGAGGATACATCTGCTCATGCTCATTGCAACGTAGTGATTATGTTAGAGACCTTGGTGTAATCCTACATTCAGAACTACTTCTAGACAAGTACATTGATGGTATTACACCAAAAGCATCAATAACTTGGGAGTCATCATACATGCCACAAGGTATCAGAATATAAAGAGACCACAAACCGCCGAAACGCTGTCTAATATTTACCGCGATTAATTTAGTCGTTTTAGACCTTCGAGCATCCAGAGCTATTTTAAAATTTACATAACAGTGATTAATAAAATTTCAGATTGAGTTGAGATCTGTGTTCAGCATGACATTTCCGACGAAATCTCCAATCCAACCTACTCGAATGGAATCCTACTTTTGATGGATGATTTTGTAATATTGGTCTTACATGGATGTAAGTTTCTCAAAAGGATTAAAAGATCGAATATCTAGGAAAGCTCTAAATCGCACTTTGAAATTGTTATTATAAACATTAATGCTGAATTAGTAATTATTTTGTGGAAGTAAACCCTGCAGGGGTTTAGTACTGACTTAAACTCCGTGCAATATAGCCTTGGATAAAAATCGTATACGAGTAGGTTAGCAGTAATGTATTTTAGGAAGTCAGAACATACGTGAAATCATGCATATTGTTATAACCCACCAACTGTCAACCAATAGTATTACAAATGGTATTACAATATGGTGTATCTAACTGAAGTTTAGGAAGTTAGTTGAAGTATTAGTTACGGCGGAAGGTTGAAACCGTTATATAAAACAAATATATACACCTAGCAGTTTTAAGACAATACGACATTTGTCCTATTTTGTATTCAGATGACGGAAACAGTTGACAGAACCGGATAATTACGAATATAACATTTTTATGGAGATGTTAAGATGTTTCATCTTCAAAATTAGACGTTTTATAAATAACGTGATGTCTTAAATAAGGTATGACATCTTTATTTAATACTAGCTTTCCGGGCGCGGCTCCGCCCGCGCGTATGTCGGTTATCGCGCAAAACCGGATAAAAACTATCTTATGTTTTTCCCCGGGTCTCAAACTATTTCCATACCAAATTTCATTCAAATCGGTCCAGTAGTTTTGGCTTGACAGAGTAACAGACAGACAGAGTTACTTTCGCATTTATAATATTAAATAATAGTACTGAAGTACTGATGGTATAGCAACTTCGTTACTATAGACGACAGTAATACACCGTTCGTAACATAAATGACTAAGTATAATGCAGCAGAATACAAAATTCAACAAGCGTTTTCTCGTAGTACGTTAGTTACCTCTACTTTAATCATATGACATATGCAAGATATAAACACAGTTACACAATGGAGTGCACTGTCAATAGGAAAATGATTTGCTGCATGCGCACTAAACGATGTCTGGGTCATCAACATAGGTCTATTCGTTCTACTTTTGAAACTGTGTCAGGGGTGCGTTTAGGCGACTTAACCAGGATAAGATTTAAACTAGATATACGTCAAACACCCCGTTTACGGCCTCCTCGAGACGAAAATTTGCACAGGCTAAAATTTTATATGCCTCGTTTAGGCGCGTCCGCTTGGTTAATCTTCGCTACGTAGATTAAATTTTAACGACCTTTTGAGGTCGCGAAATTTTCGTCGGCTGTCAGATTTTAGCTATATGTCAATATGTCACTTAAATCATAATACCAAAGATTACGGAAGGGCGGGAAGACATACTATATAACAAGACAAGTTGTGTACATATGTTTGTGTTTTCCTGTAAGTATTCTTGTTGGATTGTTTTGTATTGGTTTTGGTTTAATTTTTTTCGACTTTATCGAGGGATTAGAGAATAATAATAATGTATTATATTTAATTGTATTGCATCCAGGAATTTTTATAATTTTTTCAAGATTTATGTATAAAATTATTAAAACTTTGTTCAGAATGTCAATTGAATTTGACAACAATAATTTACGTACGGCTATGACACCGTTTAGGGGGACCGCATCGGCGAAATTTTCGTCTGGTGAACATTTATTCTACTCGCCTAAACGCACCCCAGATGTTGTTATATACTGTTGTTGTACAAATTATACGTAATTTTTGTTCTCTAAGCTCCTAAATTCTCGTCAGATCATCACTAGAACGTTACCATGAAGACATATAATTGCTACAAGGAATATTGATAGAAAGAAAACTATCTATATAAATTAAAATCAATTGCCGTGTCTCGCAAAAACTCGAAAATGGCTCGACTGGTTTATTTATTTTTTTGGTTTGTTCGCCTTATTATTGTATTGGTTAAGGGATGAAGAAAATGAGGAAAACCAAGTGGAAAAGAGAAAAATTAGATTTAATCGAAATTTTGTTTGGGAACTATCGCTAAAAATTCTTGGCTGTGACAGCTGACAAAGTGAAAGTTTATGTCACGCGTCACTAAATATGACTTTTGGTTTCATTGCTGGGTTAAATTTGACTTAAAAATTACCTTTAAAATAAATAGAACTTTGGTGTGACATCTATCA
This sequence comes from Plagodis dolabraria, assembly GCA_963854805.1. Taxonomy (NCBI): domain Eukaryota; kingdom Metazoa; phylum Arthropoda; class Insecta; order Lepidoptera; family Geometridae; genus Plagodis; species Plagodis dolabraria. The sequence continues at coordinate 15,072,184 of OY978459.1, read as the reverse complement.
GTGACAGTGTATGTCGCATTTATCAGTTTTGAGGTTATATTTATGCTACAAACAAATTTATATTAATAAGTAAGAAGGTAAAGTACTAGCAAAAAAAATATACTTACCAAGGTGCTAATCTGTAGACGGCGTCTTCAATATCTTGCCTTATTTCATCTGTAAATGAATGTATCGTTTAGTAATTTAGTTGTTTGATTTGCAGTTGAAAAATTACTCCTATTCCGTAAGGCTTGTTCAAGGTCATTTTAATTGTATTATGGAACTATATGTATATCCGTTAGTTCGTAAGCCTAGGTGAGGTCACTTTAACTTTGTTGCCGGGCTGAGTTGGCCGAAAACTTTTGCCGTAATTTTCAGGCTTCTATGATGTCAAGTGCACGACTATGGAGGTCAATGTTTCCATTGCAGTTGGGTTTTGCTGACGTTCTCAATATAAAGATTGTAATCGGATATTGTTAGCAAAATTATGTAATTATTTTACTAATAGTCATCACATAGATATCCTGTATATGAGCGAAAAACTGTCGCGAGTTTTGTCCATAATTATTATTTAGGACGCGGCTAGGACTCTCGTAATATTTATCAGATATAGCTCCGACCAGTTTCGAACTTATTTGAAGTTCTTCGTCTGGGAGTATATGTATGTTTTTGATTTACAGGACAGAGGTGTCTAAACACATAAATTTAAGTATAAGTCCCGTGTAATAAGTGGGGAGCCTATCGTCACCTACCGGGCGTAGTTGCGCACTCTGAATTGCTACTGAACACTTATTTGTCAGAATTATCCAATAGTTATTCGACACAGGCATAGGACCCAGGTCTTCCGAGATTCCAAAGCGACTTTTTACACGACACGGGCGAACTACTAGACAAGTAGACAATATAAGAACAACTGTATTCATCATCTTCCTACACATATCGCACGTGTGCGGGGTCGGTACAATATTTTTTAACTAATAACAAAAAGAGCGATACTAGAACATGTGGAAAATTTTGGCTTGGGTGTTATAGCCGGCCGCCTACCCGACGTCCACCTTTCTAGGAAAATATTGATATTCTTATTTTATACTCACACATGCAGATAAAATGTTTTTTTATTAGTCACGGTAGTGAGTCACAAGCAGAAGCATGGCTATAAATAAAATAACCCATAACGTAGGTGTATCTACGTCAGAGATAAACCATAAAAACGTTAATTTTATGGTTTGCATTGCTATTTTTATTGCATTTGAAAAACTAGCTCTTATAAACAGAAGGTGAAAACACCGTTGGGTATTTGGCAATAGATATTCGAAGCTAACAGCTAAGCGATTCATAGTCTTAAATATATACAGGTGTATGTTTAAGGGTCGACCCAATGCCAAAATTACGCAAAAGAAGTATTTTCAAACATACTTTTTGATGGTAACGAACGTAAATATTACAATTAAAAAAATATAGGAGGCAGGGGATAATCTTGTAGAAGTACAGTAATCGAATAGAAGTTTATAAAAAAACCTCATAGCATAGTTAAAAAAATTAACAGAAACTGCGCTAAAAAAACTGTTTTAATTCGAATGCTCAGAATTATCAGCGACCACCCCACTTTTTTTAATGAAAATAATAGCTAGACTATGTACCTAATGTTTTACTCGAATAATCCGTTAATTATTTTATTACAAGTATTTGGAACAATTACGTAAAACTTCACTGAAAACTGTACCCTAAACTTCAATCAACGACTAAAACGGGCAATTTTCGACTTTCGTGCGATGGAACAAGCAGTAGTGAAAAATGTTTTTTTCCTGGCATTGGGCGCACTCTTAAATTACGATCCTTCTACAAACCATTCTGATTATCTAGATCGAATATTCCTCGTCCTAGGTACTTCTATATCGAAGACGATTTGAATAACTACAGTCAGTTATTTCATTGACTGGCTGACTTACACGTGCTCTCCAGTCTGAACAGATTGAAATTCCTGAGCAAATAATCGTGCAGAGTCAGGAACTGAAGGTTCAGCTTAGGGAGCGCCAAGCAGTTCTCGCCGCTGTATATTTCCGTAGGGACGACATTCTCGTCCCATATCACGTCTTCGGTTGGGTAGAGTGGCATGGAGTTTAGTTCTTCTAACTGAGATATCCGCCGCTCGTGTCTTGAGATCTATATCAGAAAAGCATAGTATGTATAATGAGCTTTCATTATTTGTTCATGGTGGTAGGGTACTTTTGGATCGCATGGCATATTAATAAAGAACGAAGCGCTAATAGCGAAGTTTGCTAAGCCATTCTGAACCGACCAGCAAAGTTAAGCAACGTCCGCCGCGGTCATGAGTTGGATGGGTGACCGCTGGTGACATTACTATTAAGCGCTTGCACGTCAAGCCGGCGGTCCCGGTTGTTGACCTAGGATGATAGCCGTTACAGCATGGTGGTAAACAACAGAGAAAAGTGGTTTCTTGTATTTTAGCGATCTAATATATAAATATTCATCATCATCATCATCAGCCGGAAGACGTCCACTGTTGAACAAAGTCCTCCCCCACAGATTGCCACAAAGAACGGATATTAGCCGCTTGCAACCATTGGCTAACAGCGACTTTCACGATGTCGTCAGTCCACCTAGTGGGGGGCCTACCAACTCTACGTCTTCTTAGGTGGTGTGATAACCACCGATCTAAATATTAGAACGCTAAAATACAAGGTTATGTTAAGAATATACTTTATTGATTGTCACTGTACCATGTAAGGTTGTATTAAAATTTGATAGCGATGACACGAAAGAGCAATGGTTCTGTTGTATGCTCTCAGTGCTATTGTCTGCTGAAAAAACGGTGTTTCAACTGTGATTAGGACATGTTGCGTAATGGACAAACAGCGATATTGACGAAAAGCGTCATGCGAACGGTAAATAAATCATCCTGCAATGCTTTGGCATATCAATCATTTTAGTTTAGCACCGGAGCGACTCGTTATGTACACCGTGTACCACCGAGATCCAGTGCGACCTGAATATCTTGGAAACGAATGATCAAGTTTTCTGACAACGCAACGTAGCTAAAAATTAATGCCGTCGCGTGGAGTTAAAATATATTATTAAAATAAATTTTGTCTGCAAGAAATAAATCACAGAAATCCGTCGTATTATATCATCCATAGCTTTTCAATCGTTAGCTTTTAATCGCACATCTGGCCATAATTCTAGTGGGAATTTAGAATGTAACGTTTAAAATTTATACAGGGTTATTGGTAAAACGCTAACAACGTCTTAGGGTTGAGTTCTGCTAGTCCTAACAAACATTTCGAGATGTTTTTTTTTGTTATGAAAAATTTTTATATATATTTTTGTGTTTTAATGCCTACTCTGAGCCAAGAGCGCCCGCCGCGGCAGTACTGGACCGCGCCATACGCGCCTAGTTTTAAATATATACATCGAGCAAGGTAATAAAAAATATGAAATAATACATTACAGGCATAAGCGCCTTTTAACATCAGGTGGTCCTCGTACTTATTCAGTCAAAAAACCATAAAAAAACACATAAAATATTTTTTTAACAAATAAAATTTATCTCAAAATGTTTGTTAAGACTAACAGAAGTCAACCCTAAGAGGTTGTTAGCGTTTTACCAATAACCCTGTATATGATATATGTATAGACTGAGAATTAAATTGCTTATTTTATGAATGATAGAACTTTTTCCGCTTTTCTAATTTATTCTGTTTATGACCTTAATGCCTGTTCATCTATTCATCATGCAATTTTTACTACTTATCTGATAGATAGCAATTTTTCATTATAACAATGTTTGTTTTTGTCGAGTTTCCGATAAAAGATAAGGCCATCTAAGTTTATTAGCATCTCTGCGTCACATGATATCAAAGTAAACGATAATGCATCGCAAACAGACTAAAAATACGTCATATACATATTAGTTTATACATACCTAAAACCACATTATGTTAACTTTTTAACTGATTCAAAAAAAGGAGGAGGTTTTCATTTTTGACAGGGTGTACCGATTTTGATAATTCTTTTCTTATTTGATAGGTGATGCTTGTCGTGTGGTCCCATTTAAATTTCTCACTCCAATAACTTTGTCAACTTCAGTTATTGGAGTGTAACTCAAAGACGCGCGTAGGAGAGTACCCTAGAGCGAGTCCCTACACGTGGTCCCCGGGTGGTGCTAATCAGATGACATATTGGTGGTAGGCTTCGGCCGAGGCTAGTGACCACCCACTGGACAAAGCCACGCCGCAAAACGACCCAGTCGTGTTCCGGCGCGATGTCCAGTGACGCCGTATGAAAGTCGGGTCAGAACAGTTGCATCCCAAGTAGCCTGAATAAGAAGTACATCGTTCAGCCGCATTGGGCGACTAGTCGCGGAGGGTAGCGGGATCCGAGGCACGGTGCACCGCTGGCCGACCGCAGGTAGTAGGGGACCCAATTGTGACTTAGCTACTCATGAAAGGCTGTCCCGCCAACTGTGAAAAATCCCAGGGATGCGCCATCACGCCGGTTGGCGACCGGGTGAGAGGACGTGATGGACATCTCTGGGGGGGCTCGGGCGTCCCCGCAGTCTCCAGACTAGTCTCCCGTCAATGTGTACAGTTTCGATGTGTTTCGCGGGTTCTACTGGGCGTAATGCCTCGTTCTACTGCCGGCTTTCAACCTTTTTACTCCCAACGAACATGAAGAAAAACGGAAATAAGAGAAAGTTAAAACAGCGGCTGCACTCCCTCTCACTGAAAGTGCACCTCTGCAACATAAGAGGTTTGCACTCTAATCTCGTCCCTGTCCATTACCACCTGGAGACAGAAAAACCTCACCTCTTGTTTCTCACGGAGACGCAGATTGGTTGTCCATCCGACGTGTCGTACCTTACTTACCCAGGGTACACCCTGGAGCACAACTTCAAATCACACGCGGGTGTATGTGTATATGCCCGGGATGACATCTGCATTCGGCGTCTCCGGAAATATGAAGACCCCTTGTTTTCTGTACTTTGGGCGCTGGTGGACACAGGTGTTGAGAAGATACTCTACGCTTGTGTCTACCGCTCACATAGTGGAGATCAGGTGACGACCAGGCTCACCGAATACCTCAGTGAGGTGGCGGGCGCAGCTCAACAGAAGTACCCTACTGCCCAATTGGTGTTTCTGGGGGATTTTAATGGCCATCACCAGGATTGGCTATACCCATACCAGGACACCAACCATGCCGGTAGAGAGACGCGAAAGCTAGCTTTAACGTTAAATCTCACACAGCTGGTCCAAGGAGCCCCGAGGGTACCTGATGTTGAGTCTCACACAGCCTATTGCCTGGACCTTCTGCTGACAACTGATCCAGACCGTTACTCGGTGTCGGTTAATCCACCGTTAGGTAAGTCCGATCATTGTCTGGTGAAATCTGTATCCGTCTACTCCCCGCCCGATCCTAGCCCTCGAGGCACCCGGCGGATGTGGCGATACAAGTCAGCAGATTGGGATGAGATGCGGTCTTTCCTTGCGTCTTATCCTTGGCAGTCTGTGTGCTTCTCTTCTGGTGATCCTACCGCCTGTGCAAATGCCGTGACTGATGTGTTGCGCTTAGCAATGGAATACTTCATTCTATTCTCTGACGTACCACTGACCGGCAAAGCTCGCCCATGGTTCAGTCCTGTATGTGGACGCGCTGAGGCGTTGAAACATCAGGCATACCTAGCCTGGGTTGATGCTCGTAAGCATAAGGCAAAGGACATTCGCCTAAAGAAGAGAGCTTTTAACAAGGCTGCCAAATCCAGCAAAAAGGTCTTACTGAAGGCTCGTTTTGACCACATTGGCCGAATAGGGAACAAACTTGCTTCGTACCCAACGGGTAGTAAAGCGTTTTGGTCCCTAGCTAAATCAGTTGAATCGAACTTCTGCCGCCCCTCACTGCCTCCACTGCAGAAACCTGATGGAACGATGGCTCACACCGCTGCAGAGAAAGCAAACTTGTTTGCCTCTCTGTTTGCGGAGTCTTCACGTCTTGACGCTGGTACTGCAACTCCTCCAATACTACCACGAAGCAAAAATGTCATGAACGACATACACATTCGCCAAAAGGAAGTTCGTAAGACACTACGCAATCTTGACGTGAATAAAGCCAGTGGTCCTGATGGTATATCTGCGATAGTTTTAAAAACTTGTGCGCCTGAGTTGTCTCCAGTGCTAAAACGCCTTTTTCGGCTGTCTCTTGAGACTGGTGCAGTGCCCAAATCGTGGAAGCTTGCTAACGTGCAACCCGTGCCTAAAAAAGGTAGTCGCGCCGACCCTGCCAACTATAGACCCATCTGTATCACGTCTATACTCTGCAAGAGTATGGAGCGTGTTCTCAACTGCCGGCTCCTGGCATACCTAAAAGCGAATGACCTCCTCAGTGACCGTCAATACGGGTTCCGCCGAAATCGGTCTACTGGGGATCTTCTAGCGTATGCCACTTATATCTGGAATGAGGCCATTGAGAAACAAGGGGAAGCGCTTGCCGTCTCCCTAGACATCTCTAAGGCCTTTGACAGGGTCTGGAATGACGCCCTTATCAGCAAGCTTCCCGCTTACGGCTTGCCTACTGGCTTTTGTGCGTGGATATCAGACTTCCTGAGGGATCGATCATTACGAGTAGTCGTTGACGGCTGCTCGTCTGATCAAATGGGTATTAATGCCGGTGTTCCCCAGGGGTCAGTGCTCTCTGCGACGCTCTTCCTGCTGCATATCAACGATCCCATACCCTTTGGGTATGCAGACGACAGCACGGTTGTAGAGAGCTATACATCTTCCGCACGAGCCAGTGAGCTGGAGATCCAGAGACTCAGAGCAGCTATGGTCGAACGCTTGAACTTATCCCTTAAGGCAGTCTCCGACTGGGGCGATGCCAACCTGGTCAAGTTCAATGCCAATAAGACCCAGGCGTGTTTGTTCTCTGCCAAAAGGAGACCATTTCAACTGTCTCCAACTTTCCGAGATGTATCCGTGCCAGTCACAGACCATCTAGACCTTCTTGGTGTCACTCTTTCGTCGACTCTTAATTTTGGATCGTATATTGAGTCAAAGGCTCAGTTGGCTGCAAAAAAACTTGGTATCCTCTCAAAGGTGAGACGGCACTTCACACCGGAACAGATGCTCACTTTGTACAAAGCGCAAATAAGATCCTGTGTTGAGTATTGCTCTCACCTCTGGGACGGCTCTGCTAAATACCAACTCGAGGCACTTGAGTCGATCGAGAGACGTGCCAAGAGGTTAATAGGCAGTGACTTTCTTTGGGAGTCTCGGCTACAAAGCCTCGAGCACCGCCGTAAAGTCGCTTGTCTATCCGGTCTTTTACCGGATACATTTCGGTGAATGTGCACAAGAACTACACGACTTAGTTCCGCCCTCCCCCTTCTTCCATCGGACGTCCAGACAAACGGAGAAGCGCCACCCGTACATGGTTGATATTCCCAGTACTCGTACTGTTAGGATGGCGCGCTGTGGGTCCTTTTTAAAAAAAACACTTTTAATTTGCTGAAAACTAATTTAATTACACTGCATTACTTGTATGAAAAGTTAGGAAATTACATTAAATAAGTATAGGTGTTGACCGGACAAAAGTTAAGGTTCGACTGCTTTAATAATTCTGGAAAACAGTTTTATATAAGTTATATAATGCTTACATTGCATTTACTTAGAACTAAGTCCGTTCATAACATCTCCCCCTTTAAGACGGAGATTTATCTCATTAAGATAAACGTAGTACATAAAAAGTTGCAGCAAAAATATAACTCTAAAATTAAAAGAAAGTATTTTATAACTAAAATGCAACTTATATGTTTATCTTTATTACTATTCTTATTAATTATATATAAGCCCAGAAATAGAAATAAGTGTTTATTTTAACCTTTAATATTTAATAATTACTAATATTACGAGACGTTGAGTCTTTAACAAAATGTCTAAATAGAACTTTATTTTTACTTTTATTTATTTCTATTTCAGGCAGACTTTTTATAGACTTCCTGTCGCATTCAGTAGATTCACTCGATATTTCAGATAATTCTATAGATGAAGTTATTTTATTTTCATGTTGGTTTGACTTCTTATTATAGCACTGATTAAAGATTTGGATGCAACAGGATGTTTTACAATTATTAGAAACACATCGTTTATAAATTTTATACACAATATAAAAGAAAATTATTGCAATAATAACATAAGTCATTTAACAATGCGTAATTTAATCTATCATCTGTTATACCTATGTATAGCTTAGACGGATGGATAAGAACAAATGTTTTCAAATTATATTCATCCTTTGAAGTAGGTAAAGGTAAGCTTTTATAAATGTTAAACTTAATGGGATTAATTAAAGGTATTCTTATAACAAATATAATCTTATTATTATAATAGTATGACGTTAATTTAGCTAAATCAATAATTGTATGAATGTTCTCCAAAGATAACGAAATTGGAAACTCTACGTGTTTTTTGCTAAGTTTGCTAGTTGAAAGTTCATTGTACAACTTAGTAGGAGTTAAGACGTAAGGATGCAAAATATTCGCTTTTGCAAACAAAATAGAGTTCAAAATTGTGTCTAGTATATTGGACACTGATAAGAGAGAGCCTTCAATTATATTAAAAATAGAGTTTATTTTAGCTACATTGATAAGGTTAGAATTAATCTTAGAGTTTTCGGTAAAAATATAGTTTAGCTTATCTATTTGTTTATTTAATCTAATTTCATTATTACTTAATTGACGAATTGAAGTATTAAAATTATTTATAGTTGATTGAACAACGTGAATGTTGTCTTTCATTAATAAAAATATTTGATTTTCATTTTGCTGACAAGTGTTAATGGCTTCATCATATTTTCTTGCATCGTCAGCGTCTAAAGTACCAAAGAAAAACTTAAGGATCTCGCCACCAAATTCTAGTGACCTTTTAAATCGATTTGGATTTTCTACAGAAATAAGATGAGATAATGAGTCATACTTAAGATTATTAGCATTAATTAAAATTTCTAAGGGATTAATAATGTCTTTACAGTCAATATTTAAACCAGCTACGTTTTGAGCTTTTTCACAAAAATGAGACATACTTTGAATAGAATGATCTATTTTAGTTAAGTAAGGCTTTATGGGAATCATTTCGATATGAGTTACAACATGCCAATAGTCATTATAAAAATATGCAATAGAAGTAGGGTCGAAGAATAATCCAGGACTATGCAAAATAGGTTCAATCGGTTCGGAATAAGTCGATTGAAGTATATACCTGAAACAATTATAATAATTTTATGCAGGTTTAATTTCGTTAATGTGATATTTTACATGTTTTCTGTTTATGCATAACGTTACATTATTTTTTTCCATTAACTTTAATTATTTTATATGGTCCCTTCCAAATTGGGGACAAGGCTTTGCGTAGCCTATGGTGTTGTTTAACATAAACCATATCTCCGGTTTTATAATTTTTCTCACGGGAAGAGGCATCATAATAACGTTTTGAAGACTCCTTACTTTTATTAATATTTTCTAAAGCTTTTTCGCGAGAGTACCGCATTCTGTATTGCAACGCGCGGATATACTCTTGATAAGTAGTATCATTATTTGAATTATAAACACTACTAGGGATAGTTGGCTTATGGCCATATAACAATTCAAATGGTGTAAACTCCGTAGTACAGTGAGGAGTTGTATTGTATGATAAAATTGCAGTTGCAAGGTAGCAATGCCAATCATCTTGATTATCATTTACGAAGGATTTTAAATATTCCTTAAGGGTAGCATGGCTACGTTCTAATGCACCATTTGTTTGGGGATGATAAGGAGTAGAAAATAAGTTTTTAATTTTAAGAATTTCAGTTAATTGTCGAAATAGTTCGGGTGTAAAACAAGATCCTTGATCAGTGAGGATCATTTTTGGAAAACCGAACAAAGAAAAGAAGTGTATGAGATTTCGCGCAACCTCGTCAGTAGTTGCCGTAATCATAGGATAAGCACTTGAAAATTTAGTTAAGTCATCCTGTAAAGTAAGTATATACTTAAACTTCTGAAGGCCTGCTTCAGGCAAAACACCCACAATATCTAATGCCAATCTTTCGAAGGGCTTGGTGCTAGATGACGTAATTACCATTGGTGCTTTATTTGAGCTTCTTAAGGGCTTATTGACTTTACATTGATTACAATCCTTTATAAAACGTTCAACGTCAGCACGCATGTTTTTCCAAAAATAGGATTCCTTAATACGACTTAGCATGCGTTTTATACCCGGGTGACCAGCTATGGTTGTCCCGTGGTTTTCCTTCAAAATATTTGGAATTTCAGTAGGTGAAGGATATTGGATTTGATTTTTGTAGATATGCACCTTAATATTAGTGCCATGAAACATGTACGATATCATGTTGTAAACTTTAACATAGACGAGTTTAGTAAAAGGTTCGGAAAAGTCGGAAATTGCTAATTCTTTTTCGTAGTCTTTTTTCGACATAATTTTATCACGTAGTTTTCGTAATAAATTATAGATAATTTTATAAGACGTTTCATCAAAATGGTGAACCTTAGTGTAAAGGAAATAGAGTTGTTTATCGTTAAATTCAACCGATCCTACGGTCTCAGGTTCCCTTTCTTGTGATAAGAAGTCAGCCGAATTATTTAATGCTGACAAAAATTGTTCGCAATGCGGCATAGAATCGTCGAAGTCCAGAGATGCTGGACACGCAATTAATTTTTGTTTAGCAGAATATAAGCTTTCATTGTGCTCTTCAATTTGAGTGTCATTAGAGACTTTATTAGTAAATTGCCTTTTGAAAAATTGTTCATAAGTAGTTTTATTAATTTTCGTATGAGTGATGGCATTAACTGGGTTACGAGACAGAGCGTCTGCGTTAGAATTTATTCTACCAGGTTTATAAACGATTTCGTAATCGTACTCTTCGAGTTTTAATCGCCATCTTAATAAACGTCCACCAGGATCTTTGGCGTTGAATAACCACGTAAGAGGCCGATGATCCGTGACGATTTTAAATTTGTACCCATAAATATAGGGACGGAAGGTATTCACACCGAATAAAATAGCTAGTAATTCCTTCTCTGTCGTAGAGTAATTGCCTTCTGCCTTATTTAAAGTACGCGACGCATAAGCTATTGGCTTGTCCTTACCAATTTCGCCTTGAGATAAAACTGCGCCGACAGCGTAGTTAGAAGCGTCCGTAGTAATTATGAAAGGTTGAGTAAAATCAGGGTACTGAAGCAGAGGGGCAGAGATTAACTTCTGTTTAAGAAGATTAAATGCTAGTTCTTGCTCATGGGACCAATGAAAAACTGTGTCTTTCTTTAATAACGAAGTAAGTGGCTTTGTCATATGAGAAAAGTTCTCAATGAAACGGCGATAATAGCCTGTTAAGCCAAGGAAGGACTTTACGTCTTTTTGATTTTTAGGTGCTGGAAATTTGGAAATAGCCTTGACCTTATCAGGGTTAGGCGAAACACCTTTATCTGTAATAACATGCCCTAGATAAGCGACTTCACGTCGAAGAAATTCGCATTTGTCGGGCTGTAACTTTAAATTTGCTTCTCTAAATTTGTTAAATATGAGTTCTAGCCTTTTTATATGTGTATCAAGGTCATGTGAGTATACTATGCAGTCATCTAGGTATATATAACAGTGTAGACCTTGTAGGCCAGTAAGGACAGTATTCATAAGCCTTTGAAAAGTGGCTGGGGCATTTTTTAATCCAAACGGCATCCTTGTATATTCAAAATGACCGGAAATACCGTTGGTACTGACACTGAAGCTAGTTTTGGCAGTGTCCTTGGGATTTAAACATAGTTGATGAAAACCAGAAGCAAGGTCAAGGGTTGAGAAGTACTTAGAATGACCAAGTTGGTCTAAGATGTCTGTTATAAGAGGAAGAGGATAAGTTTCTGACACAGTGACATCATTTAATCGACGATAGTCGATGACAATACGCCATTTCTGCTTACCAGAGGCGTCAAGCTTTTTCGGAACTACCCATACAGGAGCATTCCAAGGAGAAGTCGAAGGACGGATAATATTTTGGTCAAGCATTTTCTTTATTTGCTTTTCGACCTCGTCTTTATGAACTTCCGGAAAACGGTACGATTTTACATTAATAGAGGGTGCATCCCCAGTATTAATAGAATGCTGAATTGCATTTGTATGCGTCAAATATTCGCCTTCGAGATGAAAAATATCAGTATATTTAGAAAGACATTCCATTAAAACTTTCTTCTCTTGTGAATTTAAATGCGAACTACGAATTTGTTCAAGTACCTTTTGTGTGCGATCAATATTCAAAGAACTCAACTGATGAATGAGTTCATGTCGCGAGGTATCTATTTCTGATGATGGGAGTTCGAATGACGTTAAATGAACTTGAAAATCATTTAATTCAATTTCGGAGTTAGTTGTATTCAAAACAGAAATATTGACTCTGTTATTAGGCTTTATACAAACGATACAATTAGCCAAAAATACACCGTCACTAATTTTCTGATCCAGTACTAAAGCTTCGCTTCTATTTTCAACATCCTCTATGTTGCTGACTGGACATTCGATGACCATTTCTGACCTCGGAGGTATAATATATGATGGCTTGCTAAAGCAAATAGGTATCAAATTACCTTCTAAATTTAGGGAATTGGTAGAATATTGTATGTCAATTTTAAAATGTTGAATAAAATCACTACCAATTATACCATCATAATTTAAGTGAATGGCATCGTCAATTGCGTGAAACATAAAATTAAACACAATATTTTGTGTAGGAGAAATTCGATATTCAAACTCGAGTTCAATAGAACCTAGCGATTCACAGGTTGAGTCGTTGTCACTTAACCCTTTTAGTGTGACGATAGTTTTTTCAAGAACTGGGCTTTTCAATAAACTTGAGAGTTTCACAATCGAAACTGAGGAGCCAGTATCAATTAATAAGCATAAAGGCTTATCGTTCATATTTGATTTCAAATAAACGTGAGGGAGAGAAACATTGTTATTTACATTATTTATCGTATAAGTTCCCTTACGTGAGCAATCCTTAGAAAAAAGACTCGGTTTTTCGCGAGATGAAGGGTTGCATTGAGAAAGGTTCGCTGACCTTAATGACTCGTTACATTTAGAGTCATAGACATCATTTTTATTTTTAATCGAAGAATTTTCTGTATTTTCATTACACTGTGTTGAAAATAATTTATGAACACAATTTTCGAAAGTCTTTAAATTTTTATTACTCTGTGTTGGTAATAATTTAGGAACACAGGAATTGAGCCTTTTATTAACAGAATGGGAGCCTATAAAATTTTCTGAAGGTACATTCTGTGCAACAGTGAATTGACCACAAGAACGACCTTTAGACCCCGTTGAGGACTCGGTACATAAAGACTTTTTATTATAAATTTGAGATGTCTTAAAAGTTTTCGTGTCATTTAAAGTAGGAAGTGGTTCCGGCAGACACGGCACCGAAACCGAATTCAGTTTAAATTCTCTTCAGAAGATATAACGTCATATTCGAATTGTTATTGTTACGATTATCAGTAGATGAGCTACTCGTCGGTGACCGTGAACTTGAAGGTATCACGTTACGCGGCTGATTGCGGTGCATAGAATTATTGTTTTTATATTTAAGCTTCCGACAATCGCCTATTAAATGACCACGCTTCTTACAATATGCACACATTAAATTTGAATCATAAATAGAATTGCTTTTATTTGAGAAAGTATTAGAATAATTATTTTGTTGACCCGTATTTAAATGGTAAGAATTTGGGAAAGAACTTTTAGGTTTATTTTTATTTTTGTAACAATCAGAAGACGTGTGGCCAAATTTTTGACATATCGTGCACTGTTTAGAAGAAGAAGAGCGTTGAGATAATTTGGATAGCTTAAATAGCTTCTCTTCTTCGATGGCATGAGTGATTGCGTCAGATAATCCCTTAGGATTGCGGCAGCGCACAATGTGTGAAAAGTTTGAGTTCATACCTAATAAAAATGTATTTAAAGCCAAGTCTTCCATAGCGGCTAACCTGCCGATAAGTTCTTTATCATTCTCACAGCTATAATGTATATCGGACTGAAGCCGTGTGAGACAGGAATCAATACGTAATGAATATTGCGTCACATCTTCATTGGGCAGTTGCTTACAATTTTGTAAATCTACTAATAAATGCGTAGAATGCTTTTTCTCCCCGAAAGTTGATTTGAGGAACTGTTTAATTTCAGGCCAACTATCAACCTTTTTTGAGCAACAGGCCAATTGAGCCTTTCCTTCAAGTTGTGACACGATATATTTGATTAAAACATTCTGTTGGTCTGTACTTGCCAATAAAATAGCATTTTCGCAATTTGTTAAAAATGCAGGAAGTGATTCCCGATCCCCACTGTATGGTTTAATGAATTTAGTTAAAACAGAGAGTGTGATTTTCTCACTCATTTTAGTTTTTGGTTTTTGGGGTGTCGGTTCCGAGTAAGAACTGTCTGAGTCGGTTGACTCGACTTCTACAGACTGTTCTGGTTTAATTGCTTTAAGCATTAATAATAATTAGAAATTATAAGGTTGTACAGATCATCAGAATACACAGACACAAAACACAATGAACATGTAAATAAAATGTAAAAATAAAAATATTAGTTGTATAAGTAGATAGAAAATTGTATAAAATTGTATAAGTTGTAAATAGTTTGTAAAAATTAATTAAAATTCTCTAATAATGTTCTGAATAAGGTTCTGAATCTTGAAAATAAAATCTTGAGAATAAAATTAAAAATTCACTTTCACTTTGATTTTCACTTGAAAAATATGCACTTTAGCACTTTAGATTTGAGTGAAAAATATAAGAAACTCACAGTAAGAAGACCGTAGACTTCAGGAACATGTTGACCTTGGCGTTGTTACCAAGTGCAGGAAAAGTGCAGCGCGCGGCGCTTGCACGTGACGACGGCTTCGGGTATCCGGCGCGGCGACTCACGGAGTCGTATTGCGGCTTCCTCGAAGTCACGTTGAATGTTCCCACAAAATTTAGGTAAATGTGAGCTGATGATGAAGATTGAGCCAAACTTGTCCGTCGAAGATGATGAAAAGGTGATGATAAAGTTATGCAGGAATTAGTATGTAGCGGTGCGGGCTCACGCTGATGAGCGGAGACTTACACGTCGACCACGAAGTTGACAGCACGAAGGTTTTGGTGGTGATGATGCGGTGCGGGCTCACGCTGAAGAGCGGAGACTTACTCGTTGACCACGTGTAGTGCGGGCTCGAGCTGATGATGCTCAAGGCTTATCGTCGACCACGGGTGCAGCAGCGCGGGCTTGAGCTTATGGGGCCCAAGACTTACCGTCGACCAACTAGCACGTCACCAAGGACCACAGACACAGGGCCACAAAATTTGGATGTCAGGCGGGAATTCGAAAATCGCGACGCCTAACACCTAAAATATCCCAGAATTTCGGAAAACTAGGATATCCCACTTCTGACACCAATTTGTTAGGATGGCGCGCTGTGGGTCCTTTTTAAAAAAACACTTTTAATTTGCTGAAAACTAATTTAATTACACTGCATTACTTGTATGAAAAGTTAGGAAATTACATTAAATAAGTATAGGTGTTGACCGGACAAAAGTTAAGGTTCGACTGCTTTAATAATTCTGGAAAACAGTTTTATATAAGTTATATAATGCTTACATTGCATTTACTTAGAACTAAGTCCGTTCATAACAGTACGAAGCGCTTCGCTTCCACTTTTCTCGTGCGTACTGCGAAAGAGTGGAACTTCTTACCATGGTCTGTTTTTCCCAATGAATACAACATGGGTGTCTTCAAATCGAGAGTAAATAGGTTTCTTCTAGGTAAGCGTGCTCCATCTTAGAACACACCTATGCTTAACATCAGGCAAGGTGTGGTCAAACGCGAACCTATTCTGAACAAAAAAAAAAAAAAGACGGCTTAACTGATTTTGATACAAGTTGAAAGGGACGAAACGACAAGCATTAGCATTCAAATAAAAAAAAAAAATCGGTTCACCCTGTCAAAAGTTTTGAGGTAACAAACATAAAAAAAAACAAACAAATTTTAACTCGGTTAAAAAAATATGTTTATTATAAGTTTGTACACACTTACCAGTAGTTCTTTGAGGAATGTTTTGTCCAGACGATGCCAGGATGCATCTTCTTCTTTCCCTTCTGGCGGCACCAGGTTGAGGTAGGTGGCGATGGCACGCAGGGCTGTATCGCTACGACAAAATATTATCACAATCATCACGCTTGGAGGTCCCTTTTGCAGCCAAACTGAATTGAACGTCAAACAAGACTAATTTTGAAATGAAATTCCTGTGAGTTTCACACATTTTTAAATATTGTAAATTAAACCGGCAAAACCACTCACGGGGATCAAATACGTCGACCCGTGTTTCGAGCATATCAGACGCTCATCATCAGGGCTAATTTTTCAAATAGCTTTATACTTGTTCACGATGACGCAACCCAATAATTCTATCATTGTAATTTTTGCATTAAGGCCTGCTTGGCGACTAAGCTTTCAACGAAAGGGAAAAATAATAAGCAGGATTAGATCCCGCGACTATCCGTCCCTATAGCCGGGACATGCCCTTCCAACTGAGCTATCGTAGTGAGTGAGTCATAACTCAATTGTATCCCTTCGCTCCTATCTTTTAACCATCTTAGGGCAACGGAGAGAAATCTGCAGCCATACTGAATTGAACTAAGCCTCTAGATAGCTTTTGTAAGCTTATTCACTTAGCAGGCTTTAACGAAAAATATACAAAGATAGAAGTTAAAGGGTTCAAGGAGACTGAGAATTTGTTGAAGACAATCTTCGATTTAAAAAGACTTTAACAACATTAACATATGGTTATATGTATGCCATTCATATTGACAGCCATAAGGTCAACTTCCACCGTTTAACAAATCCTCCCCCATTAGTGAAGGATTTGCCATAATCCCCATGCTTGGCAGGCATCTTTTGAAGCAATGATTACAGCCGTGGACTGCTGTGCCGCCGGCTTGACCTTCACTGAATGGTGTCAGGGCATTTTGCGATTGATAGCCTGGCTAGCTACCTTCCTCAAGTAGTAAATCTCTCGTCAAGCTCTTAACAGTGTTTTCCGGCAGCAATCCTTGAGAGCCAGAAAAATTACAGGTACATGAGACTTAACAACTATGTGTCAGGATGAAGGGCGCAGTGAATTCGTGACTTGTGACGAAATGTATCTGTTATAGGCAGAGGTTACTGCTTAACATCAGGTGGGCCTCGTGCTTGGTCTGTCACAATAACATATAAAAAAACTGGGGGATCGCAGTGTATCTTACACTTTTTGTGAAGGCACTGCAGCCCTCTTTCTGGTATGTTTACCTTCGTCGCCTCTGAGTCTGTAAATCATTTGAGTCGATAAAATATAATTCTGAGATGCTGAGGGCTATAACCTGTTCTGACACTAATAAACCATTTCGACAAAGCAGTATAACCGCATATTAATCTACTCGTACCTGCGCCTTTTAAGGTTTCTATTGTAAAAACTATATCGAGAAACGCCTCCTCATTACCGACAGAAGTTTCATCGAATGTACTAACCTTAGATTACCGAAGTGTTTTTGCAAAGATTCTCTAGTGTCCACACTCGCCACGTTGGCCAACGAGAACAATCGTAGATCCGGGAACTTAGAAAATGCAGCTTTCTGAACAGAACAAAAATGGAATGAAAACATATGATTGATAAACGAATTCACGAATTTTTTTTTTGCAATAAATGGAACCGACTTCAACACCCAAAAGTGTGAAAGTGAAGTCGGTTCCATTTTGTGCTAAAAAATTATTCACACTTTTTAGTGACCCTTGCTACTGCGGGATCGATTATCATTCATTGACGACTATATCATCAAGATAGGTAAATATTTTTCAGTTTTTTAGTGTAACTCAAAAACAGCTTGACCGATTTTGATGAAACTTAAATGGGACCAAACAACAAGTATCATCTATCAAACAAAAAAAGATTTTAAAAAATCGGTACACCCAGAGTTCTGAGGTAAAAAAAATTAAAAAAAAATTGAATTTGACATATTCTCAGATGGTTTGCGTTCAATTAGTCGTAGTTTTGCTTCTGGATTTTTTGACTCAAACTTAATCTTTCGACAGAATTTCTCAAAACATATTATTAACATGTTTTGGTAATATAGTTGATTTTTTTTCATTTCCTACAGAACTTGTTTTGGAATTTTACTTCTAAGATTAATTTAAATTTTACAGTTTTTAACTCCTAAGATTATTTTAATTTGCTTGCAATATTTAGACTGTATTCCGATGAAAATAAAACAAAATATTGCAGTGCAGATAATTACAGGCATTTAATTAATTTGTTGTTACAGGAAAATATACGCAAGTTTGTTTGTTGCAAGCTTCAGGATGCGAGTCCAAGAATTATGTTAATTTCGAAACAAAATACTTATAATAGGTATCGATAACAATAATTTTAATGAGAAATTTTAATTAACATTATAATTATACTTATGTTAGCTGTTAAAATTAAATTAATGTGTTTTGTTCACTTTATACCTATCAAGCTGGCAGTATATTGTTTATTTATATAACTCAAATAATATATTGGTCTGTATTAACAGACGAAGAATATCCGTCCATGTCATGTTTCAATTACATCATCACCTTCCAGCAGATAAGACGGTAGTCGGCCAAAAGCTGTCACCATTATTAAAAATGTTTCTTTTACCAAAACGTATTCTTTTTCTGTATTATATTGCACATGTTCCTCTTCCAGGGAAGACACTGCCTTTTGAAACACATTGTAATCTAAAGCAATAGGCTGCGCTTCACCACAGAATATTGTGTCATACTTTATTATGCAATAAACTATTTTGTATTTTTTGTATTATCTGCCTACCCTTGTACTATAATGTCTGCTCAACAACACAAAGGACAATATAAGAACATATTAAAAATATATTATCAGTACCAATACAGTGCTGTATCAGCCGGATTGTCCACTGCGGAACACAGCCCCCCCTATTTTGGGGGGTTGCCATTTCCTCACGCTTGGCAGGCATCTTCGGTATTGCATTATAAGATAGCAGTTTCTCAGAAGGCGCTCCACTTGAAGAGATGGCGGTAGGGGGGGCAATGGCATTCTAGCTCGGCACCCCACAGGGTTATCATCATCACACAGTTGAACAAAATAACACAGTTATTATTGTAAAAGGTAAAAGTATTTACCTATAGGTTATTAACTTTTCGGGTAAAACGGGCGTTAAAATGCAATGGTAAGTAAGTACCCTTGTGGTGCGCCCACTAAGCAGCAACAAGCCAATCACATCCACATAAATAGAGGCATACTGCTCATTTTTTTGCCTTTTAATCCCTTCACGGAACGCCAGCATCACAGCTAACAGAAGAGTAAGTAGGTCACAAAATAAAATGAGTCCGGACTAGTAGTTCGGACAGCTAGAGAGTGTCCATTGGCTGTCCGAACATGTTTCGGATATGTTGCTGTTTCATGTTATCTTTTTGCGCTAGTTTTGAAAAGCAGAAAAAGGAGTTAACACATAGGTACACGGCACGTGTCTTAATTGAGAAGAGTTCAAGTAGATTCCGCAAGTCAAAATATTTTGCACGTCAACTCCGATTATATAAAGATGAGCTCCATCAATAATATACCTTTTAACTGCAGTCATAAATTAGGTATGAAAAATTTGACAAGCTTGGTTTTCATGAGGTATGTGAGACAACCGATGACTGAGTTGTCTGATCTACTTAGATATAGGTCTTTGGTAGTTTATAATAGAGGTGTATTTGAAAAAGGCACCTGTAAGCTCGTTATCCTGGAGTAATGTAGCAGGGTCATGTCACGATCTGTCATCGGGTCGCCTGTCTCGTCGCTGATCTCAAACCGCGCGTAAAACTTCAACATGTTCAGCAGCTGTAACAAACAGAAGCATGTACTTTCATCCTGTATTAGAATTGCCAGTTTTGAACACAACCTTTTTAAGCAGTTAGTGGCGCTGCCGCGGACACGCTCTAACTTGCTGCGCGATGCGCCTCTGACACGTGCACTCGTATCGCGGCTCAAGTGGACCTATTTTGTTGTGATCCGAGAGAATTTACAAAAATCGCATTGAATGTTCTGTGTTATAGAAATAAGATACCAAATAGTACATTACTGCAGCGGCCAGCAAAGGAGGCATTGATGGACGAACGTGTAAATGTGGGCCGAGGCGAAGCCGAGGCACACATACATAAGTCCATCAATGCCTAGTTGTGGCCAAGGCTTGTATAGTGCTTTTCTCAAATAATGCGCGGAAATTAAAACAAAGTAGTACCTAGGCTGAATTTTTTATTTGAAGATACAGTTGTTAAATGTACAATTTTCAATAAACAGCGTACTATTTGCAAGCCAGATCGAAATTTAAATAAAACTTTTGATAAGTTACCTCCTTGGTTGCCATGCTTTGAAGTAAAAGATCGTTCCATTTTTAAATTACACGACAGATATGAGTTTACTATGCAATTTGTTGAGAAATGTTTGAGAAAATGTTATTTATAGCTACTCTATTGTATTGGGTGTGTGCCCGTAAGGATAGATGTATGTATGAAATAAATAAATAATATATTAAACAGTGACAGTGACATTTCAACACTGGGAACAAAGATAAAATAGCGGTGCCAGGTTTTAGATTAGTGAAGACAAATAAAAGGCGAAGGACCTTTTAGGTAGTTGTGTGCAATTTTATGATAAAGTTCTCAAACATATTACAGCGCTCACAGAAGGAAAATTCAAATTGCGGGTAAAAAACATTTTGATTCGAAATTCCTACTACACAGTTTGTGCTTACTTAAATAACAAAAATGCTTGGAAAACTCCGCTCTGCCAAGCTATCGCCTGTCAGCTACGTCATTTAAACAAATGTAATCATTTTATTATATAGTATGTAGCACATTGTTAAAAAACGTTTAAAAGAATGGCTCCGAGTTTCTTGCCCGTTCTTCTCGCAGTGCCTCTATAATTTATTTTGCTGAACGTGGCAGTACAATGTAGAATATTTCAGTATTAAAATTTGCAATTGACCTATATTAGAGCGTCGTAGACGCCTAAATTGTATAAATGATTTTGACTTTTAGCAAATTATGGTCACAATGAAAGGATGTTATTATAAGACATAAGATTTAATAAGTACAACACAGACATATCTCCTCGGCGGTCACTTCGAACGAAGTCTCCATTTTCAAAAGTCCAGACGATGCCGATAAGGCGTTGTTTTTATATATGTATACGACCTCTGATATCATCAGAGACCTTTTTTAGCTTTGAATTTATATAACACTAGCTTTCCGGGCGCGGCTCCGCCCGCGCGTATGTCGGTTATCGCGCAAAAACATTAACCGCTTTTTGCGCAGTTGGATAAAAACTATCTTATGTTTTTTCCCGGGTCTCAAACTATTTCCATACCAAATTTCATTCAAATGGGTCCAGTAGTTTTGGCGTGAAAGCGTAACAGACAGACAGACAGACAGAGTTACTTTCGCATTAATAATATTAGTACTGATGCAAAATTAACTCTGTCTGTCTGTCTGTTACGCTTTCACGCCAAAACTACTGGACCCATTTGAATGAAATTTGGTATGGAAATAGTTTGAGACCCGGGAAAAAACATAGGATAGTTTTTATCCGACTGCGCAAAAAGAGGTTAATGTTTTCGCGCGATAACCGACATACGCGCGGGCGGAGCCGCGCCCGGAAAGCTAGTTTATAATATTAGTACTGATGCGGTTCATTTTTTAAAATCCATGCCTGCTATCGACACGCTCCTGTTATTTGTTTAAGCAACAAATTATACTATATATACAGTACTAGCTTTCCGTGCGCGGCTCCGCCCGCGCGTATGTCGGTTATCGCGCGAAAACATTAAACTCTTTTTGCGCAGTCGGATAAAAACTATCCTATGTTTTTTCCCGGGTCTCAAACTATCTCCATACCAAATTTCATTCAAATCGGTCCTGTAGTTTTGGCGTGAAAGCGTAACAGACAGACAGACAGACAGACAGACAGACAGAGTTACTTTCGCATTTATAATATTAGTACTGCAGTACTGATGACCTTGAATATCACTAAAAATGCTCCGTTTTGAAATTAAAACTGCAAGTAGTGGGCTGGAGCATTTGGACTGCCTGTGAGTCTGCAATGACTTATAGGTTGTCTAAATGCTTTTATTGTACTAGCTGTAGTGCTGTAATACGGTTCGTTGTATTTTGTTAATAAAGGCATTCCGCCGAATTAAAAAAATCTGCAAGTTATATTTATTTATAAAATCGTAAAAAAAGTTTAAAGCTTTCCATTTTGATACCCTGTTCGATGGGTTTGAAAGAAAAAAAAAATTCCCCACAATTTGGCGTATAAAATTCGATTGAAATTCGAATCATAACACTCCTTATTTTGGGCAGTCGTTTAAAAATATGACCCTGCTATATTTTTATACTTCGAATAAACATGTAAATGATCGAAGCATGTGAAGAAATGTAAGTCTGTAAGTCAAGTTTAAAAACAACAGAGCGCTAAACTTGGGGTTTAAAAAGTGTACCGTGCGGCGCGGCGCAACAAAATAACCTAGATCAATCGGTTGCGATCATTTCTAAGCGCCAATCCAATTGAACTTCGAAAAGATTGCACGTTGTTTTTGACAATTGTGAACTTGATGAGTCCGAAATCAAAGCGGTATAGAGTTATACTTCCTATCATATTAATTCGTAGTTTCATAAAGAACATATCAGTCAGCTTCTGTTTAACCAATGTAATATTTTCAGTAAAGTTTCCAAAGAAAATATTTACATATGCTATCTTTTCTTTTGATATGCGCGATCGGTAATCCTTGAATATTAGCTCGCGCAAGTATCGTCATGGCTTCACCTTCGGAGTGGCGACTTCTCTCATCTGCGAGTTCAGTATGAATCCGTAACCAAACGAGAGTGTACCGCTGGAGTCGCACTCGAGACGCGTACAATAACATCGTATATTTTCTCGTTTACATATGCAGAATTAAATCAATTTGCATTTTACGTTTACAGAGATAAATAGTTTTACAGTTATAGATTCGTATGTGGAAAATAATCATAATGGAGAATTTATTTAGTGTATTTTTTATTTTTGTGATCGGATACGTAAGTGCAGAGGGGGCTGACTCCGTCGCCTGCTGTCCACCTTCAAACTACGTGTTAAAGACTGAGTGCTGGGATCAGCAGAACAATATTACATCACCTATGAGGCTTGTTTGTGATGATACTATTAAATTATCGAAGTTTTCCATCAAAGACGGAAAAGTGACAGTGCCAATTTCCGAATTATATTCGGAAAGTTTTGAAACTAATTTGTAAGTATTGTAGTTACTCAAGTATTCACTAAAGATAAAGTAAAAAAAACACATGTAAATTTGATCTTCGATCGCCATTGTATTTTAACCCAAATAGTACAAAACAATATTATATATGAATATACTCGTAATATCCGTATTTTTATTTACTTTTAATTTATAACTGATAGCGTAGCCTTTGACCACTATCTCACTGATGGTAAGTGATGTAGTGGAGGATGTTGTTCAGGTTAACCTAGAATTACTGGCTGCCTAAGACAGCTGACGGAATACATGGCGACACATTTTCTACAAAAATAAGCAATGCAATAAAGTATATATATAGAATAAATTATCGAAAATGACGCCATTCAGGCAAGAAAAGTTCATTTCTTTACTGCTGACAGGTTAGCCTTTGACCATAATCTCACCTGATGGTAAGTGATGATGTGGTCGGAGGTGTAACAGCCTGAACCAAGAACCTTACTGGCTCTGGAAAACAGCTACCGGCAGACACCTTTAGGTGTTTGGCGCAATTACCACTGGTCTATCAATGCTTCATAATGAAAAATCGGAGATGAATAATAAATTAAATGGCAGTAAATTTCTATTAAAATTCCTACTCATTCGGGAATATGAATTCTCCAACATCAATACAAAAGACAAATAGAAATTAATTCACAAAATGATGTTTAAAGGTAAAGTTGGATGAAACGTTATCTGTTTTATTTCAACTATCTGGTTATAGATCGTTATTCTATAACATAATATCGATCGATATTATGTTACAGTATCGTTATAAATTCAGGTAGGAAAGCTTTCACCCAGCCCCTGCCCATAAAAAGTACAGACCGCTCTTCATAAGTAGGTACCTACAGATTATTGGCTTGGCACTGTACTGCATTTGCAGATAAATAATTAAAACATATGGCTACAGCCATTTAGATACATTATCTTTCAATCAGGAACACAATGTATACATATCTAGGACTAGTATCAGCTGAAGACCTAGCGACTGTTATTTTTTAAGTTTGCAACGCCTATATGTAAGCTGTTTTGAAAAATTTCTAAAAACTGAATTGAAAAAAAGATTCCAAAAATTATCGAACCTGCTCCATAAAATTTCATGAGAAAAGCAGAGGAGAGCCGGAGAGACATAAGAAAGCATTTTCGGTCAAGCTGAAACGGAGATGATTAAAGTTCGCGCTTCGCACTCGCTCAGACTAATATACAGGGATGTCCCAAGAAGTAGTGATATACTGAAGCTGGGAGGTAGAGGACCAAGAGGGCTATCTAGATCCCCCTCCCTCATATATGTTCCGCGATTTTGCGTGTTTTCGGAGTTATGACTTTTTTTTATTTTTCACCTATCGCCGAGCACGATGAGATTTTTATTTATGGTGACGTGAATTATTGCGGTAGATGCTTGATTTTTATTTGTGTGCTAAGCTGATAGATAGGCCAATTCAGGATAGTAACATTTACTATCGTTAGATCTTTGAATGATATTAAAAAAAAATTGAATGTTAAAATTACCCAGAATGTTCACAACTTCAAGGGCCTTTAAAAAATATTGTCTCGGGGAACATACTTGGGGGTGAATTAGACAGCCCTCTAGGTCCTCTACCTCCCAGCTTCAGAATGTCACTACTTCTTGGGACACCATGTATATATACTTAACTTATATAGTTTTAATGTACTACTTCTGCCCGCAAATTTGTCCGCGTGAAATTTAGTCACATTAGGGAAGCATTTAGTAACTCTGGTTAAATAAAACTATGGTACATATTTTTCCACAATTATTATAGAATATTCTATAGTACATATAAGCTTATTCATTCAGAAGTTCAAGATACGTAACAAAATCAAACGCTATTTCATAATCAGTACTAATAATATTATAAATGCGACAGTAACTCTGTCTGTCTGTCTGTTACGCTTTCACGCCAAAACTACTACCGATTATAATGAAATTTGGTATGGAGATAGTTTGAGACCCGGGAAAAAACATAGAATAGTTTTTATCCGACTGCGCAAAAAGAGGTCAATGTTTTCGCGCGATAACCGACATACGCGCGGGCGGAGCCACGCCCGGAAAGCTAGTCTTTAATAGTATATTAGAAGTAGCATGACGATATAAAATTAAAATCAATATTTTCTTCCCGTATAATATCGGGAAATTGGTGTTTTCGCGCATTTTTTTCACGCAAGTTGCTAGCCGTACATATTAGAAGGCCAAGGTCGGTATCCAATAAGGTTGAATCAAGGGTTAAAGGCAGGATACATTCCCCTTCGATACAAAACAATATCTGCCGAATTCACTAATAATAGAGGAGGCATGGAAGGTCGACCTTCACCTATCTGATAACTTGATGAGACATATTTTCTATCAGTACTATATTAATCCCGGAGTGGATATCGTCCAGTTAAGAATGAAATTCTGTTGCTATTATCTACGATGCGCATGGGTTAAATTTAAATGCTTAAAAAATACCTCTGAAGCTAATAAAAACTTGGTAGGTTTTTGTTTAGCTTCAGAGGTATTTTTTACAAAATAAAATCATCAAGACCAATTCATTATTGGCGAAGAAATCACGTAAGATAAAGAACACATGCAGTCAATGGATGAGGACCTCCTGCTTTTTATAATACGTACATAGTTTTAACAGATTGGTTAGTTTATATAAAAGTTTCCATTGTCAGATATTCTGCCTCAGAAGCAGTAGTGTGCAAACACTATTCTATTTAGGCGTCAAGGTCAATGTAGCAAGTGACATTGCTGAGCGAAGAAACATAAGAAATTACGTCTCGCTGGAGTGAGGAGCGCAGTGCAGTGTCAAACAGAATGATAACAGTGCTGCAACCTTAATATACAGGAATAATGCTTACCATCAGATGGACGACTAGTCCGTCTCATCACATCATTAAAACAGTCTACCCACACCACATATAAATGATAGGTGTTTCAGCCTATATCTACCGCCAAGCAGTTCGCGTGAGATTAATGAGTTCCGGTTTGAAGGGATTGGGTGCTTGTGAAATTGTAGGCTCACGAGTCTTAACAAGTTTAAGTCTCAGGGTGAAGGGCGCAGTGCAGTTTGTTGCTTGTGACTAAATGCATTTGTTATAGGCAGAGGTTACCGTGGGTTTCGTGTTTGTTTTGTTACAATATCAAAAATAAAAAACACTTATGTTAATGATAAATTATTTGACCCTTAGATTTAATATTGAGTTATTTTCCAAGTATTTATATATGTGATACGATAACGTATAATTATTGTTAATACAGTGCACGAGTATAGGCAGTAGTTTAGTTTACTGTACAGTAGCAAGATATGTGACTTTCGTGTCATCGCCCTATCTCCTTGAAGTATTAGTAAACCAAGACTTTGTCAAGAATTACATGTACGTAATTCTTGACAACATACGAAATTTATGTAAATTTAATTAGTGTACAATAATACTAACTTTCCGAATGGCAATTTTGCAAATCCGTAGTTCAATTACAATTCCTAAAACTTTTGGCCTCAACAGAAAACGCTGTAGGTGATTTCCAACTTCCAAAATGAGTAGGAAGGTTTTCAAGTCGAGCATATATTTATAAACATGTATGACCACGCATTACTTTTTATTGGATCATCTATCCAGTCTCAAATTATTTTCTTATAGTTGCGAAGAGTATACCTCCAAATTGGTCACATTTAAATGTCATTATCATCGATCGAGTAGTTTATAAGTTACACACAACTCACTTAACTGACAAAAGTTTGTGCCAATATCCCTAATAATTCCTATACATGGAGCGTAGCAGAATAGTAAAGTAATTGCAATTCTTTCCGATGGTGACCAGTATGTTGTGCAGGTGACAATAGATCTTGTAAGTGTGTAAGTCCATTGTTATCAAAAAGGTTACTAAAATAGGCCAGCTCTTAGCCACATATTAATAATTGCATCATGGGAATGAGTCGATCTTCGAAGATCCATCTTAAGATGCTGTTTTTGTCAGATGTTTCACACATTAAACGTCCAAACTGTAACTTAAAGTTCGACCTCAACTTAGACACTTTAAGATGCATTTATTAATACCTACCTTAGACTCTCCTTAGACTCTTCTCTGTCCTTTGTAACTTAACGACAGTATAAAGTAACTACACCAACAAATAATTACACCAGCGCAAGCTCTAAAGGCATTCCTTCCATTCATATGGATCCTCTTAATTAGTTCTATGGAACCGGTGTTTTGGAACCGGTACCAGAACAGGAACCGTATCTATATGTGGAGACTTTAAAGGAACCTGAATGAAGAACCGTAACGAAATTTGTAACCAGTTTTCAAAGCCTGATGCAATCATACAGGAGTAAATATTTTTACCAATTGTAGTGATTTCTGCGAATTTATTCATAGTATTCAGTGTTTATAAAACAGTTGAATTTAATTTTTTTATATTTTTTATCATTATCCTGGCCGGGATCTAAAAAAAGTTATGTCAGTGTTTCTTACTTCTGCCGTGGTCCTGCCAAAAGTATCTATCTAGATACAATTAGTTATTGTTACTTTTACTTCAAAAGAAAAGCGTATACGCCAAATGACGCCTATACGTCTTTTATTTTGTCTAAATTCGTTTCGGGACAAAAAAACACGGAACAAGTATGCTTGTTTATACAATGAAATGTCAAAGAAGGTAAACGTGTACAGTAAGTACTGCAGCCGGTTTTGGCTTATCATCTGAAGCTTAGACGTATTATATACTTAAGACTTCAGGCTACCTGCTATGATTTAACTTGGACTCTAACGAACTGAAAAAGGGAAAAGGATAATTACAGATCCAATATAGTACTATCGACATTGAAGTCGCAAGCGTTCAGCATAATCATATATACTACAGATTGTAATATATTAATAACAATACGGAGTCCCGTTTGAAATTGAGACTGAAGTCACAGATTAAACAATAATTCTAAGTGTGTTGCTTTTTGTTAAGTTCAGCCACCTGTGGGCCTACGTTTGAGCAAGGCGTCATCGTCCGAATATTGCCCACCAAAATATGATCAGTGTTGCTCCAATGGCCATTTCACAGCCATGCAGATTTTAATAAAATATATAAACGTACGCCTATAACGTACCGTTAGTTGCTAAACGATTATAGCATATATCTATAGCAGCCGTACACATAGGAGATAATTATATTGAACTAATTATAGTCTCACTAAACACACTACGACGACCGTAGAAAGAATATGGCGTTGCATTAACCGTTTAAAGTTATCTAAAAATGAAGTCATGTCTAAACGTTATGAAATCGATTTTTAAAATTACGCTATGCAATGTCTAAACTGTTGATTTATACTATACCAGAAGGAATATGCACAGATATGGATGGATATACATTATGAGCAAAACGGACAACATAAGAAAAAATATCATAAATAATCATTAAAATTGTATCATACTTTCATTATATTACATTAAATAATTACGAAACGTTTTGTGGATTAGGAGCAGAAAATTATGCGTTAGTTCGACTTACATTCTTTATGAATTTCTTTGTCAACTCCTAGATAGTCTAAACCTAGAATAGAAACTTGCTATCGTCATATTTTGGGGTCAAGGTCAGCTGCCATAATACACCGTACGAGTATACTTGCGACACTTTCTGAGTAGCTATCTAGAGAATTTTTGCAAAATGCTGCTACCGTCAATTAAATTACAGTTGACTATAATTTGCCGGAAAAAAATATGGACACCGAAAAAATATGGACATTGCAAAATTTAAAGAAAATCTATCTTATTTTGCAATGTTATAAACATTTCTCGGGAACTAATTTATAAACTAGTGAATAGATAAAATCCCTAAGCTAGCCTAGTGTTGCTGCGCTAAACGGCGAAAGTCTGTGTTATTGTAAAGTAAAGGATGATTGGTTTTTTTTTTATTCTTAATAGGTTCGCGTTTAACCACACCTTGCCTGATGTTAAACATTGGTGTGGTCTAAGATGGAGCACGCTTACCTAGAAGAAACCTATTTACTCTCGATTACGCGAGAAATCTACTAAATTACTTAATGTTTAAAAAAAACCTAATGTTTACATTGTTCCTTTTTCATTTATGCCAGTAGATAGTTCCTTAGTACATAAATTAACAAGGATAGATGTCTATAAGGTTGGAAATAAATCTTTTAACCCTGAAGCCTACTATGTGGTATTTGCCTGTTCTATTAATACTATAGTTAATTTAAAAATACGGAGAAGTGTGAGCAGTAGTGGCTGCAAATTCGAAGCTAAAGAGGTTTTCAACAGAATTAATTTCATCATTTGTTCTTAATATTCTTATATGTCATATCTATGGATAAAGTAAAAAAAAATAACTGAAGCTTTGCACGAACGCAGCCCGGAAATTATTAAGGCATATTTAGACATTGGGCTGAGTAACTCGCCGAATTGTTCGTGGGCGAACATGTTGCGTTTACGTCATATTCGTCTGTCTGTCTGTATTAAAATAGATCACAATAATATTTTGCAGCGTGGATGACGTGCGTCTCGCTGTCACGATTTTGTCTACTTTACAATTATATTACAATGGACAAACAAATTTTAAAATCCTTTTGCGTATATTAAGACTAAATAAACGACTTTATTAACGATTTTATTTAATTTTATTCGGGAATAGTTCTTTCATGATGTTCATAAAACGAAACTAAGAATTGTTAATTGTTTTTTGTCAGTGTATAAATACATCGGAACTTATCTTTTCTCACCGAAAAAATTCAGAGTAACTATTTATTTTTTATGTGATTGTGACTTTTGTGAGCACGCGCGTACCACGCACTAAGCCCATCTGGTGTTAAGGTGCAACCTCTGCTTACAACAAATGCATTTTGCCTTCTCATATGCCTTTAATGACTTACTGGCTCTCATGGACTACAGCCGGAACTCACTGTTAGGTACTTGGTGACCGATTTTCTTCTTGATGGTGGTAGCTAGTTTAGCGAGAATTCTCAAAATGCGGTGCCATCCAACATGCGGGGAAGTTAAAGCCAACGGTCGGGTTCGAACCATCGACCTAGGGCACGACAGTCTATAGTTATTCCCGCTCGGCTATCGTTGCTACAAAACGTATAATTATATAAATGATTTCTATGATTCGATGTAGGTTCTGCTTTATATTAATATCTTACTACCCTTACTTCACCTGGGAGGTCGGTACAATACGCCTTTAATTTTGCAAGATACACATAGGTTTTAATTTAATGGACGTCCGCCTTCCTCTAACCCTCTTTGAGAATTCTCTTTGGTTGTATACCCACTACCAGACGGCTCATAAAGAAAAAGAAGTTGTAAGGTACTTCTAGAAACAGTATACATAAAAGAAGCGAATACAAGTCGTTTTCATACACATACTTTCTCTTACGTCTGCTCTTGGCGAGTATGTAAACGTTGCATCATATCTTAACTAATTTGCTCGCTCAGTCTACGTGCTTGCATGCATGATGATCAATCAGTCAGGTCAGTCCGTCAGTGTGTCCCTGAACACGATATTGAGAAGACGCCGCAGCGCCCGCGTCCCGTGGGCTTCGCGAGTAAACAAAACAAACAGGTTGCTTTTTACGTCGGATCAACAAACCATTAAAACCAATTTAAAGATAACTTATTTGAAGAGGATACATCCAATTAGTGATGCAAATTCAGCAATGATGGAGAAAATACTTTGTGTATTTCTAATTGTGTTCATGTGGGTCGGCTTTGTTCGAGCAGAAGGCATGGATAACGTCGCCTGCTGCCCACCGTGGACTTATATCTTGTCCGATCTATGTTACGATCCTGGGCAAAACGTTATCACACCAATGAGGCTCAGCAACTGTGTTATGACTTATAAATTATCAAATTTTACGGTAATGTCTACCGAGGGCAAGTTAGAAATTAACATAAAGGACAACCTAAACAGCGTTTTCAATTCTGATCTGTAAGTACTTATGACTGCATATAGTATCTTTCTTCCAAATTGTCCGCTGTTTCCTTTTATAATATCCCCTAACGCCCACTCTAACCGAACTCATTCCTTGCAGGCACACTCATGCAAGACAGGATTCTGGAACGAGTTTTGTACGATAGTACGAGAGAGAAGTTTTGGATCGAATGTTATGGTTGTGATGATAATAAGAAAGAGATACTGCGTAGGAATATACGAGTAATAACTACTTACCTGGAATGCAATTTTTTATACATAGTCCGAGGCAAAGCATTTTTTGGGCTGAGTGTTACTACTTTTCATTCCCGTTTATTAAAAAAACCAAAAGAGATGCTTTTGAATACAACTTATGAATGGGTATAGAAAATGTACGTCAACCGTACAAACGTATGACTTACTACTGCTGTAATGCTTTCAGTAGTTAATTTAATACTTTAACCGCCAATTTTATGCTCTTTTTTTGGAAATTAATTATAATGAATAATCGCTTCGCGGAGTACAAAATTAAATACAGAGATGTATGAGACATCATCTTTCGTTTTACGTATTTCCTAATTCATTACATGTTTTTTTAAACAAAGCTTTTCCTTCATCCAGAAGGTTACTTTATCATACAATATCTTCATTCGATTATTTTGGTTGCAGACCATCGTTCATGTTCCTAATTACATAAACTATGCGCTCCATGAAAATCTACTTTTAATGCACTTATCTGCGGACAAAACATCCTTTTTCTAATACCTAAG
This sequence comes from Plagodis dolabraria, assembly GCA_963854805.1. Lineage (NCBI taxonomy): Eukaryota > Metazoa > Arthropoda > Insecta > Lepidoptera > Geometridae > Plagodis > Plagodis dolabraria. The sequence goes on along the minus strand of OY978459.1, from coordinate 15,040,127 downwards.
TGAAATGTAATAATTATTTATAATGGAAGACTTCAAAGTTGTTATTTGGCGCAAGTATACTTGAATGAATTTAAGTTGAACCCGAAAAAGCGAAGTTTTCTAGGATAAAACCCTTGCAAAGCGAGATGTTAAAATGTGCTTCTGTCAATCCTGAGCGAAACTGTTCCAAAGGTGTATGCAGAATAATTTTCCTGCCGAGTGAAACACACAATTTTTCTCACTTAAAAATTATAGATAACAGTGTTTATCTATAATTCATAGATTCAGACATTATTTCTAAATTACAAGTATGTAGGTACTAGCGTGCTACGCAAAAATCACAGGCATAAATTTACGGAAATACGCATTAAATAATAGGTACCTACTAAATAAAATAAAAAGAAAAACACTTAAGAAATATAAAATAACTATCTATTCAATTCCGCCTAATTTTCCTGCTAAGCCGACGTGACGTTATAAAAGCCACGTAGCCCAACCCGAAGAATTCTCGACGCATTCGCCTCTATACAAAGCGCAATCAGGAAGTCTGATCTACTTTTCACTAAATTATTCTTTCATTTATGAAATATTGTATAATTAAAAAGGTTTTTATTTACGTCCCTCAAAACTTCGCTACGAGCGCTTTAAGATTTTTTCCGTTACAACCTTCTAATTGATCTCCATTAAATCTCGCACTGTGCTTAGTATAGTTATTTATTTTTATGCCTGGCAGATTAGTCTTTGACCACTATCTCACCTATTGGTAAGTGATGATGTGATCGATGGTGTTGTTCAGGCTAACCTAGTATTACTGGCTCTCGAGGATAGCAGCCGGAACACACCGTTAGGTGCTTGGCGCCAGATTTTCTACTTGAGGGTGGTAGCTAGCCAGGCGGGCATTCGCAAAATGCCCTACCACCATGTTATAACGACTGCCACCCTAAGACTACAACCGGGACCGACGGCTTAACGTACCCTCCGAAGCACGGAAGCACTCAGTAGTAATGTCACCAGCGGTCACCCATCCAACTCATAAACGCGGCGGACGTTGCTTAACAGAACTATACTTATTGGTTCACAATGAATAAGCAAACTTCGCTACGAGCGTTTAAAAAAAACGCTCGAGTGACGAATAACGAGCAAAACAATCGTGAATCTAATATAAGTACACTATGTACTTAGAATAACGATCGTTTAGCTCGTTATTTCTATTATTATATTCTAGGCTGGTTAAATCACCATAAATCAACTATACGAATGACTATTTATAAACGATTGTCATTTTACAGAGCGTGCTATGGAAACGTCACAAAGGATAGAAACCTCACGAAAGTCAAACTCATGGCATTGCTGTGCATCACGAAGCAGGAGGAGGAGGTGATAGTGGAGGACACGACCCTGGGCTACTGCATGATTGCATCTGTTGTGTTTCTGGCCTTTACTGCTATTACATACGCCGCATTTAAGGAGTTAAGGTAAGTTAAAAGCTTCTTAAACACGCTTAGCGCGGAATACCTTTCATTCCGAGTAAGAAGGAAATAGAAAATAATAATTGATTTTATATCATGAGAGATTATATTCTAGTGGCCCGGTACTGCATGCCTATTATTTATATAAAAAACAAGTAGAATTTTTCATAGAAAATTTTGCGTAACGCTATTCTACATTTGGAAATTGTGTGTAAAATACCGAGGGGGTTAAGTGAGTTAGACTTTTGTTAGTGAAAACTTATTATATTAGTGGTTACTAGCAGATGTCCGTAATTGCTTTGGGATCGTGCAGTCTTGGCAACGTCCGTGGCACAGACACACCTCGTAAGTGAAATAAGGGTAGAATTCGAAGCGAATTTCGAAGTGCTCGTAGCGAAGTTAGTTTAGCCATTCTGAATCGATCAGCAAAGTTAAGCAACGTCCGCCTCGGTCATGACTTTGATGGGTGACCGCTGGTGACATTACTACTGAGCGCTTCCGTGCTTCGGAGGGCACGTTAAGCCGTCGGTCCCGGTTGTTGTCTTAGGATGGCAGTCGTTACAGCATGGTGCTAGGGCACTTTGCGAATGCCCGCCTGGCTAGCTACCACCCTCAAGTTGAAAATCTGTCGCCAAGCACCTAACGGTGTGTTCCGGCAGCCGTCCTTGAGAGCCAGTAATTCTAGGTTAACCTCAACAACATCTTCGACCACATCATCACTTACCATCAGGTGAGACAGTGGTCAAAGGCTAACCTATCAGGAATAAAGAAAAAAAATGTTTTATTTCAGTCTGGCAAATCAGAAATATTTTACACATTGCTGTTTTTAAATATATTAGCCTTCGATAAAGGGTATATTTTATTAAAGATATTAGCTAACAATCCAGTTGTGGCCTAGTAGTAGAATGTACGACAAGTGGGTAAACCGAGTTATTTAGATGTTTACCAGCCCGAGCTAAAAGCTAATGTGACGACTATCAGTCGAGGATAAACTGGATTATTTCCATGAGTTATACACTCATCTTTTCACTTTAATTGCGAAGAAATAAAACGATAAGTCCGCTTACACCGGGCATAAAGAACTTTACGGCCATGAGAAGTGAACATTAAATTTTTTACTAAAGTATATTTTTTTGTTTCAGAGATTTATTTGGGAAGAGTATTATTAATTTCTGCTCCAGTTTAGCAATCGGCCTTGGGATATTGGCGATAATGAAGCTAATGATATACACGAACATGGCATCATGTGCTATTCGAGGTATGTAATAAAAAAATAGCTTTTGGAAATTTTTAAGCAATAATGGTTAATTGACGCGGCTATAAGCAGCGGGTCCATAGTTTGAACCCTGTCGCGAGCTTCACCGGGCTAGTTGGCTACAAACCTGGAGTTGAGAATCTTTAGCCAAGTACCTTGGGGTGATCATGAGATCCAGTTTTATCCTGCTATAACAACTTTCAACCTCCCTCACCTTTCAACAACAGAAGAGACTATTTTTTTTGTATGCTTGATAGGTTTAGCCTTTGAACACTATCTCACCTGATTGTAAGTGATGATGTGGTCGAAGGTATTGTTTAGGCTAACCTAGAATTACTGGCTCTCAAGGACAGCTGCCGGAACACAGCGTTAGGTGCTTGGCGACAAATTTTCTACTTGGGGGTGGTAGCTAGCCAGGCGGGCATTCGCAAAATGCCCTACCACCATGCTATAACGGCTATCATCCTAAGACAACAACCGGGACCGACGGCTTAACGTACCCTCCGAAGCACGGCAGCGCTCGATAGTGAATAAATTTGTCACCAGCGGTCACCCATCCAAGTCATGACCGAGGCGGACGTTGCTTAACTTTGCTGATCAATTTCAAAACAAAACAATGATTAAAACATAATTGATTAATGAGAAAAAAATGTGGCTGTAAAGAGAGTTTCTATATTATGTACCTCAAAGTTTGGTTGGTCGAAGCTAGTCTGAACAACTACGCAAGTTTCATTGTTATAATTATGTATTTTTTTGTGAATTTTTATTTCATTTCTTTATTTTTTGTTTCAGGTTTTTTAGCTTATTTCTTTTTGTTAGCTGCCTTCTTTTGGACAAATTCTGTATCCATACAAGTCCTGAGGGACACAAGGTTGTTATATTTTATTTTATATTATAAATTATATTTTTTTTTATTATTTGAGCTTATTATGCACTCGTAGTCTCGTTGTTTTTAGTAGTTTCTAATCTAGTTATTTTTAGTTACTTATATATAGTGAACAAAATACAAATATGTGGTCAAAAAACTGTCATGGCAAAAGGTTGCAGATAAAACAAGTATATTAAGTTACTTGACCTCTTACTATGTAATCAGAGTTACCTAACTAAATAACATTTAGTACTGAGAAAAGCAACTCTTGTCCGCATAATTTCCATAAGCAACGTTTAAAAGAGGGTAACTTTATATGTTTGTATTAGGATTAGATAAGCACATAACAGGAGTGAATAAGGGACTTATGTCTAGTAGATTGATATGTAAACTGATGATTCTTTTAGGGTTACCTATATCGGTGGAATTTTTGTTTCCGAAATATTGTTTAGTATAAAACTATTTTTTCCATTTTTTGACCGACTTCAAAAAAGAGGAGGTTCTCAATTCGTCTGTTGTTACCTTATATTGTATATTATAATGTTTGTTACCTTTTTTTAAACTTTTGACTGGGTGAACTGATTTCGATAATTCTGTTTTTATTTAAAAGCTGATGCTTGTCGTTTGGATCCATTTAAATTTCATAAAAATCGGTCAAGCCGTTTTTGAGTTACACTACAAGAACAGAAAAATATTTTTCTATCTTGCTGATATAGTCGTTGACAGTGAGTGACAATAATGTTGTCTTAGGTTTTCGCGATTGTTACACATAGTAATTAAACAACTTTAAACGGTTTAAATCGCGTATATTTGTCATTATTTTTGTCCCGACGTTTCAAACACTTTGCAGTGATCGTGGCAGTCACCCCGTGACCACGATCACTGCAAAGTGTTTGAAACGTCGGGACAAAAATAATGACAAATATACGCGATTTAAACCGATTAAAGTTGTTTAATTACTAAGTGAGTGACAATCCCGTACGTAGCAAGGGTCACTAAAAAGAGTGCACAATTTTTTTTTACCAAAAAATGGAACCGATTTCATTACTCAAAAGTATGAAATAACTTGTCGAAGTCGGTACCACGCGCGCAATATTGTGTTAATAGGTACTTTTGTACTGTCATGGTTCCGACTTCAACGGGTTATTTTACACTTTTGATGGTTGAAGTCGGTTCCATTTTTCGGTAAAAATTTTACAAACCATCAACAAACAACCCAGTGAAAATTGAACTGTCGGTATTTTTCCTGTTAACAAGATTCCCGGAGTAACAAAAGTGTAACAGGACATCCAACACATATAAAACCATTACAATCTGTCAACCAACATCAATGGAAATTAGAGGAAGAAAAATTCGAGTGTGGTAAGCTCACCGAGGCTGCATTCTGTACATTTCAACGCGAAAGTGGGTATTTATAATACCTATATTGGTACAGGTGTTGTGGCATACGAACAGAATAAAATACAAGCCCATTCGTTTAACTGCTAATGCGTTTTAAACCCAAAAAATGACAAACTAATCAGTACTAATATTATAAATGAGAAATTACAGACAGAGTGTCTGTCTGTCTGTTACGCTTTCACGCCAAAACTACTGGACCGATTTGAATGAAATTTGGTATGGAAATAGTTTGAGACCCGGGAAAAAACTTAGGATAGTTTTTATCCATCTGCGCAAAAAGAGGTTGATGATTTCGCGCGATAACCGTCATACGCGCGGGCGGAGCCGGGCGCCGGAAAGCTAGTTTATTATAACACTATTTTACTAAGAGTGCATACAGTACATAATTTATATTTATCAGATCCGGAATCATTCATTTGGTAAACTCTGGAAATATTCTGCATATCCCAGCTCGGAAGAGCTAACTAATTTTTGGCGTGAAATAAATAATACCGGAAATAAAAGATAATGCCTTAACCTGATATATGAAGATAGATATTTTAGAGTTCATCAGTGGCAGACGATGACTAGAGGGTATTGTATGATCTACACTTAAGGGACTGCATTGCACCCACTTCTGGTTGTTAGATCGAAAATTTACAACTGAAGGTAGTTCTGGTGACAATTCTACAATATGGTACTATAAGACTACGGAACAGTGTATCCTAGCCGTGTAAATAACTAAGCCGTGAAGACTCAAGATGTAAATAACTTTACTTCATCGTAGACTTACCTACCTTTAGAGTCTTTTTACCTATGGGTCAAAAACACATTCTGACCCAAAGTTACATTGTTATATTTTTTCATAATAGATTGAAAATGAAAATAAATGAAAAAATATTTATTTACAGCTTTAAGAAAAACCACGACAACGAATAACAAAATTGAGGTTATCATGACCTTATGGTGCACTTTGCTGATCACATATATTAAACATGTAGATAACTATGATCCTCACACTAGGTAGATTAACTAGATTAATTAGGTTAATCACTAGTACCTATATATTATAGTATACATTAATAGAACAGTACGGGCCTTTTATCTAGGCCAGCTGGAGCTGGTAATAGCTATGGATTACCGCACCGCAGGCCCATGATTCGAACCCCACCGCCGCCGGCTTGAGCGTCAACGCATGGTGGAAAGGCATTTGAATGCTCACCTGGCTAGTTACCAGTTACCACCCTCGAGTGGAAGATCTGTCACCAAGCATCCAACAGTGTGTTCTGGCAGCAGGCCTTGAGAGTCAGTAAAGTAAATATGAAATCACAGACACATGATACTTTACAAATATGTCTCAGGGTGATAGACGCAGTGCAGTTACAATTGCATCTGTAATAGACAGATGTTACTGCTTACAATATTTGGTACCCATAAATAAGGGGACTGAATTTTCAGGCATATAGATACGACAAGGAGGCAGCTCACAAAACAGCTAAGATAAAACGTCCGTATTAAAAATTACGAGTACAATAATCTATACAATTCGTTTAAAATTTTGTAGCTTTAGCTGTTGATTCGAATACCTATATCTTTTTCAGACGGCCGTGTACAGTGTTAGATTACGGTTGGAAAGAGTTCCGGTGGTACGCCTTGTATTCATGGGGAATGCCAACTGTCCTCACGACGTGTATGGCGATTGTAAACTATCACCCAGGCGATCACCGCAGACCTGGCATAGGGTTGAATCACTGCTGGTTTTTTGGTAAGTGGTCTTCAAATACTGTATCAGCCGGATCGTCCAGTCTGGCTGAACGCAGCCTCCCCCATTAAGGGGGAGTTTGCTATAATCCTCACGCGTGGCAGGCGTCTTGGCGATGGCAGTGTAAGGTAGCAGTTCCTAAGAAAGTGCTGCTGCCTCTCCAGTATTTTACCCTCAGTAGCCTCTCACGACACTTACGGGAACACATGAGGGGTGACAATCCTGTTCAGCACCCCGCCTTCACTCTCACTCTTTAAATATATAAGTTCTTACCCATATTGATATACACCATATTGACATATAGGTATGTTATAGGTCTTTAAATATATGAGTAATGTCTTTATTGAAAAGAATAATCTGGGTTATGTCTCCTTTGAAGTTTCATGAGGTTTTCGCCTTTCAGCTTCGCCATAGGAACCTCTCGGATTTTTAATTCCTCAACTTGGTCGTAGGATTTGGAAGTTAGATTTTTTTTTTGTTTCCATATTAAATTTGTGTTCGATAAGATCAAAGCGCTTAAATTATATTGGAAATTATCTGTAAAATATCCTACATTAAAATCTTCCCTATTGAGTTGAGACGTTAAAAATTTGTATATCACCTGTGTACACACAAGAGATATGCAAACCAGTATTTTTTTACAAGTAATAAGCTATTATTACTCTATACGTGCACTATCTATGCCGATAGTTAAGTTTTAAGTTTTTGTTGGTTTAGTTTTAACTAGCGAGGTACTTACATATTTTTAAAAAAGTCCATTGATGTTTTGCAAAATATTAATTAAAATTGTTTTGGGTAAGTACAATTATAACGAATAAATGTAACCAGAAAAGATCATGTGTACTTAAAGAACAAATACTGTAGGTATGTATCCCAGGACCTACGGAATCGATCTAAGTAGGTAGGTAAACAATTTATCAACATCCGTTTATCCGATACGAAGGTACACAACATTTTCCAGCTTCGATATTACTATAATTTAGTAGGCATTATGGTTACATCGCATTACTACTGATACGAGTTATTATTATAAATATAATTATAAAAAAACACTTTGATTTCAGATAAACAACAACAATGGTACTACATGTACAGCGTAATGACGATTCTATTGCTTGTTAACATTGGGATATTCATTTACATCGCGACGATGGTATGGCGCCATTCGTTTAGTTCCACTCATATCCAGGCATTGAAATTCAAGTAAGTTGTAATCGTTTTTTTTTTTTTTTATGCCTGATAGGTTAGCTTTTGACCACTATCTCACCTAATGGTAAGTGATGATGTGGTCGAGGATGTTGTTCAGACTAACCTAGAGTATAATTCATGAGACACGGTACACATTCTCATACATTACGTAAAGGTTCTATTCTGAAGGACGCTGCCGACTGCAACTGTATCCAATAAAAAGAACCAGAAGGTTCAGTCAGCAAAGCTATTCCAATAAATAAGCGAATACGAAGCAATAAAGTGCACTTCAACTCGCAAAGCATGGAGACCTAACATTTATATTCAACTACAAGGCGTCTTTCTAACGCATAGCCACGCATAGCTCTGGGGGCCAACTCCCACCTTTTACGAAACCATCATAAAAAAGTAGCGCTTTGTTTCATGTTTAAAATAATTATTCGTAGACACGAACTATCACCGACCCACGATCGCGTCAAGCATTATTGGTTTGATCCTACTAAAAGAACGAATGAAATATGAATCACGGATGTGCAAGCGAGATACAAGATATTTATATGGCGTTATCCCGCTCGCACTGTTCCGAACTACGATGTTATGGAACAGTTTTACGACATTTTTTGTATGCTTCACAAAAATCAAATAATTTTGCTGCGTTTATTTTAAAGAATAATAGAAATAAAAACATTGTATGTAATTTACACATTAATTAAACCTATTTTTGTCGTACAGTAATCAAAATCAAGTTTAAAGCCGCTGCTAGAGAGTAACTTTTTTAAGATGGATAAACATGACGGATTTGTCGTTGGAACAATAACACTTCGTATTAAATGTCACGCCAGGGTTCGCGAAAAGAGTGAACTATTTGTTGTGACGTCATCAAAGCGTCGAGCGATTCCTTTACTGCTTGTAAGTTATCATTACTATAAGAGGTGAAAGTTGACCCCCTGATCTCTGACGCGGCACGCACCGTATAATAATCCCGTCCATATGGATAAGCCGATGTATTTGTAACTTTGTACTAAAAGTGCGGAGTTAGCCAGGTTTAGTGTTCAATCTTATTTGCCTGTAGGTAATTTCATTAAACTTGGAAACACGGTACACTTGTATGGGGGAAGCCTTTGTTCAAATGTGGACGTCTTCCGGCTGACGATGATGATGACACTGGTATGCCAGTTCATGTTAAAATCTTGCAGGACAGCTTGTGTTTGAAATTCATCAAATTTAGCCATCTTGTACAACTAAATATTTACCACTCAGTAAGCTGCTTTTTGACTGATGTGTTAGTAGTTAGTACTCATCCAGACTCATTCGTGAGGATTCATACGATTTGGTGAAACATCTTTTTTAATGTACTGAATAGATTCAGGCGTTACTTTGCGGAAATCCATATTTAATCAAGTGAGTCAAGACCTCCTGAAGATGCTTCGTTTAGAAGCGAAACTAGTCGAATATTCATCCGGTTAGGCTGCGTGGCGTTTGTGACGTCACGTGGGCATAACAGGAAAATTAGGCGGAATTGTCACTATATATATTATTTAAGTGTTTCATTAAAATGTAATTTAAATGTTTTCTTAAGATACTTTTAAAAATATTATTGTTATAATCTTATTAAATATTTTAATTATATGTAGTTGCAGACCAAACAAGTTGAAAGAAAATTTTAATAATTCATTAAAATTAAGTATTTATTTTTTTATGCTTGATAGGTCAGCCTTTGACCACTATCTCACCTGATGGTAAGTGATGATGTGGTCGAAGATGTTGTTCAGGCTAACCTAGAATTACTGGCTCTCAAGGACAGCTGTCGGAACACACCGTTAGGTGCTTGGCGACAGATTTTCTACTTGAGGGTGGTAGCTAGCCAGGCGGGCATTCGCAAAGTGCCCTACCACCATGCAAAACTAACAGCTTAACGGATAATACACCCATCTTCACGCCTTATTCCCCGAGAGGGTAGGCAGAGCTAAGGTTTCAAGGAACCCACGTTGACACAAACGTGTTTATGGTTTCGTGTTCTGTGTAAATATGGGGTGTGCCTATTGCCACCTATCGAGCAGAGTTTTAGTCTCCGGAAAATGTCTGGACATGTTATCGTTAGGAAAACCCAATAATTTATGCTATTGAATATAATAATATTATAAAGAGGAAAGATTTGTATTTTTGTATGTAACGAATAAACTTAAACACTACTGGACCGATTTGCAAAATTCTTTCACCATTAGGATCCTACATTATCCCTGATAAACATAGTCTATAGAATATTTCTGTTTTTTTTTTTTTTAATTTTTGCTAAATACCGATGCGAAGCTGGGGCGGGCCACTAGTTGTATATAATTAAGGATTAATTTACTAATTAACATAGTAACTTATCATTGTATATTTCACGTTTCAGGCTTTCGATGACAGTTCGGCTAATCGTGATCATGGGTTTGCCTTGGATATTTGAAATGATAAGTTCTGCGTCAGGAAATGTGCACATAATATGGTCAGTATGAATATCACACTAATTATTTACTAAATGTATGTACTGTACAAATATATACATTAATCTCTCTATATCTACCTGTCTTTCCAAAGCCGAAGAAAGGGATCAAATAAGGCTATCACTACTAAACACATCCCAACTTTATATGTATAAAGTTGGGATGTGTTTAGTAGTATTCCATTAAAAATGTTAGTAGTATTCCAGAAAATTTTACAGAATTAATTATGTTAATTTCATAATTTCAATATTTTTCTTCACAATAGTTTTATAACTCTATGATAAGGTTATTAAACGGAATTGTGCAAAAGGGGTAAAAGTTAAGGTTGTGTGACAATTAAAATATTCTCTTAAGGCTAGTGTCTTCATTAAACGGGTTCAGAAAAAAAAATATTGTACGGACTTTTTGGCAACAAATCCGTGTGTAAGATTTTTCTTAACTGCTTGGATATTAGGTGGGAAAAAAAAACGGAAGTGCATTTGTTTTAAAGTTAGGTGAGATATGAAATCATCACATCTAACTTTCCCTTAAATGTGACTGTAATTTAATGAATTACATAGTATACCTAAGACTAAACCAATAACTTAAAAAAAATAAAAATGTATCTATATGAAAATTATTAATTTATATAATTTAGCAGCTTCCTTGAGAAACTTGACAGTAATTTTATGTTTAACATCTTTGACAGCATCATGATACCATCAGGTAATATAGTGGTCAAAGTAAGCAATGAAAAATCTTTGGAAAGGCCACACCTGTTATGAAATAAGGACCACAACTCATTTAAAACATTTTGCTTTAAGATAAATACTTGCAGATACACGCCCAAAACTTCCAAGCCATTAACCGCACCTATAATCAGTACTAATATAATGCGAAAGTAACTCTGTCTGTCTGTCTGTTACGCTTTCACGCCAAAACTACTGGACCGATTTGAATGAAATTTGGTATGGAAATAGTTTGAAAAAACATACGATAGTTTTTATCCAACTGCGCAAAAAGAGGTTAATGTTTTTGCGCGATAACCGACACACGCGCGGGCGGAGCCGCGCCCGGAAAGCTAGTAACTCATAAATGTGTTATTATCTTACAGGGCCATTGTGGACGTTTTCAATTCTCTGCAAGGTATATTGGTCTTCATAGTTTTGGTATTATGCCGGAAACGAGTGGTCAAAGTTCTACACAACCGTGGCTGGTTCGGTTGCTGCTCAAACCAGGTGGAGAAATACTTGGCAGTGAGAGACGATGCCGAAGAGAACGTGGTGCAACACACCGATGTTCCCATGCACGAGGATCACCATGGCAACGGCATTAACAAACACTGAAGATGTTGATGCAACATGCTGTTGTTCTTAGCGTGAAGACCATGATCGGGATCCAAACATGGTTATCCAAGTTTCACTGAACGACCATCGAATAACAAATTATATAAGCTTATGAACATGATCGTGGAAAAACATTCCCGATTCCAATGCAACGTATAGTATCTTTTTCTTGACTGTTATAAGTACTATGTATTGTCTAAAACGAATAGTTTTTAGTGTATGCGTTATACGTTTTGTGTCCATTTCGGATCAGGAGGTATTGGAAGCTAAACGTTCTTGGGTGCACATTGACTGTAATATAAAATGCGCTGACAGCAAAACGTCTTCAATTTAAAAATCATTTTAGAAGCTAAATAGCCCTTGCAATTGTTAGTCCACTACTCATAATATCTTTGAATCAATGTGACCATTACGGAAAAACAATACATCATTACAGTATTTACAGTACGACTTAGGAACACCAAACAAATGAATAAATCAAAGTAGTGTTTATACAGAACTTGTATAGCTCCGAGTCAGTTTCTACGGCAATGAGTTGACCTTAAAATCACAAGGAAACGAAAATCTTGAAACAAGTACAAATGATAGCCTGTAACCTTCTACCCTTGAGACCGGAACATCCTTTGGTTCCTATTAATCAACCGTCGTACGGTACCATAGCACGGTAATGTTATCTATATAACATTACCGTGACCATAGCATGAATGGCCTGAGCTTGGTAATAAGTATTACCGTGGCTTGGCCTCAACCTCATTAGTCGCAAAGCCGATAATTTTCCGGGAATACAACCGCCTTGGACAAAAGTTTGTACTAATGGGATAACGTAACATGTCATCTATAGCAGGCTCTCTGAAGCATTCTTTATCAGGTCAACTACAGCATTTTTAGGACAATGATAGATAAGCGTGAGATACTTCTGTTTGTAGTATAGTAGAAAATATGGAGCGGTAATAAAGGAGAAATTGACTGATACAGGCTATGACGATGACAAGAAATTATCTCTAAGCAAACTGCGTTTACCTCGTCCATTATTTGCTGATTTGCCAAGTTTCCAATCAATGTATGCGTACTAGAGAGATTGGAAGCGTGAACCGGCGTCGTACTTCATGCAAAAAAAATAAGGAATATAGCCATTAGAGACGTAGTCAGTATTTTATAATGTTAGTTACGGTACGAATTTTGAGAGTCGATAACTTTATAAATATTACAGTACTTTCGACGATTGAGTGAGTTGATTTGACGAACGAGAAGAATGTACACAAAAAAATATTCAAACATATTCTAGTAATAGTGTGAACGCATTTCAAGTAAATGATTAATATCTTTGGAAAAGCTTATTTAACCACAAGTAATTACTTATTACGTGGGCGACCGATTATTGCTCGGTACTCATGTACAAAGGGTTGTCCCAAGGATGAGACCTGGCTAGGATTAGATAATGGTTGATGGTCCCCAAAACATCAGGCTTCCAAATTATATAGATATTATCAGAGCCGTTTCCCAGAACGCGATTACAATAACTAGATTGTTAAGACGACTTATTATGTCTAAGGTAGGCCTAAGATAATTTGTGGGTTGAAAATTGAAGTGTCAAAATAAGGACAAATTGTTTAGGCATTTACTTGTATTGTATTTCTAGTTGATCTTGTATTTATAGTTATTTTAATGAGGCAATTGGTGCTAAATTGATTGTAGATTGGAGTGTCTAGTGTGTGGCGAAATAAGAGTTCAATTATACGATTTTCATCCAAAAATACATATCCGAATAAATATAATGTACTATATATTCGGATTTATACACCAAATACGAAAAAATATTATTTAAGTTAGTTTTTTTACTCATATTTTATCACTAAGATATACTTATGTAATTAAAGATTTTTACTCATATGTTAGCATTAAGAAATGTGTAATTAAATACCTAACTGCATTGATATCCACATTAAATGTAAAATAATTTATTTAATTACTATTTAACAAATTAGATATTATATTACAAAGTAATAATACGTTAGGATACAAGCGATGAATGTTATAGTCATACATAAATAAACACAATGGTCGGAACAGCCCGAAAAAAGGGCGTAATGAAGCCGATGGTATAATGACCACATTTCGTTTCGATTTGATAGATATGAAAAGTATCAAATTGCAGCACGTTATCTTCATTAGTATAAGCATAAAATGTGCATTATGAGCCTATGGCGCAATAAGAATCACATTTTGAACAAGTGTATTGAAAAAATAATAATAATAAATATTACTTATAATTAAAATATATAAATATTACATATATGTAAGCTTGTATGTTTGCAAATATAAACCAGTCTAGTCGTATTATCTAAATTTTGTATTGTTTCTTAGCGTTAGAATCCACAATAAGGAATCTAAGATTTTTTTATTAGATACATCTATAGATACTTAACCGGTGAGGATCCGCTGTGGATATATACACAATATAACAATAAATGTATATTGTTCGAATTAGATACCGATATGTACAGGTTAAGGTCAAAACGAAAAAAAATCTTGTAACCAGACATGTGAACCTGATCCTGTAGCATAATATACTTAAATATCATATAAATAAGAACTTGTAATATATACGTGTCTCACACGCGCGTTATGCATTTTATGTGCTATTAATAAAATAAGTATGGACATGTAATATTTTGCGACGCGAAAAATTGGTTATGTCCACACTGCACAGTAGTATAGGCCTAATATTTTTAAGAAACAGTAGTAGTAGTATAACTGTTTTACGTTAGTAATTACTTCGAAGTGTAATGTTTGAAATAAGCATACTCAGTGTGGAGACCAAAGCCAGGGAAAAAAGCCGTTCAAGGCGATAATCTTGCAGATGTTGCCTAATGATACATCATCTTTGCTGAATGTAAGGTTCTAGGTAATGTTTATCTGGTGTCGTGGCGCACGTCACCTATGAAAGTTTATATGTGCGCCCTTAATTCTTCCATATGCGTGTTCTTGACTGCCTACTGGGATGGGTAAATCAAAGTACTACATTTCGGTGATCACCATTAATTATTGTCCGTCAGAATTACACAAATTTAGTTACAAAAGGAACTAATAAGGTGGGCTGAAGTACGGACGCTCGGTACAAACGTGAGGGGGCAACTGAGCGCATGAGGCTACTTTTGCAATATCATCAAATTGCGCTCACGTTGCATGTGTCCCTACACTGAATATAATTATTTATTTTAAATTTTCTTTATGAGACGAACATGCCGCCGGTGCAATGTCTGTCCATTTCAGTTAGTGTGTCACCATTTTATGTGACAATGAACTGGGCTCGACACTCTGAGACATTCATTTTTAAATCTCGTTCATATATTATTTTTTATATAATCTCATTCGGTAATATTCTAATTATGAAATTAAATACAGACTTTTATTGGCATATTTTATGTACATACTTCTTTAAGAAAATTAAAAAGTTAAATTAAAGCATTGTTCTCCTAACAAAACAATGCTTTAAAACATTTTTTTAATTATTAAAGTACAATGTGTCCCGACCAAGGAGGTTTCAATTCAATTTAAGTACACATTATCTATGGTGAGCGAGATGCGCGCGCAACGCGCTGCGCTGGTTCCGAGCCAATAGACCAATACAATAACATACTTTTTCCATTTTGGCGCTATTTCGTACATACGAATTTGAGTAATATTTTGTTGGATAAAACTTTAGTAGCAAAAATGTCAAGCAACGTCCACGATACTGATGATTTAACTCCACCTGACATTCTAGAAACAGCTACGAAACTAACGAATAGTCTTTTGCCAGAAAAATCAAGAAAAGCGTATAGTCACAGAGAGTTGAAATACAGGTAAAAAAAATTAATATAGCCATGAGATTAAATAAAGTAGTGTATGCAACTGCTATAGCCATGAGATTAAATAAAGTAGTGTATGCAACTGCTACACTCGTGTTTTAATACCCTCTATTATATGACAGTTGCATAAACTACTATTATAGGTTAGTTTAAACCAACGACTTTATACTATAAGCGTGTCTTAGCTTAAATTTTATATTGTACCTACTTTAATAACGTGAGTTCTGTATATTATAATGTTCTGCTGATCTACGTCTACCAATATTTTTATAAATTATTTATTTTAGTACTTAATATACAATGTACTGTGTTATATAGACGCGATTTTTAAAATATATACACACAATTGATTTAATTCGTACTATAATTATGATTATATTAATTCCTATACGTTTACCAAAACCATGGCATTGTCTTTAAAGAGTTTTATTTTTATACGTAGTGTAAGTAAAATTTAAATAAACTCGTTAACACAATAACATCTTTACTTAATTACTTACCTACATCAACATAAAAATAATCATCAGATAAAAAAAATAAAATAAGGCGCCGCTAGTGGCAAGGCGTTGAATTACTGAATTATTAACAATTATAGATTAATATGTGAAATTAATTCACCAAGGCTTCCGCAGGGTCACATTGTGTGTCTGGTTTTCCCTGAGAACAGATTTAAAGTTCAAAGCATAGAACATATAATAAAACTACGTGTTCTAAGTATGTCTTCATCTTGCTAGAGAGACTGCATCCTAATTTATGTAACGTGGATATTGATATATCAATAACTAGCTTTCCGGGCGCGGCTCCGCCCGCGCATTTGTCGGTTATCGCGCAAAAACATTAACCTCTTTTTGCGCAGTTGGATCAAAACTATCCTATGTTTTTTCCCGGGTCTCAAACTATTTCCATACAAATTTCATTCAAATCGGTCAAGTAGTTTTGGCGTGAAAGCGTAACAGACAATCACAGTTACTTTCGCATTTATAATATTAGTATATGGATAGTGCGAGAGATGGTATAAAATCGATAACTGAATGTTTTCTACTCATGTTTTACTTTTTCATACAGAAAATAAGTACTAATTAGTATTTACTATTGTGGTGTGACTACCGTGGCACGTTGGCTTAGAGAATAATAGCGACGTTTAACATATTATATGTATATTTATAAGGTGGATATATTAACAATACTGCGGGGGGTGATGTAGAATCGATAACTAAATATTTTCTACTCATGTTTTACTTTTACATACAGAAAATCAGTACTAACTATTATCTAAGCCATGGCACGTTGGCTTATAGAACGATAGCGACGTTTAATATATTATATTATGTATATATATTTAAAAGATATTATGCTGGGCACGCTGCCAACAGGTAGTGGGCTGGATCATTTGGACTGCCTGTGCGTCTGCAATGATTTATAGGTTGTCTAAATGCTTTTATTGTAGTAGTTTTAGTGTTGTATACAGTTCGTAGTATTTTGTTCATAAAGGCATACTTACCGCCTTTTAAAAATATATATATACTAACAATACTGCGGGGGATAATGTAAAATCGATAAATGAATGTTCTCCAGTCAACTGCTTTACATAGATTTGGAATCAGGTTCTCCGATTGCTTTAGCACTAAAGGCATCTTTATGATACAACAATTATATTTCTTTTTATCCGCGTTGTTTTACGATGGGTCCACTGGGCGATACACTGGAAGATACACTGGGAGACGCTGGGAGGGTGTTTCACTCCTTTTTTATTATATTTCCTATTTCATTGTATTTTATACGAATAAATGGCTATTTATCTTGGCTAATATAATAGCTTGTTATCTTTATTTTCTATTTGTTGCAAGGCTTCCAAAGTTATTATTTGGCACGTGTTTTAATTTTTTTTTAATTTCAATGGACGATGAAACATACAAAAAAAAAAACGTGTGGCACTCGGAGACTGCCGCGGTAAAGCTATTACATAGCATTTTTTATCAACTTATTCATCTATAAATCTCGACACGTTAGTTGTCAAAACCTTTTTTTCTGTTAGGTGTTAGGTTATTTTCGTTACGGAATTTCTGGATTCGGTCTCCACGCTTAAGGCCCGCGATAGAAGCTATGCAATAGCTTAAAAAAAATATACATACATGAACACTGAAAACATAACACTTATTTTTTAGCGCAGTCGTGTAAAAAATTATGATTTTTGAAGCACATTATTTTTTTCTAGAAGTTTCTTAGAGGCTCGAATTTCAAAAAAATTTAACGGTAGCGGATAATAAGCATTTTTCCACGCGGAGTTCGGATGATAAACAGCTCCTTTCAAAGCATGTGAGGAGAAAACATATTTATTCGTTGACCGCAGTGTACTCCATTCACACACGCACGAATGCTACGTGAAGTCAATGAACGGTTATCACAGGCACAACAAAACAGATATTTCGTGTACACCTATTCTGCTCTGGTCGGTCTTTGACGGCTTGCCATAAAAGAACGTGCGACGCGGTAGCGACAGACTTAGATGCCTAACACTGTTAAGAAGCACAATACAGCATACCTAGTTACCTGTAACTCATTACATAGGTACTTACGTAAACTTGAAATGAAAATTAATGTAGGTAAGTAAAATTTTAATCATTTTAGGTTAGCCTTAATAAAGTCTTCTACCACATTATCGCTTACCATAAGGTAAGATAGTGGTCAAAGGCTAACCCATAAGGGATAAACAAATAACAATTTAGAAAAGTTTGATGATTTATAATTATTTTTCAACACACTTGCACATAAACAGTATCTATCTATACATACAGGTTAACTTGGCCGTAATGCCCCATATAAAGTCCTCGAGCATTGTTTTTGTTTTAAAACCAAGGTCAGTAAGTTTTTTAAAAATTTATAGCACAGCACACAGGTCATGCAGGTTCAAGCAAAGAATTTACACGCAATTGATTTTTGTTTTATCTAAACAGGAATTTCATTGCAAGCTCGCTACATGTTACTAAAATACTCAACTAATGTGCTTTATAATCGATTTAAATCGAATTTATTTTTTTGTATCGAAACGTCGAAATTATGTCATATTTTTTTACACTCCGTCGTGGCTGTATACCTAGGTAAGTATTTGGCCTTTACGTTTCTGAACGAAACATTTGTATAATCTGTGGTGTAAGCATAAAGGTGCCATACGCTTAAAAAAGGTCACATATTTCGTAATAATAGTTATGCTGACTTGTGTATTAAAGCTATAATTCATAATTAGGTATTTACTAGCAAATGTGATCAAAAACATTGTATGTTTCACGCCGGGCGGTTCGGGAATTACGAACCTCGACTCAGAAAGTCCTCAGTCTTCGAGTTCGGGCTTCTACTAGAGCCTCGATCGTAATATCTTACTTACCGCCCTTAATTCACAATGTACTATTGTTAATGGCAACTTGTACGAGTAGAAGGAAAGACTTAGCTACCTATAACTTTTGGGGATCCAAATATCTAATACAATATAAATAGATTCATAAAAAAACCACAATAATGGATGTGTTTACGATTCACTAAATTTATTATAGTAGTTTGGCGCAATAATGATTTGTTCTTCCATTTTACCGACTTGTTATCTCAGTAGTTACTCACACCTCTCATTTCTACTCTATTATTTTCAGCTTTTATGTTAATAAATATACTTTGGAGGCGTCGGTAATACTCATCTCTAATATTATCTATAACATAGTTAAAATACACGTTCGTTATTTAGGGGCGAATTTGATAACTTTGCGGTCTATGTACATGTTAGGCCTATGTAGCTAAGATTGCCGCCCCCCTATTCGCTGTAATGGACGAAAAACTGATGACTGAGAATTGATGAAAGACACGGCGAAGGATAAAGTTGGGTGGAACAAAGTGGGGGATATGCCCAGCAACTGTAATGCCCCACACATTACTTACAGTTCAATAAATAAAAACAAGTTTTATGGGCATTTGTCATTTATCGTCGTTAGAGATATTTACTTTTTTAATTAACTTAGGGCCTGTTTCAGAATGTTCCAGTAAGTTCCGGTTTTACTACCCAGAACATATTTATTAAACAAAACACTATCTTTACGTTTCACAGTCATCGATTTGGCCTATCCATCGGTTAAAGCTTGAAACACGCTGCGTGTTAACTGTCATTTTTATCATTCAGTTATTTTATGTGTTGCATAGCAACCTGAAACTTTATTAGGACATTCTGAAACGGACCCTTATACTTGTTTTATGTACCATTTAGATTCAAATACTCCTACTGCTTCACTGACAACTCACATAAGTGTTATATATATCACATAATGAAAACATATATAGTGACACGTAATGACGTGCCACTTTAGTCTACCCATACATACCACAAGCACCGCGAGTGCTTTATGTATAAAAATTGGCGGCTGGTGGATAAGCCTCATACAAAAGCTTTAGCACCTACTTATTATATTTTGTGTGTTACTGTTGTGTGCAAAAATATTATTTACGACCTTATTTACAATAAAAACCCTTTTTGATTCCCTAGAGCCACATCATTAAAGAAAATGCAATTAGCTCACGAATGTTGCAGATGTACACGATACTGGAGGTCTACTCCCAAAAACGAAGTTCGAAGTTTCGTTTGACGGATCGCACCTTTTCTTACCACGAAACACTTTCGGATCCGAACCTCGATCCGTACTTCGTGAATTGACATATCGCCCGTATTTGACCCTACTCCCAAATGTTATTTGACATTTATTACTTCGTATTTAGACAGTAAGTTGATTATGGATGAATGATAATCTCATGATAGATACGCCCTACTGTTGAGTCTGTCAGAGTCATCACTGCTTCAAAATATATATAAGCTGCTTCATAATATGTATAATGGTGATGCGCTTGGTGGTGGAAGAAAAAGTTATGGAACATGAATGTACAAATACCTATGTATACAAGAGTCGCCGTTACAATAAATAAGAAATCATTCTTGTGTTTTCAAGAATATGTTTACTTTATTTAGGAACGCGTTGCATGGTTGTTCATAAAATGCAACACAAGAAATAGGTACTTACGTCAGAAAGAAGAAGCCCCAAAAATGGGTCTGCTACTTGAGAAAATAAAAACATTCTGACGAACGGTGTATTGAACATATGGGCTTATCTACTAATGTAAGTCCATGGTTGCATTCTAGTTGTCATATTCGAAGTAGAATTTACGAAAGAGTTTATAGTGTTATGCATCATTCAATTAGGTTCTTTGTTTGTCGACGACACAACCATCACTCTGAAAAATACTTGTTTACTAAGAAAACAAATTGTAGAATACATTTAATTCCACATACACATTCATGAATAAATAATGTATTAATTATCGAACCATTCTTCTTCACAAATTCTTTTTGGTTATTAGTTTTTGATTTATTCATCATATCTACCATAAAGAACCTGCCCAAAGATTTCAATATCACTCCACTATAATATTTGTCTATGAATACGAAACGAAGATCGTCCGTACAAGTCGCATCCGAAGTTATTTGGTAGTAGGTACAAGTTCGATGTTCGTCGTTACAAAACGGTAGGTGGGCAAAGAGGTAAAGAAATGCTATCTTACACTGCGAACCTACCACAAGCGTGGCAAATGCCCCCGTAACAGGGGAGGCTGTAGTCAGCAGTGGATGATCCGCCTAACATAATAATAATAATAAAAAACATTATTAAAAAATTTCGTTACTAGCGTAATTTTGAGTTAACTTTGCAAGTTTAATCTACAGAAAAACTTTCAAAGAATAGTTTTGCGGAATTAACTTGGCCTAAATCAAAAGAACTAAAAAAATGGGTTATCCAAGTAAACAAAATTACGTTTTCTTAATTTTCAGTGTTGAAAGTTGCTTGCGTTGCGTTGTTTGGCTTTTTAATATTTATACCCATGATCATCATTTAGCGTTATTGAAAAGATTGTTTATAAATGTCTTTTCAACATAATAAGATTAAAATAATACTATATGAAACACAAAATTGATTGAAAAGGATATTTTTCAAACAGTATTCAAAATAAATCTTCCAGCTGTTCTTTCATAAATGTATAGTACCTTATAATCATTATTTTAGTTTATATATCTTAGTTTAGTATAATAGCTCTTTTCATCAACTATCGTTTAGATTATCGACAACTATTTATTCAATTAATATATTCATTTGTAACTTTATCTACATCCTTTATCTCTCTTTCTTATGTTGCTTTTTGCATCACATGGATTGTTAAATCAATCAGGCTATTTTGGTCTCATCACTAACAGCCAAACATTGTTTCCAACCAAACATTCATCTCCTAATTTTCATTTCTAAAACTTCACTTTTTTATATATTACACCACATACACTAGAAACTACATCAACTGTATGTATATGTCGTGTAGTTCTAATGTATGACCAAATGGTCATATATACGTCAACGGAATCCCCTATAAAACGATATCCAGAATACCTCAACCTCACAGTTTTAGTGTGTCCTCCAGACGATTTTATTTATTAATATATAAAAAGCTCCATTCATATTTACATCAGCCATCGTAGTTACCGTAAACTTACCAGTACATTCCAAAAAAACTATTTCTTACATTATCTATGACTATTCACACCGAACCTACTAGCGTATCCGCACCACAGAGCATTCGCAGATATGCTCGGCTTCGCGAGAATGTTTTGTACCTATTTACTCTATTTCTGTCCTTGCTGGCAATTATTTATTATGTGTTGCATGTTTGTATAATGTAGGCGTCTATCAGTGTTAGCAGAATTACGAAAAAATACATAAAATTAGTCGAGATTATAAGTTTCTCTACAAGTTATGTAATCGTAGACATTATTGATAGTGCTTTCCCTGTCTGTATGTATGCCCTAAGCCTACGCTTGATAGATATGAACGGTCAAAAAAATAAGCCTATAAAATAAAACTAAAACAAGTATAAATTAACTAAAAACGTAAAAATCTACAGACTACAACTGCAAATTTACTACAAGTTATATCTATGGAATCGTTTTTAAAATCTTTTCATTTTCGTATACCAATCGATGGGTTTAGAAGAAAAAAATGTATTCTTCTCACAATATGGGCAATCTACAATCCGTCAGTTTGATTTTTTTATTTTTGGTTTATGTTCCTAGTGGCACTTGCTATTTAGACTTATCTAACGATATTATTATCTCATATATTAAAATCGTTTAGTCGTTTAGAAGTTATGGTGGGATAAACGTAACTCACAAACATACATACATACACACATGAATCCTGAAAAGATACCACTCCTTTTTTGGGCAGTCATGTAATAAAACGAAACATGTTATTTCGTCTCTTTTTTATGCCATTGTGACGAAACAAGCAAGAGGCCAACCTGATGTTCAGCGGTAACCTCTGACTTTCCCATTTTTAAACTACAAGCATTACAATCAGCTAAATAAAAACCATTTTCCTTCTCTCAAATCATAAATGCAAAAGAAAAGTAACTATCTGGCTTCTTGGCCTTAATTATTGTAAAACCGAAGACCTTCTGGTATTATGTTTATTATGATATAATATAACTACCCAGTAGATAACAAAAATCATAATCATCACATCAACTCCCAAAAAAGAGCATAGTAACCATTACTATGCTCTTCAATGGGATCTTAAGAACCGGACATTTCCCTGAGACGTGGAAGTTGGCCAGGGTCATCATGATCCCAAAGCCAGGGAAGGATAGAAGGTTGGCTCAGTCATACCGGCCGATCTCGCTACTACCCCATTTGGCAAAACTATTTGAGCGATTATTACTGGCAAGAATACGAACATAAATCAAACCGCGCGAAGAACAGTTTGGGTTCCGCAGCCACCATTCTACGACCCTGCAGCTCACCAGAGTCCTACACGAAATGGCTGCGAACCTCAACAGGAACCGCTGTACAGTAGGCGTATTCCTAGATGTGGAGAAGGCCTTCGATAGGGTGTGGCACGAGGGCCTTCTCTACAAGTTAGCGAAGACCGACATGCCGAACCAATACATAAGAATAATAAGCGAATTCTTAAAAGACCGCCAATTCTATGTCTCAGTAGAGCAGAGAGATTCGGACAAGAGAAGTATACAGGCTGGGGTCCCCCAGGGGAGCTGCATATCTCCGGGGCTATACAGCCTGTATACTAATGACATCCCCCTGTTTACGACCGGGAAAGAAGGAGAACGAAAAATCAGCCTGGCCCTGTTCGCTGATGATAGCGCCTTTCTCTCCACGTCAGTCAACACTAACTTTGCAACAAAGAAAATGCAGAACCAGCTGAACCTGCTTCCTGAATGGCTGATTAAATGGCGCATATCAGTGAATGTTGGCAAGACGGCAGCAATATGCGTCAGTCACAAAAAGAAAAACCCGACACGCAAGCTCCAGTTACAAGGACAAGACATTGAGTGGCAATATAGCGTCAAGTACTTGGGCGTTACAATCGACCAAAGGCTCAGAATGCACAAACAGGCTGAACATGTCATCCAACACGCAAGAGCAGCGAGGGCGATGCTGAGGCCTGTGCTCAGTTCTAAGCTGCCACTAAGAACCAAGCTGGGGGTCTACAAAACCTATGTTAGATCTAGACTAACGTACGCGACCCCAGCTTGGTACAACCTCTGCTCCAGCACCAACCAAAAGAGACTACAGGCCCAGCAGAACATCGCCCTCCGAGTGATAACGGGAGCGGGAAGATATGTTCGCAATACAACAATAGCCAGGGACACAAAAATTGAATCCATTAACCAGTTTGTGGTGAGGATCACCAGGAAGATGTTCGATGCGGCAGATAACGGGCCGCACGAACACCTCCATGGAATAGCCCCACTACATACTCGGCCACCAGATAAACACGCAAAAAGAAAGTGGCGACCACTGCCAAGAGAATTGTTAGTACCTGGTGAGGAAGATGCCGCCACTACATAACAAACAGCAAATTAAATAAAACAATTAAACCAAGAAGGTAATACATACACTGCGCAGAGCGGCCATAATTTAGAGTAGCCTGCGCAGTGAAAGAGACACCGTGGGGTAGAAGCCCCACGAGATACTGCAGAGGTCGTGAGCAGATGCTCGAAACCTCAACCAGCCCACTTATGGGTTGAAGATATAAACGACGAATCATCACATTTATAGATACGATAATTAAATTCATCAAGTACAGCTTAAAGATTTTTTTTTATGCTTGATAGGTTAGCCTTTGACCACTATCTCACCTGATGGTAAGTGATGATGTGGTCGAAGATGTTGTTCAGGCTAACCTAGAATTACTGGCTCTCAAGGACAGCAGTCGGAACACACCCTTATATGCTTGGCGACAGATTTTCTACTTGAGGGTGGTAGCTGGCCAGGCGGGCATTCGCAAAATGCCCTACCACCATGCCAACGACTGCCATCCTAAGACAACAACCGGGACCGACGGCTTAACGCGCCCTCCGAAGCACGGAAGCGCTCAGTAATAATGTCACCAGCGGTCACCCATCCAACTTATGACCATGGATCATGACTCAGGATGTTACTTTGCTGATCGGTTCAGAATGGCTAAGCAAACTTCGCTACGAGCGCTTCAAAATATATATATACTAGGAAACATTTGCATGGTGGAAGGTTGGTTATTTTGCGAATGCTTATTTGTGTAGCTACCACCCCTCAAGTACAAAATCTGTCGACAGTCACCCAACGGCGTCTTTAGCAGCTGTCCTTGAGAGCCAGTAATTCTAGGTTAGCCTGAACAACATCTTTAATTAGATCAACACTTACAACCAGGTGAGATACTGGTCAAAGGCTAGCCAATCAGCTATTAATTAAAAATAAATAACCTCTTACTCGCTTTTTAGTCCGCATTCATATTCAAACACATCTAAAACTCAATACACCCAATAAACACGTTTCATCTACACTTCACAGATTAGACACAATTATTGTTTTTCGCGAAACTATATTATACAATGATGACCTTGATCCAGTTAATTTATTGAATTTTAATAATTAGGTATTTATAAATACATGTGTCAGTGATTTAGCATGTCAAGCCTTTTGAATAATTACTTTAGACGCTATGCACTGTGTGATAAAGGTATCATATTGTTTAATTTGATTGATGCCCAAACTCAGGTTAACAAGGCATCTGAAAACTTTAACAGGATCAGTCACGGTAACATTACTTTCATTATACTCTGATATCGCCAGAGAGCATATTTTGTTAGTAGACAGGAATTTGTATACTGTACCTATGTAAGTGATTACAGGTTTTAAATGGTCTCGGACGTGTACTATTACACTGTCTGCCAGAAGAGACCCTATTCTCTGAGATACAAGATTAGTCTTAGGGCCTGTTTCAGAATGTTCGAGCAAGTTCCGGTTTTACTACCCAGAACATATTTAATAAATAAAACACTATCTTTGCGTTTCACAGTCATCGATTTAGCCTATCCATCGGTTAAAGCTTGAAACGCGCTGCATGTCAACTGTCATTTTTATCATTCAGTTATTTTATGTGTTGCATAGCAACCAGAAACTTTATTAGGACATTCTGAAACGGGCCCTAAGTGTAGTGCTTCTTTACGGCGTGGTAGTGCAGGTCGCGTCCTGCACTACAATCGTGCTTTAGATAACATACATCGTACCTACTCATGTTTTAAAAATAGATCTAGATTCCTTATTGCGACACCATGAAACCAAACATTTTTAACTATTTTATTATGATTATCGCCGTCTGCCACCGGCACGCCCGCTTCGCAAAGCTCGCTCGTCTCTCGTGTTGTGGTCTAGTTCAGGATCCTAACGTCCCCCTCGATTCGCTATTCGCCGCGCTAGAATATAACTTTGCTCTATACTATTCATCACACCTGTAATAAAATGGCAGCTTAACATTTCATTTCACGTCTTTTGGACCAATGCAACGTTGAAGATGTAGATAATTTAATCTAATAATAATATTTGCACTCCATTTAATTCTTCTGCATTCTCGAGTGATTTAATAAGTTGAAATGCAACATACTGTTTGCAGCCGCAAAATTTTTTGCGTGTTTTAGGGGGTCAGACATAACTATGTTTGACATAACTATGTCTGACTCCCTAAAACACCCTCCACTTTACTGATTGTCGAAGATATGGCATAGGTACAATAGTGTTACCGTTCACGTAGCATTTGCCATACTAACGAGTTTTACTTCATTTTAAATACCAAATGATTGGTGATTTTTTTAACATTAAGTCTAATAATATGTACCTACAAGCAATATCGTGTGCTAAGCTATCTAATTATATATAGATATATAGGATCATCATTCCGAGAAAGTGTTGAAAGTGCAACTGAGATGTCATGATTTGCAGCGTTATCTTTGATTCGTTGCATCATTAAACCGAGCAATAAATCATTCTATACTTCTTGTTTGCTAGATTTTCGTTTCATGATATTCTCTATCTATAATTGTTAAAATTAAACTTATTTTTTCCATTTAATGAAAATGGAATACATCACTTTACGAGAAATTGGCAATCAGATGCAAATATAAGGATATGCATGCACAATTTCACCGTGTTTGAACATTAGGTATTTAAAATATCACGAAATACCGTTTGTATAGAAAGGGCTACGTGAATTAATTTTTGACATTGTACGTGAATTAACCGTAATCTCCTACCTTAGCCTTAAAAAGTCAGATAAAAGGACGGACAGCGGAGTCTTAGCAATGGGGTCCCGTTTTCTGATACGAGCCTCTAAAAATGACTACGGGCCCCTACCATAAGCGTATATATGTATAATACGAGTAATATACAAACTTAACACTACAGCGTAGACAGAAACTATCAATTAGCAGTTCTTTACTCTATCATGCTATCTTTAAGAGAACAATGTATATTGAAGATCGATATATTGGACACCGATTGATAACTCGACTAGGACAAGACAATCGATAAGGAGTTAGTTCAACTGGACGTCACTAGCTAACGCAGAGGAGCTTCGCCTCACATCAGTCACAGCACCGTGCGCACACCACTCGCATTCGGGTCGGGAGACAGTCGGCTCCATACGATACCAGTTCTCGGCAAATTTCCACTTGATATCACTGTGTTTACGACAAACATGAAGGTGAGTCCATTTACATCTTTCAAATTGTAAAATTTTATCTCAATTTAAATATTTGTACCGCTGCTTCAACTGAAACATTTTTATATAATTGGGGGGTAGGATTAGTGACCGCGACATGCTTGCTCAAATTTAACATTTCGCCTTGCTTAGTAAAATCTAAAATATTCCAATTATCGTTAGTCAAATGTTCTTCCCCGTGGGGTGCTTGGATAGAATTGTCTTCCTGTGGGAGCGGTAAGAGGCGATGAAAGAAAAATATGCCAGGTGGGCAGCGGCGCGAACACCTACCATCTTAAGCTGCAATGCCTAAGATGCCTGGAAATTATGGCGGTTGACGTGAAATGATCCTAAAGTACAGTAAATGATGATGATGAGGTAGTCCTGACCCATTTCGGCCACAACGACTGTTACTTCTGAATAGGCATCCTTAATTTACGTATTTAGAAATTTATTATTTAATATATTTGATTACATTATATAGTTTGGGGTAGGAACAGTAATTTAGTAGGCGGTTTCACATTGCTGAAGAGTATATAGAAACATGCTAGGTATGGTGATAGCGTGCAATTCGATATATTTACAGATAATATTCAAATGTCCACGACCCTATTACGAAGATAATTTCATATGCGTTTAGGTACATGCATTACGTAAAATTGTATTTCTGATCACGGCTTTTGTTACACAAAGGTCCAGAATTTGTCATCGATTTCAACTCGAGGGTAGGGAAACGACAATGAGAATATTATTGATGGTTTAGCACCAAAATATTTAATTGTAGCAATGAACCTACTTATAATATCGTTTTCCAACATGTTACGGAGCCTGTGTGCATTCGGTAAATTATTATGATTCTTTGCAAATACCTTCACCTTTCGTTCCTACTTATAATAATAACAGATACGAGTGAATTTCGTTCACTAACATAATATCACGGAGTGTGAGTGTATGTAATACTTATTATTTGCTAGTACCTTCACCTTTCGTTCGTACTTACAACAGATACGAGTGTAAATTGTCGCAGCTGAGTTCATAAAAGTCTAAATATAGTGTATTTAAATTTAAAATACGCAAACTCTGCCGTGCCCCGGCACAATGAGCCAAATACGAACACATCTTTGTTTTCAGAATATCTGCTAAATGTCAAGTCAATGCAGAATGAGTGCGTTTACCTAAGATGCACTATAAATATAAACAATATTTGCTGATAACATAATTTTCAATGGTCAATCCTGAGTATAACAAGACATCAGTGTAGCAATATTTCACATGCAAATATTACGCACAGATCTAGATTTTATTTAATATTATTATGTCTAATAACTCATCATCTTTCTACCCTTATCCTAAAGATATGTGTTCTGCACTACGTTTTCTCTATCATCACAAAAGATAACACAAGAACATTTTGTACAATATTTGTTTTATGGCCGGTCTGTCGCTAATAATTTTTATTTATTTATAGGGGATAGGCCTTTGACCACTGATCGTAAGTGATGATTTGGTCGAAGATGTTGTCAGGCTAACCTAAAATTAGTGGCTCTCAATGACTGTTGCTGGAATATCCCGTTAGGTGCTTTGCGACAGATTTTCTACTTGTGGGTGGTGTAGTTAGCCAGGCCGACGTTTGTTAAGCGCCCTACTAGCGTGCTATAACGACTGCCATACTAAGATAACATCCGGGAGGGATGGCTGAGCGTGCATTTCGAAGAACGGAAGTACTCGGTAGTAATGCCACTAGCAGTCACCCATCCTACACCCATCTACCCGCAGAGGATGTTGCAAATGCTAAAAACGTCCTCTGGTTGTTAATATAACGTTAAAATGTTAAGATGAGCCTGATGAGCCGCAATATGCGGCCTATTCACGTAAAAATTATGAGGCATATTCAGGCACAGACATCCAGCAGAAGGGTCAGTTGGTGTATCTTCGTCTTTACCTCAGATAGTTTTCTAAGCCTAGGCCTGTCGGGCACTAAAACCAGTGCAACTGTTTGTTGGAACAACTGAAACATGTACCTAATACAAAGACTATTTGAACATAGTAAGTCAAAAATAACAAAGTTACTATCCATGGTGAGTACGTGCTCCCTATATATTATATTGTATTATAATACTGTGATAATACCTTTGATTCTGTTTTGATTTCATTAAAATAATAATAACGTTTATTTATATAAAAATCAGTTTACAATTGCAAAATACTTTCGGCCCCCAAACTAGGTTAAGCTGTATCTTGGGGACCACCTTCTTATATGGTACAGTTATTTATAAATATATGTACTATTTTCGTTATTTTCTAAATTAAAACTAAGTAACAACTACATTAGTTGTAACCTAAACCCGAAATAGGAGCACAACAGATAACTTTTCAGAATTAGTGAATTGAGATAAAAGTTATACGAGTCATAATATAGTTGGAATTATTATGATAAAGAATTAGCACAGTGTAATGTTTTTTTTACGCACAGATTTTTACTTTGTCTACCTCGTTACTGTTGTGTATAGCGCTGCTTTGGAACCCAGGATCTTCTGGGTTCGAATCCCGGATCATATAGATACTATTGGGTTTTCGGACAAATAAATTTCTAGTGCTGTCTGGTATCTATAACTGTGCCCGGTGTATGAAATAAGTTTCGCCCCTATTACATGTGACCAAAACCTATCGAAACGCTGTGAATTTTTCTTTGATGATATAGAAATCTGCGCACTGTTCGATGATGTTCAATCAATCAATATCTTACGGATTGACTTATAACAATGAGGGCGTTTAGTTTATACTCCTCTGTACTGTCTATCCCTTCGGCGATAAAAGCCAAACGTGATGATGGTTATTTGTTTCGCTAGAAAGTATTCCAAACGCTTTAAGGCCCATACTGTCTTTAAATTAAAATCGTACCTGACTTTAAAACCGACATACTTTCACAAGACGTATTAAAAAAAATGTAAAAGAAATATTAAATAGGTACTTATAATCGTCAGATCCTTGATTACATTTTCAACATACACCTACGTTGTCTGTAGCGACAATACTTATCGAGTAAAATAATCTGTTTGTGAAATAAAGTTGCACAAATTCGTATCTGCTTTTAAACGACATTGCCGATTTTCTTCAAATCCTTCTCAATCAATTGGCCAAACCCCATATAAAAAGCTTATCATTCGAAATCTGAGTGAACAAGTACTTTTTATCCGCTAGCGTAGAAAAAGGTTACGAAATTTGAATCTCTATAAAAGCACTAGAAAATAAATTCATACTTTATATATTTTTTTTTGTAATTTTACAATTATTTTTACTATAAATTAACGTAAATTTACTACATTATATAAGTTGTTTGCGACTAGCATTTTTGTCTCTGTAATAAAGTGAAAAATAAAGTGCTTCGCTCGGCCATCTCAGCAGCTAAATTATTTTACGACGTACCTTTGAAACTTTTGCTTCTTCACATTTTAATAAAAGTACTTACTTGGCCAAATAATAACTTAGCAAGCTTGCGTAACAAATAACTTTTGTCTCAAATTTTCTTGCACTGCGTAGGGATCAATTACAATAACAGTCACGTTGAAGCAGCGTGCGCTGATATGAGCTTTATTGCAATAATTATTTCATGTTGCTCATTCGATAAGTGTAAGGCTTTTAAAACCCCATATTATATTATATTAACGTGGCCCCCATCACAATGTTCCCGTAGAACACCTAAGGGAAAGGGGGTGGCTGA
The DNA here is from genome assembly GCA_963854805.1 of Plagodis dolabraria. Taxonomy (NCBI): domain Eukaryota; kingdom Metazoa; phylum Arthropoda; class Insecta; order Lepidoptera; family Geometridae; genus Plagodis; species Plagodis dolabraria. The sequence continues at coordinate 15,008,742 of OY978459.1, read as the reverse complement.
AAATCAGCGCCGGCCCGGAATGTATATTTCGGGTTGCACACGCTGAGTCACCTCCCTTTGCTTTGTTTCCTCCATATAGTTTGTAGTTACATATAATAGTTTAGTTTTAAATGGCAAGCAATAAATATTTTTTTATTATTTCATTATTAAAAGCTAAATAACTTTTGAATCAGTTTAATTTCTCCTGTCACATAATTGAATTATCAACGCAGACTACTTTTAAAAACAGCACTGAGGCAATATGTTATTCAAAACGAGATGTCTATTGCGTATAAACATATTTACATGCTAGGTGTGTTATAATATTTGATAAACCCTTTAAATTTTTAGTTTTTATCAATAAGTTTGGTATGACGCTAAGGATGGTAATATGGCCAAGGTGATCAACAAGTATAGCCTAGATTGGGAACTAGTTCTCAAGGACAGCTGCCAGAACACCCGTTAGGTGTTTGGCGACTGTTTTTTTTATAATGCGATTGTGAATTTCGATTGTATTTTTTTTTTAATAAAATTGTATTGTTTCTAGCACCTGATGTTAAGCGTTAACCTCTGCATATAACAGATTCGTCCATATTACTCTGATACATAAAGTGGTTGGCTCTCAAGAACTGTTCCCACATTGCTAGTAGCTTGACGTAAAGTTTTCTACTTGAGGGTGGTAGCTAGCCAGGCGAGCATTCGCAAAAAAAACTGCCGCCTTACCGCTTACTGCTTGGATATCATTGCTTAGAAACAGACTTGAGGGTAGCAGCTAACTATTTAAGACTAAAATAGTCTTTACTTACAGCATAATGCATCACTACAACTGTTATTCATATTAATAGATCATAAGTTTAAGCATTCTCTGATAACGTTATCTGACCCTTCCGGTGAGTAGAGCATAATGAGATAACTCCAGTTCAATAAAGGACAATATATACTTAGGTACTACATTGTTTCATTAGTAGATTTTGTTGATTACTTACTCGTAGCTAGTATAGTTACTTTGACAGATCGTCAAAACATTGCACTAAGCTATGTGGTAGGATTTCTGACGAAAACGATTTTCGCATTGTCGCATTGTTTAATTCATTATATAAACAGCATTTTTGGCATTGTTGTCAGACGCAGTGTTGTAAGTTGTATTGAAAATAACACATTAAATGCAAGAATAAATACAAACGCGTGAAGAAAGATGGATATTTATGGGAAAAGTGTGACATAGTGAGATGACGGGCCACAGAAAAGAAAGAAAAAAAAATGTGTGCCGATTTAACTAAGTGTGTGTCAGATACAGGAAGAAGAAGAGATAATACACGAACTACAAATCGGGTGACGAACGTAATCATGTGACGGATAGTATTTTTGTATTCTGAACTATTTGAACCTATACCAAACTTTTTCATGGCAGTAGCTTCGTATGAGACTTACCATAATTATAAAGATTACTTGCAGGTTGCTTTTCGGATGTTTTTTTGGTATTGAAATATAATCAAAATAAAGAAGAATAAAAATACAACAAAAAAAATATATTGACATAATACATGTCATTTTAATTTTTTTTTAAAGATAATTATAGTACCTACACTTAACTAAGTGGCAACATTTGCGCAGAATGTTGTTTCGCACTAACAAAGATCTGTGAAATATTATTAATCTATTCATATGAAGACTAAACGGAAAAAAATCTCATCTTATTTGCTTTATCAATAACTAAACGAATTAGGACTTCCCCACTATTCGTATAAACAAAGTATAAAATCATAATTATGTTCTAAGAAGATGACCAATGATAAGTAAGTACTTTGGTGACGTTTGACTTTTAGCAAACATGTAAACAGTAAACACGTATTCTTATTGTAAAACGAGTAGTTGTATAAGTGACTTGCCTGCTGACGCTGTGCTGTTTGGGGCCGATGTGTTTTTAATTTTGGCAACTAATTTGATTATAAAATACCAATGAATCTGCACAATAGATAACCTGTTATTTTTATCGAATTGGCCTCTTTTATTATGTTATAATTTAGACGAACTGACATGCCATATAGTAGGCGTCACGATTGGCCATTAATAGTACTATCATCTTTCTACGTGACGCTGCACTGCTCTCGCCATTCCGAGATATGATATCTTTTGTCTTGTTTGTTATTGTACTGTTGCTGTAATTTCACTAGCTGCCTATCACGCCTATACATAGTAGTATTTGTACAATAATGCTTTGAATCACTCATAAACACAGCATTAATCTGGCACTGCTCTAACCTAATATCTGAATATACCGAAGCGGACTTTTTCCGAAGAGCCCTAACACCTGATGGTATATTTTAGAAATTATTGGAGTACAAATTTTTTTATGCCCAATGCGGGATTCGACCCCGCGTCCTCCGATATCGCGTCGGATGCCGAAAACTCCTCGGCCACCTCGGACTTGGCATTTCTGTCGAAATTTTGTGATCCAATTGTATTACTTTAACCGTAATACGGGACAGTGCGCGGCCATCAACCAGACTAGGTACTAGACTTCATCTGATCAATAGAAGCGTTTTTTCAAACACTTAACTCTCGGTATGTTGTCGCTACTCTTGTAATCATATTTAGAAATAAGGAAATATTTCCAAATATGATTACAAGCACGATCGCGTGCTAAGCGAAAATCATATTTTACAAATTATTGGAGTACAAAATTTTATGCCCAAGGCGGGAATCGAACAGGAACGCGGAGTTTTTCTAATCACTAAAAACGGTAATACATACAGGTATTAAACTTGTTTGGTGAAAGTCCAATATCTACCGTATAATAAAAACCGGTCAAGAGCGGGT